>OX465595.1:121008269-122208269 GCA_950022295.1 Bromus sterilis | reverse complement strand
TACCCCGGATTAGAGAAGTTGAATTTGTCATGGACTTGAAGCCTGGTACCGTCCCTATTGCCAAGCGCCCGTATAAGATGCCACCTCACCACCTCCTTGAATTTAAGAAGGAGATCGACACGGCCCTCGAGAAAGGCTTCATCCTTCCAAGTTCCTCTGCTTGGGGAGCACCTTCGCTCTTTGTCAAGAAGAGTGATGGCACGAACCGATTGGTCCAAGATTACCGACCTATCAACCAGGCCACGATACAGAACAAGTACCCCCTCTCTCGGATCAATGATCTTTATGATCAACTTGCTGGATCCACGGTGTTTTCAAAACTCGACTTAAGGTTGGGTTACCATCAGATCCGGGTCCGTGATGAGGACATCCCGAAGACCGCATTCATTACTCGCTATGGTTCATACGAGTACACTGTCATGTCCTTTGGCTTGACGAATGCACTAGCCACCTTCTCCAGGTTGATGAACTATATATTCATGGAATACCTCGACAAGTTCGTAGTGGTTTATCTGGATGATATATTGATTTACTCCAAGACCGATGCAAAACATGCTGAACATCTTCGTCTTATACTGGAAAAGCTTCGAGAAAACAAACTCTATGCTAAGTATTCAAAGTGTGAGTTCTGGCTTCCCGAAGTAACCTACCTTGGTCATGTGATTTCCAAGGATGGCGTTGCCGTCAACCCCGAACGTATCCAGGATATTCTTGATTGGACTCCGCCCAGGACTGTCAAGCAAGTCCGAAGTTTCCTCGGCCTTGCCAGCTATTGCCGCCGTTTTGTTGAGAATTTCTCCAAGATTGCCAAGCCTCGACTAATCTTCTTCACAAAGGCGTCAAGTTTGAGTGGACTGATAAATGTCAAGAAAGTTTTCAAGCTCTGAAGGACAAGCTCACTTCACCCCCGGTGATTGCTCCTCCTGATACTCAGAAGGACTTCGTGATTTATTGCGACGCGTCTCGTCAAGGATTAGGCTGTGTCCTAATGCAAGAGTGCAAAGTGATTGCTTATGGCTCTCGTCAGTTGCGTACTCACGAAGATAAGTATCCAACTCATGATCTCGAATTGGCAGCGGTAATTTATGCATTGAAGCTGTGGCGACATTACCTCGTCGGTAATCGTTGCGAGATCTTCACCGACCACCAAAGCCTGAAGTATCTGTTTACGCAACCAGACCTGAATCTCCGCCAACAGAGATGGCTCGAGACAATAGCCGACTACAACATGGGAATTTCTTACACCCCTGGCAAAGCTAATGTGGTGGCCGATGCCTTAAGCCGCAAAGCCTATTGTAGTGAACTTGAAGTTCAGGTGCAACAACCACATCTGTATGCAGAACTCCGCAAGCTGAACATCGAAATTGTTCCGCAGGGATATGTGGACTCCCTGGTGGTCCAACCAGACCTCGACACCCGCATCAAGACTGTACAACATTATGACTCTGACATTTGGAAGATTAAGCGCCGTGTCGCCAGCGGAGAGCCCTCATTCTTCACTATTGATGCAAATGATGATAATGCGGTGTACTTCAAGGGTCGTTTAGTGGTTCCGGTAGCCAAGGCCAACCTGAATTACGCCTCTGATGTCATGAAAGAAGCTCATGATACACCTTTGTCGATTCACCCTGGTAGTACCAAGATGTACCAAGACATTCGTCAGCGGTACTGGTGGTCCAACATGAAACAAGACATTGCTCGTTATGTTGATGAGTGTGACGTTTGCCGTCGCGTGAAAGCAGAGCATCAGAGACCTGCTGGAACTCTGCAACCACTCTCTATTCCTGAATGGAAGTGGGACAAGATTGAAATGGACTTCGTCACCGGATTTCCCCGATCGCAGAAGGGTCATGATGCCATCTTTGTCGTCATCGACCGATTCTCCAAGGTTGCTCATTTTCTGCCTGTCAAGGAGACGATCTCTGCTAGTCAGTTGGCAGACTTATATGTTTCCAGAATTGTTTCCCTCCTCGGTATTCCGTTGGAGATCAGTTCAGACCGTGGCAGCATTTTCACCTCGAAGTTCTGGGATAGTTTCCAAGAAGCTATGGGCACTCACCTAAATTTCAGCACCGCTTATCACCCCCAGTCGCAAGGACAAGTCGAACGAGTCAACCAAGTGCTCGAAGATATGCTCCGAGCTTGTGTCATCTCATTCGATAAGAAATGGGAGGAATCTCTTCCATTTGCTGAATTCTCGTACAACAATAGCTATCAGGCTAGTTTGAAGATGTCACCCTTTGAAGTTCTCTATGGACGTAAGTGTCGAACCCCTCTGAATTGGTCAGAAATTGGAGAACGAACTCTCATTGGTCCAGACATCATACAGCACGCTGAAGATCAGGTTCGCGTTATTCGTGAACACCTGAAAGCTGCCCAGTCCCGTCAGAAGAGCAACTATGATCGCAAGCACAAGGAAATGGTCTATCAACCTGGCGAATACGCGTACCTCCGTGTCACTCCGATGAGAGGCACTCATCGTTTCGGAATCAAAGGCAAGTTAGCTCCTCGCTACATTGGCCCGTTCCGTATTGTTTCCCGGAGTGGACCAGTGGCATACTGTTTGGAATTGCCGCCGAACCTCTCTCAAGTCCACGATGTCTTCCACGTGTCACAACTCCGACGCTGCTTCAAGGACCCCATCCGCGAAGTGGAACATGATATGATCAAGCTGCAACAGGACTTGACTTATCAAGAACATCCAAGCCGCATTCTCGATCAGTCTGAACGCAAGACCCGCAACAAGACAACGAAGTTTCTCAAAGTTTAGTGGTCGAATCATTCTGAGGATGAAGCCACTTGGGAACGCGAAGATCGTCTCCGCGATGAATATCCCGATCTTTTCCCCTCTACCACCTAAATTCTCGGGACGAGAATTCTTGTAGTGGGGGAGATTTGTAACACTCTCACTGTCAGTGAACAGTAATCAGGGTTACTGTTCATCTCTACTGTTCAAAACTTTTGTTTGATCAACTGGTTCAGTTCAAATTCAAATTCTCCTTTGATATTGTTGCAAGCAAAGTGAACCATGGGCCTTGATCATCATGGATGAAAACACAGTCCAAGCCTTTTGAAATAAAATTCAAACAAACCCTAAAATGCCTTTTGATGAATATTAAAAATAGGGTGACAATAAATTTTTTCCAAAAATCTTGGAACAACTTTTATAAAATCCAAAATAATCATTGGACCATGCCAATGTGGTCATGGGTATTTATTGTGCTATGGAAAATTCCAAACAATTCAAACAGTAGGTTAAAACCCTTACTTTGGGCATTTAATATCTAAAGGAAATATCTAATGATTTTCTTTTGCTGCAAAAACTTTTGTGGCACTGCTATATACTGTTGTTCTAATTTTGAGGCACCTAACATATTTTACCAAAATGTTAAACAGATAAAAGAAATGCAGAAAATAAAAAGAAAAGAAAAAAAGCAAAACCTATCTAACCCCCTCCCCTTCACTGGCCCAACCCGACCCCCTCCCCCCTGGACCGAATCCAGCCCGACAGCCCGTCGGCCCACCCCGGTCATCCCCTCCCCTGTTCACCTCGCGGTGTCGCGCATCCATGGCGCCACGGCAGAGGCTGTCGCCGTGGCGGCCATCGCAGCTCCCCGGCGGCCTACTCGTTACCCCGAGGCACCACTGGCCCGTGCCCTAACCCTAGAATCGCCCGCCCCCAGGTCTCGCTCAGAGCCGCTTTCCCCCGTCGTTCTCACCTCTGCCCGAGCCCGCCATGGACACCACGGCGAACCACCACGGCGACTCGCCGTTCTAGCCCACTCCCCTGTGTCCAATCGACGCGCCCTCACCGTCTTCGTCTCGGAGCTGAAGAGGAGAAGCCCGGAGCCACTGCACGCGCCGGAATCGTCGCCTTCGTCTACCTCCGGCCGGCGAGATTGAGCTCGAATTCCCGACGCCATCGTTCGTCCCCGCGCCCGCTGCCACCACTACTGTGCTCCTGGTGAGCACCGCTACCCCCTGCTTGTGCTCATCGTCGCCCGATTAGCCCCAGGACACAAGCCCCCTTTTGCATTCTCCGGCGGCCGCCATTGTTGAAGTTGCCGTGCACCTAAGCCCCCGTAGCTCACGCGTTTGACTCCTACGAGTTCCCACGAGTCCGTGTGTTCGATTTGGTGCGACAGAACGGAGGGATTCGCCGCGAGGAGCAAGACGCCATTGGAGCCCGTAGCACTGGCCCGCCATCCTTGACCTAGCCCTCAACTCCGGCCATGCCTCGCGCTGCTACGACCACCGGGCGATGCGCCGCTCCTCGCTGGTTCGAACAAGCTTGGAGGCGCCCACTCCGGCGGCCTGTGGCGAGCACACAGTCGCCGGCCATGGCGCTGCTCGCCGACGGCGTATGCAGGCAGTGGCTGGTGCCACTGACCTGTGGCCCCCTTCGTCAGAAACTCCATTTGCCACTAATGGGCCAATGACAGTGGGCCACCCCCTCTGTTAATTATCAAGTGATTAAAATTAATAAAAACTGTTAGGACTAACCCCACTGACTATGACATGTGGGCCCATGCCTTTAATTTAATTAAAAATGATTAGTTAACCACTGTGTCAATGACCCATGGGTCCCACTTGTAAGATAATTAATTAACTGATTTAATTTATTTATGTTAGTATGACATGTGGGGCCCCACTGTTAATTAGATTTAATTAAAATGTTTTATTAACTGTGAGGCTGACCAGTGGGACCCACTGGTCAGTTTGACCTGGTCAACCCTGTTGTGGATAATGTTACTGTTTTATTAATAAAAATAATTCCAGAAATTCTTTTAAAAATGATTTAAACTTTGATTTTGAATATCTTTTAAACCGTAAGTCAGATTCAAAAACTTTATACATGAAAATTGATCAGAAAAATATAACGAATACGGATACGCTATCCGTATGTCTACCTCACCCCCCTAACACACCGATCATCGACATCCCCCCTCCGGGCTGTCTGTCGGTAATTCCCGGTACCGATAAAAAGTACCCGGATGAATTTATTCCGAACACGAAAGTTGTCCGGAATGATCCAACTAATACGTATACACCCCCGTTATCTTTGTCGGATGTCCACGACACCTCCGGCATGAACCCTCCCCCCTCCGGACACCCTGTCCGGTAATCACCCGGAGCTAGCAGTTCATCCCCGGATGAATTCCCGCTCCGAGCAACGTACTTTGCACTGCTTTAGAACACCGTTAACATTTCATCTGTCATGTCATGCATATGTTTGTATATTATTGCCGTGTATTTACTGTTTCCTCCCCCCTTAATCTCCGGTAGACCCCGCTGCTACCGCCGACTACACTGCTGCCGGGTACGACTACTTCGTCGACGACCCGACCCCTACTGTCGAGCTTCCAGGCAAGCAGAGCCATTATCTTCCATAGATATCGTCTATCTTTCCGTACATTTGTTGCACTAGGCATTGCTACTGCTGCTGCTACGATTACAATCCTATTCAATTGCATAGCCTGATTTTGTCGCCCCTTGATGTACCTTTCTTATCCTATGCTGCCTATTATAATTATGCATATATTCAACAGTGAACCCTGCGCAATGTTAGCTAGGACTAGATAGCGGGACGTGATCACTCAGGGGGGGTGAACACGGATACAATATATACAACTGCACAGGTACGGAACAAAGCAGACACCGCTAAAGGCCCCTATCTGGGTTATGCCTAGTCACCTCAAGTGTGAGCTATCAAGGAGTAATCCTTGTACTCCACTCGAGGCTGACTTTGTCTTGCCGCCATAGGGTCCTGAACAACGGTTGTCCTTAAGGTAAGAAGTCAGGCGACCCAACGGTGCCCGCGAGCGGTATTGTGTCGGGAACGACAGGGAGGGTACGACCGACGTTACTGGCGTGCTTGGCCCCTGCTCGTATCTCGCGAGAGTTACCAAACCACGCAAAAGTCGAGCTCTACCAAGAGCACACGCGAGACAAGGTAAGGAGACGGTTCACCTTGTCGGTAACCGCGCGCTTTGACGGGACGACAGTGCAGGCCCCGACGTTACCGGTGGGCCTTGTTGCTGTTCGTTGTCCGTTGTGTTGTTAGTCAGACAGCGATAACAGTTGTCTGCAAGATAATATTAAAATGCTAAATGGTTCGGCGGATGACTTGAGAGACCCGTTGGTCTGTACGCACTACCTACACGTGGGATTACGGTGTGGGCCCTCCGCGTCGTAGTTCGTCCGAAAGCTCTTCAGACGTCAGCAGTACCACGGGCTGATAGACGGGAAGCGGTCTTGTCTTATTTGCTGCAGCAGGTGTGTTTGGATTTGCTTTTGCTTCACCTGCCAGTCTCGTACCGTGCAGGAGCGTGCAAGGGTGAGGGACCTAGACCCCTTGGCGCATAGGATATAGTCCGGCGGATGGCCTCTCTGCTGAGCCTACGATGAGCTGCGTCGTGTCGGATAGCCTCGGTGGGGCGTTCCCTAACAAGGTTCACGCCACCCTGGAGATCCGAGCGTGCAGGCTGAACAGTAGTGCACCCCTGCAGGGAGTTTAATCTATTCGAATAGCCGTGTCCACGGTAACAGGACGCTTTATGCTGAAGCTGGATCTTACCACTAGAAACTATTACTATTAAACTGTATGGTTCCGGGTTTTCTTCCTCGCATGGGAGTCGAGGAGGGGAACTCAGAGGCATTATTATTATTAATCATGACAACTTACATTATTCAATGTTGCAGCAACTTCTGCTTCATTGTTACTTTATTGCTTTATATGAACTGTTGGCTGTTTATCTTCTCATGCTGCAAGACATCGTCAGAAGATGCTAGTCCACTATATATACAACCTCCCTTTTCCGTTGATACGAATGCATAATGCTTAGTAGCAGACGTAAGACTCGCGGGTATACTAGATACTCTCCTTTGCTTTATTTCCCCTTTATGTTTTGCCTGATCGGTCGCTGCAGTCGACGTTGGAGCCCAGGAGCAGGAGTACCCCGGAGGCGGATACTACTACGTCGAGACCCCCGCTGACCAGGACCAGGAGTAGTTTCGGAGGCTCCCAGGCAGGAGGCCTTGCCTTTTCGATCTGTATCTCTGATGTTATTTGTGCTAGCCTTCTTAAGGCAAAACTTGACTAACTATGTCTGTACTCAGATATTATGGCTTGTATAACTTATGTATTCGGGTCCGCGTGACCCCCCTTTATTGTAACATATTGGTTTATCCTTTTGTGTTTAGTTTTGTGCTGTGATATTCTCACCGTGGCACCCTAATCTCAGCCGTGTACCCTGCGTGTATGATTACTGTACACGGATTGATTTTGGGGGCGTCACACCTCCCCTCTTTGTTCTTCATGGATTAGACCTCGTGAGCTGCCCTACATGATCGAGGCACATATGTAATCTGTCTGCTGTTGCTATGCTGAGTTTGCTGGGATCCGATGGATTATGTGATTATGTTCAGATTGTGTTTGAGTAATATATTTGATTCTCATCTTTCATATTTATGTTCTAGAGTAATTCTTGCATGTTCTCCGTTGCTGTTTATTGCTTTGGCCAAGTAGTAGGTAGTGACTCCAAGAGGGAGCGTTATGCATGATTGTGGGTTCATGCCCCCCGATGACTAGCTTGAGTGACAGAAACATGAGTCTAGGGGATGTGTTGTTGCCACAAGGGAGAAAACAACGGTGCTTGTACTTGCGGGTGAAAGGATTGTTTACTTTACGCAAAATTCTTTAATGCAATTGTCCGTCGCTTTGAGTTTACACTTTGGGTGGGATTCGCAACTTAATACCAGCGAGATTTTCTGGGTAGATATCTCAAGGTGGATGATTAGTAGGTAGATGCAGATGGATTTCGGTCTACATGATTTGGCGTACCGCCCAAGCTTTTGAGCCTCTTCCTTTCTTCATAGCATAGTTAGCATTGATTTGCGCACATAATCCTTTCAATTGCCAAGCTGTAATTTGTTTACCTCGCATGGCTATTTTATCATCTTTTGGGAGAGAGACATCACTAGTGAACATCATAGGACCCTGGTCTATATTTCCAATACTGTTTACACCCGCTATCAATTTACTGCTTTATTTACTTTTCCGTTGCTATCACTATCATTATTATCCCGTGCGTTTTATCCTTTGTAAACAACAAGGCCGGAGGAATTGACAACTTCTTTGTACTCGTTGGGAGCAAAGCTATCTGTTGTGTGTGCAGGTCCAGGTAAAGTAAGCAACCTCGGTTGTGAACGGCGCCATTGTTCACTTTACCACCTACTTGTCGACCTTGGAGTCCTACTGGTTCGATACTCAACCTTAGCATCTTCGCTAAGGGAAATTTGCTGCTACGCTACATCTCACCTTGCACTTTGGGTAACCAACGAGGGGCGAGAAGTAAACTCTCGTGACATCATCTGTTCGCTGAACTCTTCAACAACCTCAAGGAGGAGAAGCAGCGCGAAGCCAAATGGGCCCGAGGAACCGAGCAGTCGCCACCAGCAAATACAAAAGAGCAATACCCTACGTCCCACGGACGAGTCTGCATGATCCAAGAAGGACGACCCTCAAAAGCAAAACAGGACGCCTACACCCTGCAGACCCGAGCAGCCGAGGGCCAAAAACAGCAGAAACCTACCAACTGTACGGCGCAGAGACCAGCATCACCTTCTCACAAAGAGATTACCCGCCCGCAATTCCAAGGCTAGGACACGCACCATTAGTCCTGAACGCTCAAATCGACGGCTACGACATGGACAGAATTTTCATGGACGGAGGCGGCAGCTTAAACATAATCTTAACCAGCACCTTACACAAGATGCTGATCCCGCGGTCATTCTGGAAGAAGTCAGGTGTCACAATCTACGGCGTAGTTCTAGGCGAAGCAGCTTCCTCCCTCGAACAATCGAGCTCGATGTCATCTTCGGTAGCAAGGGAAACTTCACAAGGAAAGTCGTCGAGTTCGAAGTGCTCGACTGGCAGTCCCAATACCACGCCATACTAGGACAACCCGCATTTGCGCAATTCATGGCGGTCCCGCACTATGCGTATCTCAAGCTCAAGATGCCAGGACCCTCAGGAGTCATCACGGTCAATGGGAGCTTTATAAAATCAGACCAGTGCGACCGCGACTTTCATGAATTTTCTGACACGTTCGGAGCTCAACAACAGCTCGAAGAAATAGCCATGGTAACAGGCAGGAGTGTCTTTCCACTAGCATGCAGAAGCGAGTCAAAGGAATTCAATCGCGACTTCAGCGTCGACAGCGACACATTCACCCACCAAGTTCACCCAACGGACCCAGACAAGACGGTCCGAATCTATGCCCATCTCCCAGAAGAACAAGCAACCTCCCTCATGGACCTCCTCCGCGAACAGTGTAAAATCTTCGCTTGGTGCCCGGCCGACATGCCCGGAATACCACGAGAATTTGCAGAACACGCACTACACATACATGCAAACACCAAACCAGTAAAGCAGGCGTTGCGCCGATTCTCAGAACCCAAGCGCAGAGCCATTGGAGAAGAGATCAACCGACTACTCGACGCACAATTCATCCGTGAGATGAAGAAGGCCACCTGGATCGCAAACCCATTCTTGGTACCTAAAAATGACACTACGTACTACGGATGTGCGTCGACTACGGGGCCGTCAACAAACATTGCCCGAAGGACCACTTTCCCTTACCAAGGATAGACCAGATAATCGACTCCACCGCAGGATGCGATCTCCTATCCTTCATCAATGCCTACTCAGGATACAACCAAATCAGGATGAAGGAAGAAGACTAAGAACACACCTTGTTCATCACCCCTATGGCGTATTCTGCTATAGAACAATGCCTTTCGGATTGAAAAACGCTGGATCCACGTACCAACGGATGATGCAAGCGTGCCTAAGAGATCAAACCGGTAGAAACGTCCAAGTCTATGTCGACGACATCGTCATCAAAACCTACAGCGCAGGCACGCTACTCGACGACCTCCGCAAAACTTTCGCCGCTCTCAACAAATACAGAATCAAGCTCAACCCAAAAAAGTGCATGTTTGGCGTCCCAGCCAGAAAACTTCTCGGGTACATGGTCTCTGCTCGAGGAGTCGAAGCAAACCCTGAAAAAGTCCAAGCAATCACCAAGATGCAAGAACCAGTTAACATCCGGGGCGTACAGCAACTCACAGGAAAAATCGCAGCACTGAGCCGCTTCATCAGCAGGCTGGGAGAAAGGACACTACCATTCTACCAGTTTCTCAGAAAAGGAGAAAAAATCGAGTGGACTGAGGAAGCCCGCAACGCATTCGCAGACCTAAAGAAGACCCTCTCGACACCACCTATCCTGGCGGTGCCCAAGGAGCAAGAACCCCTCTTCCTCTACATAGAGGCACGCGGCAGCGTAGTCAGCACGACGCTCGTCGTCGAGCGCATGGAAGAAGGCAAAATCGAAAGCATCCAAAGGCTAATTGATGAGGGGGTGACCCCACGACTGGCGCCGTCTGTGGGAACCACACAGGTTGGGAACGTGATCTCGGCGGCCCCGTCTCCAGCAAGTCACAACTCAAGGGCTGCTTCAACAACTACATCAAGATCCACATCAAGCTCACGGAGAAAACAAGAATATTTTTGAGCGCGCCACTCGAAGATCGTCATCAACAAAAGCGCTCACGCGCAGCCTACAGGACAAAAAAACGTCTGTGTTGCGGGCAATCGCGACGGCGACTTAGAGCTCATCTCGACGATCCCTTTGGTGGAAAGATGAAAAATCCAATTTTCGAAAATCTGTGAAAATTTCAGCAAATTCCAACGGCTGGATCTCCGTCGGCGACCGCGCACTGAAGCACTCGGAATATGACGGAACTCCGCGCGACTCCAGGACAAAAAATACTGACATTGGCTCTTACATCAACTTGAAGATCCCTCCGGTGAACGCACGCGGGATTCAATCCCCCATAAGCACAAAAAATTTCAGAAATTTACAACGGATAGATCTCCGTCGGCGGCTCTCGCACTGCAACGCGTTTTTGGATCTACGCGAGATCGCGAATTCGGGTTCAATCTTGACCCACAAGGCTTCTACTCCAAGTCGACATGCCATGGATGACTCGCCAAGGTTTCTACATCAACTCGCGCCGCTACAACGACATCACCCAATGAGCAATCGAAGGATCCCGCCCGACGCGTCGAGTCCTTCTCGGTCACTCGCCGCACCGTCGACTCCAAGTACACAAATCATCCTGCGCCGAGCTCCTTTGTATGGGCTCTCCCGTACCGAGCTCCATCGCGCAGGAATCGCCGCATCGAGTCCTCTCGTCACTCGCCGGATAAATTCATCACGACGACTTCGCTGCGCAACTCGGCCGCCTCAACACTCGGGGGCTCGCGGACTCGGGGGCGGAACGTCGCAGTCGCCATCACATCGAATCCGTTTCGCCACGTCGACTGCTCATCTTCGACTACTCGACTTCTCATCTTCGACATCCTCTGCCACATCGATCCTACAGCTAAGTTTCTGTACACTCTTATATGCTATGATTCCAAAACATATATGCATTCTCGACCAGTCGCCAAAGACGACTATGCAGTCGCACACAAACATCTGAGGGATACAAAATCATTCTTTGGATCATGTTCAGTTTTATATGTGTTTATTCACATTTGTCAAAATAGTGAGGCTGGGTACCAAAAGGCCGCTCTTGTCTCCGGGTTCAACAAGTCTGGGATAGCGTCCCTGTTACCCGGCAAGAGTATGCTGCTAGAGGGCCTACTCATGAAAAGACACACATAAACTTTATATGCTGCTACATTATCCACTCGACAAAAGTGCAACATCTGCAAATTATGCACCTTACAATTCTTTTGTATATCGCGCAAGTACATCTTAATACAGTTGCACCTTTTTCTCTATCTCAGCAGATGCTCGGGGGCTGGGCGCCCTCATGACGCGGCGACGTCAACCTCCTCGTCCACGACTGATCCCTACAACAACTCACGCCTACGACGCAAGACCTGAGTCGAGCACTTCCTCGGATGACAATTACTTGACCACGAAGAAGTCTTGAGTCTATGCTCGACTGCAAGCAGTCGAACATAGCCTCGGGGGCTACTCCCATCGGGAGCGCTGACGCGCACCCGGCAAGCACTACTCGCGCAGCTGACAAGAATAATAGGGTTAGCTTAAAAACAACTTGAGCCTATGCCCGACTCTATGAGCCGCACATAGCCTCGGGGGCTACTCCCATCGGGAGCGCTGACGCACATCTGACGACCGCTCGACTGGGAAGCTTCTCCCCACCCGACGATGAAACAAGAAGACGAACCGGACATCAATTTCAATACTTCATCCAAATACTCCCATCGGGAGCATACTCACGATATCTTCGACTGCTCATCAGCAAATGATCGACACGCACTACGACGACTACTGCAGATTCGAGTCCCTGCGCGACTCTTCGAGTCCCCCAGGCGCTCGGGGGCTACTAATGATGGGGTGACCCCACGACTCCTCTACGAGAGGGTACTTGGTGCGTGTCATGGTTGGCGGCCCACCATGGGCCCACTCGTGGACACCGACATGATGGAATAAGACATGAAGCCGAAGACTTGAGGTGCAAGACAAGGAGTCCTACTTGTAGTTGACTAGGACTCTTGTAAACTCTACCTGGCTATCTATATAAAGCGAGGTAGGGGCACCTCTCTAGACAATAACTCAAGACACAAGCTCTCAATCCCCACGCATAGGGCTAGACAGATCTCTCTCCACCAAAGCCCTTGCGGCACCTCTATACATCATCATCAATACAAGATCAGACAAGCAGCATGTGGGGTTTTCCCTCCGGGGACCTGAACCTGGGTAAATCGTGCCCCATGTGTCGCTTGTACGCCATCCGACACATCCAATATCGTCTGTAACCCTAGCCTTGAGCGCTCCAGCCTCGACATCCACTGTAATCGCATCTCCCTCATCAATAATTTCGAGCAGGAACGTGTCCTCCTGTTTGCCGACGAGCTATCGTCCAACCTGTGCCTCACATGACTAACCCAAGGTCCCTGACCATGGGATTTGCCGGGGTTGATCCTCGTCACCAATCTACTACCTAAGCATGCTCCTCACAAAATCTCAGCAGCAGTACCCGCACTACCAGAAGCTCGTATACGCCATCGTCATGACTTCAAGGAAAGTAACACACTACTTCGACGAGCATCGCATCACGATCGTGAGCAGCACACCACTCGCAGACATCCTCAACAATCCCGGAGCACTTGGCCGAGTCGCCGAATGGAACATCAAGCTCAGTCCCTGCGACCTACAATTCAAACACCCAGCGGCGATCAAAGCCCAAGTACTCCCAGACTTTCTGGTCAAGTGGACAGAAGTGCAAACACCCGACCCCCCAGATCTGTCCAACTCTTGGACAATGTTCTTCGATGGGTCAAAAAGACAGCAAGGAGCTGGAGCAGGCGTCGTACTAATCTCCCCCAAAGGAGCCAAACTCAGGTACGCACTCCAGATCAACTTCAACAACGCCTCCAACAACGAAGCAGAATACGAGGCACTACTCCATGGCATGCGCATGCCAAAAGCTTGCGGCGCTACTCGTCTCTCAATCTACGGCGACTCAAACCTCGTCGTACAGCAGACAAGGAGAGACTGTGAAGCAGTCGCAGAAAACATGATGGCTTACTAGAAGCTCTACAACACCCTGGAAGGAGGATTCGACGGCTGCGAGATAAACTACGTGTCTAGAGCAAATAACACAGAAGCAGACGAGCTTGCAAACATCGTATGAACCCGAGGACCAATCCCTCAAGGCGTTTTCCTCGAAAGCATCAGCCAGAGGTCAATCAAAACCAAGGCACCCGCACCGGAGGCAGTCGCAGAGGACGACGACACAAACAAACCAACACAAGTAGCGGCGACAAACCCAACAGATGACGCAGGAAACGAGGCAGTCGAAGAAGCAGAACCAGCCATACCAGAAGGTCCAGCTTGGAAAAAACCGTTCCTTCGATTCCTAATCGAAGGCACCTTACCACAAGACGTCGCAGAAGCCCGACGCATCAGCCGACGATCTAAAGCATTCACAGTAATCAACGGACAACTCTACAAGGGCAGCATCTCTCAGGTCCTCCAAAAGTGCATCGAAGAAGATGACGGCAAGGCTCTATTGCTCGAGATCCACGAAGGCACTTGCGGGTACCGCGCGAGCAGTCGTGCACTCATGGCCAAATCCTTCCGAGCAGGATTCTACTGGCCAATCGCAATGAAAAACGCAGAAGACATCGTACGACGCTGCATCGCCTGCCAAAAATTCTCCAGCAGGCCGCACGACCCAGCATTAGAACTAAAAACCATACCGCTATCCTGGACGTTCGCCACCTGGGGACTCGATATGGTGGGTCCACTCAAGAAATCTTCAAAAGGAGGCCGAACACATCTACTAGTAGCAGTAGACAAGTTCACCAAGTGGATCGAGGCAGTGCCAATCACCATCTCAACAACCCTCATGGCAGTTAACTTTATCAAATCCATCATCTTCAGATTCGGCGTACCCCATAACATCATCACAAATAACTGCACAAACTTCACAGCGACAGAATTCCAGAATTTCTGCCAAGATCTGGGCATCAAAATCAACTACGCGTCAGTCGCACACCCACAATCTAACGGCCAAGTGGAGAAAGCAAAGGGTTTAGTGTGCGGAGGAATAAAAAAACGACTCCTCACACCACTCGAACAAGCTGCAGGAAACTGGGTAGAAGAACTCCCTGCAGTCCTGTGGAGCTTGCGCACTACCCCCAACACCTCAACCCAGTACACACCCTTTTTATGGTGTATGGAGCAGAAACGGTCCTACCGCACGACCTAAAGTTTGGAGCTCCCCGAATCTCGGGATACGAAGAAGAAGAGGCAGAAGAAGCAATCCAGGATGATAAAGACACTGCAGATGAAGCAAGGGACACAACTATAGAAAGGTCAGAAGGATACCAGGACAAACTACGCACGTACCAAAGCAGTCGTCTACGGACCAGAACTTTCCTAAAAGGAGATCTCGTCCTGCGACTAGTACAAGAAAAAGTGCACAAACTTGCCCCGCAGTGGAAGGACCCTTCATAATCTTCGAGGTCATAGGAGGAGGTGCATACATGCTAAAGAATGCGAAGACCGACGAAGACGTCGGAAACCCGTGGAATGTGGCACACCTGCGGCTGTTCTACCCATAGCCTACCCATAGGCACCATCGGGAGTATCGGTAGCAGCACCGATCGGCAGCTCATGTAAAAACTCGAAGCAATAAAAGGTGTTGCCCAAATAATACCACTAAAGCACTCGGGGGCTCGAGCACAAACTCCCCCCGAGAGACGCTATCTTCGCTTACGCGACACTACTTAAAATCACTCGGTAGCTCGAGCACAAACTCCCCCCGAGAGACGCTATCTTTGCTTACGCGACGCTACCTAAAAGCACTCGGGGGCTCGAGCACAAACTCCCCCTGAGAGACGTTATCTTCGCTTACGCGACGCTACCTAAAAGCATTCGGGTGCTCGAGCACAAACTCCCCCTGAGAGACGCTATCTTCGCTTACGCGACGCTATCTAAAAGCACTCGGGGACTCGAGCACAAACTCCCCCCGAGAGACGCTATCTTCGCTTACGCGACACTACCTAAAAGCACCCGGGGGCTCGAGCACAAACTCCCCCGAGAGACGCTATCTTTGCTTACGCGACACCCCTTAAAGCACTCAGGGGCTTAAGCACAAACTCCCCCAAGAGACGTTATCCTCGCCCAAACACTGCCCCTTAAAGCACTCGGGGGCTAGAACACATACTCCCCCTGACAGACGACATTTTATGTTTTACATAGCCACAAAAGCAAAGACTCAGGGGCTCAAGCACCAACTTCCCCCGAAAAGGCATCAATTCATAAACCCCACTCAGAACTTTTGTTCAGAATCAAGCGCGTCTTAAAGGACAAAGAAGATAGAGAAATTCCTTAGTCTTCACCTGATCACAAATGATCACCTAAAGACTCGGGGGCTACTCCGATTGGGAGCGCTGCCGCGCACCCAATGAAAATTTGGAACAACTAAGCAGCTACAAGAAAAGACGGTCCCGGTGAATGCTCGCAACCTACGTCTGATTCTACAAATCAAACGTAACCTCGGGGGCTACTCCCATCGGGAGATCTGCCGCGCACCCGACAACCTTAAATAAAGAGTCGAAGACAATTTCTCATTACAAAGGAGTCGAAGAAAATTTCTCATTACAAAGGAGTCGAAGACAATTTCTCATTACAAAGGAGTCGAAGACAATTTCTCATTACAAAGGAGTCGAAGACAATCTCTCATTACAAAGGAGTCAAAGACAATTTCTCATTACAAAGGACTCGAAGACAGCAATCATTACAAAGTACTCGAGCAGCTACCAGAAGGATTACAATACCAATCATCTCAAGGAATTATGACTTCTACATGTGTGCTCATGCTGAGATAATTGGAACTCTCGTCCCATAACTTGACGAGCATCACCACAGAAAAAAGTAAAAACTAAGCCTGCAAAGAAGCAAGTCGCTGCCCTCCAATTCTACAAGGTGCTGATGGCTTCTCGCCCCTCGTTGGTTACCCAAAGTGGAAGGTTTGATGTAGCACAACGACAAGTTTCCCTTAGCGAAGATGCTAAGGTTTAGATTGTCTCCAGTAGGACTCAAGAGATACAAGTAGGTGGTAAAGTGAACAATGGCGCCATTTACAACCTAGGTTGCTAACCTCACCTGGACCTGCACACAGATACAAATAAATTTGCTCCCAATGAGTTCAGAGGAGTTGTCAATTCCTCCGGCCTTGCTGTTTACAAAGGATTAACGCAAGAGATAATAATGATAGTGATAGCAACGGAAAAGTAAATACTGAAAGTAAATTGGTAGTGTGAAGAATAATGTGAAGATGGACCGGGGTCCTGTGATTTTCACTAGTGATGTCTCTCTCCCAAAATACGATAAAAGTGCTAGCGAGGTAAACAAATCACAGTTGGGCAATTGACAGGATTATGAAGGCACCGCAATGCTAACTATGCTGAAAAGAAAGGAAGGGCTCAAAAGCAATGGGCAGTACGCCAAGGTAAGTAGACCAAAATCCATCTGCATCTACTACGAATCATCCACCTTGAGATATCTATCCAGAACATCTCGCTGGTATTAAGTTGCGAATCCCACCCAAAGTGTAAACTCAAAGCAACAGACAACTGCATTAAAAGAACTTTGCATAAAGTAAACAATCCTTGCACCCGCAAGTACAAGCACCGTTGTTTTATCCCTGGTGGCAACATCACATCCCCTAGTCACATGTTTCTGTCACTCAAGCTAGACATCGAGGGGCTGAACCCACAATCGAGCATAACGCTCTCTCTTGGAGTTGCAAATAAAATACTTGGCCAAAGCAAATACCGCAATGGAGAACATGCAAGAATTTACTCAAGAACAAAATATAAAAGAGAAGAACCAAATATATTACTCATCACAATCTGAACATAGTCTTATAATCCATCAGATCCCAACAAACTCAGCATAGCAACAGCAGAAATTACATAGATGCCTTGATCATGTGAGGTAGCTCACGAGGATTCGAAAGTGGAAGCACAAAATAGGGAGAGATAGATCACATAGCTACTGGTCACGGACCCATGGTCCAAGGTGAACTACTCACGGTACATACGGGAGGCGTCCATGGCTATGGATGGTCTCCCGGAGGGGGTAGCTTCTCCCGACAGGGTGCCGGAGCAGCTTCTCCAGGCAGCCCCGATCTTGAAACGGCGGCGGCGGAACAGAGGAGAGATCGCGAAAAAGGAGTTCGCCCCAGGGGTTTCCATCACGGGGGGTAAATATAGGCGAAGGGGGGTGTCGAGGGGACCCACCAGGCAGCCAGGACGCCTCCTGGCGCGGCCTAGGGTGGGGCCGCGCCAGGGACCCTCCTGGCTCCCTGGTGGTGGCCCCCCTTCGCTGCTTTGGTGTTTCTAGAAGCTTCCGCGACACTGATTTTTTATCTGATTTTCCTGGATTTTTTGGAGCACTTTTAATGGCCGGAAAACCTGAAATACAAAAACAGCAAAAAAAAGCAACTGGCAGCTAGGTGCACTGGGTTAATAGATTTGTCCAAATATGTTCAAAAGTGTATGAAAGTTCAAGCAAAACATGGCAAAGTCACACAAAACATGCATGGAGCAAGCAGAAATTATAGATACGTTTGGGACGTATCAGGTGCCTTTCCTACTGACGCACCCGCAAGCAACACCATTTGAGGAGCCGTCAGAAGATGAAGTCACAGGAGAAGCAGGCGAAACACCCCTCGATCCACCAGAACTATCACAACTTGTTTCCTCCCAATATGGATCCAGACGATTGCCACTGGCATCAAATGCATGAACAATGAGAGTATCTTCGCCATCAAAACGATAGCAAATACTATCCCCATCATGCAAGTTCAGCCGCCACGAAAACGATCTCCAGCCAGAATCAAGAAAAATCAAGAAGCAGCTATCAACAGAAAGCTCCACCCAAGCAGGAGATCGAGCACACCCTTGAAGACGGAGCCACAAACCCCTCAAATTAAGCTTAGAAATCATGAAGGAAAACAAGAACGGAAGAGGGATCCGATTAGCAGTGCGTCTAAGAACACGCAGAAGGAAGTCATAGCGCCAGACACCTTCTTCCGCGCAAGAGGAAGAATGCACCATCGCAGCCCCACGACGACCACCACGCGAAGAGCGAGGCATACGGCCACCACGACCGCGCCGGCCACGACCTCGACCAGCCGGAACAGCACCACGCTTTGGAGCCATAGGAATAAGAAGAAGAAAGGAAAGAAAGGTGCGAAGAATTTATGCCAGGGTCAGGCAAACAATAAAAGGTATTTATAGCACAATCCAAGGGCAAACCAGGAAAAGATGCAGAAGCCCAGGCGGCGCCATCATTAAATCAAAGACCAAACACGCCAGGCGTTACGAATTCCAAGACAAGATGCCTTCACACGGTCAATACTATTTAAAGGACACGTCAAATCTCGCTTGTTTCCCATACACGCCATGGAAATCCAACGGGCACCAGGCAGCACGGCATCCAAGTCGTCATTATGACTGGCCAGAAGATGCGACGGATCGAAGACCAAGCATCATCATAGGTCACCAAATAGAATCACAATGCCTATCAACGCGACACGTCAAGAAGGACGGGTCAAGATAAAAGCAATTGGAAAAAATAAAAGACTGGCAAAAACTACCTGTCCTTGGTGCCAAAATATTCTGATTCTAAAATCTTTTACTCCCATCGGGAGTACCTTTATTAAAACAGAGTAAGACCTAAAAATCCCAAGAGTTCGGATTCTCCCTCACCCAGAAGGAAAAGACGTGCTCGAGTGGCCACTCGCACCAGTTGTAATCACAACATCTACAGAGTTTCGGGTGCTCTCTCACCCAGAAGGCAAACACGTGCTCGAGTGATCACTCGCACTAGCAGAGACGACGCACCTTCAGAGTTCAGGTGCTCGCTCACCCTGAAGAAAACAAAGTATTCGAGTGACTACTCGCGAAGACTCAACTAGTATTCGGCAATATAATCTACTCGCGCACTCGACGACTTTCGAGTGGGTGCTTTCTTATTTTCCTCGCCTGAGTTCGCAAAAACTCCGCGAGTGACTACTAATAGCTCGCTTGATCGTTTATTCCAAGTGGGTGCATCTCTAATTAGGCTCCGCGCCTCTATAAAAAATGATGCCTGGGCTGCGACTTGCTGTACCCAGATGCCACGCAAGCTTAGCGTGTAGGTAGGACCCCGCTGCGCAGACAGCCGGGCCGGGACTTTCCACAGCGCGACTTCACTCCCGATGTTTTCCATGCGCTCACATGATAGAGAGATGAGCCGATAACGGACGCGTTAAGGCTGTTTACTGGGGCGGCATCATTGATCCTATAAGACCTGCAGCGGCATGAACTTTTCTAGACAACGGTTGTTCCCAAGTTCGTGTCGAGGGACACGGCCTTGATTGGGCTACTGAGGTATTTTCCACTAGCGCAATTCACCAAGGCTCGACTACCTTGGGCCCTTTCAGCTTAGCATCCCTCGAAATAAACATTTGTCATGGCTAAAGCTGCCAGCGACTCGCAGCCGCGCTGCGCATATAAATGCAAACGAGGATGAATTCGAGTCCCTGCGCGACTCTTTCAGTCCCCTAGGTACTCGGGGGCTACTGACGAGGGGGTGACCCCACGACTCCTGCGTGTGAGGTTACCTGGTGCATACGAAGACAAGAGGCCCGCTAGAAGCTTCAACGGGCCCACGACTGGCCCGCTCTAGGCACCGACGTAGGAGTCCGCGACTAATATGGAAGTCAAGACTTGGCGTTCAAGGCAAGGCTAGAATTAGGCAATCGTCCCTGTAACCTGAGGCGGACTCTCCGAGGGACCCAGCCTAGTATATAAAGGCTGGGAGGGGGGACGTCTCAGGACATCCAATCTACAATCAATACCTCTGATCTTGTGCGAACTCTCCTAGACTTCCACTGTAACCGCCCCCTCGCTTAATACAATCGAGCAGGAAGTGCTTCTCCTGTTAGCCGACGAGTATCGCCAACCTGTTCCTTCTCCACGATCTAACCCAGGGTCCCTGACCATGGGATTTGCCGAGCTGATCCTCGTCAGTTATCCTCGCGGTTGGGAGGTCTTTGAAATTCCTAGCTGCGGGGATCTACACCGACGGTCTTCACCAACTCTACTTCCTCTACATCGGTTGGTGAGCCATGACCTAAAACCTTGTATGCAATGTTCATAGATGATCTTGGGTGTTTGCTACGTAGGCACGGAAATTTTTGTTTTCTACTGCGTTTCCCAACAGTGGTATCATGAGCGATCTATGAGTAGATGCATGTTTAGGTCTAGATCATATGTTGATATGAGGCATTGATTTTCTTGTTGCTTCCCTGTCATGTGATTTTTTTCTGTGCTTGATAGCAAGTTGAGGTTTTTCTACAAGGATTGAGTTTTCCATCGATCCCTCTATGTTGCTGTCAGTATACTGGTTGCCTTGATCATGGTCTACATCAAACTCCTTGGATCTCATCTTAATCTCGCAATAGAAGATTTAACATGGAGGGGCTTGTGGGTTTTATGAACTCAAATCCACACGGGGGTCACGCGTTGAACGAAGTTAGGCTTGTGGCATTAGTTGCTACACGCACCCGAACGTTAAACTAGCAACATTGAAGTACCGTGTTTGGTTTGTTTAGAGAAGAACGTTTGCATGTAACCTGCTAATCAACCACGATAAAATTTGCAACAACCTGTGTAGATGGCGATCTAACTTGTTTTTGCAGAGTATGCATGTGATGTGGTATAGCCTTCAAGATTTGCAATGTGTTTGTATGAGATGCTATATGATGTAATATTTATTCGCGACCTGCGTGTCGTGGTACGGCATGATGACTAGAGTCATTGATTGTCACTTAATTATGTCCTGCGTGCTAGAATTGTTTATTAGCTCGAGGCAAAGCAATAGATAGATGCAAGGTGATGATCTACAATGCGGAGGTGGACCCCGACGCACATGCCGGAAGCCGTGGTGAGGGTCCCGGCGCAAATGACAAGTTGGTGGACACGGTGACTTCTACCACGACGACGTGAAGACAAAGAATACTTCACGAAGCAAAGGGCTATACTATATCACATAATTTTATGAACTGCCTGTGATGTTTATCCCTTTGATGCACCCTTGTTTGATGCGGGGTAGTCGTATTTTATTAGGGTGATCTCTCGCAAAACAATATCAAGTTGATAGTGTTCTTCCAACTGTAGCACCGTCTATACTATGTTTAACACCGGAGCAGGTCATGTCACATGGGTGCACACGGTGTGATGCATAAAAGGCGGGTGTGTTAAAAGAACACACAATGCATTACATTTGGTTGTCTTGACGGTTTGGATAAAAGTTTGCTCCCGGAACACGCCCATCGAAAGATGAACAAGATCACCTTTGGCGTGATTGGCAAGTTGGCCTACCGGTCCAGTCTAATTCATCAGCGATGTCACATAAATGGCGGACGATTGGATTGGGCCTTGAATCACTCCAGCATCAATTACGAGAGATATTGATCTGAGTGGGAGCGCACTTAGTAATTAAATTGATTAATCACAAGTGCAACTTAATTATGAACAAAGTCTAAGTATTTGCATTATCGTTATGGAATAATGGCTCGCTTTATCACCTTCCCAATTGATTTTGATTAACTGTATTAATTGGTAAAAACTTTACGATTGTTACCGTATTGTGAGGACTATCCTCAATAGTGCCGAGAAGGACCATGTCCTATTGAAATTTTTTGATGCTCTCCCGCTAATGCTATGGATGATGTGACTTACGTCCATAATCCAAAAGGCTAGGATTCCACCAGAGCTAAGCATATTTTCGTAATCACCATGAAACCCGAACTTCAAAACTTTTGGGATAGTCAATGTTATATTCATGGAACTGAAAAATTGTTTTCAATGATAAGACAATTGATGTAGGATATAAGATATCTAATGCAATGTATGATTGTAAGCATTAGTGAAAGTGTTCATTGTGCTCAAATGAAACTGATAAGTGTGTGATCCAGAAGAACACCGATCATATGATGATGGGAATTAAGGGAAAGGAAGTTCAAATGAGTGTTAGTAAGACTTACACACTAGAAAGTCCATGGCCTGCGCCACCCTTGATCATGTGTGATCTTTTGTGAGTAGGAGTGACATTGGAAATAGAACTATGATACGTATAAAGGCAAAATGAAACAAGACTGGAATATCCAGCTCAGAAATGAATGTCATACGAAGTTATAGATGAATTCATTGATCGTCCAAAATGCAATTCTTGGGAATCATGATTAAGTAGTTAATCTTAATTCTGTGGTATTGTGATTAAACTGTTGATCACTAGAATATCACTTCGATTGCATATTGTTGCAAGTCGATGCAAGAAATACTATGGCCTTTATGATTAGCTGATGATGAGTTTTGACACGCACGAGAACACGGTAAAAGGTTTACTACACTATGTGTTGACTCTATGATTATCTTCATAATTCATTTTAGAGTTGAGTAAAATTTTACTACACTTTAGACTTGTTGCAAAAACATCATTTTGAATCATGTTTGTTTGCAAAGGAAGTTATTCAAAGTTATGAATAATATAAAGGCCATACTTCCATTATGAATAGGTCATATGTTGTGAATCTTGATAATAATACTAAACATCCATAACATTGACGCTAAACGTCGCAAGACTGACAAAAATACCACACAGGTGTGGCACTGCAGTTTGTCACAAGTGACATAACATGCATAAGAATTTCCATAAGTGATGAACTTTCGAGTCATATGATTATGAATCACTTGACGCTTGCGAACTTTGTCTCGAAGTAATGTGACCAAAATACCGTTGATAGGCCCTACATGAACGGGCAACTAAACCATTGGTAATCATACATGATGATGTGTGTAGTCCAATAAGTGTAGTTGTGTGCAGTGGATTTCCTATCTTCACTCATGAGTTGAAGTAGATATGTGGATATCTGTTCAATAGAGACATACGTCTGAAATCTTTGAAATGTTCAAGAATTTTTTAGAGTGAAATAGAAATTCATTGTAACAAGAAAATAATGATTATGCAAATTAGATTGTAGAAAGTAATATTTGATTTACAAGTTTAGCGCACGTCTGATGAGTTGTGAAGAAGTGTCATAACTTGCGCCTCCCGAAACACCACTAAGAGTAAAGTGTTCGAGAGACGTAATTAAGCCATGTATGACACGGTAAGATCAAATATGACGTTTATCAATTTGCCATTATACTTATTAAAGTTGTGCGTTAGAGACTAAGGCTTTTACACTGAAAAGAGAACCATCAAATCTGTTGAAATGACACCATATTAGATGTGGAATGGACTGTTAAAACCATGTTGTCTTTTCTTAAAACTTGGGTACATGAGGCATATGTTTGACATACTCAAAACCCCAAATCAGATAAGTGCTATTTTGTTAAGGTTATGCCAAAAGTTTTGGTATTCCTCTATCACTACACAAAAGCAAAAAATGTTTGTTGTTAAGAATGGTGTGTTTTGAAGAAAATAGTTTCTTGCAAAAGAGTGAGCGGGAGGACAGTGCAAGTTATCAAGATTGTTAAATCTTCAGAGAAGTGCGCAGCTGAACTACACAGGTTAGACAAAACTCATACAAACATTTTTATGTAAACGAGATATTGTTGTTCGACGACGATAAACCTGTGATATACAAAGAAGCGTTGATGGGCCCTGACTCCGGGATTTGGCTAAATGCCAAATAATACGAGATAGTATCCATGGAAGTAAGTCAAGTTTTGAACTTGGTAGACCCTCTGAAAGACTAAGAGTCTGAAGAATGTATAAATGGATCTATAACTGATTCAGATGAAATTGTTCTATCGATAAAGCTCAACTCGTTGGAAATATGTTTTCTAGCAAGTTCAAAGGTTGACTACGGTGAAGTAATGTCGACCGTAGAGATGCTTTAGTCATTTTGGGGTGTTCTAGCAATTACTGCATATCTCATTTATAGGATATGTTAGAATGAATGTCAAAACAAAGTTCCTACATGGAAATATAACAAAGGACGTATATGTGATATGACCGGCATGTTTTGTCGATGGATGCTGGAATAGATGCAACCCTCGGATATCCAGTAATGGACTGAAGCTAGCATAATGGAGTTGGAATTTTTGTTGTGATGAAATTACCAAAAGGGTTTGTTTTCATCAGGAATAACGAAGATGCTTGAATATTCAAGAAAGTAAGTGGGAGCTGAATAATATTTCTAAAACCTTATGTAGATGACATATTGTTGATTAGAAATGATATAAACTTCTTGACACGAATAAGGACTTCATTGGAAATAGTTTTCAGCTGAAGTACTTGGGCTAATATAGCATTAGTATTAAGCACATTGATCTATGAAGATGGTAAGTGCCTGATCATGCTAAAGCTAATGTTACATATTGACATGATACTAAAGTAGTTTATTATGAAAATGCCAAGAAAGATGTTCTTGCCGAGGTCATGGTGAAAAATTGTTTGCAGAATTCGGTGTTCATGAACACAAATAAGCAAAACACGTGAATTGAATTCCACTCACCTATGTGTTTGGATTAATCATGTACACCATATTATGTAAAACGACCAGATATGTCCAGTGCTCCAAAAGGTTGTGAGAAAGATACCAAAGTGATCAATATGTTGATCATTGGACAAACAGTGAAAAGTTAAACTTATGATAGATAAGATATGTTTCTCGAAAAATGGAGATAATGAAGAGCTCGTTGTAATAAGTTACACCAGCTGGATTTTGATGTAAACAGTTACACCAATTCAGTCTTCATACTTACTCTGACCGATTTTCGATTTTAATTGGGATATGTGTTTCACACGTAAGGGTGGCGCAGTATAGAGGAACTTTGTCAAGTTAGATACTGTGGCGGATTCTATAATAGAGGCTAAGTATATAGTTACTTAAAGAAGTAACAAGGAGGGTGTTTTGAATCATAAGTTCATTTATGAACGTGGTATGGTTTCCCAGATGCTTGAAGCTCATGGAACATTGATGAATGATTTCATGACTTATTCTATGGGACCAAGGTCCTGCCAAATGATTCAAACATATACAAAGCTAAATTGATAAAATTAGTGAATTTTATGATAGCGTGAAAACACGAAGATACGCAAGATACAAATGAGCCTGAAATGTCAGATCCGAAGATGAAGTCTATACCACAAATGAAGCATGCGTTACACCGGTATGCCATATGTGTAAAGTGCTCAAGCACTTACAATATTATTGACTCTAGTGCAAGTGGGAGACTGTTGGAAATATGCCCTAGAGGCAATAATAAAATGTTATTATATATATATATATTTCCATGTTCGTAATTAATGTTTATATTTCTGTGCTATAATTGCAATGACCCTGACTGTGAGATTCAGAAGAAAACTCATTTGCATGTGTGGAAATGTAAACACCAAGAGTTCCTGGTTTAGCCTCTAAGAGCAGGTTATGTGCTAACTGATGATTACATTTTCTTAATCATGGACATTGTTCTTGTAACAAGGATGTCAGTAGCAATGAGAACATATTATTAGCAGAACAATGATGTTGAACCGACCCCAGTATTGAATGATATACTTAGAGATCACATCGTAACAACGTTATAAGTCATATCATGAAATTTTATCATATACGTAATTCCTTAGACCATGAGAGTATCGAGTTGCTTCACACAGGAAGATGTGCTTTGGTTCTTAGATGAATCTTCCCGTTACTGGGAAGTAGTAAAATAAGTTCTGGGTACATCGGATAGTGTGTCTAGTAATTGCGATAGTTCAAGACTGGGATTTGATCCTTCACGATGAAGAAGATATTTACTTCAGGCCCACTCGGTATGACGGTATCCATTATAGTCTGGATAGACACATTGTAATTTAGTCATGAGGATACCGGAATACGATAACGGGAAAAAGGGACAAACGAGCAAAGAGGATAACGAGTGGCTTGTGTTCAAGAAGTTGTTCCACATGGGTGCCAAACTTCTCTCCTCTGACTTTGTCAAATATCGCGAAGCAAAGGGAATGGTCCATGACTAAACATAATGGTTCACTCGAAGTTTCTTTGTGTATGTGCGGGAGTCAACATGGGTGTCCATGGCTCCGCTATTGATTATTGGCTATTGACAAAAGGCTGTTGACCTATGTCCGGAAGATGTTCTAAGTCATGTCCGCATTATACCGAACCTATTGGGTCACACACTTAACGATCAGTAGTCTGTTAGAATACTGGAATAGTAGAAGGTTTAGTGGAAGCAGAGAAGAATAGTTCATACGGGCACCGGAAGTAGTTCCGGGTATTTATGGAATTGTTCATAAGGGCACCAGAAGTAGTTCTGGGTATTTAAGGATATGTCCGAATCACTCTGGAATAGTCCCAGGTGGTTCCATAACATATGAGAATGGTACTGGGGAAGTCATGGATCGACCGGAATAGTTTCCGGTTAATCGGTGGACGTCCCGACAAACTTACGCGGTCATCAGATTTCTTAGATTGTAACTCGGATGGTCCCGGAACCTATACAAATAGTTCCGGAACGTCCGAAAACAGCCCCGAAAGGTCTTGTAAGTGTTCCATAAGGTTCCGGAATGTCCCGAAACCACCCCAGAAGGTCCCGGAATGGTCGAAAACGGTCCCGAAGGGTCCTGGAAGGTTCTGGAAGGTTCCACAAGTTTTTGGACAGTACCATATGCGCCCCACCACCCTTAGCCTTGGGGGGCAAGGCACCCCAACGGGGCTGGCCGAAATTAGGTGGTGGGGCGCCCTACTTGGGGAGGACTCCTCCTTGGACTCAGACTCCCCTGTGGGAAGGTCTCCCTTTGGGAGTAGGAGTCCCAGGGGGACTCCTACACCCCTTAGGTTGGCCAAGGGCCCTCCTGGCCACCTATATAATGAGGGGAAGGGGTGGGGGGCGCAACACACTTGATCCCCAAGGACTATGCGCCGCCCTCCCTCTCTCTAAACCCCGTTGCTCCACTTTTAGACCCAGGTTTAGACGCTGTTCTAGATCGGAATCCGTTAGGGTTTTCTCCCTCTAGTTTTCTTGGTGGCGTTCTTCTCTGGACGGCGGAGCGCTGCTGGATTGATGCTACGGGATGTGTGGATACTAATGTAAGGGTCGTGCCTTCGACCCTTCTTTGAGGAGCTTGTTCGTGGGACTTGTTCACGGGACTAGATCGTGGGACGGTTCGAGGGATCGTTATCCTCGCGGTTGGGAGGTCATTGAAATTCCTAGCTGCGGGGATCTACACCGACGGTCTTCACCAACTGTACTTCCGCTACATCGGTTGGTGAGCCATGACCTAAAACCTCGTATGCAATCTTCATAGATGATCTTGGGTGTTTGCTACATAGGCACGCATTTTTTTGTTTTCTACTGCGTTTCCCAACATATTTTGTATCAAAATTTTACCACATAAAGAGTTAAGTGATCACGTTTATAATTTTTTAAGTTTATGTATGTATTTGTTAACAACGTGGAATTTCATGTACTTATGATGATAAATGAATCCCCAAAATAAAAGTGTATCATCGATCCACACTACGCGTTACTAAGGCATAATCATAAATATAAAATTTAGGCAAAAGTGCATCATCCATAAAATGCATAGTACAAGCACTCTACTCCTCGTTGTTGGGAAGGATGATGGCTCCACGGGGCAGTAACTCGCCTACGATGGGGATGGGCATGCCACTTTTGTCCTCCTCATCCAAAACCTCAGACAAGGTCTCCTAGTTGGGATCCCTCTATGCCTCCAAGACGATGTGTTCGGCTATGTCGGTCTTATCCATCATTGCATCAGCGTGTGACTTCACATGGGAAGACTTAATAACGACCTTCACCTGTGTTCTCATTGGTACACGTGGTGGTTAAGGACACCCTGCAGGTGACGTCTTCTTCTGCTCTCATCACTGCATGTCCGTCCTTGCGAGAGCATTCCTTGATCTTCTATGCATGTTGGTACAAATTTTTGGACCATGTAGGCACAATGTTCTAGGAGGTTTGGTCCTTCTATTGGAATTATTGGGATGAGCCAATTTATATTTCTAATTTCCAAAAAAACTCCCAAGGTAAATTCCTAGAGGCTCATGAGAACCTGCAAGTTCACAGGGTTTAGTTGTTGCCTTTTCAAAGTAAGAGTATAGATTCTGCGGGGAGCATAGAGAGCACATAGTATTGCTAGGCACAAGATGAAAGGCATGTTGATAAACAATCATGCAGATGAACAACTGATACTCCCTCCTTGTTGGTTACCCCAAGTGCAAGGTCAGATGTAGGATAGCGGCAAATTTCCCTCGGTGAAGATACCGAGGTTGAGTTCAATCTAGTAGGACTCTGGAGATGATAAGTAGGTGGTTCGGCAAGTGATGCGCCATATGAAAAGAATCACTAGCTGTACCTGGACCTGCACACGACACAAATAACTTTTCTCCCAACGAGTACAGAGAGGTTGTCAATCTCTCCGGCCTTGTTGTTTACAAAGGATCAAACGCAAGGGATAATGATAATGATATCAGCTGGAAAGTAAAACGAGGAAAGTAAAAGAGCGTGTAAACAATGATGAGAATATGGACCGGGGTCCTGTGATGTTCACTAGTGATGTCTCTCTCCCAAAAGACGATAAAACTGCTATGCGAGGTAAACAAATTACAACTGGGCAATTGACAGGATTAAAAACACACCGCAATGCTAACTATGCTACAAAGAAAGGACGAGGCTCAAAAGCATGGGCAGTACGCCAAAATAAGTTGACCGAAATCCAACTACATCTACTACTAATTATCCACCTTGAGATATCTATCTAGAACATCTCGCTGGTATTAAGTTGCGAGCCCCACCCAAAGTGTAAACCCAAAGCAACAGACAACTGCATTAAAAAGCACTTTGCGTAAAGTAAACAATCCTTGCAACCGCGGTTACAAGCACCGTTGTTTCCCCCTTGTGTCAATAGCACATCCCCTAGACTCATGTTTCTGTCACTGAAGCGTATCATCGGGGGGCATGAACTCACAATCGAGCATAACGTTCCCTCTTGGAGTCACTACCTACTACTTGGCCAAAGCAATAAACAACAATGGAGAACATGCAAGAATTACTTAGGAACAAAAATATGAAAGATAAGAACCAAATATATTACTCAATCACAATCTGAACATAATCTCATAATCCATCAGATCCCAGCAAACTCAGTCATAGCAACAACAGAAAATTACATATGTGCCTCGATCATGTAGGGCAGCTCATGAGGACTAAACCATGAATAACAAAGAGGGGAGGAGAACATCACATAGCTACTGATCATGGACCCATGGTCCAAGGGAAACTACTCACGACACATCCGGGAAGCGTCCATGGTGGAGGGGAAACTCCCGGAGGTCAATCCTCCCTCCGGCAGGGTGCCGGGAAGAAGTCTGCTGGCGCTCCCGATCTTGGAAGCGCGGCGGTGGCGGAACAGAGGTGAGATCGCGAAAAAGGGTTCTGTCTTTGGAGGTTTCGCGTCACAAGGAATAAATAGGCGAAGGGGGACAGCCAGGGGGGCCACCAGGGATCCAGGCGCCCCCCGCCGCGGCCAGACCCTAGGCTGCGCCAGGTGGACGCCTGGGTCTCTGGTGGTGGCCCTCTGGCCCCACCCAGGTGATTCCGGAAGGTTCCTGTACGCTGATTTTTATCTGATCTTTCCCGAATTTTTGGAGCACTTTTAATATGGGGAAAACCTAAAATAGAAAAACAGAAGAAAATAGGAACTGGCACTGTGGTGCACTGAGTTAATAAGTTGGTCCAAATATGATCAAAAGTGTATGAAAGTGTATCTAGATCATAGCAATATCACACAAAACATGCATGGAGGAAGAATAAAATATAGATACGTTTGGGAGGTATCAACAACTCATATAGAATATTGAAAGAAATGTAGTGCAGAGAAGTAACCGTAGAACGAGCGTGACACAACAATGTTTGGTAGAGAATTTCACTTTCTACAAAGAGCTACGTCTGGTTGGAGAGATTTGTGATTGAACAAAGAAGAAAAATTATCTACGTCCTTTTCTCTCAACTGGTCCTCGAACTTGAGTCGATCTTCACTCGTGGTAGATCACAAACTATGTTCTCACAAATCACAATCTTCTCGGTTGCTGGGATACTTGACGCATAACCGTCTAGAGAGCTTGCAACTCTCAAGATAGTAAGGCCAGACCAATATCGACCTAAGTCTCAGTGACTTTCTATGTAACGATGGAAAACTAGGCTTTGGGTTTTCTCTCTGGGGTTATTTCATTTCTCCTGAAGAATTCTCTCAGAGGGGGTTGCTAATAAATCTTGTGTCGGAATTCGAATGGAGCAGCCACCATAAATGGAGGGAGGGGTAGGTATTTATTGGAGAGTAACCCCGAGGGTGAAATGACCAACCAAACCCTTATCTCTCATAACGAACATCTCGACACGTGTCTAACGACTGGATTTTCTAATCAATGGAAAGTTTACTTAACAAACAAGTAAATTTGACTCAACGTCTGATTTTTCTATTAGTGACCACAAGAACTTTATCTCTGTCTTATGATGAAGAACTCAGTGCATATGATATTTCTCTTGAAAACCTCACATAAATACATATCAAAATGAGTAGTTACACTTCAACCTAGATCAGTTTGAGCTAGCAATCAAGCCGCCTTTCTCAAAGGTAGATACATTTTGGAGAGTGTGGTTACTGCTCGTGAAGCCCTTCACTCTACCCATCAATATAGTAAACCAGGTATAGTGCTTAAGCTAGACTATGAAAAAGCTTTTTAAAAGGATAACTGATGACCCACAAGTATAGGGGATCTATCGTAGCCTTTTCAATAAGTAAGAATGTCGAACCCAACGAGGAGTAGAAGGTATTGAAAAGTGATCTTGAGATAGGAATAACTACAAGCACTGAAAGGTAGCTTTTTATGGGTTTTCTAGTACAAGCGACAAGGAAATAAAAGCAAATAAAGTAAATGGTGCTGAGGTGCAGCAAGTGGCCCAATCCTTTTGAACACAAAGGATAAGTCAAGGGATCAAACTTATGAAGACTATAGCGTTCTTGAGGACACACGAGAGAGGTAGTCATGTGCTTTCGTCATATTCCGTATAGTACTATGTTTTGTGTTGATAAGTGTTGTGTGGGTGGACCTATGCTAGTGCACATTCTAGACTAATATAAGTACACTCTTATGATTAAACCTCTTGCAAGCATTCACAAATACAAGAGAGAAATTAAGGCAAAGCCTAACCATAGCAATAAACTTTAGGATCCAACACTCCCTCGTGCAAAAGTGTGCGAACTGGGGTTCAGGTTTCTGTTACTCCGGCAACCCACCATAAGCATACTTTATACATAATGTATTCCCCTAGGTCCTTAAAAGGCGAAGTGTTATGTAGTCGACGCTCACATAACACCACTAGAAGAATAACACCACAACTTAAATATCAAACAACACATATTACTTCAACATCATATGACTACTAACAACTAGACTTCTCCCATGTCCTCAAGAACTAATGGAACTACTCACAAGACATAAAAGAGATCATGATCAGAGGTGATAAAATATGATAAACAATCTGGTCATAACAATAATTCTCCAACAAAACTTAATAACATTCACCACAAAAGAGTAATCAACACCGGTAAAGTAGAGGGGATGAATAGTGCAAGTTACAACTTGGATTGCAATGGTGAGATGAGATGGGATGAATATGGTGATAGGGCATATTTCCCTTCGATTGGTTTTAGTGATTGGTGACAATGCATTTGCGGATTAACCGTGTGCGATGAGCATTTCAGATAATTATATTCATGGAACAAGACGGTTATTTTCCCCTCGGTTATTGGAGCGTGAAGACAGAGTTTTCCTTTCGAATTCCTTTTGGTAAATTAAGTCATAGGAAAACCATACTATTAAGAGGGGATCCTCTATGGAATGGTGGGTGGAATCATCACACTTTCACACTCTCTGCACCCACATATTTTCCATCGCGTCGTGGAGGACCTTGTCATGGTGGAGTTTGGCTCCCTGGCTCTGCCAGGTCGGTAGTACCACTCTAGGAGCGATAGTTCCTCGCCGCGGTAGTACCGTGGCCCAGTACCGCACCCACTACCGGAATCCCACTAGACTCTGCGGTAGTGGGCACGACACTGGGGCTCGGTAGTACCGCGGGGCGGTAGTACCGCTCCCGGTACGGTAGTATCGCGGGCCAGTACCGCACCCACTACCGGAGTCCCACTAGACTCGCAGTAGTGGGGCACGACACTGGCCCTCGGTAGTACCGCGGGGTGGTAGTACCGTGCCGGGTACGGTAGTACCGCACCACGGTAGTACCATGGGCCAGTACCACACCCACTACCGAAATCCCACTGGACTCTACGGTAGTGGGCACGGTAGTGACCCTCGGCAGTACCGTGGGAAAGGTAGTACCATCCGGGAGAGTTCTCCCCGACGGAACCTGCCCGCCGGAAAGCTCTTTTCTTCTCTGTAGGTTTACGCCACGGAGCGGCGGCGGAACTCCAGAAACTCTTCTTGTTCTCGGGTTTTTAGGTCACGAGGGTCATATAGGCCAAAGGGGGACACCGGAGGTGGGACCCACCCCCTAGGCGGCCAGGTGGCGCGGCCTAGGCGCCTGGAGCCCTGGTGGCCCCCTCCGGGTGCCCTTCGGTCAGTCATCATCATATCTTTAGAAAGTTCCTCCCCGTGAATTTCAGGTCATTTGGAGATGTGCTAATATGGCCACTCTACGTGCACTTTTCCCCGCTGATTCCTGCGTCTACTATTTCGGCACTGGAAAGTTGTAAACTGTGTAAAACAAGACAAAACACTATAATAACATCATCATAATATGACATATATCAATGAATAGAGGTAAATTATGATGTAAAATAGTGATGAATTTTGGACGTATCAATAACATGCATTTCCTCCTAGAAATATTAGAGAAGAGGAATTTGGTAACTGATAGATTAGGATGATCACCCATGGAGGGTTAGTTGGAGTTCAGAATTAATGGGGTGGAAGGTGGTTTCTTCACTACTAGTAAAGGGTTGAGAAAAGGGGACCCACTATCCTCCCCTCATATTCAATTTAGTTGTATATGTACTGACGAAGAGGCTTTCTAAAGCATGCCTCAATAATGTGATTGGTTGAATTTCCCTATACACATTCCTATGGCTACCATCTTCCTTCATATGCAAATGACATCATCCTTTTGTAGAAACCAACCAGGAAAAATCAATTAACCTCAAATGGCTTATGTCCTATGTTAAGTATGTCTCTAGTATGATGATTAAGTACTCTAAGAGTGAGTTGATCCCTATGGGTATGCAACATGAGGATGTTTCTAATTTTCTGGACATCTTTGGGTGTGATTGAGAAATTTTTTCCATCAAATATCTTGGGATACCATTACATTATGACAAACTTAGGAGAGAATAGGTGCAACAGAAACGTCCCAAATATATCTATAATTTCTGCTTGCTCCGTGCATGTTTTGTGTGATATTGCAATGTTTTAGATACACTTTCATACACTTTTGATCATATTTGGACTAACCTATTAACTCAGTGCACCCCAGTGCCAGTTCCTATTTTCTGCCGTCTTTTTATTTCAGGTTTCCTCCATATTAAAAATGCTTCAAAAATTCCGGAAAAATTCAATAAAAATCAACGTACGGGAACCTTCCAGAGTCCCAAAGGGGGCCGGAGGGGACCCACCAGGGCCCCAGGCGCCCTCCCGGCGCGCGCTACGGTGGGGCCGCGCCAGGGGGGCGCCTAGACCCCTGGTTGCCCCCCTTCGCCTATATATTTCCTTCGTCCCGAAACCTCCGAAGACAGAACCCTTTTTGCGATCTCACCTCTGTTCCGCCGCCTCCGCGCTTCCAAGATCGGGAGCGCCAGGAGACCTCTTCCCGGCACCCTACCGGAGGGAGGATTGACCTCCGTGAGCTTCTCCACCACCATGGACACTTCCCGGATGATCCATGAGTAGTCCACCTTAGACCATGGGTCCATGATCAGTAGCTATGTGATGTTCTCCTCCCCTCTTTGTTCTTCATGGATTAGACCTAGTGAGCTGCCCTACATGATCAAGGCACATATGTAATTCTGTCTGTTGTTGCTATGCTGAGTTTGCTGGGATCTGATGTTTTATGAGACTATGTTCAGATTGTGATTGAGTTGTCACAAGGGGGAAAACAACGGTGCTTGTAACCACGGTTGCAATGATTGTTTACTTTACGCAAATTTCTTTTAATGCAGTTGTCGGTTGCTTTGGGTTTACACTTTCGGTGGGGCTCGCAACTTAATACCAGCGAGATGTTCTGGATAGATATCTCAAGGTGGATGATTAATAATAGATGTAGATGGATTTCGGTCTACTTATTTTGGTGTACTGCCCATGCTTTGGAGCCTCTTCCTTGCTTTGTAGCATAGTTAGCATTGGTTTGCGCCCATAATCCTGTCAATTGCCCAGCTGTGATTTGTTTACCTCACATAGCAGTTTTATCGTCTTTTGGGAGAGAGACATCACTAGTGAACATCATGGGACCCCGGTCCATATTTCCACCACTATTTACACCCTCAATTTACTTATTGCTTTTACTTTCCAGTTGCAATTATCACTACTATTATCTCTTGTGTTTGATCCTTTGTAAACAACAAGGCGGAGAGATTGGCAACCTCTCTGAACTTCGTTGGGAGCAAAGTTACTTGTTGTTTGTGCAGGTCTAGGTGAAGTAATCAACCTCGGCGCTATTGTTCACTTTACCACCTACTTGTAACTTTCGGAGTCCTACAGGAGACAAACCCTAACCTCTAAGTTAGGGGAAATTTTCTGCTATCCTACATCTCACCTTCCACTTGGGGTAACCAACGAAGGGCGAGAATCCATTATCATCTCTAGCGCATGAAGCAAATTTCTGGCGTTGTTTCCGTGGACTCAAATCTTCAAGATATGGGAGTTGCACACTATCTTTTACCTTTTCTTTTTAGTCTTGTTAGTTTACCTTTCAGTTCTTGCTTTAGTTTCCTTTATCAAAAACCACAAGAAAATTATTTACCTTGCTTTTAGTAGTCCTTCTTGTTTAGTTAAGCATGTTAGGACTTGGTGCTTTGAGGGAATCGGAAGTTCTAGATTTCCATCAAATGGATGAAGATAATATGAAGAAGGCATGGGACAGAATTTCTAAAGCACATAGAAGAATTATGCCTTGAATACCTATGAAAACCGTGCTTACAAATTTCTACCATTGTCTTTTAAGTGGTGTAAACACTCTCTTGACATTATAGCTGAAGGAGACTTCTTAGAGTGTGATGAAGCTAGAGATCTTGATATTTTACATGGTCTATCTAGTTATTTTGTTTATGACCGTAGTTTTGATACTGTTATAGATTGACTTACTACTATTGAAAAGAGGATGTATGCTCTAGACTTGAGGAAGGTAGAGGAACTTAAGCCCAACAAGAAAGATATGTTGGAGATATGTAACACCCCGGGTGTCACACAACAGTAATCACTTTTACTGTTGCTATGTCACCATGATTAGGCATGTGATGATCACCTTGACCATGGCTTGTTCCAAAATTCAACCCAATAAAAAATTCCAAAACAAAGTGGTCATTAATGTTCAACAAAAAATGATGGAACCAGTTTTATAAAATTTCTAATAATCATTAGGTCGTATTAATAATGAAATAGGATTTTATTAAAATGTTTTACTATTTTAATCAAATCAAAACAATATCAAAACAACAACATTTGACCCCTTTTAAATAAAACAAAAATGTAATTGATTTTATATGGGCACAAAACTTTTTGTGGCACTATTATAAAGTTCATCACTAATTTTGGTACATGTTTCACATTTTACAAAAATGAAACAATAGCCAAATAAATAAAAAAAGAAAACAGAAAAGAAAAAAAGAAGATAAAAAGGGAATAGCCTATCAGTCTCCCGGGGCGAAGCCCACCCAGGGCCCAGCCCGCCCCCTCTTCCTCTACCCCCTCCCCTGTTGACCCTGGTGGCGTGGAGGCCATCCCGCGGCTCCACGGCCATTGCCGTCGCCGTGGACGCCATCCCACGGCTGACCGATGAGCTAAGTAGCCCTGGAACCCCCGTGACCCCGAAACCCTAGCCGCCTCGTGTTCATTCCCCTTGCCCCCCCTCTGCCTCTATCGCCGCTCGCCCGTGGGTGCCGCGACGCCGCGCCGGCGTGAACGCCATGGCCAACGACCCCCTTCGTCCGCCCCGTAGTTTCCAAGACCCTCGCCATGGATGTCTTCGTCCTCCTGCGCCACGAGATCGAGATCGACTCCACAGCAGCGGGCAAATCGTGCACATACTCAACCTCGGCCACGGCGCATGACGCCGTCGATTACCTCGACTACATGCTGCCCCGCGCCTCAAACCCTCGCCTACGAGCATCACTGTGAGCTGCCGCATCGAACCCCCTTGAAACCCCCTTCGATCTGACTCCGTAGCTCCTCCCCATCGCCCTCCGGTCGCCGCCGTGTCTCCATGGCCGTGGCACGCGCTCACCGCGCCTCTGCCCCGCGCCTGACGCGCTTTGGGCACCCATGGCCACGCCCTGGGACACCTCGCCCCCCCCCGCGTACCCGCCCACCCATGGCCTTTCCCCGCTGTGCCCATGCTCGGGTGTAGCTGAGCTTGCCATGGCCGCGAGCAGGCCGTCGCCGTGGCCACGCGCCCCGCTCCCTTGTGCGCCCTCTTGCGGTCGAGTCCTCGCCGTGCATCCGCCCTCGCCCGTGGTGATTGCGCCCCTGCCGTGGCCCCTGCTCCTCCCCGCCGGGCTCGGCTCGCCGCTGGCGTGGGCTGGCTCAAGCCACCAGACTAAATACCCGCTAACCCCCCACCTAATTACTGGTTAATTAGCATGGACTAACCTCTCCACTAATAGAAAATGACAAGTGGGCCCTAGGACCTTTGATTAAGTTTAAAGAAATAAACCCCTGTTATTAATAACATGTGTCACTGACCAGTGGGCCCGCCCCTGTTTAAATAAATTAAAATTATTTATTAGAGTACAGTGTATGACATGTGGGTCCCCCATGTCAGTACACTATTTTGGATAATGTTGATTTTAATAATAAAAGAAATTCCAGAAATATTTATAAAATGATTAAATATTAGAAATTCAATATCTTTTAAACCGTAGCTCTGATAGAAAAACTTTATACATGAAAGTTGCTCAGAAAAATGCCACGAATAAAGATACGCTACCCGCATACCCACCGCACCCCTCTAACGTATCGAACCCGAGACTTCCCCCCTTCGGATCGTCTGCCCGGTAATTACCCGGTACCGGTAAAACTTTCCGGATGGATTTGTTCTGAACATAAAAGTTGTTCGGAATGCATCAACAATCACGGATGCACTATCCACATGTCTGTCAGATGTATTTAACACTGCAGACATGGAACCTTCCCCCTCTGGATCATCGGTCCGGTAGTCAACCGATACTGATGAGTCAACCCCGGATAAATTCCTGCTCCGAGCAAATCACCGAACACTTCATTCGAGCCCCGTTGCTTTGTATCTGCTATGTCATAGCTTTCTATTGCTATTATTGTTGTGTATTTACTGTTTCTCCCCCCTTATTCTCCGGTAGACTCCGTTGCTGCCGCCGATGACACCACCGAGTACGACTACTTCGTCGACGACCGTACCCCTACCGTCGAGCTTCCAGGCAAGCAGAGCCATTCTCATCCCCAGATATCCCCTACCAAGAGCACACGCGAGATAAGGTAAGGAGTCGGTTCACCTTGTTGGTAACCGCAGAGACTTGGTGGGACGACAGGGCAGGCACCGATGTACTGGTGGTCCTGACTGTTGTCGTTGTTCGCGGGTCAGTTAAGTCGAGGCAATGATAACGGTTGTCACACAGGTTAATTAAAATGCTAACTGGTTCGGTGGATGACTTGAGAGGCCCGTTGGTATGTACGCACTACCTTCACGTGGGATAAGGAGTTATGGGCTCCCCTGCATCGTAGTTTGTCCGAAAGCTCTTCAGACGTCAGCAGTACCGCGGTCTGCGCCGGGAAGTGGTGTCTTCTTCGTCCGGACGGTGTATTTGGATTTGCTTTTGCTTCACCGGCCAGCCACGTGATACGTCCAAAACGTATCTATATATTCTGCTTGCTCCATGCCTCTTTTGTGTGATATTGCTAAGATATTGATGAACTTCCATACACTTTTGATCATATTTGGACTAACCTATTAACTCAGTGCACCCTAGTGCCAGTTCCTATTTTCTGCTGTTTTTCTATTTCAGGTTTCCCCCATATTAAAAGTGCTCCAAAAATTCAGAAAAAATCCAATAAAAAATCAGCGTAGAAGAAGCTTCGGTAATCACCGAGGGGGGGGGGGAGGGCAGAGGGGACCCACCAGGGCCCCAGGCGCCCTCCCGGCGCGCCCTAGGGTGGGGCCGCTCCAGGGGCCGCCTGGACCCCTGGTGGCCCCCTGGCTGCCCCCTTCGCCTATTTATTCCTCGTGACGAGAAACCCCCATGACGGGAACCCTTTTTCGCGATCTCTCCTCTGTTTCTCCGCCGCCGCGCTTCCAAGATCGGGAGCACCAGAAGAACTCTTCCCGACACCCTGCCGGAGGGAGGAACCACCTCCGGGAGCTTCTCCACCACCATGGATGCTCCCCGGATGAACCATGAGTAGTCCACCTTGGACCATGGGTCTAAGATCAGTAGCTATGTTATGTTCTCCTCCCCTCTTTGTTCTTCATGGATTAGACCTCGTGAGCTGCCCTACATGATCAAGGCACATATGTAATCTTTCTGCTGTTGCTATGCTGAGTTTGCTGGGATCCGATGGATTATGAGATTATGTTCAGATTGTGTTTGAGTAATATATTTGATTCTCCTCTTTTATATTTATGTTCTAGAGTAATTATTGCATGTTCGTCGTTGCTTTTTATTACTTGGGCCAAGTGATGGATCGTGACTCCAAGAGGGAGCGTTATGCATGATTGTGGGTTCATGCCCCCCGATGACTAGCTTGAGTGACACAAACATGAGTCTAGGGGATGTGCTGTTGCCACAAGGGGGAAAACAACGGTGCTTGTACTTGCGGGTGCAAGGATTGTTTACTTTACGCAAAGTTCTTTAATGCAGTTGTCCGTTGCTTTGAGCTTACACTTTGGGTGGGATTCGCAACTTAATACCAGCGAGATGTTCTGGATAGATATCTCAAGGTGGATGATTAGTTGGTAGATGTAGATGGATTTCGGTCTACTTGTCTTAGCGTACCGCCCATGCTTTTGAGCCTCTTCCTTTATTTATAGCATAATTAGCATTGGTTTGTGCACATAATCCTGTCAATTGCCCAGCTGTAATTTGTTTACCTCACATGGCTATTTTATCTTCTTTTGGGAGAGAGACATCACTAGTGAACATCATAGGACCCCGGTCCATATTTCCATTACTGTTACACCCGCTATCAATTTAGTTTCAATATTTACTTTTCAGTTGCTATCACTATCATCATTATCCCGTGCGTTTTATCCTTTGTAAACAACAAGGCCGGAGGAATTGACAACTTCTCTGTACTCGTTGGGAAGCAAAGTTATTTGCTGTTTGTGCAGGTCCAGGTCAAGGAAGCAACTTTTGTCTTAAACCGGTGCCGTTGTTTCCTTGCCACCTACTTGTCGATCTTGGAGTCCTACTGGTTCGATACTAAACCTTAGCATCTTGCTAAGGGAAACTTGCTGCTGTCTACATCTCAACCTTCCACTTTGGGTAACCAATGAGGGGGCGTTAGTTCGTACCATCAAAAGCAATTTCTGGCGCCGTTGCTGGGGACTCCACTCTTCAAGATATGGGAGTTGCACACTATATTTTATCTTTGCTTTTTAGTCTTGTTTGTTTACCTTTCAGTTTTTATCTTTGTGTCCTTTATCAAAAAACCCAAAAATATAGTATGTCTAGTTCCTTACTTGCCAATCAATGTCTGACTTCTTTGAAACTAGATCTTATTGGCATGGAGGATTCACCGAGGATCAACAAAAGTGGTACAAGGAACACCTCTTTTCTCCAAAGGGGATACACTTATGGAAACAAATACATCAGTTGTATGAGTATGCTAGAAACTTGTGCTCAATATATAATATATCTTTCTGCAGGGATGAATCTTGTTGCTTTATGAGGCACAAACACCTTTCTTTCCAATGTGAGTACAATGATGATGAAACCTTAGCTTCTTATGCTAAGAGAAACTATGATTTTTATGATGCAGAGGAAATAGACGAATTTGTTGCTTATAAGGGTGCCTATGAAATTACTTCTCTTCTTAAAAATATTGATGATGCCCCTTACAAATCCGAGAGTCTTGCTATACTTAAATATTGTTTGGAAAATTATGATGCAAATTATTATATTACTGATCATCTTGAGAGAATCTCTCCCCCAAAGGAGGAGACTAATGATTTGCAGGACTCTATGGAAGAAGAAATTTATGAACCTGAAAGCTCCTTGGATGAAAAAGAGGAGGAGAGTGACGAACAAAAGGAGGAAGAATGGAGCCATCCATGTCTACCTTCTGATGAGAGTAACTCTTTGAATCTTACCTTATATGAGTATTATGATCCTATGGATTCTTTTGAAATATCCCTTTTTGATGAAGTTGATGCCTTCTATGTTTATGAACGTGATGCCACTATGGATGATGCTTACGGAGATGAACTTTCTATAGTTCCTTATGTTAAGCATGAAATTTTTGCTATCGCACCCACACTTGAGTGTCCTATTATCCTTTTAAAATCTCCAACTCCGGAGAATTTTCCTCTTATCAAAGCTCAATGTGATGGGTTGCATTTATCTTATGATCCTAAAAACCGTGTTGAAAACAATACACGTGTGCTTGTAGGTCATGAACAATATGATTTATATGATAGTTATATTCTTTATGTTGTTCATGATACTACTGAAAATTACTTTGAGAGAGGAAAGTTTGGTTATAGAAACTTCCATGTGACAAAAACACCTCTCTCTAAACTGAAACTTTCGAAGTTGTTCTTGTTCCACCTTCCTATGCATGTCACTTTGTGCTTCTTTTATTTATTTTCTTACGATATGACTATGAATAGGAAGTGGGTTAGTCTTAAATGTGTTTCATATTTGCTTCTTGATGCTCTCTTTTGCTTCAAAATTCTTATTCTTGTGAGAGCATCTTTTATAATCTTTAAGCCTACGTAATGGCTTTAAAGAAGCGCTTTCGGGAGGCAGCCCGCAACGAATTTAGGATTTCCTTTTTGTTTTTCTTCTGTTTTTAGTGGTCTTGATAATTTTTAATACTGTAGCAACATCATTGTATCTTTACTTTTCAAGCTTTGTGCCATTTATAGCCTCATATGGCAAGGGAAGGACATGTTGTCCAGAAAACAGATTCTGTCCTCGTGGCTAGAAAAATCATAGAAAAATACCAGTTCATATTTTTGAGCTGAAATTTTTACGCAGCGTTCTCTTTACAATTACGGAACTTTCGTATGTTCTGAGTTTTTTGATTTGAGTTGCAGAAGTATCCCTAAAAAATTCTTTACTACCTGCTGGTCTGTTTTTCACAGATTCTGTCCTGTTTTGCCTTTTCTTCGTTTTGCAAACCTTAAGCTTGCTTTTTATTTGCAAAACCTTTTTGGCATTCTTGAGAAACAGTATCCCTTCAATAATATTTTTTTTCCAGTAGAGAAAAATTATGTTATTATGGGTACTAACCTCGCTAATCAGATTATGCTGAGTTATGTATGAAGGGAGTTTTCAAGTGTGCGAGGGAAGATGATGAAAGAAGATTCAGGAGTGTCAAGCTCTCAAGCTTGGGGATTTCCCCATGCATCCCCAAGAAATATTCAAGGAGACTCAAGCGTCTAAGCTTGGGTATGCCCCCGTGCATCCCCTTATCCATCAACAATTATCAGTTTGTCTCTCGTTTCACTATATTTTTATCACTTCATGTGTTCTGTGCTATGCTTGGAGCGTCTCGCTCTTAGGTTTTATTTTTAGTTTTCTTTAGCTTTGCTTGCTGTTCATATCAAGTTAGAACCCATATTTCCTTGTGTGGGAGAGAACCACGCTCCACTTTCAAAACCTAGAACACATCATAGGATTCTTCATGCTTATCTTTGCTGTGTGTGTACTTTATCTTTTTCGTAGCTGCTGTCATGTTTAGCTCTTACTTTTCATGCTTATCTTCTTAAGATCTTTTGTTTAGTTTGTTGCTGGAACTCTCTTGAGTTTTCATGTTTATCTTGTTTAGAGAGTTTTCCTGTTGCACTGAGTTTTGTGTCTTGACTTGAAGTAGGTAGTTGAGGTTGCTGTTCAGTTGTAGTAGTAACTTGCAATAGTTTTGAGGTATTGTTTTGAGTAATGTTTGGACTTTTGGTGTCAAGAGCTTTAGCCTATTAGTGATATGTCGTATTTTGGGCAATCCGTGTTTATTTTCAAAACTTACAAAATTAGTTGAGAACTTTAGCTACTAGATGGATCACTAATACGCCCAAAATGTATCTATAATTTCTGCTTGCTCCATGCCTCTTTTGTGTGATATTTCTTTGATATTGATGAACTTCCTTACACTTTTGATCATATTTGTACTAACCTATTAAGTCAGTGCACCCCAGTGGCAGTTCCTGTTTTCTGCTGTTTTTCTATTTCAGGTTTACCCCTTATTAAAAGTACCAGAAAAATTCCGGAAAAAATATAGGAAAAATCAGCGTACCGGAAGCTTCGTGAAGATCCCAGGAGGGGCCAGAGGGGAGCCAGGGAGGCCCAGGCGGCCAGAGGGCGCGGCCAGGCCCCTGGCCGTGCCAGGGGGGGCCTGGAGCCCCTGGCCCACCTCTGGCTTCCCCTTTCGCCTATTTATTCCCCGTGACGACAAACCCTCGGGGACAGAACCCTTTTTCACGATCTCTCCTCTGTTCCGCCGCTGCCGCGCTTCCAAGATCGGGAGCACCAGAAGACCTCTTCCCGGGACCCTTCCGGAGGGAGGAATCACCTCCGGGAGCTTCTCCACCACCGTGGATGCTTCCCGGATGAACCGTGAGTAGTCAACCTTGGACCATGGGTCCATGATCAGTAGCTATGTGATGTTCTCCTCCCCTCTTTGTTCTTCATGGATTAGACCTCGTGAGCTGCCCTACATGATCGAGGCACATATGTAATCTTTCTGCTGTTGCTATGCTGAGTTTGCTGGGATCCGATGGATTATGAGATTATGTTTAGATTGTGATTGAGTTATATATTTGATTCTCTTCTTTTATATTTATGTTCTTGAGTAACTCTTGCATGTTCTCCGTTGCTGTTTATTGCTTTGGCCAAGTAGTAGGTAGTGACTCCAAGAGGGAGCGTTATGCATGATTGGGGGTTCATGTCCCCCGATGACTATCTTGAGTGACAGAAACATGAGTCTAGGGGATGTATTGTTGCCACAAGGGGGAAAACAACGGTGCTTGTACTTGCGGGTGCAAGGATTGTTTACTTTACACAAAGTTCTTTAATGCAGTTGTCCGTTGCTTTGAGTTTACACATTGGGTGGGATTTGCAACTTAATACCAGCGAGATGTTCTGGATAGATATCTCAAGGTGGATGATTAGTGGGTAGATGCAGATGGATTTCGGTCTACTTATCTTGGCGTACCGCCCGTGCTTTTGAGCCTCTTCCTTTCTGTTTTGCATAATTAGCATTGGTTTGCGCAAATAATCCTGTGAATTGCCCAACTGTAATTTGTTTACCTCGCATGGCTGTTTAATCGTCTTTTGAGAGAGAGACATCACTAGTGAACATCATGAGATCCAGGTCCACACCTCCACCACTGTTTACACTATCAATTTACTTTCAGTATTTACTTTTCGGTTGCTATCATTATCATTATTATCCCGTGCGTTTTATACTTTGTAAACAATAAGGCCGGATGAATTGACAAATCCTCTGTACTCGTTGGGAAGCAAAGTTATTTGTTGGGTGTGCAGGTCCAGGTCAAGGAAGAAACTTTTGTCTTCAAACGGTGCCATTGTTTCCTTGCCACCTACTTGTCGATCTTGGAGTCCTACTGGTTCGATACTAAACCTTAGCATCTTTGCTAAGGGAAACTTGCTGCTGTCTACATCTCAACCTTCCACTTTGGGTAACCAACGAGGGGGCGTTAGTTCGTACCATCACCACGCACCATGCAGGAGCGTGAAGGGTGTGGGTTCCTAGACCCTTGATCGCATAGGATATAGTCCGGCGGATGGCCTCTCTGTTTAGCCTAGGATGGGCTGCGCCGTGTCGGATAGCTTTGGTGGAGCATTCCCTAACAAGGTTCCCGCCACCCTAGAGATCCGAGCGTGCAGGCTGAACAGTAGTGCACCCCTGTAGGGAGTTTAATCTATTCGAATATCCGTGTCCACGGTAACAGGACGCTTTATGCTGAAGCTGGATCTTACCACTACAAACTACTACTATTAAACTGTATGGTTCCGGGTCTTCTTCCCCGCAGGGAAGTCGAGGAAGGGAACTCGGAGGCATTATTATTATTAATCATTACAACTTATTATTATACAATGCTGCAGCAACTTCTGCTTCATTGTTACTTTATGCTTTATATAAACTGTTGGTTGTTCTCACCTTGTGCTGCAAGACTCGTCAGAAGATGCTAGTCTTTGATAGGCCTAGCTTCTTACCCTTATTCTGATTTCTACCTTGCAGTACACTATATACAACCTCCCCTTTCCATTTGATACAAATGCATAAATGCTTAGTAGCGGACGTAAGACTCGCGGGTATGCTAGATACTCACCCTTGCTTTATTTTCCCCTTTTTGTTTTGCCTGATCGGCCGCTGCAGTCGACGTTGGAGCCTTGGAGTCCAGGAGCAGGAGATCCCCGATGTCGACCACCGCCACATAAAGATCCCCGATGCCTTCTACGATGTTGAGTTCCCCGTTGACCAGGAGTAGTTTGGAGGTTCCCAGGCAGGAGGCCTCGCCTTTTCGATCTGTTGTTATTTGTGCTAGCCTTCTTAAGGAAACCTTGTATCCTTGTGTCTATACTCAGATACTTTTGCTTCCGCTAACTTTGTGTTTTCGAGCTGTTGTATTCGAGCCCTCGTGGCCCCTGGCTTGTATTATTTGATTTGTAGAGTTGTGTTGTGATATCTCACCGTGAGTCCCTAATCTTGATCGTGTACCTTGCGTGTATGATTACTGTACACGACTTAATTTTGGGGGCATCACAAGTTGGTATGAGAGCCGACTGCCTGTAGGACACCCCTTCCTACTCCTTGGTCGAAGTCGAGTCTAGTCTTTGCAAAACTACTTTACTAACAGTGTCGTGTGGCTTATCGGCCCACGTCGCAAACTGGGTGGTATTAGGATCTTTTACTCCATACCTTTCCTCCGGGACTCTGATCTCTCTTCTCTTTCGGGTTAAAGATTTTTCTAACTCTGACATTAGGTTCTCGTCACTGCTTCCACCCGGACAGCCCCTCATTACAGATGATCGCTTGCTTCACGAGAAGATTCCGAAGATTACTCTCCAAAATAAAATAAAATTCGAGACCATATGTGTCGATACCTTGACAGTTCCCTGCCACCGATAAGTCCGTAAGTATAACCACATACACCTTCCGTTCATCCATTCAATCCAGTTGCTCTTGTGTTCACAAGATGCATCGAATTACTTTCCGTTGTTTCTGGAATCCTTTGAGCCTACTGCCTTGCAGCTTCTTTTCACACTGCGGATAATTCCTCACATTTATCGAGGATCCGTTCATCCTAAGTGGTTCCCGTGATTCCCAAAATACTTTGAAATACTATTCGATCTCGCGACAATCCTTGGCAGCCTACTGCTTTGGAGATTCTTCTTGCCTGCTTGCATTATGGTTAATTCCATATGTTTAGTAGTCTTCGTTGACGACCCTTGTCATTGACAGTTTGATCCTAATAATTCGATGTGTGTGAATGCATGCAATCATCCGTCAACCCTATGAATTCATTCTTCTGGCTCAGACATCATTCTGGACATGAGCTGGTTCTCGGTAAATCAAACCTTACTTGATTAACCGTCAAGCTTCTATTCAACTTATTCATGTTTGATCGATGTATCTGAATCTGATACACCGATATGGACGTCATAATTCCTTTGTACTTAAGCATCGAATTATTCCGATGCTTCTTGTTGGATATATGCTCTAGAGGCAAATAATATATGATTATTCCAATATATCTAAATAAGTTCATGACCAGTTTCATACTGTGCTGGAACTGTATCAGTGAAACAATGATATAGGTGTGGTATAGAAACAACCAGAGTTCCTAGTCAGCCTCTCATGATGACTAGTTTATCGTCAACTGATGATTGTGGTTTCACGATCATGGACAATCAAGTCAATTGACGGTAAGGTCACCTCATTGAATGAATGACATGATGAACATTACCCAATGCAAGCATTGCAACATGATCAAATCGTAAAAGTTCAGTGTTGTAATTACAGAACGTATTAGCCGGTTCCTTTGACCGTGAGATCACGCATAATTGCTATCTTCTGAGGATGCTTTGAGTGCATTAACCGTCACACTGAAACATGGTTACCATAAAGGTGTATCTTGGGCTATCCGATCGGATATGTTGAGGAGTGTTCATTCAAAAGCGGGATTTTTCAATCCATATAATGGAAAGATACTTCATGGCCAACTCGGTGAGATTGCATCCATAAAGCTGCGCAGCGTGTGACTAGGTCACAAGGATGAATATCACGGAACGAGTGAATAAAGATTTGTCGGTAACAAGATAGAACTAATGCATTGGATGCAGTTGATCAAATCTTGGACTAATCTAGTATCGCATGACAAAGGGAATGGTATACAACGTGAACGGTCCAATCAGTTACTTCCGGAATACACAGGGGTCATTATGGGCATCCAGGTCCTGCTATTGATCATTGGCCGTAGCCTTTGTCTCCGTCATGATTGGAGTGTTCTCGGACCGTAGGGTAACACACTTAAGGGCTCGATGAATATCGGAGACCTATTCGGAACTATCGGAGTTACCGGAGAAGAGAGAAAGACGTACCGGAAAAGTTCCGTGTTGGTCCGAAGGTTGTTCGGAGTGAGCTGGAAGGAGTTCCGGATCATCGGGAGATGAAATAATATGTATTATTTATTAATTAAGTGAATTAATCATTAATAAAAATTTATTTATAATTAAAAAGTGCAATGGGCCAGCTTTGGGAAAGAAGCCCATTAGTGGAAAGGAAAAAAGGAAAAAGGAAAAAAAAGAAAAAAAAGGGGGGCGCCATGGGCCTTAGGGCCCATGAGGGTGGCGCCCTAGTCCCCCATCCTTGGCCGGCCACCCCCCCTTGGCAAAGGGTTTATTCCCACATTGCTAAGGGAGGGGGGTTGACTCCTTCTGTCTGCCTATATATAGATGGGCAGGGTGCATATATTTAACACACAGAAATTCGTGAGAAAATAAATATTACTCCGAATTGAGATCGGTTTTCACCGGTCTTCTCCCCTCTCTCGTCTCTCTCAAGCCGGGGTCCCCTTGTCTGGAACCTGTGCTGGGATTGAGGCTTCTCCACCATACGCACACCGTCGTGCTGCTGAAACTCTTGTTCCGGGAGGTCTACTTCCGCCACCTTCGCTGGATCGGAGAACGGAGGTCGTCATCGAGTCCGTACATGTGAGAGTACTACGAGGTGCTGCACGTGCGGCACTACCACCCAACAGGGTGCTAACACAGCCAGGGGGCTGTGAAAGGTTTACGGCTTCATCAATCACGTTTGCGGGAACGTTTCCCGCGTAACGGACTACACCCCGAGGTATGTTTCCGCAAGTCTTTCCGTTACGGCATTACAGCTAGATAGATCTTGGGTTAAGGGCGACGCTAGTTAGAAAAATTATTGTTTTCTGCTGCGAGACCCAACAGTGGTATCATGAGCTAGATCTATGCTTCGTTTTGCTGTGCGGATAGAACACATCGGGGATGTGGGCGTTGATTCTATGATTGTTACCCTCTCACGTGTACTTGTTATATCTGTGGCATTGTTTGATGAAGCGGCCCCCGACCGACCTTACGCGTACGCTTACGCGAGACTGGTTCCACGCTTGACATACGGCTTGTACCGTATAAAGTGGCTCTGGGGGTGTCTGTCTCTCTTACTTTAGCGGATATGGCATTTGCAACGGAGGGCCCCGTACGGGGTGTAATAGAGAGAATCTATAATCAGCGTTGTGGTTCAATGTTCCTAGAAACGTTTGATCTATGAAAGGCCCTAGCAGCCACGTAAAACATGCAATATACAAATATAGAGGCGTCTAACTTTATATTGCAGAGGGGGCTATTGTTGTTTGCTTGATCTTGATGTAGTGATAGCTTTTCTATGTATTACTAGAAAGTAGTAAACGTTCATCATGATGAAACAGACTTAAATGGAGACACTGTAGACTTAGTGCCACCATGATCATACATCTTAAAACTTGCTAGTATAGGATACACGACGGTAGCATTAAATAAGATGATCCCTGATAAAATGCCAAACATAAGTATTCTACCGAAGTGTGCACCACCTGGAAGGTTCTCTTTATGATAGGCAGGCTGAGACGATCGGGTGTCATACATACATTAGAGTTCGCATGAGGTTGGGCCTGGAAAGCCTGGCATATGTCGATATGGCCTTGCTAAGCAGCATATAACACTAAGGTCAATTTGGCGAGCCTATCATCTACAGATATGGCCTTGGAATACTAGAGATCGAAAGATTGAGCATGAGTCACATATAGGATGTGATCGCACAAACTAGTTGTCTACCTTTGAAACTAATCCGTCGGCCGTTGTGATATTCGAGGACGGATAGTGAATCTGGATCATGTAATCACTAAAAACTTCTTAGGGATGATTGTTTTAGTGTGAGCTCATCTATAATATGATTATTATGAACTCATTGTTATGAACTAGTCTTAGTTGTTTTCCTTGCAAATATTTTGTAGAAAATGAATCCAAATGAACATCGTGAATTGCTTTCTTTCATGGGTGGTGATAGACTTAAAGTAAATGGGTCAAACTTCGTTAATTGGTATCTACGCCTTAGGACTTCACTCAAGAGAGTAAACATCAAAGTGTGCTTATACTATGATTATAACTGAGTTTATATTATGATAGAAGCATTTATAAAACACCATAATTGTCAAGTAATATTCAATGTTTAATGATTAAGCTATTAAGAATAACAATAAGGTCAAAAGTCATAACTATACTAAATGCATGAGATGAATTCATAAATGATGAAGTATTAGATACTCGATCTATTAACTCATGAATTTATTATCAACCAAGATGACTAATGACGGAGTTCTAGCAAAGTAGAACTTGCGCCAAACATTATACATAAATGATGTATTAACCAAGCGCATGAATAATCATTAAAGATGCTTCACATGATTAATTGAACAAGGCATTCAATTAAGATCATAAATCTGAGATTACGGAATCACAGTGAAGTTGGATATAAGAATACAAATCACCGTGATGTGATCAAAGTGATGAGTATTATAGTTGACATAAATGGGAGACTTGTGGAAATAATGCCACAAATTACGATGGAAGTTTAAAGTGCTCAAGCACCTAAAACCATTCGTAGTCATGCTAAAATGTAGTGTGGTCTAAATACATGCCCCTTACGCTAATGCTATTGAATGAACAAATTTGTTATGATTTATTAAGTTAAAACACCCACTTCATGAAATTAGGAAACCATTCTGAATTTAATGAAGCTGATGACTCCATATGATGATGGTGTTAGAAAGTTTCTAGAAGTTTTATATGATATAACTTTCTTTGTATTAGAGTTGTGAGAAATTGTAAAACACACCTTCCCAAATAGCAAAACTTGTATTGCTTGAATTGGTGAATGAGAAGATGGTTCTCAAGGAATAAACCAATGGGAGAAAAGTGAATTCTTTGACCAGGGTGATTGACCCTACCTCCAGATAACAGAGTAACGCAACGGAAAACGTTCCGCTGAAATGACTCCATGAGAAGAGGAAATATGCTATTGATGATGATCATGGTATATTAGTTAAAGCCCTAGTTTAAAAGTAAGAAGATAGTCATGAATACGTTCTGTACAAAACAATAATCATGAATCTTCTTAAGTGAATCAAAAGGGACACTGCTCATAAATTACGAAGGATTGATGGTTACCTAGGAAACGAGGAGAAATGAAATCATATTGAGTTGCATATGGGATGGCTCACATCCTATGAAATAAAGTAGTTACTTCACATTCCGAATAACTAGGAAGTTATTAAGAATGATGCAACACATAAAGGCATGATTTGGCACATAAAAGATGTTATGGCTAAATTCAATAATGATTGACTACGGAAGCGTAGTAATGCTAAATTAATATGGGTATTTAATTCACGAACACTATGAAGGGACCATAGCTTGAAATTGCATCACATTCAAATTGTGGAATTTGAAGAGAAGTAGCAATTGGCATAACGAAAGAATGTTTCGATAAGATGGACCATAGTAACTCAAGGCAAGAACTCTCAACCTTGATTTGATCAAGTGATTTTGAAGTAATCAAAATATTGAGATGGACTGCAATTTCATGAAACTGAGTGGGAGCTTTGGAGACTTCCTGAAAACTTGGAATGCAGAGAGCATTTTCTGAGTGGGAGCTTTGGAAGCAATATTATTATGTCTGACATAATTGGAATAGAATCTTAATAACATCTTACTTACAGATATATGTCGGATATATTTGAGTGGGAGCATAATGTCAATTTCATATATATACGATGATATATGTGAAAACAATCTCATATATATACGTTGATATACATGGAGATTAAGGCTAATAAGATGAAAGGATTACGAGAATCTTATATGAACGAAATACAGATGTGTCACACACTAAAATCTATAAGGATAGATTAGGACACGTGTAATGAACATCAAAAGGATTGGAATGATATCCTAAACAAGAAAAGGTTCTTGTGTCTAGGAATTATATAAAGGATGTAAAACCTTAATATCACAAAATAATGTTTTAATGGAAGAATAGGGATGCACTTTGTCTCAAGACATGTGATCCTATATGATCTTTGACATATGATTCTACCATAAAACGGAAGTTGTGAATCCAATAACAGAATGACTCAAAAGTTCTTAGAAGAAGAACAGGTTCCGATGTGCTTGGTTGGAAAAACATAGAACCTAAGCAAAGTCCAAGCATTCAGTATCTGAAGAGAAACTGAGGACAATACTCTAAATGATAGAAAAGATAATAGACTTGAATGTAATACTGGATTACGATTGCAAGCCTTATTATGGGTCTATATGAATTAGAGATATCACCAAAAGGAATAGAAAGGAAATGTGAGCTATAATTTCACGAACCAAAAATCTACAAAATATAAATATCTACTTAAGGAAGTAGAAGGTTGAATAAAGTTTAGCGTAAGAAGTTTAGACTTCTGGCTGAGTGTATTTTTCAGTATACATGACTATGGGAATCCTAGGGACTAAAATCATTTTGTCATTAGAGAATACTGTAAAATAAGAAGTCTCAGTCTCCCACCAAACTTATAATTCAAGCATTATTAGATAATGAAGGGTATATCAAGCAAGTTGACCAATCTGAACGGGTACACATCATTGACGAAACCTCTTCCATGAGCAAGCATGATCAATAAACACTTATATGATAAGATGATTATGATTGAGAAAATATGCAGCTAGATTATTTGATATCTAGTGCAAGTGGGAGACTGTTGGATATATGCTCTAGAGGCAAATAATATATGATTATTCCAATATATCTAAATAAGTTCATGACCAGTTTCATACTGTGCTGGAACTGTATCAGTGAAACAATGATACAGGTGTGGTATAGAAACAACCAGAGTTCCTAGTCAGCCTCTCATGATGACTAGTTTATCGTCAACTGATGATTGTGGTTTCACGATCATGGACAATCAAGTCAATTGACGGTAAGGTCACCTCATTGAATGAATGACGTGATGAACATTACCCAATGCAAGCATTGCAACATGATCAAATCGTAAAAGTTCAGTGTTGTAATTACAGAACATAGTAGCCTGGTCCGTTGACCGTGAGATCACACATAATTGCTATCTTCTGAGGATGCTTTGAGTGCATTAACCTTCACACTAAAACATGGTGACCATAAAGGTGTATCTTGGGCTATCCGATGGGATATGTTGAGGAGTGTTGATTCAAGAGCGGGATTTGTCAATCCATATAATGGAAAGATACTTCATGGCCAATTCGGTGAGATTGCATCCATAAAGCTGCACAGCGTGTGACTAGGTCACAAGGATGAATATCACGGAACGAGTGAATAAAGATTTGTCGGTAACAAGATAGAACTAATGCATTGGATGCAGTTGATCAAATCTTGGACTCATCTAGTATCGCATGACAAAGGGAATGGTATACAACGTGAACGGTCCAATCAGTTACTTCCGGAATACACAGGTGTCATTATGGGCATCCAGGTCCCGCTATTGATCATTGGCCGTAGCCTTTGTCTCGGTCATGACTGGAGTGTTCTCGGACCGTAGGGTAACACACTTAAGGGCTCGATGAATATCGGAGACCTATTCGGAACTATCGGAGTTACCGGAGAAGAGAGAAAGACGTACCGAAAAAGTTCCGTGTTGGTCCGAAGGTTGTTCGGAGTGAGCTGGAAGGAGTTCCGGATCATCGGGAGATGAAATAATATGTATTATTTATTAATTAAGTGAATTAATAATTAATAACATTTTATTTATAATTAAAAAGTGCAATGGGCCAGCTTTGGGAAAGAAGCCCATTAGTGGAAAGGAAAAAAGGAAAAAGGAAAAAAAAGGGGGGGGCGCCATGGGCCTTAGGGCCCATGAGGGTGGCGCCCCACTCCCCCCTCCTTGGCCGGCCACCCCCCCCCCTTGGCAAAGGGTTTAGTCCCACATTGCTAAGGGAGGGGGGGTTCACTCCTTCCGTCTGCCTACATATAGATGGGCAGGGTGCACATATTTAACACACAGAAATTCGTGAGAAAATAATTATTACTCCGAATTGAGATCGGTTTTCATCGGTCTTCTCCCCTCTCTCGTCTCTCTCAAGCCGGGGTCCCCTTGTCTGGAACCTGTGCTGGGATTGAGGCTTCTCCACCATACTGTTGGGACCCGGGGTTAGCGTATGCAAGCCTCGCTACAACACAATCATATGGAGAGCCGAGAACCGTACCCACTTGTCTAAGCAGACAAGGCCAAGCACATAACGTTCTCGGAAAGCATCGAATGTGAGGGGCATCCCATTCAGCCCGGATGATCCACTGAGATGGGTCCTCATCGTCCGCACACAAGTCTAATTGATATGGGTGGTGAACTCCCATACTCATAGACAAGTCGCCTCAACCATACTATCGATTGTATTATAACCCTTACATAGACTTACTCCAGCCCGATCACTTAGTCGGGGTCTAGGGCGGGCTCGATCATACATCAAAGTGTGCACGAGACAGAGTCTCGAACAATCGCATCGCGATGCCCCAAGATGCGCACATCTAAGGGCCACTTGGTGTATAAAAGACCGCCAGCCAGATCACAACTAAGGTCTCGAAAACTCATACAAAGACAGGCATGTTTATAAACATACACGCAGCACACATGCCTTGTATTAACAACATGTATCATTGCAATTCTCTACAAAGTATACATCTTTATTAATAACTCTTACAGAGTGCACACAGAGATCACAAGCATGTGATCCAACATTACAACAAACAAGCGGAAGCAAAGTAGGTCTGAGTACAGACAAGTTTAACAAATGGCTTAGAGAAGCCTTATCTAATAACAAGCCCTCCACGAGGGAACCAGTCGTCTGACTGGGACTACACTAGCTTGGTCTTGGTCTGAGTCTTCATTCTTCGAGCTTCGGTTAGAAGTCACCATCGGGGTCGGTGGGTTCATCTAAAACATAGATTAAGCAAACGTGAGTACAAAATCGTACTCAGAAAGACTTACATAGGAACTATACTACTCATGCACATGTATCAAGGTAAAGGGAGGTGGGGTTTCACTTGCAGAAGTGCCAGCTTCGACTTGGCTAGTCCTGAACTACGAGTACCAGACTTGAGGTAAGAAGCGTACACGAGTCCACTACATCTCTTCAACCATTTACACCACTATGGTTACTTCCTCGACTTCCCCACGAGAAGCACGCCATAGTACTCACACTTATCTTGGTGTATTTTAGAAGTATCCGGTTCAAGTTGTCTAATAATCAAGCTAAGTTTTCCAAGCAGTCCTTAACCGCGGACGCGGCTATTCGAATAGTTTTGTTAACCCTGCAGGGGTGTACCGCTACACACACGTGTCATCAGTTACCGCCTTTTGCATGTCACCGATCAAGAGGTGACAGCGAGGATGCCACCACAACACTTCGCCCACAGCTCCGTTCTAGTCCAGAGAGTCGCCTATCTGAGGGGGATCCGTATGGAAGTCCGGCCGAGGTTCCAGTACAGCCTCAAACGATGTGTGCAGGGTCCCAAGCCGGTCTTGAAAAGCCGTTCATCCACTTCGCAGACCGTGCCACAGCCCTACCAGAACTCCGAACTACTGCGACTCTTGGGGTTCGAACGGGGTGAGGTACTAGGATGAGAGGGGTCAGTGAGCCCAATGTGTGGTTGTACTCTTCTTCTTGGATCACCACACAAGAACTCGGACTTAAGGCGGTGTTCAACGAGACAACCCACTGTGTACTCCTACACAGCCTCTCATCGTTCACCTTGTATTAGGGTAGATTCACCAACACCTTTCTACCATCATCATCATGATCACTACCATCCCGACTCACATAAAGTATCAACATGGTATCATTCTAAGCATGCAATAAGCAGTACCAATTGCAGGGGTCACATGATATCAATCAACTCCTACAGTTGCTAGGATTGTGGTTTGCCTACTACTGTGACAAATGATAGGTCATGCAAAGGAATGGGTTCATCTATGCGGTAGAAACGTAGCATGGTAATCATCCTATACAATGCATAAGCGAGACATGAGAGGGAAGTGGGATTTTATCGACATGATCAATGGGGGTGTTGCCTTGCTGACGAGGTTTCGATAACGGTGTCTTCAACGAAGGGGGTGGCCTCCGATTCCGGTTGCACGTCTATCAGCAACATGGCAATCATAGGGTCAACATAATGTACAATGCACAATCACATGAATAAGATTGTAATGGTGATGTTCATGGTACTGATGTGTTGAGAATTCCATTTAAAAGGAGTATATTGCATTTGAAATGCAAATTCAAACTCCATTTGATTTATCGATGAAATTCAAATGCATTTGAATGCATGAAAGTTCATTTGAAAATGTTGATCATGAAGTGAGGTGGTATAGTTGAAGTAATGTCTCTGATGTGTGGATGAATCCATTGGAATTAAGGATGTTGCAAAATCATTTGCAAAATCACTCCAAAATTGAATTAAAAAAGGAGCCATATGCATGTTTGCTACTGTTCAGCCATTTTAAAATGGTCAAACATAGAAACAAGTTGCATATTCATAATCCTTGTATTTTTCTGATAATTTTAGACATATTATTTGCTATATTTGGAGTTAGGATGAATTAATTATGAATTTCCAAAGATTTGGCTATTTTCTGGATTTTCTGTAATTGATTTAATCGATTTAATTGACTTATTGCGCCAGGCTGACGTCATGCTGGCGTGTGGGGGCGGGGGCTGACATGTGGGCCACCCATGTCAGTCTCAGGGGTTTAAATCCCTGGTTAATTAAACCGACAGGGGATTATTAGGGCTGGGGCCTCCACCTGTCAGTGAGGGATTAGGGGGGGGATTAAGCCCCTAATCACTCTGACGTGTGGGCCTCGCCGGAATCCAGCCGGCGGTGACCTCAAACCGCGGCGGCGCTCGCACTGGAAGCATCAATCGGGGGCCTAAACGAGCGGGGAGACCATCTTCGAGCTCCTGGAGTCCTCCCGCGTCGACTGGCACCAGTGGAGGTTCAAGGGGGTGGCCCTATCGTCGCTGGCGACGACGACACATGGCGGCCGTGCACGGATTCCGGTGGTTTGGCGCTACGAAGCATGGCAGAGAGAAAAGGAGGAGGGAAAAGAAGGGGAATCTCACCTTGATCACGATGAGGGGCTTGGGCAGGCCATTGGAGTAGCACGGGCGACGAATTTGAAGGTGAAGCCCGCGGCGGCCGTGGCGGTCCCTGTGACGCTGGCGTCGCTTTAGTCCGTCCTCGACTTTGATTGGAGGAGGGCTTCGATGGATACGACGTCTCTTCACGCGTTGGACAAGGTGAAGGGGGCTCTAGAGGTCACCGGCCGCGAGTTCCACGGCGGCGGTCGGACCACTACTGGGGAGAGCGAGAGGAAGCACGAGAGGAGGGGGAAAGGCGAGCACGGTGTCCAGGGAACGTCCACGCGTGAGAAAAGCGTGCTGGGGGGGCTCCAACGCGAAGCAGGAGGTGGAGGCCTGCATGCGCACGTCGACGCCCTCCGTGGCGTCCTTCTGGCGAGAGGTGGAAGAAGACCACCCTGCCCCCCTTGTGGGCTGGGCTGGAAGCCACTAGTTGGGCTGGGGAAAAAGGGTTTGGGCCTAGTCCCCTTTATTCTTTTCTTCTTCTTTTGTTTTTCTGTTTCATTTGTCTTGCTCTGAAAAAAATATCAAAGCATTTTTAAAAATCCCCAAATATTTATCTTGGACATATGTGACATAGAACTAGCCACTCCCAAGTTTTGAAGATTTTTGGAATTCAAATAATTTGAATCCAATTCAAATATCATTTAAATTTAATTTCCAAGCCTCTGTTTGAATATTTGAAAAATCCATGAGCATGGGTTTGACTCCAAATCATTTTTAATATGATCATACTCATTTATAGGACTTTTCAAAATTGTTTGGAAGAATTTTGGAAAAACTTTTTATCTGGCCTTTTATTGAAATTCTTTTTGAGGCTTTTTCAAAATCCCTAATTCTTAAACAAAGAATTTAAACATGATGCAAAGGGACTTGCTATTCCTAGCACATACCTAGCTTGGGGTTGTGACAACTCGCCCCCACTCAAAAGAATCTCGTCCCGAGATTCAGATGTCTGCGGGAGGAAGGAGGGGTACTCGGCACTGAGAAGGTCTTCTCTTTCCCACGTGGCTTCTTTCTCGGAGTGGTGTGACCACTGAACTTTCAGAAACTTGATCTTCTTTCGGTGAGTGACACGCTCTGCTGAATCAAGAATACGAACGAGGTATTCTTCATCAGAAAGGTCATCTTGGAGATCAAGCGTTTCATGGTCGACTTCGCGGATGGGGTCCTTGAAGCAACGCCTGAGTTGTGACACATGGAATACATCATGTACTCGGGAAAGGTGCGGGGGTAGTTCAAGTTGGTAGGCAACTTCTCCACGTTTAGCAATAATGCGGAAAGGTCCGATGTAACGTGGGGCCAACTTGCCTTTGATACCGAATCGTGGGGTTCCCTTCAGAGGAGTAACCCGAAGGTTAGCCTTCTCATCCAGATTGTAGCTTTCCTGCCTATGATGACGATCATAGTAGCTTTTCTGGCGAGACTGGGCTGCTTTCAATCGATCACGAACAATGCGAACTTGCTTTTCTGCTTCCTTGATCATGTCCGGTCCAAATAATTGTCTTTCACCGGTTTCTGACCAGTTTAGTGGTGTTCGACATCGTCGTCCATATAGGAGTTCAAAAGGAGCCATGTTCAGACTAGATTGAAAACTATTGTTATAAGAAAATTCGGCGAATGGAAGAGACTTCTCCCAATTCTTTCCGAATGATATAACACAAGCTCTGAGCATGTCTTCAAGAATTTGGTTGACCCTTTCGACTTGACCGCTAGACTGAGGGTGGAAAGCTGTACTAAAGGAGAGATGAGTTCCCATAGCATTCTGAAAGCTTCCCCAAAATCTAGAGGTGAAAAGGCTACCACGATCAGAATTGATTACCAAAGGAACACCATGAAGAGACACAATTCTAGAGACATACAAGTCCGCTAACTGGCTAGCAGTTATAGACTTGCGTACTGGAAGGAAGTGAGCAACTTTGGAAAGCCTATCTATGACAACGAAGATGGCATCATTTCCTTTTGGGTTTTTGGAAAGCCGGTGATGAAGTCCATACCGACTTTGTCCCATTTCCACTCTGGAATAGGCAAAGGTTGAAGTGTACCAGCAGGTCTTTGATGTTCTGCCTTAATGCGACGACAAACATCACATTCGGAAACAAATTGAGCAATGTCTCTCTTCATCCTAGTCCACCAAAATCTCTGGCGTAGATCTCGGTACATTTTTGTGCTACTGGGATGAATCGAGAGGGGTGTGTCATGGGCTTCTTTGAGGATGAGTTGCCTTAGTTCCCTATTCTTAGGTACTACCAAACGATTTTCAAAGAATACCGTTCCTTTACTATCTGTGGAGAAACATTTAGCAACTCCGCTAGCAATGTTCTCCTTGATCCGGCGAACACCTCGTGCACGCCTTTGGGCAACTATAATTTGATCCTCAAGGGTTGGTTTCGCCACCAAGTTGAATAGAGATCCACGAGGAACAATCTCGAGATTGAGTTTTCGAAATTCCTCATGAAGAAGTGGTTGATACTGTTGTAACACGAGGTTGTTACAATACGACTTACGACTTAGTGCATCAGCCATGACATTGGCTTTGCCTGGGGTGTAAGAAATTCCTAAGTCATAATATTTTATCAACTCAATCCAGCGTCTTTGCCTGAGATTAAGATCTGGCTGGGTGAAAATGTATTTGAGGCTTTGGTGGTCGGAATAGATCTCACAACGATTACCAAGGAGGTAATGTCGCCAAGTTGTTAGGGCATGAACTACGGCAGCGAGTTCAAGATCGTGGGTAGGATAGTTCTCTTCATGTGGCCGCAACTGGCGTGAAGCATAAGCTACCACATGTCTATCTTGCATAAGTATGCATCCTAACCCTTGCCGTGAGGCGTCACAAAAGATCTCGAAATCCTTTTTGGTGTCTGGAGGTGCAAGTACGGGTGCAGAAGTCAATCTTCTTTTTAGCTCTTGAAAGCTTTCCTCGCACTTGGGTGTCCATAGGAATTTCTTATCTTTCTTGAGGAGTTCAGTAAGAGGCTTTGCAACTTTAGAAAATTCTCGACGAAGCGGCGACAATAGCTGGCTAGCCCAAGAAAACTCCTAACTTTCTTAACCGATTCAGGTGGAGTGCAGTCAAGGACGGCCTGAACTCTCTCGGGATTCACAACAATGCCTTTTGCAGAAATCACGTGGCCTAAGTAGGTCACTTCTGGTAGCCAAAATTCACACTTGGAGAATTTAGCATACAGGCGATGCTCTCTAAGTTTCATCAATACCAGCCTTAGGTGTTCGACATGTTCTGCTTCGTTCTTCGAGTAGATAAGGATGTCATCGAGGTAAACCACGACGAACTGGTCCAAATACTCCATGAAGATCGAGTTCATCATGCGTGAAAAAGTGGCGGGGGCATTGGTTAGACCGAAGGACATGACGGTGAACTCGTAAAGACCATAACGAGTAGTGAAAGCCGTCTTGGGAATGTCCTCGCTTCGGATCTTGATTTGATGATATCCTAATCTCAAATCCATCATGGAGAAGACAGAGGATCCTGCAAGTTGATCATAAAGATCATTGATCATGGGCAGTGGGTACTTGTTCTTTATCGTCGCTAAATTTAGCGGGCGATAGTCTACGCACATCCTTTCTGTTCCATCTTTCTTCGTTACGAACAGAACGGGGCAACCCCATGGCGATGAGCTAGGGCGGATGAAGCCTTTTTCCAACAAAGCCTCCAGTTGGGTTTTAAGCTCAGCTAACTCACGTGGGGCCATTTTGTATGGGCGTCTGGAAATTGGTGCGGTTCCTGGGGCAAGATCCACTATGAACTCTACACATCTGTCGGGTGGCATGCCCGACAACTCTTCAGGAAAGACATCCGGGAAGTCACAAACCATCGGAACATCTTCGAGGTCGGGAAGGGGAAGCACATTCAAAGAATGCACCTGGGTTCTTGTTCTTGGTGAGGAGTAAGCTATTGTCTGGCCTGAAGGATGTGTAAGTCTAACTGACTTGGCTTTACAATCAAGAAAAGCATGTTGTCTTGATAACCAATCCATACCAAGGATGACATCAATGTTTGAAGACTTGAGGGCTATAAGAGAAGCAAGGAATACTAAACCCTCAATTGCAATTTGATTGCCATGGCTTACTCTATTAGTTTGCCATTTGGAACCATGGGTTTGAATGATCATAGGGGTGAACATTTCATCAAAGGATATCTCATGCCGAAGTGCATAACTCTCCGACATGAATGAGTGAGATGCTCCTGGATCGAAAAGGACAGAAGTGGGAACAAAATTGACTGGGAGCGTACCAAGAATGACGTCAGAAGTACCATCAGTTTCCTCAGCTGAGATTTGGTTCACACGCCCAAGATTTTCTGAGGTGGATGCCTTAGCGGTGGAAACCTTTGGGGGTGGTTTGGCACGAACAGTGGGGTTTCCTTTGGCATGGGGTGGAGCATTCTGACTGACGGGGCACTCACGAGAATAGTGACCAGGCTGGCCACATCTAAAGCAGGCTCCAAAGATAGTGCGGGGAGCTGGGTTGTTTGGTGGAGCTGGTGGACGAGGTGGCACAAGGGATGGCCTCGATGGGTTGTTTTGGGGAAACAAACTGTTAGGAATCCAGATCATGCGCTTCTGAGGGCGTGAACTGGAAGAAGGGGTAAGCTCAAGAGCATGTTTGCGAGACTTCTCGAAAACTTCATTGCCATGCTCAGCTCTGAAGGATCTGTTGACTAAATCCTCAAAGGTGGCAAACTCAAGGAGGTTGAGATCATGACGAAGGATGGGGCTAAGTCCCTTGCGGAACCTTGCCTGCTTTCTGGCATTGGTGGTGATCTCATCTTGGGCATAACGAGCAAGACGGTTGAATTCCCTCACATACTCATGAATGGACATCTCTCCTTGATTCAGATTGCAGAACTCTTCCTTCTTGCGCTCCATCAACTCATCCAGAATGTGGTACCCTCGAAAGGCAACACATAACTCTTGCCAAGTCACTACGTGACCATCTGGCTGCATTGCAACATAGTTCTCCCACCACTGAAGAGCAGCACCTTCCAAGAAGTATACCGCGAAAACAACTCGGTCATCGGGAGAAACATGTGTAGTGTCAAGCTTACGCTCGATGGAACGGAGCCAATCATCATCTTCAAGGGGCTCAGAAGAACATCGGAATACCGGTGGCTTGAGGAGGATGAAGTCCTGAATGCTGACCACCACATTACGATGGTGGGCGGTATTCTTCTCGATGAGCTCCAGAAGGCGTGTTTGATCACGTCTATTCCGCTCGGCTTCCATCATGATTTCCGCCGCAGAAGGCGGGGGTGGAAGTTCATCATCATTTCGATTCCGATCACGGTCTCGATTCCGAAAAACAGCACTACGAGTTCCACCTGACATCCTGTGTGATAAAAATCAACAATCAAAACAGGTTGTACGATGGAGTCAAAGATAAAAGGATATGATTTCAGAAGGAGAAGACTATAATGCAAAGGCAATGATTCAAAGAAACACGGGATAATTCTGGCAGCATAACGGCTACACCGGGATGGAAAATCAAACAACCTCGAAGAAATTGGACATAACTTCTTCAAGGAACTCAACACACGGAGACTTTGGATATCCACAACAATCCTACGGCTATAAGGAGGCAATCAAGGAGATGTTCTAGTCAGACATAGATGAGCCTAGTCCTATCATCCCGTAGAAAAGGTAAGGGTGACTCAGAACTCAGATCGATGAGGGTAAGGAGAAAAAGAAGCCTTACGTTGTTCCCTTATATACCCAGAGTAACTATATAACTATAGAAGGCTAGACTCGACTTCGGCCAAGGCTGATAATCCTACAGTCAGTCCTGCTCTGATACCAAGTCTGTCGGGACCCAGGGTTAGCGTATGCAAGCCTCGCTACAACACAATCATATGGAGAGCCGAGAACCGTACCCACTTGTCTAAGCAGACAAGGCCAAGCACAGAACGTTCTCGGAAAGCATCGAACGTGAGGGGCATCCCATTCAGGCCGGATGATCCACTGAGATGGGTCCTCATCGTCCGCACACAAGTCTAATTGATATGGGTGGTGAACTCCCATACTCATAGACAAGTCTCCTCAACCATACTATCGATTGTATTATAACCCTTACATAGACTTACTCCAGGCCGATCACTTAGTCGGGGTCTAGGGCGGGCTCGATCATACATCAAAGTGTGCACGAGACAGAGTCTCGAACAATCGCATCGCGATGCCCCAAGATGCGCACATCTAAGGGCCACTTGGTGTATAAAAGACCGCCAGCCAGATCACAACTAAGGTCTCGAAAACTCATACAAAGACATGCATGTTTATAAACATACACGCAGCACACATGCCTTGTATTGACAACATGTATCATTGCAATTCTCTACAAAGTATACATCTTTATTAATAACTCTTACAGAGTGCACACAGAGATCACAAGAATGTGATCCAACATTACAACAAACAAGCGGAAGCAAAGTAGGTCTGAGTACAGACAAGTTTAACAAATGGCTTAGAGAAGCCTTATCTAAAAACAAGACCTCCACGAGGGAACCAGTTGTCTGACTGGGACTACACTAGCTTGGTCTTGGTCTGAGTCTTCATTCTTCGAGCTTCGGTTAGAAGTCACCATCGGGGTCGGTGGGTTCATCTAAAACATAGATTAAGCAAACGTGAGTACAAAATCGTACTCAACAAGACTTACATAGGAACTATACTACTCATGCACATGTATCAAGGTAAAGGTAGGTGGGGTTTCACTTGCAGAAGTGCCAGCTTTGACTTGGCTAGTCTTGAACTACGAGTACCAGACTTGAGGTAAGAAGCGTACACGAGTCCACTACATCTCTTCAACCAATTACACCACTATGGTTACTTCCTCGACTTCCCCACGAGAAGCACGCCATAGTACTCACACTTATCTTGGTGTATTTTAGAAGTATCCGGTTCAAGTTGTCCAATAATCAAGCTAAGTTTTCCAAGCAGTACTTAACCGCGGACGCGGCTATTCGAATAGTTTTGTTAACCCTGCAGGGGTGTACCGCTACACACACGTGTCATCAGTTACCGCCTTTTGCATGTCACCGTTCAAGAGGTGACAGCAAGGATGCCACCACAACACTTCGCCCACAGCTCCGTTCTAGTCCAGAGGTCGCCTATCTGAGGGGGATCCGTATGAAAGTCCGGCCGAGGTTCCAGTACAGCCTCAAACGATGTGTGCAGGGTCCCAAGCCGGTCTTGAAAAGCTGTTCATCCACTTCGCAGACCGTGCCACAGCCCTACCAGAACTCCGAACTACTGCGACTCTTGGGTTCGAACGGGGTGAGGTACTAGGATGAGAGGGGTCAGTGAGCCCAATGTGTGGTTGTACTCTTCTTCTTGGATCACCACACAAGAACTCGGACTTAAGGCGGTGTTCAACGAGACAACCCACTGTGTACTCCTACACAGCCTCTCATCGTTCACCTTGTATTAGGGTAGATTCACCAACACCTTTCTATCATTATCATCATGATCACTACCATCCTGAATCACATAAAAGTATCAACATGGTTTCATTCTAAGCATGAAATAAGCAGTAACAATTGTAGGGGTCACATGATATCAATCAACTCCTACAGTTGCTAGGATTGTGGTTTGCCTACTACTGTGACAAATGATAGGTCATGCAAAGGAATGGGTTCATCTATGCGGTAGAAACGTAGCATGGTAATCATCCTATAAGATGCATAAGCGAGACATGAGAGGGAAGTGGGATTTTATCGACATGATCAATGGGGGTTTGCTTGCCTTGCTGACGAGGTTTCGATAACGGTGTCTTCAACGAAGGGGGTGGCCTCCGATTCCAGTTGCACGTCTATCAGCAACATGACAATCATAGGATCAACATAATGTACAATGCACAATCACATGAATAAGATTGTAATGGTGATGTTCATGGTACTGATGTGTTGAGCATTCCATTTAAAAGGAGTATATTGCATTTGAAATGCAAATTCAAACTCCATTTGATTTATCGATGAAATTCAAATCCATTTGAATGCATGAAAGTTCATTTGAAAATGTTGATCATGAAGTGAGGTGGTATAGTTGAAGTAATGTCTCTGATGTGTGGATGAATCCATTGGAATTAAGGGTGTTGCAAAATCATTTGCAAAATCACTCCAAAATTGAATTCAAAAAGGATCCATATGCATGGTTGCTACTGTTCACCCATTTTAAAATGGTCAAACATAGAAACAAGTTACATATTCATAATCCTTGTATTTTTCTGATAATTTTAGTCATATTATTTGCTATATTTGGAGTTAGGATGAATTAATTATGAATTTCCAAAGATTTGGCTATTTTCTGGATTTTCTGTAATTGATTTAATCGATTTAATTGACTTATTGCGCCAGGCTGACGTCATGCTGGCGTGTGGGGGGGGGGGGCTGACATGTGGGCCACCCATGTCAGTCTCGGGGGTTTAAATCCATGGTTAATTAAACCGACAGGGGATTATTAGGGCTGGGGCCCCCACCTGTCAGTGAGGGATTAGGGGGGGATTAAGCCCCTAATCACTTTGACGTGTGGGCCTCTTCGGAATCCAGCCGGCGGGGACCTCAAACCGCGGCGGCGCTCGCCCTGGAAGCATCAATCGGGGGCCTAAAGGAGAGGGGAGACCATATTCGAGGTCCTGGAGTCCTCCCGCGTCGAGTGGCACCAGTGGAGGTTCAAGGGGGTGGCCCTATCGTCGCCGGCGACGACGACGCACGGCGGCCGTGCACGGACTCCTGTGGTTTGGCGCTACGAAGCACGGCAGAGAGAAAAGGAGGAGGAAAAAGAAGGGGAATCTCACCCTGATCACGATGAGGGGCTCGGGCAGGCCATTGGAGTAGCACGGGCGACGAATTTGAAGGTGAAGCCCGCGGCGGCCGTGGCGGTCCCTTTGACGCTGGCGTCACTTTAGTCCGTCCTCGACTTCGATTGGAGGGGGGCTTCGACGGATACGACGTCTCTGCATGCGTTGGACAAGGTGGAGGGGGATCTGGAGCTCACCGGCCGCGAGTTCCACGGCAGTGCTCCACGGCGGCGCTCGGAACACTACTGGGGAGAGCGAGAGGAAGCACGAGATGAGGGGGAAAGGCGAGCACGGTGTCCAGGGAACGTCCACGCGTGAGAAAAGCGTGCTGGGGGGGCTCCAGCGCGAAGCAGGAGGTGGAGGCCTGCATGCGCACGTCGACGCCCTCCGTGGCGTCCTTCTGGCGAGAGGTGGAAGAACACCACCTGCCCCCCTTGTGGGCTGGGCTGGAAGCGACTAGTTGGGCTGGGGAAAAAGGGTTTGGGCCTAGTCCCCTTTATTCTTTTCTTCTTCTTTTGTTTTTCTGTTTCATTTGTCTTGCTCTGAAAAAAAATATCAAAGCATTTTTAAAAATCCCCAAATATTTATCTTGGACATATGTGACATAGAACTAGCCACTCCCAAGTTTTGAAGATTTTTGGAGTTCAAATAATTTGAATCCAATTCAAATAGCATTTAAATTTAATTTCCAAGCCTCTGTTTGAATATTTGAAAAATCCATGATCATGGGTTTGACTCCAAATCATTTTTAAAATGATCATACTCATTTATAGGACTTTTCAAAATTGTTTGGAGGAATTTTGGAAAAACTTTTTATCTGGCCTTTTATTGAAATTCTTTTTGAGGCTTTTTCCAAATCCCCAATTCTTAAACAAAGAATTTAAACATGATGCAAAGGGACTTGCTATTCCTAGCACATACCTAGCTTGGGGTTGTGACACATACGCACGCCGTCGTGCTGCTGAAACTCTGGTTCCGGGAGGTCTACTTCCGCCACCTTCGCTGGATCGGAGAACGGAGGTCGTCATCGAGTCCGTACGTGGGCGAGTACTACGAGGTGCTGCACGTGCGGCACTACCACCCAACAGGGTGCTAACACAGCCAGGGGGATGTGAAAGGTTTATGGCTTCATCAACCACGTTTGCAGGAACGTTTCCCGCGTAACGGACTACACCCCGAGGTATGTTTCCGCAAGTCTTTCCGTTACGGCATTACAGCTAGATAGATCTTGGGTTAAGGGCGACGCTAGTTAGAAAAATTATTGTTTTCTGCTGCGAGACCCAACACTTCTATCTCCAATGCTTTGGCATTCTTTCTTCTTATGGTTGAGTACCGATACTCACACCAGACTCTCTGTACGCTGCCTGACCTTTTTGGTGGATTACTACCTACCGTTCCCTTGTGCCCTAAGCCATTCATGAATTTTCCCTGATATCAGATGCCTCTGGCGAATGATATCATCTACTCAGTGTCGTCAGCCTTCTGCTGTTGAACTGGTATCCCTCGCTTATGATGTTTGTGGTATGTGTTTCTAAATGCCCCGATGGGTTAACCCTATGCTTCCCCTAATCTGTATGAACCCAAATTTTTATACGGGTCATACTCTACTGGTGTTATGCCGGATAAATTTTTTGAACGCTGCAAACTCATCAACAACGAGAAGTGATTGAAATGTTATGCATTGAATAAGTGGGAGTCGACCTTGAACTTGTGTTCATGCCCATGGATACGATGTAGAACTTATCATGAGAGCTTCTTGTAAAGGTAATTATCCCCTTCGTATAAATTCTTCTACACCTATGATCCGCCATTCTACCTTCGAGTATTACCCCTGGTATATCGAGGATATCATGCATTTGCACTATATCTTATGAATTGTGATGAAACAATGCCTATCCCTGTCATATCCATTTCATGGTTCTGGGTTGTCGTCAACCGGGAACACCGAATACTTTTTCTTCGCCATTACTTTTGCTTGATGTCGCCGTTGTTCAATTGTATTTTCTGGAATCATTTTGACATGATATGTCGTGGTCATCATCGACATTTTGACTTCTCCCAAGTGTTACTTAGATGCATCGTGAGAAATACCATCCTTGCCCCTCGATGATTTGTGTTATCATCGACAACCTCCTTTGACTCCCTGCCAATACAAACTTGGTCATATATATCTTGCTCTACTTTCCCTTGGGAAAGATATACACGTGATACTTGTGTATCATTACATTTTCCCTTCCATTGGTCTGATTAATCAGATTACACCTAACACTGGTGTATAATCACATTTTCCTTTCCATTGGTCTATTTAACCTTTCTTGTGATATAACTTATCTGAGCAGTGATAATTCCCTGCTTATGTAAATACTTCGGTGCACTACTTTTTCCGTACATCTTGTTACGATTGTTGATGACTATTCGGTGACCACCGATGGATGAGAACTTTGCCTATTGGTCCGCCTCGTCTTAACAAGCAGGAAAATGGTTCTCTTCGTCCCTCGTGTACCGACGTTGTTGCCGACATAGCTAACAAGCTGTTCTCTGACTTACCTTGCAACCTGATCGCATTGTTTGTCACCACCCTTCTTATTCAATGTGGGCCCATAACCCACGGTTACACAGGATCGAAACCTGACTCTCTTGTACCTTTCCGTTCTCGAGGTTATTCCTCTTTCTTGACCTCGTATGCAACTCACGAGTCCTCTACCTTGCGATATTCAGTTCGATATCAGACTCAGTGCTTATGACTGATGCTCTGGACCCCTTTTCATCCTTCGTTATCATCGTCGAATGCTTGCTTATCCGCTTGAAAACTTCTCACGCCTTCTTTGGTTTTTCTTGATGTATCTCCCTGAGTTTAAACTCGAGAGATACTTTGTACCCCATTCCCTTGGGCCACCCCGGTTGATTAACCTGGTACCGATCCGTCCCCCTTAAGTTTTATCTCCTAGCCTATCCGTAGGTACGATGAAGACCCTGAAGGAAGAATGACAGCTCATCGAGATGCACCGATACAGAGAGATGAAGGCAACAACATTAAGGATAAACTCCTTCGATAAGGATAACAAGCACCAGAAGAATCGTTAGAACGCGAAACCGAAACCTTACCCCTTGCCCTACTTTTAATACTCGGGACGATAATTATTTGTAGTGGGGGAGATTTGTAACACCCCGGGTGTCACACTACAGTAATCACTTTTACTGTTGCCATGTCACCATGATTATGCATGTGATGATCACCTTAACCATGGCTTGTTCCAAAATTCAACCCAATTAAAAATTCCAAAACAAAGTGGTCATTAATGTTCAACCAAAAATTGTGGAACTGATGTCACGAGAGTTTACTTCTCGCCCCTCGTTGGTTACCCAAAGTGGAAGGTGAGATGTAGCGTAGCAGCAAATTTCCCTTAGCGAAGATGCTAAGGTTGAGTATCGAACCAGTAGGACTCCAAGATCGACAAGTAGGTGGTTCGACAAGTGATGCGCCGTTTGAAAATATTCACTTGCTTCTCCTGGACCTGCACACACAACAGATAGCTTTGCTCCCAACGAGTACAGAGGAGTTGTAAATTCCTCCGGCCTTGTTGTTTACAAAGGATAAACACGCACGGGATACTAATGATAGTGATAGCAACGGAAAAGTAAATAAAGCAGTAAATTGATAGTGGGTGTAAACAGTATTGGAAATATGGACCGGGGTCCCATGATGTTCACTAGTGATGTCTCTCTCCAAAAGACGATAAAATAGCCATGCGAGGTAAAAAAATTACAGTTGTGCAATTGACAGGATTATGTGCGCAAACCAATGCTAACTATCCTGTAAAGAAAGGAAGAGGTTCAAAATCTTGGGCGGTACGCCAAATCAAGTAGACCGAAATCCATCTGCATCTACCTACTAATCATCCACCTTGAGATATCTATCCAGAACATCTCGCTGGTATTAAGTTGCGAATCCCACCCAAAGTGTAAACTCAAAGCAACAGACAACTGCATTAAAGAACTTTGTGTAAAGTAAACAATCCTTGCACCCGCAAGTACAAGCACCGTTGGTTTCTCCCTTGTGGTAACAACACATCCCCTAGACTCATGTTTCTGTCACTCAAGCTAGTCATCGGGGGGCTTGAACCCACAATCATGCATAACACTCCCTCTTGGAGTCACTACCTACTACTTGGCCAAAGCAATAAACAGCAACAGAGAACATGCAAGAATTACTCTAGAACATAAATATAAAAGAGGAGAATCAAATATATTACTCAAACACAATCTGAATATAATCTCATAATCCATCGGATCCCAGCAAACTCAGCATAGCAACAGCAGAAAGATTACATATGTGCCTTGATCATGTAGGGCAGCTCACGAGGTCTAATCCATGAAGAACAAAGAGGGGAGGAGAACATAACATAGCTACTGATCATAGACCCATGCTCCAAGGTGGACTACTCACGGTTCATCCGGGAAGCATCCATGGTGGTGGAGAAGCTCCCGGAGGTGGTTCCTCCCTCCGGCAGGGTGCCGGGAAGAGGTCTCCTGGTGCTCCCGATCTTGGAAGCGCGGCGGTGGCGGAACAAAGGAGAGATCGCGGAAAAGGGTTCCCGTCTCAGGGTTTTTGCGTCACGGAGAATATATGGGCGAAGGGGGGCAGCCAGGGGGGCCACAAGAGGTCCAGACGGCCCCCTGGGGCGGCCCCACCCTAGGGCGCGTCGGGAGGGCGCCTGGGGCCCTGGTGGGTCCTCTCTTCCCCCCCTCGGTGATTCCCGAAGCTTCCGAAGCGCTGATTTTTTATTGGATTTTTCCCGAATTTTTGGAGCACTTTTAATATGGGGGAAACCTGAAATAGAAAACAGCAGAAAACAGGAACTGGCACTGGGGTGCACTGAGTTAATAGGTTAGTCCAAATATGATCAAAAGTGTATGTAAGTTCATCAATATCATAGAAATATCACACAAAAGAGGCATGGAGCAAGCCGAAATTATAGATACGTTTTGGACGTACCAGGAACCAGTTTTATAAAATGTCTAATAATCATTAGGTCATATTAAAACTGAAATAGGAGTTTATTAAAATGTTTTACTATTTTAATCAAATCAAAACAATAGCAAAACAGTAGCATTTGACCCCTTTTAAATATACAAAATGCAATTGATTTTATATGGGCACAAAACTTTTTGTGGCACTGTTATAAAGTTCATCACTAATTTTGGTACATGTTTCACATTTTACAAAAATGAAACAATAGCCAAATAAATAAAACAAAAATAAAATAGAAAAAAGAAGAAAAAAGGGAATATCCTATCAGTCGCCCGGGGCGAATCCCACCCAGGGCCCAGCCTGCCCCCTCTTCTTCTACCCCCTCCCCTATTGACCCCGGTGGCGTGGAGGCCATCCCGCGGCTCCACGACCATTGCCGTCGCCGTGGACGCCATCCCACGGCTCACCAGCGAGCTAAGTAGCACTGGAACCCCCGTGACCGCTAAACCTTAGCCGCCTCGTGTTCATTCCCCTCATTCCCCTTTCCCCCCCTCTGCCTCTCTCGCCGCTCGCCCGTGGGTGCCGCGACGCCGCGCCGGCGTGCACGCCATGGCCAACGGCCCCCTTCGTCCGCCCCGTAGTGTCCAAGACCGTCGCCATGGATGTCTTCGTCCTCCTGCGTCACGAGATCGAGATCGACTCCACAGCAGCGGGAAAATTGTGCACATCCTCAACCTCGGCAAGGGTGCACGACGCCGTTGATTACCTCGACTACACGCTGCCCCGCGCCTCAAACCCTCGCCTATGAGCACCACTGTGAGCTGCCGCATTGATCCCCCTTGAAACCCCCTTCGATCCGACTCTGTAGGTCCTCCCCGTCGCCCTCCGATCGCCGCCGTGTCTCCATGTCTGTGGCACGCGCTCACCGCGCCTCTGCCCCGCGGCCGGCACGCTCTGGGCGCCCATGGCCACGCCCTAGGGCACCCCCCCGTGTACCCGCCCACCCATGGCCTTGCCCCGCTGTGCCCCTGCTCGGCTGCGGCTGAGCTTTCCATGGCCGCGAGAAGGCCGTCGCCGTGGCCACGCGCCCCGCTCCCTTGCGTGCCCGCTTGCGGTCGAGGCCTCGCCGCGCATCCGCGCTAGCCTGTGGTGATTGCGCCCCTTCCGTGCCCCCAGCTCCTCCCAGCCGGGCTCGGCTCGCCGCCGGCGTGGGCTGGCTCAAGCCACCAGACTAAATACCCGCTAACCCCCCACCAAATTACTGGGTAATTAGCATGGACTAACCTCTCCACTAATAGGAAATGACAAGCGGGCCCTAGGCCCTTTGATTAAGTTTAAAGAAATACCGCCTGTTATTAATAACATGTGTCACTAACCAGTGGGCCCCATCCCTGTTTAAATAAATAAAAATGATTTATTAGAGTACAGTGTATGACATGTGGGTCCCCCATGTCAGGACACGGTTTTGGATAATGTTATGGATAATGTTGATTTTAATAATAAAAGAAATTCCAGAAATATTTATAAAATGATTAAATATTAGAAATTCAATATCTTTTAAACCGTAGCTCTGATAGAAAGACTTTATACATGAAAGTTGCTCAGAAAAATGGCACGAATAAAAATACGCTACCCGCATACCTACCGCACCCCTCTAACATAACGAACCCGAGACTTTCCTTCTCTGGATCGTCTGTCCGGTAATTACGCAGTACCGGTAAAACTTTCCGGATGGATTTGTTCTGAACATAAAAGTTGTTCGGAATGCATCAACGATCACGGTTGCACTATCCACATGTCTGTCAGATGTCTCTAACACTGCAGACATGGAACCTCCCCCCTCCGAATCATCGGTCCGGTAGTCAACCGATACTGATGAGTCAACCCCGAATAAATTCCTTCTCCGAGCAAATCACCGAACACTGCATTAGAGCCCCGTTGTTGCTATTATTGTTGTGTATTTACTGTTTCTACCCCCTTATTCTCCGGTAGACTCCGTTGTTGCCGCCGATGACACCACCGAGTACGACTAGTTCGTCGACGACCGTACCCCTACCGTCGAGCTTCCAGGCAAGCAGAGCCATTCTCTTCCCCAGATATCGCCTATCTTTCCGTACATTTCTTGCTCTAGGCATTGTTACTGCTGCTGCTACGTTACAATCCTATTCAATTGCATAGCCTGTTTTTGTCGCCCCTTGATGTACCTTCCTTTATCCTATGTTGCCTATTATAATTATGCATTATTCAGAAGTGAGCCCTGCGCATTGTTAGCTAGGATTAGATAGCGGGCCGTGATCACTCTGGGAGTGAACGCGGGAACAATATATATATAACTGCACAGGTACGGTACAATGCAGACACCGCCTAAGGCCCCTAGCTCGGCTCTGCTGAGCCACATCAAGTGGAGCTACCGAGGAGTAATCCTCGTACTCCACTCGTTGCTGACTCCGTATAGCTGCCCTAGGGTCCTGAGCCCTGGTTGTCCTTAATGGAAGAAGTAGGGCGACCCAACGGTGCCCGCGAGCGGTATTGCGTCGGGAACGAAAGGGAGGGTATAACCGACATTACTGGCGTGCTTGGCCCCTGCTCGTATCTCGCGAGAGTTACCAAACCACGAAAGTTGAGCTCTACCAAGAGCACACGCGAGATAAGGTAAGGAGTCGATTCACCTTGTTGGTAACCGCAGATACTTGGTGGGACGACAGGGCAGGCACCGATGTACTGGTGGTCCTGACTGCTGTCGTTGTCCGCGGGTCAGTTAAGTCGAGGCAACGATAACGGTTTTCACACAGGTTAATTAAAATGAAATGGTTCGGTGGATGACTTGAGAGGCCCGTTGGCCTGTACGCACTACCTTCACGTGGGATTAGGAGTTATGGGCTCCCCTGCATCGTAGTTTGTCCTAAAGCTCTTCAGACGTCAGCAGTACCGCGACCTGCGCCGGGAAGTGGCGTCTTCTTTGTCCGGACGGTGTATTTGAATTTTCTTTTGCTTCACCGGCCAGCCATGCACCGTGCATGAGCGTGAAGGGTGAGGGTTCCTAGACCCCTGATCCCATAGGATATAGTCCGGATGATGGCCTCTCTGTTGAGCCTAGGATGGGCTGCGCCGTGTCGGATAGCTTTGGTGGAGCGTTCCCTAACAAGGTTCCCGCCACCCTGGAGATCCGAGCGTGCAGGCTGAACAGTACTGCACCCCTGCAGGGAGTTTAATCTATTCGAATAGCCGTCTCCACGGTAACAGGACGCTTTATGCTGAAGCTGGATCTTACCACTACAAACTACTACTATTAAACTGTATGGTTCCAGGTCTTCTTCATCGCATGGAAGTCGTGGAAGGGAACTCGGAGGCGTTATTATGATTAATCATTACAACTTATTATTATACAATGCTGCAACAACTTCTGCTTCATTGTTACTTTATGCTTTATATAAACTGTTGGTTTTTCTCACCTTGTGCTGCAAGACTCGTCAGAAGATGCTAGTCTTCGATAGGCCTAGCTTCTTACCTTTATTCTGATTTCTACCTTGCAGTCCACTATATACAGCCTCCTCTTTCCATTTGATACAAATGCATAAATGCTTAGTAGCGAACGTAAGACTCACGGGTATGCTAGATACTCAACCCTTGATTTATTTTCCCCTTTTTGTTTTGCCTGATCGGCCGCTGCAGTCGACGTTGGAGACTTGGAGTCCAGGAGCAGGAGATCCCCGATGTCGACCACCGCCACATGAAGATCCCCGATGCCTTCTACGACATCGAGTTCCCTGTTGACCAGGAGTAGTTTGGAGGTTCCCAGGAAGGAGGCCTCGCCTTTTCGATTTGTTGTTATTTGTGCTAGCCTTCTTAAGGCAACCTTGTATCCTTGTGTCTGTACTCAGATACTTTTGCTTCCACTAACTTTGTGCTTTCGAGCTGTTGTATTCGAGCCCTCGTGGCCCCTGGCTTGTATTAAACAGCCTGTATTATTTTATTTGTAGAGTTGTGTTGTGATATATCATCGTGATTCCCTAATCTTGATCGTGTACCTTGCGTGTATGATTACTGTACACGACTTGATTTTGGGGGCGTCACAAGATAGATGATGATTGGGAGCCTTTTGTTAGAATTATCATATCTAACCAAGACTTCCTCGCTTTTTGTGATGTTGGATCCATGGTTTCTACAATGACAAAAATAGTTTATGATTCTTTGAAACTAAACATGGATAATTTGTCATCTTATCATGAACATACTAATGGAGTTATTTCTGAGATCCAGGGAAAGGTAAAAGAAGTCCAAGTTACATTCCTTAAAATGGTTGCAACGATGGACTTCTTCATCATGGAGCCAAACCAAAGTAACATTGTGCTTGGAAGGGACTTCCTCCGAGATATGAAAGACTTCATTGATATTGGTAAGGGGCACATACGCTTATGTGGTAAAGCGAAAGGTAAGTACCTCTTCCCTAGGAAAAAGAAGAATGAACTTGTTGAAAATTAATTTGAAGGTTTTTATGACTCCGATGATCTCAGAGACCTTTGATTCTTCTTTTTGCTTCTTGCCTAGCTTAAAGGCGTAAAAGAAAGCGCTTGTTGGGAGGCAACCCAAGATGTTTTTACTTCTATTTTTAGTGGTCTTGATGATTGTTACTATTGTAGCGACATCATTGTATCTTTATTTTCAAGCTTTGTGCCAAGTTTAGCCGCCGATTGCAAGAAAGTTCAAACGTTGTGACATGCTGTCCAGAAAACAGATTCTGTCCTTGGACGGAAAAATTCTCCTAAAATCACTAGATAATCTCTTTTATCTGAATTTTTTTTACAGCACGCTCTACACAATTAGCTTCCGAGCGTCTGTTCTGAGTTTTTTGATTTGAGTTGCAGAAGTACCCAAAAAATTTATTTACTACCTGTTGGTCTGTTTTTCACAGATTCTGCCACGTTTTGCCTTTCGTCACTTTTTTCAAGTCTTGCGCTAGCTTTTTCTTTGCAAAAACTTTTTGGAAATCTTGAGAAACTGTAGCCCTTCAAGAAATTCTTTATTTCCAGTAGAGGCAAATTGTTTTATTGTGGGTACTAACCTCTCTAATCAGATTATGATGAGTTATGTATGAAGGGAGTTTTCAAGTGTGCGAGGGAAGATGATGAAAGAAGATCCGGGAGTGTCAAACGCTCAAGCTTGGGGATGCCCCCATGAATATCCAATAAATATCCAAGGAGACTCAAGTGTCTAATCTTGGGGATGCCCCCGTGCAACCCCTTCTTCATCAACAATTATCAGTTCGTCCTTCGTCTCACTATATTTTTATCACTTCATGCGTTATGTGCTATGCTTGGAGCGTCTTGCTCTTTAGTTGACTTTTTAGTTCTCTTTTTCTTTGTTTGCTGTTCATAACAAGTTAGAACCCAGCTTCCTTTGTGTGGGAGAGAAACACGCTCCACTTCAAACTAGAACACACCATAGGATTTTCATGCTTATCTTTCTTTTGTTGTGTGTTCTTTATCTTTTCGTAGCTGCTGTCATGTTTAGCTCTTCGTTTTCATGTTTATCATTTTCAAGAGCTTTTGTTTAGTTTGTTGATGTAACTCTCTTTAGTTTTCATGTTTATCTTGTTAAGAGAGTTGGTTGTTGCACTGAGTTGTGTCTTGAATTTAAGTAGGTAATTGAGGTTACTATTCAATTGTAGTAGTAACTTGCAATAGTTTTGAGGTATTTTTGTGAGTAATGTTTGAACTTTTGATGTCAAGAGCTCTAGCCTATTAGTGATAGGTGTCGTATTTTGGGCAATCCGTGTTTATTTTTCAGAAACTACAAAAACTAGTTGAGAATTCTAGCTACTAGATGGATCGCTAATCTTTGGAGGGATCGGATATTAGAGTACACTCACGTACCATGAGTCGAGGATGCGCAAGGATAACCAAACCCCCATACACTCATCCTCGGGGTACTTGTCTCTTTCTGAACCTCCTGATTAGATTGAGAGTTACAGATAATAAGTGCATGAGTTCTTCGGACTAATGCAAGTATTGAAAGTTGAAGCTTCCACCTCCTCTTATTTGCTAGCCTCTTCGGTACCGGGCATTGCCTCTTGTCACTCCGAGAGTTGGTGGCTACCCGCAGGTGCATCCAAACCCTTGGCATGATACACTCTGTCATCATAAACCTCCTTATATCTTTCCTCAAAACAGCCACCATACCTACCTATCAAGGCATTTCCATAGCCTTTCCGAGATATATTGCCATGCAACATCCACCTTCTCATGACTTGATCTTCATGTCATACATATTTTTGCTACACTTGCAGAGGCATACATTTGCATACATCATGATGGCTACATCTTCTTTATGTTGAGTACCTTGTAAAGTGTGAAAGATCTTCTATACTTCTTGTATAATAGAGTGTTGCCTTTAAGTGAGGAAAAGATCCCAACGAGGACATATTTAAAAGATCTCAAAGAGGACAAATGAGAGTTAAATAGAAGAGCCATTGAGGCCACCAAAAAAATTCAAAAAAATAGAAATACGTGAAAAAGAAAATAAAAAGAGAGAAGGGGGCAACACTACTATTCCTTTTGAAAGATCTACACTTGTACTCCCTCTTATACCTTGTGCTCCATAGAGATGATCATATATACATATAGCTATGTGGGGACCTTCACACTATAGAACTTGGCTTGTATATTCTAATGATGAACCTCCTCAAATGAGCTCTAGGTCTTCTTGAGCGAGCAAGTTGGATGCACCCCCACTAGTTCCATTTGAGAGCTTTTCTTCGCTCATATGTGCATCCGTTGCATGGCAATCCCTACTCCTCACATCATATCTATCATTTGGCTTTCTCTCGCCTATGATTGTCCTCATTGATGTGAGCCTTTCACACCTTTTTATCTTCCTCCTCCACTCTATCTCTCTCTTTGACATCCTAAGTGTCAACTCTCGTGCTTACGCTCATCCATTGCATGAGTGCTCAAAATATCGAAAGGGAGTGGATCTATTTGACTTGTACCTGGCTAGTGGTCTGGGGACGAATCAACATAAGATTCCAAAGAAGACTAAGTGTGAAACTTTAGTAGATTGAGTTCTCAACAACTAAATATTTTTTCTCGTATTCCCATCTCCCACTTATTGTATGCAAACACCATCTGGAGACATATGAGTCACGGACAGCGAAAGCTCTTGCACCTTAACGTTCTTATGTTGCTTGTTTCAATGCTAATGTAGACTCTTGCCTGTTATGACTTGAATTGAATTACATACCTTGATTGCTTTACTTAAAAGTTCTTATATGGTTGGTAGCATGTCACCACAGAAATTATGCTTGTTATCATTTACCTACTCGAGGACGAGCAGGAATTAACCTTGGGGATGTTGATAGGTCCCAAACGTATCTATAATTTCTGATTGCTCCATGCATGTTTTGTGTGATATTGCTATGTTTTAGATAAAATTTCATACACTTTTCATCATATTTGGACGAACCTATTAAGTCAGTGCACCCCAGTGCTAGTTATTGTTTTCTGCTGTCTTTTATTTAGGTTTCCCCCGTATTAAAAATGCTCCGAAAATTCCAGAAAAATCCAATAAAAAATCAGCGTACGGAAACCTTCCAGAGTCCCGAAGGGGGGCCAGAGGGGACCCACCAGGGCCCCAGGCGCCCTCCCGGCGCGCCCTATGGTGGGGCCGCGCTAGGGGGACGCATAGACCCTTGGTGGCCCCCTGGATGCCCCCTTCGCCTATATATTTCTTTGCCCCTGAACCTCCGAAGACAGAACCATTTTTCGCGATCTCGCCTCTGTTCCACCGCCGCCGCGCTTCCAAGATCGGAAAATCCAGGAGACCTCTTCCCGGCACCCTCCCGAAGGGAGGATTGACCTCCTGGAGCTTCTCGACCACCATGGACGCTTCCAGGATGATCCGTGAGTATTCCACCTTGGACCATGGGTCCATGATCAGTAGCTATGTGATGTTCTCCTCCCCTCTTTGTTCTTCATGGATTAGAACTTGTGTGCTGCCCTACATGAGAAAGGCACATATGTAATTTTTTTCTGCTGTTGCTAAGTTGAGTTTGCTGGGATCTGATGGATTATGAGACTATGTTCAAATTGCTATTGAGTAATATATTTGGTTATGAGATTATGAGACTATGTTCCCCTAGACTCATGTTTCTGTCACTCAAGCTAGTCATCAGGGAGCATGAACCCACAATCAAGCATGACGCTCCCTCTTGGAGTTACTACCTACTACTTGGCCAAAACAATAAAGAGCAGCGGAGAACATGCAAGAATTACTCAAGAACACAATTATAAAAGGAGAAGAACCAAATATATTACTCATCACAATCTGAACATAGTCTCATAATCCATCATATCCCAGCAAACTCAACATAGAAACAACAGAAAGAATTACATATGTGCCTTGATCATGTAGGGTAGCTCACCAGGTATAATCCATGAAGAACAAAGAGGAGGAGAGGAAATCACATAGCTACTGATCATGGTCCCAAGGTGGTGGAGAAGCTCCCAGACGTCAATCCTCCCTCCGACAGGGTGCCGGGAAGAAGTCTTGTGGTGCTCCCAATCTTGGAAGCGCGGCGGTAGCGGAACAGAGGCAAGATCGCGAAAAAGGGTTCTATCCTCGGGGGTTTCGGGATGAGAGAAATATATAGGCAAAGGGGGCAGCCAGGGGGGCCACCAGGAGTCCAGGCGGCCTCCCGGCGCGACCCCACCCTAGGCCGCGCCCCCTGGCCACATAGGCACCAGGTGGGGCCCCTTTGGCCCCCCGTCGGCCATCTAGAACCTTTCGGTACGCTGATTTTTTATATATTTTCCCCGGAATTTTTCTGGCACTTTACGTAATGGGAAAACCTGAAATAAGAAGTCAGGAGAAAACAAAAACTGGCACTGTAGTAGGTAGTCCAAATATGATCAAAAGTGTATGAAAGTGTATCAAAAGCATAGCAATATCACCTAAAACATGCATGGAGCAAGTACAAATTATAGATACATTTGGGACGTATCAGTTACTCGTCTCTTTGTGAACCTCTTGATTAGATAGAGAGTTACCGATAATAAGTACATGAGTTCTTCGGACTAATGTGAGTATTCGATTGTTGGCACTTCCTCCTTCCCAAATTTTTCTAGCCTCTTCGGTACCGTGCATTTCCCTTTCTCACATTCAGTGTTGGCGCGTACTTCGCCGGTGCATCCAAACCCTTGGCACGATACGCGCTGTCATCATAAACCTCCTTATATCTTCCTCAAAACAGCCACCATACCTACCTATTGAGGCATTTCCATAGCCTTTCCGAGATACATTGCCATGCAACATCCACCATCTCATGAATTGATCTTCATGGCATACATGATTTTGCTTGATCGAGGAGCCGCATGCTAGTTGGTCTTTGCCCTTATTATTTCTACATGACGCGCTAGTATCATTGCATAACCTGCTATACTGGTAGAGGCATACATTTGCATACATCATGATAGTTTTCATTCTTCTTTCTGTTGAGTACTTCTTGTAAAGTGTGAAGATCTTCTATATTCTTGTAAAATATAGAGTGTATCCCTTAAGTGAGGAAAACATCCCAAAGAGGACAAATTACAAGATCCCAAAGAGGACAAATGAGAGATAAATAGAAAGAGCCAATGAGGTCACAAAAATAAATAAAAGAGAAAAAGAAATAAAAAAAGAGAAGGGGAAACACTACTATTCCTTTTGAAAGATCCACACTCGTACTCCATTTCTATACTTGTACTCCATAGAGATTATCATTCATTCATAACTATGTGGGGACCCTTACACTATAGAACATGGCTTTCATATTCCAAGGACAAGCCTCCTCAAATGTGCTCTAGGTCTTCATGAGCAATCAAGTTATATGCACCCCCGCTAGTTCCATTGGAGAGCTTACTTTATCTCATATGTGCATCCGTTGCATGGCAATCTCTATTACTCACATCATATCTATCATTTGGCTTTCTCTCGCCTATGATTGTCCTCATTGATGTGAGCCTTTCACACCTTTTTGTCTTCCTTCCCCATCATTTCTCTCTTTGCCATCCTAAGTGTCAACGTATCTTGTTCGCGCTCATCCATTGCATGAGTGCTCAAAGTCGAAAGGGAGAGGATCATTTTGACTTGTACCTGACTAGTGGTCTGGGGATGAGTCAAAATAAGATCCCGAAGGACACCAAGTGTGAAACTTTAGTAGTTTAAGTTCTCAATTTAAACTATATATATCTTTATTCTCTAATCCCATCTCCCATTGCTTGCACGCAAACACCATTTGGAGACATTCGAGTCACGGACAGCGAGAGCTCTTGCACCTTTATGTTCATGCTTTGCTAGTATCAATACTAAGACTCTTGCTTGTTATTATCTTGACTTGAATTGCACATCTTACTTGCTTTACTTTGCAGTTCTTATATATGTGTTAGAATGTCACCTATAAATTATCTGTGTTATCATTTACCTACTCGAGGACGAGCAAGAATTAAGCTTGGGGATGTTGATACGTCCCAAACGTATCTGTAATTCCTGCTTGATCCATGCACTTTTATGTGACATTGCTACATGTTTTGCTACACTTTTATATAATTTTACACATATTTGGACTAACCTACTAACTCAGTGGTCCCACTGCCAGTTTCTGTCTGCTGATATCTTTTAGTTGCAGTGATTTTTTCCCCAATTTAAAGTGCTCCAAAAATTCCAGAAAAATCATAAAAAAAATCAGCGAGACGGAAGCTTCCGAAACCCCTAAGGAGGGCCAGGGGGGCCCCACCTGGCGCCCAGGCGGCCAGGTGGCGCGGCCACACCCCTGGTCGCGGCACCAGGGCGCCTGAGAGCCCCGGGTGGCCCCTGGCTGCCCCCTTTGGCCTATATTACCTCTTTGTCCCAGAAACCCTCGAGGAGAACCCCACATCGAGAAATACATCTATGTTCCGCCGCTGCCGAGCTTCCAAGATCGACAGCACCAGAAGACCTCTTCCCGGCACCCTGTCGGAGGAAGGATTGACCTCCGGGAGCTTCTCCACCACCATGGACGCTTCCCGGATCTGCCGTGAGTAGTCCCCCTTGGACCATGGGTCCATGACCAGTAGCTATGTTATGTCTTCTCTCCAATCTTGTTCTTCAATGTTTAGTACTTGTGAGCTTCCCTACATGATCAAGGCACCTATGTTTGCTGGGATCCGATGGATTATGAGATTATGTTCAGATCGTGATGAGTTATATATTTGGTTTACCTTTTATATTTTGTTCTTGAGTAATTCTTGCATGTTCTCCATTACTTTTTATTGCTTTGGCCAAGTAGTAGATAGTAACTCCAAGAGGGAGTTTTAATGCATGATTGTGGGTTCATGCCCCCTGATGTCTAGCTTGAGTGACAGAAACATGAGGCTAGGGGATGTGTTGTTGCCACCAGGGAGAAAACAACGGTGCTTGTAACTGCGTTTGCAAGGATTGTTTACCTTACGCATAGATTGTTAATGCAATTGTCTGTGGCTTTGAGTTTACACTTTGGGTGGGGCTTGCAACTTAATACCAGCAAGATGTTCTGGATAGATATCGTAAGGTTGATGATTAGTGAGTAGATGAAGATGGATTTCCGTCTACTTGTCTTGGCGTACTACCCATACTTTTGAGCCTCTTACGTTCAAGTTGCATAATTAGCATTGCGGTGCGTTTATAATTCTGTCAATTTCCCAGCTGTAATCTGTTCACCCAACTTAGTTGTTTTATCGTCTTTTGGGAGAGAGACATCAGTAGTGAACATCATGGGACCCGATCCATATTTCCACCATTGTTTACACCTCCGCTTTATTTATCGCTTTTATTTTCCATTGCAATTATCACTACTATCTACCCTTGCATTTGATCATTTTTAAACAACAAGGCCAGAGATATTGACAACCTCTCTGAACTCGTTGGGAGAAAAGTTATTTGTTGTGTGTGCAGGTCCAGGTAAAGAAAGTGATTTTCAATGGCGCGTCACTTGCCGAACCACCTACTTGTCGACCTTGGAGTCCTACAGGAGACATAAACCTTGGTATCTTCACCGAGGGAAATGTGCTGCTAGCTACATCTGAACCTTCCACTTGGGTAGCCTACGAGGAGCACTACTTCAGTGCCATCACCAACTCTCAGGATGAGAAAGGGCAATGCACGGTACTGAAGAGGCTAGAAAAATATGGAAGGTGGAAGTGCCAACAATCGAATACTCGCATTAGTCCGAAGAACTCATGCACTTTTATCAGTAACTCTCTATCTAATCAGGAGGTTCACAAAGAGACGAGTACCCCAAGGAGGAGTGTATGGGGGTTTGGTTATCCTTGCGCATCCTCGGCCCATGGTACGTGAGGGTACTCTATATATTCCAACCCTTCCAGAGGTTAGCGATCCATCTAGTAGCTAGAGTTCTCAACTAATTTTTTTTGTAGTTTTCAAAAATAAGCTCAGATTTCCCAAAATACGACACCTATCACTAATGGCTGAAGCTTTTGGCACCAAAAGTCCAAACATTACTCAAATCAATACCTCAAAACTATTGCATGTTACTACTACACTTGTATTAGCAACCTTAATTTCCTACGCATGCAAGACACACAACTCAGTGCAACAAGCCAACTCTCTAAACAAGATAAGCATGAAGACTCAAGATAGTTCATAAAATATCCTAAACAAAAGCTCTTAAAAAGATAAGCATGAAACTAAGAGCTAAGAATGACAGTGGCTATGAAAAGATAAAGAACACACACACAAAAGAAAGATAATCATGCAAGCCTATGTTGTGTTCTAGGGTAGAGTGGAGCGTGTTTCTCTCCCAAACAATAAAGTCTAGGATCCAACTTGTTATGAACAGCAAGAAAATCTAAAAAAAACTAAAAAGTAAAGAGCGGGACGCTCCAAGTTTAGCACATAACATATGAAGTGATAAAAATATAGCATGTAGAACGACGAACTGATGATTGTTGATGGAGAAGGGGATGCACGGGGGCATCCCCAAGCTTAGACGCTTGAGTCTCGTTGGATATTATGCATGGGGGCATCCCCAAGCTTGAGCGCTTGGCACTCCCGAATCTTCTTTCACCATCTTCCTTCGCATACTTGAAAACTCCCTTCATACGAAACTCATCATTAGTTGATTAGAGTGGTTAGTACCCATGATAAAATATTTTTTCTCCACTGGAAATAAAGATATTCTTGAATAGGTACTATTTCTCAAGATTTAAAAAAAGTTTTTGCAAATAAAAGCAAGCTTAATATTTGCAAAACAATGAAAACACAAAAGGTGGCAGAATCTTTGAAAAACAGACCAACAGGTAGTAAATAATTTTTTCGGGGTACTTCTGCAACTCAAATCAAAAAATTCAGAACATATGCATGAAAGCTAATTGTGTGGAGCATGCTGTCAAAACAATTCAGATCAATAGGATGCTCTGGTGATTTTTGGCTAATTTTTCCATCAAGGGGACATAATCTATTTCTGGACAGCATGTCACACCTTTCGAACTTTCTTGCAATCGGAGGCTAAAACTTGGCACAAAACTTGAAAATAAAGATACAATGATGTTGCTATAGTAGTAACAAGCATCAGGACCACTGAAACTGAAAGTAAAAACATCTTGGGTTTCCTCCCAATAAGAGCTTTCTTTTATGCCTTTTAGCTAGACATGAAGGATTATAAAGATGCTCTCACAAGAAAATAAGATTCGAAGAAAAAGAGAGCATCAAGAAGAAAATATGAAACACATTTAAGCCTAACCCACTTCCTATGCATGGGAAACTTGTAAACAAATAAATCATGGAAGCACAAAGTATCAAGCATAGGAAGGTAAAACAAGAACAACTTCAAAACTTTGATCATAAAGAGAGGTGATTTTCTAATATGAAAGTTTCTATAACCAATCTTTCCTCTCTCACAATAATTTTCAGTAGCATCATGAACAACATCAAGAATGTAACTATCACATAAAGCATGTTGTTCATGACCTACGAGCACACATGTATTGTTTTCAACACGGTTTTTAGGATCATAAAATAGATGCAACCCATCACATTGAGCCTTAATAAGAGCACAATTCTCCGGAATATGAGTTGGAGATTTCAAAAGGATAAAATTACAATCAAGTGTGGGTGGAATATCAACAATTTCATGCTTAACATATGGAACTATAGAAAGTTCATCTTCGTAAGCATCATCCATAGTGGTATCATGGCCATCAACAAAGAAAATATCAAGATCTTCAGAAAGGGATGTATCAAGTGAGTCCTCAGAATCATAGGATTCCTCATCATAGCAATCATTAGCCTCTTCTTGGACAGCAAACATTTTGTTTTTAAAATCCTCAATATAACTATTGCAAATATAATTCTCAAAGCAATAAGCAAGGACTACAAAGTTTTAAGATTTGTGAATAGTATCATAATACTTTTCAATCAAAGAAGCAATCTCATAAACACCCTTAAAAACAACAAACTCTTCAATCTTTTCGACATCAAAGTAATCATAAACACCTTTAGCATTAGAAGATATGATCTTATTTTCATTAAACTCACATTGGAAAGGAAGGTTCTTACGATTTATTTTAGAGCAGCAAGTGAAATCATAAATGTTGCACAAAGATTCAGCATGGCAATAAGAAACTTGTATTTGATCCCACAAGTGTTTCCCTTTCTGAGATAGGCGGTGCCGTGTATAATGATCATGCTCATCCAATGAATTTCCCTCAACCAAGTCGGTTGGGTTTTTAGCACGAGCACAAATAGATCGAAGACGATCCAAGTGAAAAGTGTCCATCCTACCATATTTGGCTGGTTCCACACCCATGGTAACATAGTATAACTAGGCAAAGAGAAACAAAGCAAACAAACCAAAACAAGAAAGCAAACTAGAACAAGGTAAATAATTTTTTTGTGGTTTTTATATAAGAATCTAAGATAAAAACTAAAAGCTAAACTAACAAGACTAAAAAGAAAAGATAAAAGATAGTGTGCAACTCCCCTATCTTGAAGATTGGAGTCCCCGGCAACGGTGTCAAAAATTGGCTTGATGGCTTCTCGCCCCTCGTTGGTTACTGATACATCCCAAATGTATCTATAATTTCTGCTTGTTCCATGCCCTTCTATGTGACATTGATATATGTTTTGCTATACTTTTATATCCTTTTACACATATTTGGACTAACCTACTAACTCAGTGCACCCAATGCAAGTTTTTGTCTGCTGATGTCTTTAAGTTGCAGGTATTTCCCCCCAATTTACGGAGCTCCAAAAATTACATAAAATATATATAAAAAATCAGCGTTCCAGAAGACTCTAGACGTCCGAAGGAGAGCCAGAGGGGGCCACTTGTCTCCCAGGCGGCATGCCCGCGCGACCTAGGGGGATGCCGCGCCAAGAGGCCACCTGGGCAATTGGGACCTCCCCTGGTGCCCCCCTTTGGCCCTATTTTTACCCCGGACAAAACCCTGATTCCAGAACTCGTTTTTCCAGAAGTGAATCAGATCTCCGACGCCATCACCGACAAGCTTCTGGGGATCAGAATTCCTGTGTCGGCACCCTGCCGGGATGGAGAAGTGCCCCCAGATTCATCTCCATCGACGTTGCTTCCTCTCTCCATGAAGCGGGAGTAGTTCCTCCTCGGGGCTGAGGCCTACAGTAGCTATGTGGTTAATTCTCTCTCCCATGATGTGATCTTGATTGTGATCATAGGCTATGTTAATATAGGGTGATCCCATGATGTTTCCCCTTCTTCTATGTATTGGATTGATGTACTCACTTGATTTTATGTAGTATAATCTCTGAGACCAAGGTGACATCGGTCTATTGGACATGGATTAGAAGAATATTTTCATGACTGATTTCCTCTTTTGTGAATTGAATGAAGATTGAGAGTCTCTTGGTGCTTGTCTTTGACTATCCTTGAGATATGTTGTGGTGATTGTGGTACTCTCTATGGATGGCCGCGGTGACATTGGGAAATCCATAGATGAAAACTACGAACTCTGATGTGTGCTTTTGTAGCCCTACATAATTATCGTCCTCTCTTGATCACAAAGGAATGACCTCTGAGTTACGTCTCCTTGCATGTTTTAGTGGAAATATCATGTGATTAGACTATGTTAATGTTGTTGGGAGTTGCCACTAGTGAAAGTATGAATCCTAGGATTTGTTTCCACCATTGCAATACCGTTTTTTCTTATGTTAACTACTTGTTTGCTTGCTGTAATTTTTATTACAGATTTATATTACCTGCTTTGCCACACCTATCACCCATATTTTACCATCTCTTCGCCGAACTAGTGCACCTATGCAACTCCTAGTTGTATTATGTGTGTTGGGGAAACAAGAGACTTCTTGTATCTTAATTGCAGGGTTTCTTGAGAGAGACCATCTTCAACCTCTACTTCCCTGAGTTCGATAAACCTTAGGTCATCCACTTGAGGAAAATTGCTACTGTCCTACAAACCTCTGCGCTTGGAGGCCCAACATAGTCTACAAGAATAGATGCGTGCGTAGACATCAAGCTAATTCTGGCGCCGTTGCCGGAGAAGTAAGGTAAGAGGCACACACACACACACACACTCGCAAGGAAGCTATTTCTTGTGGGGAGTGAGTGCTTGAAGGTATATCTTTAGATCTTGCAATTAAATCTTTTCGTTTCTTGTTTTTATTTTCACTAGTTAGGCTTTATGGAAACCAACAAAAAAATTATGAGAGAGCTTTATAAGCTCTATCTTGAGTTAGGACATGAAGTGTTTGAGGAGGAAATAAAAAAGCCTATGTAGCTTTCTTATTTGCACAACACTTATGATAGTAACAATGTTGTTAGTTTGTCTTCTTTGAATAATTTTTATGCAAATGATATGCAAAGCCATAAGCTTGGTGATGCTACGTTTGATGAAGATGATCTTTTTAGCCCCCCAAGTTTTGATGAGGAAATTTATTTTGACGATACCTTGCCTCCTATCTATGATGATTATTGTGATGACACTTATGCTATATAGAATAATTTTTTTCAAGTGGATCATGATAAGAATGATTCATGTGATAGCTACTTTGTTGAGTTTGCTCCTACTATTACTAATGAGAAGGATTTTTCTTATGTGGGGAGTAATAAATTTTCTATGCTTGTGGATCGTGATAAGAATTTTTTATGTGATACTTATATTGTTGAATTTATTCATGATCCCACTGAAAATTATTATGAGAGGGGAACATATGCTTATAGATATTTCAATAATATCAAGTTCCCTCTCTTTATGCTGAAGGTTTTGAAATTGCACTTGTTTTGCCTTCCTATGCTTATTGCTTTGTGCTTCAATGAATTATTCTATTGCAATATTCCTATGCATGGGAAGCATGTTAGACTTAATTGTGTTTGGTATTTGCTTCTTGATTCTCCCTTTTGTTCTTCAACTCTTATCCCTACGAGAGCATCATTAAAGTCTTAAGCCTATCTTTATGGCCATAAAGAAAGAACTCTTGGGAGACAACCCTTATTATATTTACTTTGAGTTTTTACTTTCAGTTTTATTAGTCTTGATGCTTGTTACTACTGTAGCAACATCATTGTATCTTTACTTTTCAAGCTTTGTGCCAAGTTTTATCCTCCGATTGAAAGAAAGTTCAAAAGTTGTGACATGCTGTCCAGAAACAGATTATGTCCCCTTGACGGAAAAATTAGCCATAAATCACTAGATCATCTTGTTCATCTGAATTTATCTTGACAGCATGCTCTATACAATTAGATTTCGTGTGTTTGTTCTAAGTTTTTTGATTTGAGTTACAGAAGTACCTCGAAAAAATTATTTACTACCCGCTGGTCTGTTTTTCACAGATTCTGCCACGTTTTGCGCTTTCATCATTTTGCAAACTTAATCTTTCTTTTTCTTTGCAAAACCTTTTTGGCAATCTATAAAAACAGTACCTATTCAAAAATATCTTTATTTCCAGTGGAGAAAAAATATTTTATCATGGGTACTAACCACTCTAATCAGCTTATGATGAGTTTTGTATGAAAGGAGTTTTCAAGTATGCGAAGGGAGATGATGAAAGAAGATTCGGGAGTGTCAAGCGCTTAAGCTTGGGGATTGTCAGAATCCTCTGTTAGATAATGTGCTAGGATCAAAGTCACCTTGCATTCATCAAAGAAAATCAAATGGAATTCAAATTCAAACTCAAATGGGAGAAGGAACACCCCCCCAGATGAATTAATTCAAATGGCCAGAAATAAAGTTGCTCCAAAAATTCATTTTTCATTTTTGAAAAGTCTTATAAATGAGTGTGATCACATATCAAGTGATGTGGGCCCAACCCCATGCTCATGGATTTTTCAAATATTCAAACAGGACCTTGGAATTAATCAAATACCCCTATTTCAATTTGAATTCAAATATTTTGAATTTCAAAAATGTTCAAAACTTGGGAATGACTAGCTACTGGTCATGTAAGTCCACATATAAATTTTGAGCATTTAATAAAATGTCAAGCTATTTTTTTAGCCAAGACAAAACAAATAACAGAAAAGAAAACAGAAAATAAAAGGGAAAAGGAAACTCACCTGGATCTAGCCCAACTAACTGCACCGCTGCCCAGCAGCCGGCCCAGCCCACCCCACCTTGTCGTCTACCTCCCCCGCGCCCCGAAGGTGCTCGCTGTAATGCATGCACGACGCCGCCGACGCCGCTTGCCACCTCCTGCTCGCCGTGGACATCCCTGTGGCCTCTAGCCGCGCCACGATGACCCCTGGACACGTCCACATCCATTCCCCCTGGCTATCCCTTTCCCTCTCCTCCTGTGCCGTGTCCACGGAAAACCGAACGCCACCGCAGAGCACCACCGTGCCCCGACGTGGCCATCGTCGTCGAGAAGCCCCCGGATCCTGTCCATCATCTTCGCCATAGACGTCTTCGTCTCCAAGCCGAATCCCAGGAGCTGCGACGCCTTCTAGCCGCAGCAATCTCCACCGATGAGTCGTCGGACCCGCAGCTTGCCTTCGACGAATACTCCACTGTTCCAGCCTCCCAGGCCTCGTCGTCACCGCCATTAGCTTCGTGGTGAGCTTCTAGTTCATCCCCAATCGCTCTCAGCGTTCCCCTTTGGCCGTAGCGTTTTCCCCCTTTCCACAGCATCACGACCGCCGCCATGAACGCCGACGAGGTCGCCCCTGTGCTCCTCCGTCCCAACTATGGCGTGCGTCGTGTTCCTTGCCCCCTCAGGGTTGCAACGCGCTAGTCCCTTCTCTTTTTGGCGCATCACAGCGTCGTCTTCGTCGTCTTCATGCCTCGGCCGCCGCCAGGGCTCGCTGCCGACGAAGATTCCGGCCATTCCCGTGGCCCTGCTGTGCTCAGCTTGACGCGGACGTTCTCGGGCTCCCGTTTGGTGGTCTCAACGCACCAAATGGTGGCCGGAGCCGCCGTCCCGTGCGTCGCCACCGCGTCGGGTGGTCGCCGACGACTTGCCGCCGGTGAGATCCACGTGGCCGGGGTGATTAGCCCCTAATCCAACCCCCTGGGCCACTGACCAGTGGGCCCAGGCCCCTAACTAATACCTGGTTAGTTTAAACGAACCAGGTTAGTTAACTAACCCACTGACAGTGAGGCCCCACATGTCAGCACCCCCCCACGTCACTATGACGTCATGCCTACGCAATAAACCCTTTTTCAAATTTAAAGATTATTTCAGAAATTCCAGAAAATGAATTAAACTTTGGAAATTCATAACTAATTCATTTAAACTCCAAATTAAACATATAATATATGTAAAATTATCAGAAAAATGCAAGGATTCTGAATATGCACTTTGTTTTCATGTTTGACCATTTTAAAATGGGGGAACAAAAGCAAACATGCATATGGAATTCATTTTAATTCAAATTGGAGTTTGAATTTGAAATTCATTTCTAATACACTCCTTTTAAATGGAATTCCCTCACACATCAGAAGCATGTACATCAAGTTTCAACCTTCAAGTATGTGTTTGTGCATTGTACTTATGGTGCCCCCCTTGATTGTTGTTTGTCGATAGAAGTGGAACTGGAACAGGAGGTTGCCCCCTTCGTTGAAGACCCCGATACCGAACCTCGTCAGCAAGGAAAGCAAACCCCCATTGATCATGTCGATAAAATCCCACTTCCCTCTCAATCTCTCTTATGCATTGTTTAGGATGATTACCATGCTACGTTTCTACCACATAGATGAACCCATTCCTTTGCATGACCTATCTTTTGTCACTGTAGTAAGCAAACCACAATCCTAGCAAATGTAGGAGTTGATTGATATCATGTGGCCCCTGCAATTGTTACTGCTTATTGCATGCTTAGAGTGATACAATGTTGATACTGTTATGTGAGTCGGGATGGTAGTGATCATGTTGAGGATGGTGGAAATGTGTTGGTGAATCTACCCTAATACAAGGTGAACGATGAGAGGTTGTGTAGGAGTACACAGTGGGTTGTCTCGTTGAACACCGCCCTAAGTCCGAGTTCTTGTGTGGTGATCCAAGATGAAGAGTACAACCACACATTGGGCTCACTGACCCCTCTCAACCTACTAACTCATCCCTTTCGATGTCCAGATGTCGCAGTAGTTTGGAGTTCTGGTAGGTTTGTGGCCTGGCTGCTAAGTGAGAGAACGGCTCAACCGACACTGGCTTATGCACCACGCACACATCATCTGGGTCTACTTCGGTAAACCGGCCGGGTTCACGATAGTGGTAGCCAGCCCAGGTAGGCGGCTTTCTTGGACTAGATCGGCTATGAGGTAACAGTTGTGGTGAGCATCCTCGCCGACACTTCTTGAACGGTGTCGAGTACAAAGGCGGTAACTGATGATCATGTGTGTGTAGCGGTACACCCCTGCAGGGTTAACAAAACTATTCGAATAGCCGCGTCCGCGGTAAGGGACTGCTTGGAAAGCTTAGCTTGTTTATTAGACAACTTGAACTGGATACTTATAAAACTTGCCAAGATAAGCGTGAGTGCTATGGCATGCTTTCTCGTGGGGAAGTCGAGAAAGGCACCATAGTGGTGTAATCGGTTGGAGATTTAGTGGACTCGTGTACGCTTCTTACCTCAAGTCTGGTACTCGTAGTTCAGGACTAGCCAAGTCAAAGCTGGCATTTCTGCAGTGAAACCCCACCTCCCTTTACCTTGATACATGTGCATGAGTAGTATAGTTCCTACGTAAGTCTTGCTGAGTACGACTTTGTACTCACGTTTGCTTATTCTATGTCTTAGATGAACCCACTGACCCCGAAGGTGGATTCTTCCTCGAGCTCGACGACTGAAGACCAAGCTAGTGTAGTCCCAGTCAGCAGACTGGTTCCCTCGTGGAGGGATTTGTGTTTAAATAAGGTTTCTTAAGCCATTTGTTAAGTTTGTCTGTACTCAGACCTACTCTGCTTCAGTTGAATGTTGTAATGTTGGATCACATGCTTGTGATCTCTGTGTGCACTCTGTGAGAGTTATCAATAAAATGTATACTTTGTAGAGAATTGCAATGATACCTGCTGTTCATACAAGGCATGTGTTCTGCGTGTATGTTTATAACATGCATGTCTTTGTATGGGTTTTCGAGACCTTAGTTGTGATCTGGTTGGCGGTCTTTTATACACCAAGTGGCCCTTAGATGTGCGCATCTTGGGGCATCGCGATGCGATTGCTCGAGACTCTGTCTCGTGCACACTTTGTTGTATGATCGAGCCCGCCCTAGACCCCGACTAAGTGATCGGGCTGGAGTAAGTCTATATAAGAGCTATGAGATAGTCGATAGTATGGTTGAGGCGACTTGTCTGTGAATATGGGAGTTCATCACCCATATCATTTAGACTTGTGTGCGGATGATGAGGACCCATCTCAGTTGATCATCCGGCCTGGATGGGATGCCCCTCACGTACGATGCTTTCCGAGAACGTTCTGTGCTTGGCCTTGTCTGCTTAGACAAGTGGGTACGGTTCTCGGCTCTCCATATGACTATGTCGTAGCGGGACTTGCATACGCTAACCCCGGGTCCCGACAGGGATACCCCAAGCACCCCAAGAAATATCCAAGGATACTCAAGCATCGAAGCTTGGGGATACCCCCGTGCATCCCCTTCTCCATCAACAATCATCAGTGCGTGCTTCTCCATGCTATATTTTTATCACTTCATATGTTATGTGCTAAAACTTGGAGCGTCTCGCTCTTTAATTTTTAGGTTTTTTTTAGTTTTGCTTGCTATTCATATCAAGTTGGATCCTAGCCTTCATTGTTTTCGGAGAGAAACACGTTGCACTCCACCATAGAACACAACATAGGCTTGCATGCTTATCTTTCTTTTTCTGTGTGTTCTTTATCTTTTCATAGCTGCTGTCATTATGCTTAGCTCTTAGTTTTCATGCTTATCTTTTTAAGAGATTTTATTTAAGGTTGTTCTAGGAACTCTCTTGAGTTTTATTCTTATCTTGTTTAGAGAGTTGGCTCGTTGCACTGAGTTGTGTGTCTTGCATGAGTAGGTAATTAAGGTTGCTATTACAAGTGTAGTAGTAAAATGCAATAGTTTTGAGGTATTGATTTGAGTAATGTTAGGGTGCCAAGAGCTTGAGCCTATTAGTGATAGGTGTCATATTTTGGGCAATCCGTGCTTATTTTCAAAAACTACAAAAATTAGTTGAGAACTGTAGCTACTAGATGGATCGCTAACCTCTGGAGGGGTTGAAATATATAGAGTACCCTCACGTACCATGGGTCAAGGATGTGCAAGGATAACCAAAACCCCATACCTTCCTTCTCGGGGTACTTGTCTCTTTGTGAACCTCTCGATTCGATAGAGAGTTACCGATAATAAGTGCATGAGTTCCGCGGACTAATGCGAGTATTCGGTTGTTGGCACTTCCACCTTCCCATATTTTGCTAGCCTCTTCGGTACCGTGCATTGCCCTTTCTCATCTTGAGAGTTTGTGCATACTTCGTCGGTGCAACCAAACCCTTGGCATGATACACTCTGTCATCATAAACATCCTTATATCTTCCTCAAAACATCCACCATACCTACCTATCAAGGCATTTCCATAGCCTTTCCGAGATAGATTGCCATGCAACATCCACCATCTCATGACTTGATATTCATGTCATACATGCTTTTGCTAGATCGAGGAGCTGCATGCTATTTGGGATTTGCCCTTATTATTGCTACATGACGCACTAGTATCATTGCATATCCTGCTACACTAGCAGAGGCATACATTTGCATACATCATGATAGTTTTCATCTTTCTTTATGTTGAGTACTTCTTGTAAAGTGTGAAGATCTTCTATATTCTTATAAAATATAGAGTGTTGCCCTTAAGTTAGGAAAAGATCCAAAAGAGGACAAATTAAAAGATCACAAAGAGGACAAATGAGAGATAAATAGAAAGAGCCAATGAGGCCACAAAAATACAAAAAAATATAGGAAAAATAGAAAAATAAATAACAAGAGAGAAGGGGGCAACACTACTATTCCTTTTGAAAGATCCACACTCGTAGTCCATTGCTATACTTGTACTCCATAGAGATTATCATTCATGCATAACTATGTGGGGACTCTTAAACTATAGAACTTGGCTTGCATGTTCCAAGGATGAGCCTCCTCAAATGAGCTCTAGGTCTTCATGATCAAGCAAGTTAGATGCACCCCCACTAGTTCCATTGGAGAGATTACTTTAGCTCATATGTGCATCCGTTGCATGGCAATCGCTACTCCTCGCATCATATCTATCATTTGGCTTTCTCTCGCCTATGATTGTCCTCATTGATGTGAGCCTTTCACACCTTTTTGTCTTCCTTCCCCATTATTTCTCTCTTTGCCATCCTAAATGTCAATGTATCTTGTTCGCGCTCATCCATTGCATGAGTGCTCAAAGTCGAAAGGGAGAGGATCAGTTTGACTTTTACCTCACTATTGGTCAGGGGATGAGTCAAAATAAGACCCCGAAGGAGACTAAGTGTGAAACATTAGTAGATTGAGTTCTCAATTAAAACTTTATATTATTTTTATTCTCTAAAATCATCTCCCATTGCTTGCATGCAAACACCATTTGGAGACATTCGAGTCACGGACAGCAAGAGCTCTTGCACCTTTATGTTCATGCTTTGCTAGTTTCAATACTAGATATAGACTCTTGCTTGTTATTATCTTGACTTGAATTGCACATCTTACTTGCTTTACTTTGAAGTTCTTATATGTGTGTTAGCATGTCACCACAGAAATTATCTGTGGTATCATTTACCTACTCAAGGACGAGCAGGAATTAAGCTTGGGGATGTTGATACGTCTCAAACGTATCTATAATTTATGCTTGTTCCATGCCCTTTTATGTGACATTGCTATGTGTTTTGCTACACTTTTATATCATTTTACACATATTTGGACTAACCTACTAACTCAGTTCACCCAGTGCCAGTTTCTGTCTGTTGATGTCTGTAAGTTGCAGGTATTTTTCCCCAATTTACAGAGTTCCAAAAATTCCATAAAAAATATATAAAAATCAGCGTTCCAGAAGACCCTAGACGTCTGAAGGATAACCAGAGGGGGGCACCTGTCTCCAAGGCGGCCTGCCTGCGCGGCCTAGGGGGAGTCCGTCGCACGAGGCCGCCTGGGCGACTGGAGTCACTCAGCCTATCCACTTTGGACATGGCATTGGCATGACTGAGAACATGGCTGTGCAGGATGCTGCATACTCATGTATTACCCTGCTGAGAGAGGAGCACGCTATGCTTGGAGGCACATCTTTCCGCTATATCCCTGCTGCACTTCCAGGAGAAGAGGGGTATTACACCGGATTGTACACAGATCACTCTTTGGAGGATCCTTTGCTTCAGATCACTGCTCGGCACGCTTGTGATAGAGATCGTGATGCACGTGCCCTTTGTTTTGAGCTTCACGCCACCCGTGTCCGTATGTATCGAGCACTTACACTTCTGGCTCCATTTGTGAGTGTTGGATCAGTGGAGTATGATGCTATCTACCCAGTCAGGACAAAGATGCCTTCTCGAGTTGCTTGGCCCGAGATTGGAGGCATTTTTCCACCCCGTGGTCCTCTGCTTCCACCCTACGCTGGAACTAGGCCCCATCCTTTCCCAAATGGATATAAGGGTCCACATGCCTCCGTGTTTTCCGATGGTCACCTTCAGCTACCGGGTTACGCGGGTAACTTTTACGAGGATTACTATGGAGATGGAGATGAGTGAGACCGCCTGTGGTCTTACTTTAGTGAGGATGTAGTAGTATCTTTAGTATATTGTGCGCAAGGTGTGCTAAGTTCCAAAGGCTTAGATAAATAATGTATAGGAAGTTAGAGTGCCTCCGAAGGATGTATCATCTTCATCACATTTGTATTAGCTTGGAGCTTGTACTAAAATGATGTATGGTTTGCATGACAGCTTGTGAATATATGGCTTGTATGATTTTATCACCATGTTGTCAAGATGATTACTTCCTTTGCTCTGTGATTCTTCCAGTACCTTCAATACCTTGTTTAGACTCTTCCAATCAACTCTGTTTGACTTTGGATTTCACCTTCAGGATGTCTCAAGGAACCCGTGGCCAGCTTGGTCGTGCCCATGGTCGTGGGAATGATTCGGAGGAAGGCAATCTTCCACCCCCACCCACGATGGCTCAGGTTCTGATGGAGGTTGAGAGGAACCGCCGAGACTCTCACCAGTTGTTGGAGGTCATTGCCCGCAACACCACTCAGCAGCGCACTGAGTTGGTGTCTTTGAATGACTTCATCCGGCTTCATCCCCCGGTTTTCAGCTACTCCACCGAGCCCCTTGACGCCGATGACTGGCTTCGCAGCATCGAGAGGAATCTCCAGGAAGGCCATGTTGCAGATGGTGACAGGGTCAGCTATGCCACTTACCACCTCGAGGGTGCAGCTAGCTCTTGGTGGGAGAATTTCCTGAACATGCGTCCCGTTGGACCGCCCACCACTTGGGATGAGTTCTGCACTTCATTCCGTGAGCACCACATTCCAAAGGGTCTTATGGACCGCAAGCGTGAGGAGTTCTGCAACCTCACCCAAGGCAGGAGGACTATTGACGAGTTTAGTCATGAGTTCAACCGACTTGCTCGTTATGCTACTAAAGAGGTCACCACCGACGCTAAGAAGCAAGAGAGGTTCCGTCGTGGACTCAATTCTGGACTCCGTCGTGAGCTCAACCTGCATGACTTTGCCACCTTCCATGTCCTTGTCAACCAGACCATCAAGGCAGAGGACATGAACACCACCAATGACTTCCGCAAGCATCCTAGAGATGATGGTTCATCCAGTTCAGGCTCTCAGAAGCGCAAGATCTGGATCCCCAACAACATGTTTCGCCAGAACAACCCACCGAGGCCATCCTATGTGGCGCCTCGTCCACCCAGCTCCACCGAACAAACCAGCTCCACGCACTGTCTTTGGAGCCTGCTACAAGTGTGGTCAGGCAGACCACTACTCCCGCGAGTATCCCCAGAACCAGCTTCAGAATCAGAATGCTCCACCGCGTGCCGGAGGTAACAAAAATGGTAGTGGCAAGCCACCCCCGAAGGTCTACACCACCAAACCCGCTCCTCCCGCCACCCGTGGACGTGTGAATCAGATTGCCGCCGAAGAGACTGAAGACATCACTGACGTCATTCTTGGTACGCTCCTAGTCAATTATGTTCCTACTTCTTTTCTTTTCGACCCAGGAGCATCTCATTCATTCATGTAGGAAAGTTATGCACTTCGTCATGAGTTATCCTTTGTTGAATTGTCCACCCCAATGATTATTCAAACTCCAGGGTCAAGATGGAAAACTAATAGAGTAAGGCATGGTAATCAAATTGCAATTGAGGGTTTAGTATTCCTTGCTTCACTCATAGCCCTCAAGTCCTCAGACATCGATGTAATCCTTGGCATGGATTGGCTATCAAGGCAGAATGCCTACCTTGATTGCAAAGGAAAATCAGTGAAACTAACCCCCCCCCTTTAGGCAAGACAGTCAACTACACCTCACCCAGAACGAGAACCCAGGTGCATTCTTTGAATGTACTTCCCCTTCCTGACCTTGAAGATATTCCGGTGGTTCGCGACTTCCAGGATGTCTTTCCTGAAGAGCTTCCGGGCATGCCACCCGACAGATGTGTAGAGTTCATAGTGGATCTTATGCCAGGAACCGCACCAATTTCCAGACGCCCATACAAAATGGCCCCACGTGAGTTAGCTGAGCTTAAAATCCAACTTGAAGCTTTGTTGGCAAAAGGCTTCATCCGCCCTAGCTCATCGCAATGGGGTTTCCCCGTTCTGTTCGTAACGAAGAAAGATGGAACAGAAAGGATGTGGTTAGACTATCGCCCGCTAAATTTAGCGACGATAAAGAACAAGTACCCACTGCCCAGGATCAATGATCTTTATGATCAACTTGCTGGATCCGCTGTCTTCTCCAAGATGGATTTGAGATTAGGTTATCATCAAATCAAAATCCAAAACGAGGACATTCCCAAAACGGCTTTCACTACTCGTTATGGTCTTTACGAGTACACTGTCATATCCTTCGGATTAACCAATGCCCCCTCCACTTTCTCGCGCATGATGAATTCGATCTTCATGGAGTACTTAGATAAATTTGTTGTGGTTTATCTCGATGAAATTCTCATCTACTCGAAGAACGAACAAGAACATGCCGAACATCTAAGGCTGGTATTGATGAAACTTAGAGAGCGTCGCTTGTATGCTAAATTCTCCAAGTGTGAATTTTGGCTACCAGAAGTGACCTACTTAGGCAACGTGATTTCTGCAAAAGGCATTGTTGTGAATCCCGAGAGAGTTCATGCCGTCCTTGACTGGACTCCACCTGAATTGGTTAAGCAAGTTAGGTGTTTTCTTGGCCTAGCCAGCTATTGTCGTCGCTTCGTCGAGAACTTTTCTAAAGTTGCAAAGCCTCTAACTGAACTCCTCAAGAAAGATAAGAAATTCCTATGGATTCCCAAGTGCGAGGAAAGCTTTCAAGAGCTAAAAAGAAGATTGAATTCTACACCCGTAGTTGCGCCTCCAGACACCAAAAGGGATTTCGAGATCTTTTGTGACGCCTCACAGCAAGGGTTAGGATGCATACTTATGCAAGATAAACATGTGGTAGCTTATGCTTCACGCCAGTTGCGTCCACATGAAGAAAAATATCCTACCCATCATCTTGAAATCGCTGCCGTAGTTCATGCCCTGACAACTTGGCGACATTACCTCCTTGGTAATCGTTGTGAGATCTATTCCGACCACCAAAGCCTCAAATACATTTTCACCCAGCCAGATCTTAATCTCAGGAAAAGACGCTGGATTGAGTTGATAAAAGATTACGACATAGGAATTTCTTACAGCCCAGGCAAAGCCAATGTCATGGCTGATGCACTAAGTCGTAAGTCGTACTGTAACAACCTCATGTTACAACAGTATCAACCACTTCTTCATGAGGAATTTTGCAAGCTCAATCTTGAGATTATTCCTCATGGCTATCTTTCTACCTTGGTGGAGAAACCAACTCTTGAGGATCAAATCATAGTTTCCCAAAGGCGTGCACGAGGTGTTCGCCGGATCAAGGAGAACATTGCTAGCGGAGTTGCTAAATGTTTCTCCACAGATAGTAGAGGAACGGTATTCTTTGGAAATCGTTTGGTAGTACCTAAGAATAGGGAACTAAGGCAACTCATCCTCAAAGAAGCCCATGACACACCCCTCTCGATTCATCCCGGTAGCACAAAAATGTACCGAGATCTACGCCAGATATTTTGGTGGACTAGGATGAAGAGGGACATTGCTCAATTTGTTGCCGAATGTGATGTTTGTCGTCGCATTAAGGCAGAAGACCAAAGACCTGCTGGTACACTTCAATATTTGCCTATTCCAGAGTGGAAATGGGACAAAGTCGGTATGGACTTCATCACCGGCTTTCCAAAAACCCAGAGAGGAAATGATGCCATCTTCGTTGTGGTGGATAGACTTTCCAAAGTTTCTCACTTCCTTCCAGTTCGCGAGTCTATAACTGCTAGCCAGTTAGCGAACTTGTATGTCTCTAGAATTGTGTCTCTTCACGGTGTTCCTTTGGAAATCAATTCTGATCGTGGTAGCCTTTTCACCTCTAGATTTTTGGGGAAGCTTTCAGAATGCTATGGGAACTCATCTCTCCTTTAGTACAACTTTCCATCCTCAGTCTAGTGGTCAAGTCGAAAGGGTTAACCAAATTCTTGAAGACATGCTTAGAGCTTGTGTTATCTCATTCGGAAAGAATTGGGAGAAGTCTCTGCCATTCGCCGAATTTTCTTATAACAATAGTTTCCAATCTAGTCTGAACATGGCTCCTTTTGAACTCCTATACGGACGACGATGTCGAACACCCCTAAACTGGTCAGAAACCGGTGAAAGACAATTCTTTGGACCGGACATGATCATGGAAGCAGAAGAGCAAGTTCACATTGTTCGTGATCGATTAAAAGCAGCCAGTCTCGTTAGAAAATCTACTATGATCGTCATCATAGGCAAGAGTGTTGGATATGTGCCCTAGAGACAAATTAATAAAGATATTTGTCACATATCCGTTTTGTTCATAATACGTTTTATACTGTGCTATAACTGTATTACTTGGAAATACTAATACAGGTGTAGTATAAAACATGGTCCGTAGTTTAACTCGGGTAAACTATCTCATTGGGCAATTGATTGATCAAGCTTTCCTGATCATGGCGACACTTAAGTCCATTGACAATGAGGTCATATCATTAGGGGAATGATGTGCTGGACAGACACCCACCTAAAGTAATGCAATGTGATCGAGTCACATAGTTCAGCGTTGCTATGACTTTGTAACGTATGGCTTAGTCCTTAGACCGTAATGATCATACGTAATCACGATCTATGAGGAGACTTTGATTTGTATCCCACCGCCTGACTGAAATATGCTGGCTATAACGATGCACTTTGGGTATTCCGAAATAGATGGTTGATGAGTATGTTAATAGATCAAAGCGGGATTTGTCAGTCCTTATGACAGGACAGGTACTCTGGGCCCACTCGGTGATATTGCATCAACCCTTGCAAGGACGTGACTAGGTCACAAAGAGATGCAATGATCATGGACGAGAGAAGTTGTTTGTCGTGAACGAGATGTGAACACGGTATGTGGGATACCGACGATCAAACCTCGGACAAACAAGGTACCGCAGAACAAAGGGATTACGTCGTATCGTTAACGGTTTCCAAAAGCGATCGAAGCTCATTCGATGGAAGCGCAGGGGCTGTCAAGGATTGTAACCAGGTCCAACTGACTAGTCATTGGTCAATGAGAAGAGTCTCGACCATGTCTGCTGTTTCCCGGACCGTTAGGGTGTTACACTTAAGGGCAATCGATGCATAGGACAGTTACGGGATCAATCGGTGAAATAGGAGAAATCACCGGAATAGTTCCGGAGGAGGACGGAATGGTTTCCGGACATTTTGAATAGTTCAAAATAAAGTTTAATTGTTTTAATAATGTTTATTATTATTTAATTATCTGAATTAAATATTTAAAACTTATTAAATAATTAAAATAATGGAAAAATGGCTATATGGGCCTTAGAGGCCCATTAGGGGAGGAGGGGGTTCCCCCCCTTGGGCTTGGCGCCAAGGGGTGGGGCCCAACCCCCCCTTGGCCGGCGCACCCCTCCCCCCTTGGGGTTTTAGTCCCACATGGGGGAGGGAAGAGGGATCACACCCCCCCTTGGCCTTTATATAGAGGGGTAGACCCCCCTTTTTCCATACAACAATTGATCTCCTTCTTCTTCCTTCTCCATTTGCGGAAGTGGACTCCCCTTGTTTGGAGTCTGCACCAGGATTGGAGTTCTCCACCATAAGGCAGGCCGTCGCTCTGCCGGAGTCGGGATCCGTAGCCGTCTTCTTTCCGCTGCTCGCCTGGTTCGGAGCCCGGGAGGAACATCGATTGTGCCGTACGTGTATAATCTCTTCGAGGCACTACACCTGTGGTGCTGCTTCGTCGCTGGAGGTCTACCGGGAGTCATCCTCGCCGGTGGTGGTCTTCTACACGACAGGGAGGTCGTAGTTCTGAGTCTACGCCAACCACGTTCGTAAGAACGTTTCCCGCTTTCGGTCTTCAAAGGTATGAACACCGATTCCCTCCGTTACTTTACATCGCCATAGCATAGATCTTGGGTTCGGGTACCGTAGGTGTGAAAAATTTGTGTTTTCTGCCCCGTATCCCAACAGTGGTATCAGAGCTAGCTATGCGTAGATGTATTGTATGGATAGAACACATCTAGGATGTGGGCATCGAATCTTCATTCGTTACCCTCCCACGTGTACTCATTGAGCATTGCGGCAATGTTTGATGAAGCGGCCCCCGACCGACATTACGCGTTTACGCGAGACTGGTTCCACGCTTGACATATGGCTTGTACCATATAAAGTGGCTGGGGGGGTGTCTGTCTCTCTGCATTAGCGATGCAAAGATGTTTGCAACGGAGGGCCCCGACAGGGGTGTAATAGAGACGGATAAGAGACGGTGTTGTGGCATGTTTTTCGCAGGATAGAAATCGGTTCTCTCTCTCGAAACCCCTAGCAGCCACGTAAAACTTGCACAAGCTAAAGTAGAAAGACGTTTTAGCTTTGCTTTGCATGAAGGGGGATCATAGGTTGTATGATTTAAAGTTTTACTTCCTGTTTTATGCTAGTATGCTAGATATATCGACGGTAGCACGAAACAGGACCATCTCTCACAATACCAACATTGTGTTCTCCCTTTTGATGGGCACCACCTGGAAGGTTCTCCCATATGGCCTGACGCTCCGTACATACCGGAGTTGTCCTACATATTCAACGGAGCTCGCATGAGGTTGGGTTCGGCGAGCCTGGCATATGCAGATATGGCCTTGCCTGAACAGCTAACATCAAGGTTCGATTGGCAGGCTTGACGTATGTAGATGCGGGCCTGGAACACAGAAGACCGAAAGGTCGAGCACGAGTCACATGCCTGATGTGATTGTCTTAGAGGCCTACCTGGTTCGCATACTGGGCCGTACATATCGGGGGAGGTATGGGGGCTGGGATTGTGTAATCACTTAGTTAAATTGAGAGGTGTTTATCTAAGTGGGAGCTTTCTAGAATTTTAAGATTAAATTGAAACTCCACATTATGAAGAAAAGTCTAAATTGTATCATTGTGAATCCAACCTTGTAGATGGCAGCTCCTCGCCCCTCGTTCAACTTAGGATCATTCCTAGAGAAAGATAAGCTAAAAACAGATGGGACAAACTTCACCAACTGGTTCCGCACCCTAAGGATTCTCCTCGTTCCCCTCAAAATGGCATACGTACTAGAGGACGTGTTAGGTGACGCACCAGCAGATGATGCCAGTCAGGACGAGAAGAATGTCTATCTCTCCAGGACTGATGATTACAACCTTGTCCAAAGTGGCATGCTCTACTCCATGGAGGCTGAGCTGCAGAAACGCTTTGAGAGGATGGGTGCATATGAGATTATCACCGACCTCAAGGCGGTCTTCGCACCTCAAGCCAGGGATGAACGGTACGAGGCTTCTGAAGCCTTCTTCTCAGCAAAGATGGATGAGCACGGCAGCGTGAGTGAGCACGTGGTCAAAATGTCTGGCTACGTTCAGCGCTTGAATGCTCTGGAATGTCAGATTCCAGATGAACTTGCGATTGATAGGGTGTTGCAGTCGCTTCCCCCTAGCTACAAAGGCTTTGTGCTGAACTACAACATGCAGGGGATGACCAAAACTCCTTCTGAGTTGTTCGCCATGCTAAAGAGCGCTGAGGTTGAGATCAAGAAGGAGCACGCCGTCTTCATGGTCAACAAGACCACTGACTTCAAGAAGTCAAGCAGACGGGAGAAGGCCAAGAGAGGTGGCCCTAAGAGGGATGGCAAGTCAGTTGCCGCTCCTCCCAAGGCACCCAAGCCTAAACTCGGAGTGGAGTGCTTCTACTGCAAGGGTGAAGGTCACTGGAAGCGCAACTGTCCCAAGTACCTAAAGGACAAGAAGGCTGGCAAGGTCGCCAAGAGAGACAAAGGTATATTTGATATACATATTGTTGATCTTCTCTTGACAAGCGCTGGGAACACATCCTGGATATTTGATACAGGGTCTGTTGCTCATATTTCTAATTCCATTCAGGGACTAAGGACTAGGAGACGCTTGGTCAAAGATGAAGTGACGATGCGCGTGGGGAATGGCTGCCGGATTGAAGTCTTGGCGGTCGGCACGAAGCATCTTAGTCTCCCTTCGGGATTGGTTTTAGTTCTGAATAAATGTTACTATGTACCCGCGTTGAGTGTGAACATCGTGAGTGGTTCTTGCCTTAAGCGAGACCACTATTCTTTTAAGTCCGATACAATTGGTTGTTCGATTTATAAGAATGAAATGTTTTATGTTCACGCACCGGAGCTGCATGGTTTATTCGTACTTAATCTCGATGGTGACGTGTGTCATGTTAACAATATTGAGGCCAAAAGATTGAAGAATAATGAAGATCACATGATGATGTGGCATTGCCGACTTGGTCATATTGGTATAAAACGCATGGAGAAGCTCCATAAGGATGGACTTCTTAAAGTCATTGGATTTTGGATCCCTTGATACATGTGAACAATGCCTCATGGGCAAAATGACAAGGACTCCATTCAATGGTGTGATGGAGCATGCGGATGTCTTATTGGGGATCATACATACGGATGTATGTGGACCCATGAACGTCCCCACTCGCAATGATCTTCGTTACTTCGTGACCTTTACTGATGACTTGAGTAGATATGGGTATATTTACTTGATGAAGCACAAGTCTGAAACCTTTGAAAAGTTCAAGGAATTTCAGAATGAGGTCGAAAATCAACTCGGAAGGAAAATCAAGCACCTTCGATCGGATCGAGGTGGCGAGTATTTTAGTCACGAGTTTGGCAATCATCTGAAGTCTTGTGGCATAATACCACAGCTTACGCCGGCAGGCACACCTCAGAGAAACGGTGTAGCTGAGCGACGTAATCGAACCCTATTGGATAGCGTGCGATCGATGATGTCTCATACTGATTTGCCTGTGTCATTCTGGGGGTATGCATTAGAGACCGCCATTCATATTCTTAATAGGGCACCATCCAAATCCGTAAAGACAACACCATTTGAAGAATGGCATGGCACTAAACCTGAGTTGTCTCACCTGAAGATTTGGGGTTGTGAGGCTTATGTTAGGAAACTACAGCCTGACAAACTTGAATCCAAGGCGGATAAGTGCATCTTTGTGGGCTATCCCAAGGAAACTTGTGGGTACACCTTCTACAACAAGTCTGACAGCAAAACGTTTGTTGCCAAGACGGGACACTTTCTTGAGAAGGAGTTTCTCGCGAAAGAGTTGAGTGGGAGGAAAATAGACCTCGATGAAGTAACTGACCAATCACTCCAATTGGATGAAATGGCTACGGAATTTGTTCTGGAACCATCTTCCACAGTGGGAGTCGAAGAGAATGGCCAGAACGACATTCATAACGATCATGACATTCATGATGATCATGATGAGAATGAAGAGGAACCTTTTATGCCCCGTAGGTCATCAAGAGTCCGTCAACCTACTGAGTTTTACGGACAGCTTGTGAATGCAATCTCGGCTGTTGAGTCGGATGAACCTACGAGTTACAAAGAAGCAATGGAGGGACCCGAATCCGAGAAATGGCTTGAAGCCATGAAATCCGAAATAGACTCCATGTACACCAACAAAGTATGGACTTTGGTGGATATTCCCGAGGACTGCAAGGCCGTCGAGAATAAATGGATTTTCAAGAAAAAAACTGACGCAGACGGAAACGTATCTGTCTACAAAGCTCGACTTGTCGCGAAGGTTTTCCGACAAATTCAAGGAGTTGACTACGAGGAGACATTCTCTCCTGTAGCGATGATAAAGTCTATTCGGATCCTACTAGCAATAGCTGCATATCATGATTACGAGATATGGCAGATGGATGTGAAAACTGCATTCCTAAATGGCAACATTGAGGAAGAGTTGTATATGATGCAACCAGAGGGGTTTGTCGATCCAAGGAATGCTGGTAAGGTTTGCAAGCTTCAACGGTCCATCTATGGGTTGAAGCAAGCATCTCGGAGCTGGAATCTTCGATTTGATGAGGTCATTAAAGCTTTTGGATTTGTCCAAAACGTCGAAGAGTTCTGCGTCTATAAGAAACTGAGTGGGAGCTCTGTAGCATTCCTTGTGTTATATGTGGATGACATATTACTAATAGGGAACGATAAGAAATTCTTTGAGGAAGTGAAGGAATATCTGAATGGACAATTTTCCATGAAGGACCTAGGTGAAGCTGCGTACATACTGGGGATTAAGATCTATAGAGATAGACCTAATCGGAGGTTGGCCTTGAGTCAGAATACTTATATTGACAAGATTTTGAAAAGGTTCAAAATGGATGACTCCAAGAGAGGTCTCTTGCCAGTTATAAAAGGTGTCAAATTAAGCGTGACTCAATGCCCAACCACAGCTAAAGAGAAAGAGGAGATGTCCTCAAAGCCCTATGCCTCAGCCATAGGTTCTCTCATGTATTCTATGTTATGTACCAGACCGGATTTAGCGTTGGCCATTAGTATGACTAATCGTTACCAGAGTAATCCGGGAATGGCCCATTGGACAGCAGTAAAGAACATCCTTAAGTACTTGAGAAGAACCAAGGATCTCTTTCTCGTTTATGGAGGAGTTGATGAGGAGCTCACCGTAAAGGGTTACGTTGACGCAAGCCTCGGCTCAGACCTAGATGACTCGAAATCCCAGAAGGGATATGTCTTCATGTTGAACGGTGGCGCGATTAGCTGGAGGAGCGGCAAACAGTCAGTCGTCGCTCAATCTTCAATGGAGTCGGAGTATATTGCCGCTTGCGAAGCGTCTAACGAGGCGCTGTGGCTGAAGAAGTTCGTGATCGAGCTTGGCGTCTTTCCCAGTTGCACTGACCCCGTGGGAATCGTCTGCGACAACACGGGTGCCATTGCTAACGCGAAGGAGCCAAGAACTCACTCTACAGCCAGGCACATCCTCCGAAAGTTCCATGTGACGCGAGACTATGTCAGGGATGGACACACTAGGATTCACAAGATACATACGGATCTGAACGCAGCAGACCCGTTGACTAAACCTCTTCCACAGGGCAAGTTTGAAGAACACCGAGAGACCATTGGTGTTAGATACATACCTGATGTAAACTAGTGTAATTTGTACTCTAGTGCAAGTGGTAGACTGTTGGATATGTGCCCTAGAGACAAATTAATAAAGATATTTGTCACATATCCGTTTTGTTCATAATACGTTTTATACTGTGCTATAACTGTATTACTTGGAAATACTAATACAGGTGTAGTATAAAACATGGTCCGTAGTTTAATTCGGGTAAACTATCTCATTGGGAAATTGATTGATCAAGCTTTCCTGATCATGGCGACACTTAAGTCCATTGACAATGAGGTCATATCATTAGGGGAATGATGTGATGGACAGACACCCACCTAAAGTAATGCAATGTGATCGAGTCACATAGTTCATCGTTGCTATGACTTTGTAACGTATGGCTTAGTCCTTAGACCGTAATGATCGTACGTAATCACGATCTATGAGGAGACTTTGATTTGTATCCCACCGCCTGACTGAAAGATGCTGGCATAACGGTGCACTTTGGGTATTCCGAAATAGATGGTGTATGAGTATGTTAATAGATCAAAGCGGGATTTGTCAGTCCTTATGACAGGACAGGTACTCTGGGCCCACTCGGTGATATTGCATCAACCCTTGCAAGGACGTGACTAGGTCACAAAGAGATGCAATGATCATGGACGAGAGAAGTTGTTTGTCGTGAACGAGATGTGAACACGGTATGTGGGATACCGACGATCAAACCTCGGACAAACAAGGTACCGCAGAACAAAGGGATTACGTCGTATCGTTAACGGTTTCCAAAAGCGATCGAAGCTCATTCGATGGAAGCGCAGGGGCTGTCAAGGATTGTAACCAGGTCCAACTGACTAGTCATTGGTCAATGAGAAGAGTCTCGACCATGTCTGCTGTTTCCCGGACCGTTAGGGTGTTACACTTAAGGGCAATCGATGCATAGGACAGTTACGGGATCAATCGGTGAAATAGGAGAAATCACCGGAATAGTTCCGGAGGAGGACGGAATGGTTTCCGGACATTTTGAATAGTTCAAAATAAAGTTTAATTGTTTTAATAATGTTTATTATTATTTAATTATCTGAATTAAATATTTAAAACTTATTAAATAATTAAAATAATGGAAAAATGGCTATATGGGCCTTAGAGGCCCATTAGGGGAGGAGGGGGTTCCCCCCCTTGGGCTTGGCGCCAAGGGGTGGGGCCCAACCCCCCCTTGGCCGGCGCACCCCTCCCCCCTTGGGGTTTTAGTCCCACATGGGGGAGGGAAGAGGGATCACACCCCCCCTTGGCCTTTATATAGAGGGGTAGACCCCCCTTTTTCCATACAACAATTGATCTCCTTCTTCTTCCTTCTCCATTTGCGGAAGTGGACTCCCCTTGTTTGGAGTCTGCACCAGGATTGGAGTTCTCCACCATAAGGCAGGCCGTCGCTCTGCCGGAGTCGGGATCCGTAGCCGTCTTCTTTCCGCTGCTCGCCTGGTTCGGAGCCCGGGAGGAACATCGATTGTGCCGTACGTGTATAATCTCTTCGAGGCACTACACCTGTGGTGCTGCTTCGTCGCTGGAGGTCTACCGGGAGTCATCCTCGCCGGTGGTGGTCTTCTACACGACAGGGAGGTCGTAGTTCTGAGTCTACGCCAACCACGTTCGTAAGAACGTTTCCTGCTTTCGGTCTTCAAAGGTATGAACACCGATTCCCTCCGTTACTTTACATCGCCATAGCATAGATCTTGGGTTCGGGTACCGTAGGTGTGAAAAATTTGTGTTTTCTGCCCCGTATCCCAACAAAGAGAGCTACAATATGGATGAGAAGGCTTACCTTCGGGTTAATCCTCTGAAGGGAACCCAACGTTTCGGTATCAAAGGCAAGTTGGCCCCACGTTACATTGGACCTTTCCGCATTCTTGCTAAACGTGGAGAAGTTTCCCACCAACTTGAACTCCCCCCGCACCTTTCCAAAGTACATGATGTATTCCATGTGTCACAACTCAGGTGTTGCTTCAAGGACCCCATCCGCGAAGTCGACCATGAAACGCTTGATCTCCAAGATGACCTTTCTTATCGAGAGTACCCCGTTCGTATTCTTGATTCCGCAGAGCGTGTCACTCGTCGTCAGAAGATTAAGTTTCTGAAAGTGCAATGGTCACACCACTCTGAGAGAGAAGCCACGTGGGAAAGAGAAGACCGTCTCAGTGTCGAATACCCCTCCTTCCTCCCGCAGACTTCTGAATCTCGGGACGAAATTCTGTTGAGCGGGGGCGAGTTGTCAGAACCCTCTGTTAGGTAATGTGCTAGGATCAAAGTCACCTTGCATTCATCAAAGAAAATCAAATGGAATTCAAATTAAAACTCAAATGGGAGAAGGAACACCCCCCGGATGAATTAATTCAAATGGCTAGAAATAAAGTTGCTCCAAAAATTCCTTTTGCATTTTTGAAAAGTCTTATATATGAGTGTGAGCACATATCAAGTGATGTGGGACCAACCCCATGCTCATGGATTTTTTTCAAATATTCAAACAGGACCTTGGAATTAGACAAATACCCTATTTGAATTTGAATTCAAATATTTTGAATTTCAAAAATGTTCAAAACTTGGGAATGACTAGCTACTGGTCATGTAAGTCCACATATAAATTTTGAGCATTTAATAAAATGTCTAGCTATTTTTTTAGCCAAGACAAAACAAATAACAGAAAAGAAAACAGAAAAGAAAAGGGAAAAGGAAAATCACCTGGATCTGGCCCAACTAACTGCACCGCAGCCAGCAACCGGCCCAGCCCACCCCACCTTGTCTTCTACCTCCCTGTGACGCCCCCAAAATCAGACCGTGTACATTAATCATACACGCAAGGTACACGATCGAAATCAGGGACTCACGGTGAGGTATCACAACACAACTGTACAAATAAAAATAATACAAGCTGTTTAATACAAGCCAGGGGCCACGAGGGCTCGAATACAACAGCTCGAGAGCACAAAGTTAGCGGAAGCAATAGTATCTGAGTACAGACACCAGGATACAAGGTTGCCTTCAGAAGGCTAGCACAAATATCAACAACGATCGAAAAGGCGAGGCCTCCTGCCTGGGAACCTCCAAACTACTCCTGGTCAAAGGGGAACTCGACGTCGTAGAAGGCATTGGGGATCTTTAGGTTGCGTTGGTCGGCATCGGGGATCTCCTACACCTGGGCTCCAACGTCGATTGCAGCGGCCGATCAGGCAATACAAAAAGGGGGAAATAAAGCAAAGGTGAGTATCTAGCATACCCGCGAGTCTTACGTCCGCTACTAAGCATTTATGCATTGTATCAAATGGAAAGGGGAGGCTGTATATAGTGGACTGCAAGGTAGAAGTTCAGAATAAGGATAAGAAGCTAGGCCTATCGAAGACTAGCATCTTCACGCGGTTCTTGCAGCATGAGAAGAGAATAGCCAACGGTTCAATAGCATGAATGTAATAACAATGCAGCAGAAGTTGCTGCAGCATTGTATAATAGTAAGTTGTATTAGATAATAATTATATATGCCTCCGAGATCCCCTCCTCGACTTCCCCGCGAGGAAGAAAACCCGGAACAAACAGTTTAATAGTAGTAGTTTGTAGTAGTAGAGTCTGGCTTCAGCATAAAGCGTCCTGTTACTGTGGACACGGCTATTCGAATAGATTAAACTCCCTGCAGGGGTTCACTGGTGTCATACTACACGCTCGGATCTCCAGGGTGGCGTACACCTTGTTAGGGAACACCCCACCGAGGCTATCCGACACGCCGAGGCCCATCCTACGGCTCATCAGAGAGGTCCCCGCCGGTCTACAACCCTAAGTGCAAGGGGGTCATGGGCCTATCACCCCTCGCTCTCCGGGTCATTGTGAGGACGGTGGATACCACACAACTCTATCATGGATGCGGATCCGACCGCGCCACAATGCTGAACTGGACGTCTTTCAGAGCTTTCGAACGAGACCACAACGCGGAGGGCCCAAAGCGTAATCCCACGTATAGGTAGTGCGTACAAGACAAAGGCTACTCAAGTCATCCGCCGAACCCGTTAAGCATTTTTATTAATTTTCTATCGAGAAAACCGTTATCGTTGCCCTTATTGAATGAGTCGCGGACAACGACAGCAGTCAGGACCACCAGTAACATCGGTGCCTTCCATAACGTCCCACCAACTCGTGCGGTTACCAACAAGGTGAACCGTCTCCTTACCTTGTCTCGCGTTTGCTCTTTGAAGAGCTCGACTTTCGTACAACAGAAATATCTGTCGGCCACGAACAGTACCAAGCCCGCCGCACACCAGTGGAATACACCTGACCTGTCGTTCCGCTAAGATACCCTGCGCGGGCACTGTTGGGTCACCCGACTCCTTACCTGCAAGGACACCAGTTGATTCGAGTGCCTACCATCAAGTGAAACCAGGAGGAATCACCCTCGATGGTACACTTGAAGAGGTTCGACAGAGACATCAGTGGAATGAACTAAAGAGGAAAATTCTCGTATCATCCCAGTGATGCTACGCTACTGAGCCGACGAGAGTGAAATACGAGTCCGTCCACTCGTAAGTCAAACTCGAAGCGACTCGGCAGAGTCTCACCGTTGTAGGTTCCCTAGGGCGTCTGTATTGATCCGTACCTGTTGCAGTTATAATATTTGTAATCCGCTTTCCCTCCTAGAGTGATCACGGCCCGCTATTCTAAACCTAGCTAACAATGCGCAGGGTTCACTGTTGAATACTATATATATTTATAAGACAGCATAGGATACGAAAAGGTACATCAAGGGGCGACAAAAACAGGCTATGCAATTGAATAGGATTGTAATGTAGAAGCAGCAGTAACCATGCCTAGTGCAAGAAATGTACGGAAAGATAGGCGATATCTGGGGAAGAGAATGGCTCTGCTTGCCTGGAAGCTCGACGGTAGAGGTACGATCGTCGACGAAGTAGTCGTACTCGGCAGCGATGTAGTCGGCGACAGCAACGAGGTCTATCGAAGAATAAAGGGGGGAGAAAAAATAAATACACATCAATAATAGCAATACAATTGTATGGCATAGCGGATATAAAGCAACGGGGCTCTACCGCAGTGTTAAGTATTTTAGGCGGAGCGGGAATATTATCCGGGGATGACTCATCAGTACCGGTTGATTACCGGACCAATGATCCGGAGGGGGAAGGTTCCATGTCTGCAGTGTTAGAGACATCTGACAGACAAGTGGATAGTGTATTCGTGCTCGTTGATTCATACTGAATAACTTTAATGTTCAGAACATTTTCATCCGGAAAGTTTTACCAGTACCGGGTAATTACCGAACAGTGCAATCGGAGGGGTAATGTCTCGTGTTCGGTATGCTAGAGGGGTATGGTGGGGGTATGGGTAGCGTATCTGTATTCATGATATTTTTCTAATCAAGTTTCATATGTAAAGTTTTTCCATCGGAGTTACGGATAAAAAGATATTGATTTTTAAAGTTTAAATCGATTTAAAACAATTTCATGAATTCGTTATAATTATTAATTCAACATTATCCACAACCTTATCCAAACCAGTACGGACATGTGGGGCCACCATGTCATAGGCTGAGGCCTTTGACTGGTCAAACTGACCAGGGGGTCCCACCTTTCAATCTCTCATCTACATAGTCCATTTAACTAAATCTGAGACATTTAAACTTAACAGTTATTTTAATTCAGTGGTTATTTTAAAGGGCATGGCCCACATGTTATTGTCTTGGGGTTAATTTCATTTAACATAAACCTTTTATTAACTTAATAGGCTAGGTCCCACATGTCATACACAGGGGGGGTTATCTACTAATCTTTTTAATTAAGGGGCAGTTTCTCTAATGGGGGGTTAGCCCCGAGCGGGCACACCGGCCATGGCTGGCACAGCCTTCCGGCGGCGGGCTTCGGCCAGGGGCGGCCATGGACGCAGGAGGGGGGCTAGGGGTGCGGCTGGGCGAGGGCCTGCGCGTGAGCGCGCGCGAGGTAGGGGGGCAAGGGCGAGCAGTGGCGAGGCGAGTACGGGAGCTCGGGCTCCTGTCAATGGCGGGGCGGGGCTCGGACCTACGGTGGCGGAACAGCGAGGAAGATGGGAGGAATCAGAGTGGGAGTTCACCTTGGAGCTCGAGGAGGTCTCGGGGTGGCGAGAAGAGCTTGGGGTGGCGCGAATCGGGGCAGAGGACGCGGGCGGCCGTGGTTGAAGAGGAAGAAGGGGGCGGCGTCTCCCGTCCTTCCCGGCCGAAATTGACGCGCGGGCTCGATGCAGAGGGACGCGGCAGAGCCCCTGGACACGGTTGGGAAACATGCGGTGGCCGTTGGCCGCGTCCCCGCCGAGGTGGCGGCGAAGGCAGTCCACGACGGCTCGGGCGAGCCCGCCAGAGAGAGAAGGAGGCGCGAGGGGGGGGAGGAAGGGGAGGGGTGTGCGCTAGTGTTAGGGTTCATGGGGGCGTGGCCTCGACCTTATCCTTCGGGGTGGGGTGGGGGTGGGGGGGCAGGTGACGGACAGGGGGAAGGTGATCTCGGGCTCTCCCTGCCCATGGCGCTGTGCGGCAGGGGGGCAGGTGGGGGGGGGGGGGAACAGGGGGAAGGAGAGAGAGAGGGGGGCTGGGCCCGGGTGGGCCTCGCCCCAGGCGTTTTTTTGTTCTCTTTTTTTATTTGTGTTTATTTTTCTTCTATTTGTTTTAGCTAGTTTTTGATTTTTCTAAAATGTGTAACTGATCCTAATATTGTTTCTACATTTTATTAACCTAGTATAAAAAGTTTCATGCAGAAATTAATTCATTTGAATATTATATAAAATGCAAAGGATTAATGAGGGCTCCCATAGCTACTGTTTTTAGTTTTTTTTAATTACTAAAACATTTTAATAAATTTTCATTTCTATATTTTCTTGGACTACTGATTTTGTTTACACTTAATAAAATTGATTGCAATATTTTTGGGCAAGATTTTTATTTCCACTTGTTTATTATTATCCCATGGCAATTTAATAATTCCCAACCTATTTTTTTATTTCATTTATTATTCCTTAATATTACTATACCATTTTAATAATATACCCATTACTATATTAACCATGGCCTAATGATTTCTAGGCATTTTATTTAATAGGTTTTATTAACTTTGGTTTAACTATGATTATGTTGATTGTCATGCATCCAAAATTCTTGGAGCAAGATTTACAATCCACATTTATTCGAAATTTTTATCACGGTTGGAATCTGACAGAGCTATGATCAAAAGTGATCATGGCTTGATTAGCAACAGTGATGACCATGAACAGTGAAATCACTGTAGTGATTACTGTACTGGATCTGGGGGTGTTAAAAATCTCCCCCACTACAAGAATTCTCGTCCCGAGAATTTAAAAAGGTAGTGGTGGGGTAGGGTTCCGGTTTCGTATTCTAGCAATTCTTCGGGTGCTTGTTATTCTTCTCGATGAATTTATTCCTTCTCGTTGACGTCTTCATTTCTCTGCATCGGTGCATCTCGATGAGTTTTCATGCCTTTCATCGGAGTCTTCATCGTACTTACGAATAGGTTGGGGGCGGTAAACTTAAGGGGGCTCGGATCGGTACAAAGTTAATCAACCGGGGTTGTCAAAAGGTATGGGGTACCAAGTATCTTCCGAGTATAAACTCAGGGATGGACATCGCGAGAGTAAAAGAACGCATGGGAAGTTCTAAGCGGATAGGCACACATTCGATGCCGATGACGGATGATGAAAAGGGGGTCCAGAGCATAAGGCATAAGCATTATGTCTGATATCGGACGAAACATCACCAGGTAGGGGACTCGTGAATGGAATACGAGGTCAAGCACGAGGAATAATCCTTGGGAACGAGAATATACAAAAGAGTCAGGTTTCGATCCAGTGGAACTGTGGGTTATGGACCCACAGAGAATTCGGTTAGGTTGGTTATGTCGGCAACAACATCGGTACGAGGAGTAGTGGACAAAGAGAACCATTTTCCCGCTCGTTAATACGAGGCGAATCAATTGGCAAAGTTCTCGTCCCGGTGGTCACCACCATTGTTGATGACATTTCGGTAACAAGGTTTCACTGACAAGGTCGTACACCGAGGTGTTTACAAAAACATGGAATTATCACTGCTCAGACGAGTTATACCACAAGAAAGGTTAAACAGACCAATGAAAGGGAAAATGTGATGATACACAAGTATCAAGTGTATACCTTTCCCAATGGAAAGCAGAGCACGATATGTATAACCAAGTTGTATTAGCAAGGAGCCAAGGGAGGTTGTCGATGATAGTACAAATCATCGAGGGACATAGATGGTATTTCACACGATGAATCCAATTGACACATGGAAGAAGCCATGTAATATTAGTCGGATGATAATCCACCAAAGGTCGGATGGTTCACAACGAATCTGATGTGAGTATCGGCACTCAACCAGAAGGATAAATAATGCAAAGGCATCGAGTGATAGAAGCATCAGAATAATTCGATGCTTAATTACAAGGGAATTATGATTTCCAGATCGGTAGGTGGATGTAATTATCCATACAGACTTATTGTGGCACGGGATTGCAAAGGCGATGAACACAGAGGTTCTCAGGAATTTATTGAAGAGTAATCTTTGGAATCTTCAGGTGAAGCAAGCGATCATCTTGGGTGAAGGACTCTCCGGGTAGATGCGACCACGAGATACTAATGTCAGAGTTAGCAAAATTTCCCGAAAGGATAAGAGAGTAGAATCCTAGAGTAAAGGTACGGAGAAAAAGATCCTAATACCACCAAGTTTGCGACGTGGGCCGATAAGCCACACGACACTGTTAGTAAAGTAGTTTGTCAAAGACTAGACTCGACTTCGACCAAGGAGTTGGAAGGGGTGTCCTATAGGCAGTCGGCTCTGATACCAACTTGTGACGCCCCAAAAATCAGACCGTGTATAGTAATCATACACGCAAGGTACACGATCGATATCAGGGACTCACGGTGAGATATCACAACACAACTCTACAAATAAAAATAATACAAGTTGTTTAATACAAGCCAGGGGCCACGAGGGCTCGAATACAACAGCTCGAGAGCACAAAGTTAGCGGAAGAAATAGTATCTGAGTACAGACACCAGGATACAAGGTTGCCTTCAGAAGGCTAGCACAAATATCAACAACGATCGAAAAGGCGAGGCCTCCTGCCTGGGAACCTCCTGGTCAAAGGGGAACTTGACGTCGTAGAAGGCATCGGGGATCTTCAGGTTGCGGTGGTCGGCATCGGGGATCTCCTGCTCCTGGGCTCCAACGTCGACTGCAGCGGCTGATCAGGGAAAACAAAAAAGGGGAAATAAAGCAAAGGTGAGTATCTAGCATACCCGCGAGTCTTACGTCCGCTACTAAGTATTTATGCATTGTATCAAATGGAAAGGGGAGGCTGTATATAGTGGACTGCAAGGTAGAAGTTTAGAATAAGGATAAGAAGCTAGGCCTATCAAAGACTAGCATCTTCACGCGGTTCTTGCAGCATGAGAAGAGAATAGCCAACAGTTCAATAGCATGAATGTAATAACAATGCAGCAGAAGTTGCTGCAGCATTGTATAATAGTAAGTTGTATTAGATAATAATTATATATGCCTCCGAGATCCCCTCCTCGACTTCCCCGCGAGGAAGAAAACCCGGAACCAACAGTTTAATAGTAGTAGTTTGTAGTAGTAGAGTCTGGCTTCAGCATAAAGCGTCCTGTTACCGTGGACACGGCTATTCAAATAGATTAAAATCCCTGCAGGGGTGCACTGGTGTCATACTACAAGCTCGGATCTCCAGGGTGGCGTACACCTTGTTAGGGAACACCCCACCGAGGCTATCCGACACGCCGAGGCCCATCCTACGGCTCATTAGAGAGGTCCCCGCCGGTCTACAACCCTAAGTGCAAGGGGTTCATGGGCCTATCACCCCTCGCTCTCCAGGTCGTTGTGAGGACGGTGGATACCACGCAACTCTATCATGGATGCGGATCCGACCGCGCCACAATGCTGAACTGGACGTCTTTCAGAGCTTTCGAACGAGACCACAACGCGGAGGGCCCACACCGTAATGCCATGTATAGGTAGTGCGTACAAGCCAAAGGCTACTCAAGTCATCCGCCGAACCCGTTAAGCATTTTTATTAATTTTCTGTCGAGACAATCGTTATCGTTGCCCTTATTGAATGAGTCGCGGACGACGACAGAAGTCAGGACCACCAGTAACATCGGTGCTTGCCATAACGTCCCACCAACTCGTGCGGTTACCAACAAGGTGAACCGTCTCCTTACCTTGTCTCGCGTTTGCTCTTTGAAGAGCTCGACTTTCGTACAACAGAAATATCTATCGGCCACGAACAGTACCAAGCCCGCCGCACACCAGTGGAATACACCTGACCTGTCGTTCCGCTAAGATACCCTGCGCGGGCACTGTTGGGTCACCCGATTCCTTACCTGTAAGGACACCAGTTGATTCGAGTGCCTACCATCAAGTGAAACCAGGAGGAATCACCCTCGATGGTACACTTGAAGAGGTTCGACAGAGACATCAGCGGAATGAACTAAAGAGGAAAATTCTCGTATCATCCCAGTGATGCTACGCTACTGAGCCGATGAGAGTGAAATACGAGTCCGTCCACTCGTAAGTCAAACTCGAAGCGACTCGGCAGAGTCTCACCGTTGTATGTTCCCGAGGGCGTCCGCATTGATCCGTACCTGTTGCAGTTATAATATTTGTAATCCGCTTTCACTCCCAGAGTGATCACGGCCCGCTATTCTAAACCTAGCTAACAATGCATAGGGTTCACTGCTGAATATTATATATATTTATAAGGCAACATAGGATACGAAAAGGTACATCAAGGGGCGACAAAAATAGGCTATGCAATTGAATAGGATTGTAATGTAGCAGCAGCAGTAACCATGCCTAGTGCAAGAAATGTACGGAAAGATAGGCGATATCTGGGGAAGAGAATGGCTCTGCTTTCCTGGAAGCTCGACGGTAGAGGTACGATCGTCGACGAAGTAGTCGTACTCGGCAGCGATGTAGTCCGCGAAAGCAACGAGGTCGATCGAAGAATAAAGGGGGGGGAGAAACAATAAATACACAACAATAATAGCAATACAATTGTATGACATAGCAGATATAAAGCAACGGGGCTCTACCGCATTGTTAAGTATTTTAGGCGGAGCGGGAATGTTATTCGGGGATGACTCAACAGTACCGGTTGATTACCGGACCGATGATCCGTAGGGGGAAGGTTCCATGTCTGGAGTGTTAGATACATCTGACAGACAAGTGGATAGTGTATCCGTGCTCGTTGATTCATTCTGAATAACTTTCATGTTCAGAACATTTCATCCGGAAAGTTTTACCGGTATCGGGTAATTACCGAACAATGCAATCGGAGGGGGAATGTCTCGTGTTCGTTATGTTAGAGGGGTATCGACGGGGTATGGGTAGCATATCTGTATTCGTGATATTTTTCTGATCAAGTTTCATATATAAAGTTTTTCCATCGGAGTTACGGATAAAAAGATATTGATTTTTAAAGTTTAAATTGATTTAAAACAATTTTTGGAATTCTTTATAATTATTAATTCAACATTATCCACAACCTTATCCAAACCAGTACTGACATGTGGGGCCACCATGTCATAGGCTGAGGCCTTTGACTGGTCAAACTGACCAGGGGGTCCCACCTGTCGATCTCTCATCTACATAGTCCATTTAACAAAATCTGAATAGCAGTGGGACCCACATGTCATTGAGACATTTAAACTTAACAGTTATGTTAATTCAGTGGTTATTTTAAAGGGCATGGCCCACATGTCATTGTCTTAGGGTTAATTTAATTTAACATAAACCTTTTAATAACTTAATAGGCTAGGTCCCACATGTCATACACAAGGGGGGGGGGTTATCTACTAATCTTTTTAATTAAGGGGGAGTTTCTCTAATGGGGGGTTAGCCCCGAGCGGGCACACTGGCCATGGCTGGCACAGCCTGCCGCCGGCGGGCTTCGGCCAGGGGCGGCCATGGACGCAGGAGATGGGCTAGGGGTGCGGCTGGGCGAGGGCCTGTGCGTGAGCGCGCGCGGGGTAGGGGGGCAAGGCCGAGCAGTGGCAAGGCGAGCACGGGAGCTCGGGCTCCTGTCAATGGCGGGCTGGGAGGGGCTCGGACCTACGGCGGCGGAACGGCAAGGGAGATGGGAGGAATCGGAGCGGGAGTTCACCGTGGAGCTCGAGGAGGTCTCGGGGTGGCGAGAAGAGCTTGGGGTGGCGCGAATCGGGGCAGAGGTCGCGGACGGCCGTGGTTGAAGAGGAAGAAGGGGGTGGCGTCTCCCGTCCTTCCCGACCGAAATTGAAGCGCGGGCTTGATGCAGAGGGACGCGGCGGAGCCCCTGGACACGGTTGGGCGACATGCGGTGGTCGTTGGCTGCGTCCCCGTCGAGGTGGCGGCAAAGGCAGTCCATGGTGGCTCGGGCGAGCCCGCCAGAGAGAGAAGGAGGCGCTAGGGGGGAGGAAGGGGAGGGGTGTGCGCTAGGGTTAGGGTTCGTGGGGGCATGGCCTCGACCTTATCCTTCCGGGTGGGGTGGGGGGGGGGGGGGCAGGTGACGGGCAGGGGGCAGGTGAGCTCGGGCTCTCCCTGCCCATGGCGCTGTGCGGCAGGGGGGCAGGTGGGGTGGGTGGGGGAACAGGGGGAAGGAGAGAGAGAGGGGGGCTGGGCCCTCGTCCTAGGCGTTTTTTTGTTCTCTTTTTTTTGCTTTCTGTTTATTTTTCTTCTATTTGTTTTAGCTAGTTTTTGATTTTTCTAAAATGTGTAACTGATCCTAATATTGTTTTTACATTTTATTAACCTGGTATAAAAAGTTTCATGCAGAAATAAACTCATTTGAATATTATATAAAATGCAAAGGATTAATGAGGGCTCCCATATGTGACGCCCCCAAAATCAGACCGTGTACAGTAATCATACACGCAAGGTTCACGATCGAGATCAGGGACTCACGATGAGATATCACAACACAACTCTACAAATAAAATAATACAAATGGTTTAATACAAGCCAGGGGCCACGAGGGCTCGAATATAACAGCTCGAGAGCACAAGTCAGCGGAAGGAATAGTATCTGAGTACAGACACAAGTATACAAGGTTGCCTTAAGAAGGCTAGTACAAATATTAACAACGATCGAAAAGGCAAGGCCTCCTGCCTGGGAACCTCCAAACTACTCCTGGTCAACGGGGAACTCGACGTCGTAGAAAGCATCGGGGATCTTCATGTGGCGGTGGTCGGCATCGGGGATCTCCTGCTCCTGGGCTCCAACGTCGACTGCAGCGGCCGATCAGGCAAAACAGTAAAGGAAATAAAGTAGGGGGAGTATCTAGTATACCCGCGAGTCTTACGTCCGCTACTAAGAATTATGCATTGTATCAACGGAAAGAAGAGGCTGTATATAGTGGGCTGAAAGACAGAAATCCAGAGCAAGGGTAAGAAGCTAGTCCTATCGAAGACTAGCATCTTCCGACGATGTCTTGCAGCATGAGGTAAGAATCAGCCAACAGTTTATATAAAGCACAAAGTAACAATGCAGCAGAAGTTGCTGCAGCATTGTATAATAATAAGTTTTCATAATTAACAATGCCTCCGAGTTCACCTCCTCGACATCCCCGTGAGGAAGAAAACCCGGAACCATACAGTTTAATATTAATAGTTTCTAGTGGTAAGATCCAGCTTCAGCATAAAGCGTCCTGTTACCGTGGACACGGCTATTCGAATAGATTAATCTTCCCTGCAGGGGTGCACTTGTGTTACGCTACACGCACGTATCTCCAGGGTGGCGGGAACCTTGTCAGGGAACGCTCCACCGAGGCTATCCGACACTTCATAGCCCATCTTTCAAACTCAACAAAGAGGCCATCCGCCGGTCTAAATCCTAAGTACTCAGGGCCTTGGACCCCAACCCTGACGTACTCCCGCACGGTGCGTGGGTGGCCGGGAAGCCTTAACAAAAACAACACAGCTCGAGCAAAGAAGACATCGCACTTCCCGGCAATCAGCCCGCAGTACTGCTGACGTCTGAAGAGTCCTCAGACGACACTACAAAGCAGAGGAGCCCATAAACTCGTAATTCCCACGGGTAGGTAGTGCGTACATGACATATAGCCAACTCAAGACATTCACTGAACCATTTAGCATTTTAATTAACCAGCGTGACAACCGTTATCGTTGCCCCGACTTAACTGACCCGCGGACAACGACAACAGCCAGGACCACCAGTACATCGGTGCCTGCCCCGTCATCCCACCAAGTCACTGCGGTTACCAACAAGGTGCACCGTCTCCTTACCTTGTCTCGCGTGTGCTCCTGGAGGAGCTCGACTTTCGTGGTTTGGTAACTCTCACGGCCAACGATCAGGGGCCAAGCACACCGGTACACTGGTCGTACTCTCCCTGTCGCCCCGTCGCAATACCTCTCGCGGGCACCGTTGGGTCGCCCGACTTCTTACCTTTAAGGACACCAGTTGGTTCGAGTCCCTACCATTAAGTGAAACCAGGAGGAATCACCCTCGATGGTACACTTGAGCTGGCTCGACTGAGACATCAGCGGAATGAACTAAAGACGTAAACCTCATATCATCCCGGTGATGCTACGCTACTGAGCCGACGAGAGTGAAATACAAGTCCATTCCACTCGTAAGTCAAACTCGACACGACTCGGCAGAGTCTCGCCGTTGTAGGTTCCCTAGGGTGTCTGCATTGATCTGTACCTGTTGCAGTTGTAATATATCGTTCCCGCGATCACTCCCAAAGTGATCACGACCCGCTATTCTAAACCTAACTAACAATGCGCAGGGTTTTACTGCTGAATAATGCATAAGTAATAATAGGCAGCATAGGATTAAAGGAAGGTACATCAAGGGGCGACAAAAACAGGCTATGCAATTGAATAGGATTGTAATCGTAGCAGCAGCAGTAACAATGCCTAGTGAAAGAAATGTACGGAAAGATAGGCGATATCTGGGGAAGAGAATGGCTCTGCTTGCCTGGAAGCTCGGCAGTAGAGGCAGGGTCGTCGACGAAGTAGTTGTACTCAGCAGCGGTGTAGTCGACGGCAGCAGCGGGGTCTACCGGAGATTAAGGGGGGAAGAAACAGTAAATACACAGCAGGCACATACAAACAGATGCATGACATGACAGATGAAATGTTAACGGTGTTCTAACGCAGTGCAATGCACGTTGCTCGGAGCGGGAATTCATCCGGGGATGAACGGCCAGCTCCGAGTGATTATCGGACAAGGTGTCCGGAGGGGGGGAGATACCATGCCAGAGGTGTCGTGGACATCCGATACATGTGTGGGTGGTGTATCCGGGTTAGTTGATCTATTCCGAACAACTTTCGTGTTCGAAATAAATTCATCCGGGTACTTTAGCAGTACCGGACAATTTATTGGACAGTCGGTCCGGAGGGGGACGGTTCGATGTTCGTTGTGTTAGAGGGGTGTGATAGACATACGGATAGCGTATTCGTATTCGTTATAGTTTTCTGATCAACTTTGATGTATAAAATTTTTGAATCTGAATTACGGTTTAAAAGCTATTGAATTTCAAAGTTTTAAATCATTTAAATGATTTTCTGAATTTCTTTTATTCAATAAACCAACCTTATCCAGAATAGTGGCTTTGACTGGCCAACTGACAGAGAGGGCCCACTTGTCATACACATTGGGTGATTGACCAGTCAAGTTGACCAGTGGGCCCCAATGGTCAGCCACACATCAATAAAAACCTTTAAATTAATTCCTTACAAGTGGGACCTAGCTGTCAGTGGAACATCGTTATTCTATTAGTTATTTTAACTTAACAGGGGGGTTAAGTGGTGCTGGGACCCATATGTAAGTATCTGTTTTTGTTAATAGTCTAATTAGCTAACTTAATTAGGGGAGAGGCCCCACATGGAAGTGGCACTAGGCCACAACCGTACAGCTCAAGCCATGGCCGGCCAGCAGCAGTGGCAAGGTCGGGGCCGTGGCGGGGTTGTGCCATGTGGTGGGGGGAGGCTGGCGCGGTGGGGCACGGTCGCATGTGGGTGAAGCGATCGGCGCCTGTAGGCCACGACGAGGTCAAGCGGCGACCGGGCCAAAGGAGGGGGCACGGTGGTGTGTGGCGCGCGGCGAGGCCACGCGCAGGGCGCGTCCAGGGGAGTTAGGGCACGGCCCGGGCGCGGCTGTTGATGACAGTGGGGCGCGTGGGCGTGGCCAGGGAGAACGGCGAGTCAGCCACATCCATGGCGGACGCCGGCAGCAGGGAGCACGGCGAGGAGAATCCTACGGCGAGACACGCCCAAGGGGAGAGGGGGGAATTTAGGTGGAGGCTCACAGCGAAGTGCGTAGAGGGGGCAGCGTGCTCGGGGAGGTCTCGGGGGAGACGCGAGGAGGGTGAATCGGACGACGAGGTCTCACTGCTCTGGCGAAGCATTGGGGTCGATTGCACTGGCTACGGGGGAAGCTAGCTTGGAATCTTCAGTAGGTTGAGGAAGACGTCGACGACGGTGGTCCTGGACATGCTCTCCCGCACCGGGGAGCTCGGTGGCCACGACGACTACGAAGACGCGGCCATGGCGGGATCGCTGCGGAGGGGAAGACGCAGGGGAGGGAGGGGTGGAGTGGCCAAGGGGGTGGCTAGGGCCTAGGGGGCAACGGGGATGCCTTATCCAGAGGGGAGAGGGGGGGGCAGGTAGGAGTGGGGGCGAGGGAGCAGGTGGAGGGGCCATGGCGGCATGGCCTCTGTCCATGGCTACAGCGGGGGGGGGGGGGCGATGGGGGCAGAGGGGTTGGTGGGAGGGAGAAGGAGCAGAGAGGAAGGGGGCGGCCGGGGTGGGCCTCGCCCACATGCGCTAGATAGGGTTTTTGTATTTTACTTTTTATTTATTCTTTTCTATTTACATTTTATTTAAGTGCCATGTGAATTTTGTTATCTCTGAAAACAATTTTTATTATTTGTGTTAAACATTATAGAGAGGCCACAAAAAGTTTGGCTCAAGTATAAAATCATTAGACTTTTTGTTTTATTTAAATGGGATTAAATGCCACTGATTTGACACTATTTTGATTTGGTTAAATTAGTAAAACATTTTATAAACTCCTATTTCATTTTTAATAAGACCTACTGATTATTAGGCTTTTAATAAAAATGATTGCATAATTTTTAGTTCAATTACTATATCCAATTGTTTATTGTAATTACCATGGCAATTCAATAATTCCCTAGCATTTATTTTTATTTCATATTACTAAATCACTTTAATAAAATATCCATTACTACATTATCATGGCCTAAGATTGCTAGGCATTTTATTTAATATGTTCCACAAATTTTGGTTTGACAAAGATTTTCATTTCCATTTTAAAGTTTATGGCAATTTGTAATCTAACCTTATGGGTTTCATGATTATCATTGACTTGAGATTATGCAAATGACTAAGGTCATTTTGGTTTAACCATGATCAAATGATGGACAGGAATCCACAAGTCTTGGAGATAATTTATAATTTACCCAATTTGAAAATTTTATCTGGGTTGGAAAGTGACAGAGCTATGATCAAAGGTGATCATGGCTTGATCATCAACAGTAATGATCACTAACAGTGGAATCACTGTAGGGATTACTGTTACTGATTCTGAGGGTGTTACAAATCTCCACCACTACAAAGAATTCTCGTCCCGAGAATTAAAAGTAGTGCAAGGGGTAGAGTTTCGGTTTCGCCTCCTAACAAATCTCCTAGTTCTTGTTGTCCTACTTGAAGAAATTAATCATTCACGTTGAGGCCTTCACTGGACTGTATCAGTGCTTCTCGATGGGGTTTCATCCTTTCCTCGGGGCTTCATTGCACTTACGAAATGGTTAAGAGGTAAAGCTTAAGGGGGTCGGATCGATACAAGATCAATTAAATGGGGTTGCTTATGGGTATGGGGTACAAAGTCCTTCCGAGTTTAACCTCTGGGAAGTACATCGTGAGAAGTTTTAAGCGGATGGGCACATATTCGATGCCGATGACGGAAGATGGGAAAGGGGCCCCGATCATCAGGCACAAGCACGTAGTTTGTTATCGGATGGAATATCACAAGGTCGATGACATGAGTCAAGTTTCGATCCTGTGGAACTGTGGGTTATGGGCCCACAGAAGGTAAGAAGGGTGGCGACATTCCATGCGAGCACGATGCAAGGTTTGTCAGAGAACAATTTGTCAACTATGTCGGCAACATTATCAGTGCCAAGGGCGAGGGACGAAGAGAACCATTTTCCTGCTCGTTAAGACGAGGCAGACCAATTGGCAAAGTTCTCGTCCATCGGTGGTCACCGAAAAGTCATCAACAATCGTAACTGGCTGTACAGACAATGTAGCACACCAAAGTGTTTACATAGGCAGGGAATTGCACTGCTTAGAGAAGATACATTACAAGAAAGGTTAAACAGACCAATGGAAAGGAAAAGGTGATGATACACAAGTATCAGGTGTATATCTTTCCCAAGGGAAAGCAGAGAACGATGTACACGACCAAGTTGTATTGGTAGAGAGTCAAGGGGCTTGTCGATGATAACACAAAGCATCGAAGGGCAAGGATGGTATTTCACACAAGGAATCCAATCGACACATGGAAGAAGCCACGTAAGCTTAGTAGGATAATAATCCACCAAAGGTCGGGTGGTTCGCAAAGAATCTGATGTGAGTATCGGCACTCAACCAGAAGGAGAAAGAATGCAAAGGCATCGGGTGATAGAAGCATCAGAATAATCCGATGCTTAAGTACAAAGGAATTATGACTTCCAGATTGGGGAGGTGTATGGTATTATCCATACAGACTTAACGGTGGTAGGGGATTGCAATGGCGATGAACACGTAGGTTCTCGGGAATTCATCGGAGAGTAATCGTCAAAATCTTCAGGTGGATCAGGCGATCATCGAGAATGCAGAGCTCTTCGGGAGGAAGGAGGTACGTGAACCTAATTCAGAGTTATTAAAACTTTACCAGCAAGGATAAGAGATCAGAGTCCCAGAGCATAGGTACGGAGAAAAAGGATCCTAATACCACCCAGTTTGCGACGTGGGCCGATAAGCCACACGACACTGTTAGTAAACTAGTTTTGCAAAGACTAGACTCGACTTCGACCAAGGAGTTGGAAGGGGGTGTCCTACAGGCAGTCGGCTTTGATACCAATTGTGACGCCCCCAAAATCAGACCGTGTATAGTAATCATACACGCAAGGTACACGATCGAGATCAGGGACTCACGGTGAGATATCACAACACAACTCTACAAATAAAATAATACAAGCTGTTTAATACAAGCCAGGGGCCACGAGGGCTCGAATATAACAGCTCGAGAGCACAAGTCAGCGGAAGAAATAGTATCTGAGTACAGACACAAGTATACAAGGTTGCCTTAAGAAGGCTAGCACAAATATTAACAACGATCGAAAAGGCAAGGCCTCCTGCCTGGGAACCTCCAAACTACTCCTGGTCAACGGGGAACTCGACGTCGTAGAAAGAATCGGGGATCTTCATGTGGCGGTGGTCGGCATCGGGAATCTCCTGCTCCTGGGCTCCAACGTCGACTGCAGCGGCCGTTCAGGAAAAACAGTAAAGGAAATAAAGCAGGGTGAGTATCTAGTATACCCGCGAGTCTTACGTCCGCTACTAAGCATTATGCATTGTATCAACGGAAAGAAGAGGTTGTATATAGTGGACTGAAAGACAGAAATCCAGAGCAAGGGTAAGAAGCTAGGCCTATCGAAGACTAGCATCTTCCGACGATGTCTTGCAGCATGAGGTAAGAATCATCCAACAGTTTATATAAAGCACAAAGTAACAATGCAGCAGAAGTTGCTGCAGCATTTTATAATAATAAGTTGTAATAATTAACAATGCCTCCGAGTTCACCTCCTCGACATCCCCGCGAGGAAGAAAACCCGGAACCATACAGTTTAATATTAATAGTTTCTAGTGGTAAGATCCAGCTTCAGCATAAAGCGTCCTGTTACCGTGGACACGGCTATTCGAATAGATTAATCTTCCCTGCAAGGGTGCACTTGTGTTACGCTACACGCATGGATCTCCAGGGTGGCGGGAACCTTGTCAGGGAACGCTCCATCGAGGCTATCCGACACTTCATAGCCCATCTTTCAAACTCAACAGAGCGGCCATCCGCCGGTCTAAATCCTAAGTACTCAGGGCCTTGGACCCCAACCCTGACGTACTCCCGCACGGTGCGTGGGTGGCCGGGAAGCCTTAACAAAAACAACACAGCTCGAGCAAAGAACACATCGCACTTCCCGGCAATCAGACCGCGGTACTGCTGACGTCTAAAGAGTCCTCGGACGACACTACGAAGCAGAGGAGCCCATAAACTCGTAATTCCCATGGGTAGGTAGTGCGTACATGGCATATAGCCAACTCAAGACATTCACTGAACCATTTAGCATTTTAATTAACCTGCGTGACAACCGTTATCATTTCCCCGACTTAGCTGACCCGCGGACAACGACAACAGCCAGGACCACCAGTACATCGGTGCCTGCCCCGTCATCCCACCAAGTCACTGCGGTTACCAACAAGGTGCACCGTCTCCTTACCTTGTCTCGCGTGTGCTCCTGGAGGAGCTTGACTTTCGTGGTTTGGTAACTCTCGCGGCCAACGATCAGGGGCCAAGTACACCGGTACACTGGTCGTACCCTCCCTGTCGTCCCGTCGCAATACCTCTCGCGGGCACCGTTGGGTCGCCCGACTTCTTACCTTTAAGGAAACCAGTTGGTTCGAGTCCCTACCATTAAGTGAAACCAGGAGGAATCACCCTCGATGGTACACTTGAGCTGGCTCGACTGAGACATCAGCGGAATGAACTAAAGACGTAAACCTCATATCATCCCGGTGATGCTACGCTACTGAGCCGACGAGAGTGAAATACGAGTCCATTCCACTCGTAAGTCAAACTCGACACGACTCGGCAGAGTCTCGCCGTTGTAGGTTCCCGAGGGTGTCTGCATTGATCCGTACCTGTTGCAGTTGTAATATATCGTTCCCGCGATCACTCCCAAAGTGATCACGACCCGCTATTCTAAACCTAACTAACAATGCGCAGGGGTTTACTGCTGAAAAATGCATAAGTAATAATAGGCAGCATAGGATTAAAGGAAGGTACATCAAGGGGCGACAAAAACAGGCTATGCAATTGAATAGGATTGTAATCGTAGCAGCAGCAGTAACAATGCCTAGTGAAAGAAATGTACGGAAAGATAGGCGATATCTGGGGAAGAGAATGGCTCTGCTTGCCTGGAAGCTCGGCAGTAGAGGCAGGGTCGTCGACGAAGTAGTTGTACTCAGCAGCGGTGTAGTCGACGGCAGCAACGGGGTCTACCGGAGATTAAGGGGGGAAGAAACAGTAAATACACATCAAGCATATACAAACAGATGCATGACATGACAGATGAAATGTTAACGGTGTTCTAACGCAGTGCAATGCACGTTGCTCGGAGCGGGAATTCATCCGGGGATGAACGGCCAGCTCCGGGTGATTATCGGAAAAGGTGTCCGGAGGGGGGGAGATACCATGCCAGAGGTGTCGTGGACATCCGACACATGTGTGGGTGGTGTATCCGGGTTAGTTGATCTATTCCGAACAACTTTCGTGTTTGAAATAAATTCATCCGGGTACTTTAGCAGTACCGGACAATTTATCGGACAGTCGGTCCGGAGGGGGACGGTTCGATGTTCGTTGTGTTAGAGGGGTGTGATAGACATACAGATAGCGTATTCGTATTCGTTATATTTTTCTGATCAACTTTGATGTATAAAATTTTTGAATCTGAATTACGGTTTAAAAGCTATTGAATTTCAAAGTTTTAAATCATTTAAATGATTTTCTGAATTTCTTTTATTCAATAAACCAACCTTATCCAGAATAGTGGCTTTGACTGGTCAACTGAAAGAGAGGGCCCACTTGTCATACACATTGGGTGATTGACCAGTCAAGTTGACCAGTGGGCCCCAATGGTCAGCCACACATCAATAAAAACCTTTAAATTAATTCCTTACAAGTGGGACCTAGCTGTCAGTGGAACATCGTTATTCTATTAGTTATTTTAACTTAACAGGGGGGTTAAGTGGTGCTGGGACCCATATGTAAGTATCTGTTTTTGTTAATAGTCTAATTAGCTAACTTAATTAGGGGAGAGACCCCACATGGAAGTGGCACTAGGCCACAACCGTACAGCTCAGGCCATGGCCGGCCAGCAGCAGCGGCGAGGTCGGGGCCGTGGCGGGGTTGTGCCATGTGGTGGGGGGAGGCTGGCGCGGTGGGGCACGGTCGCATGTGGGTGATGCGATCGGCGCCTGTAGGCCACGACGAGGTCAAGCGGCGACCGGGCCAAAGGAGGGGGCACGGTGGTGTGTGGCGCGCGGCGAGGCCACGCGCAGGGCGCGTCCAGGGGAGTTAGGGCACGGCCCGGGCGCGGCTGTTGATGACAGTGGGGCGCGTGGGCGCGGCCAGGGAGAACGGCGAGTCCGCCACGTCCATGACGGACGCCGGCAACAGGGAGCACGGCGAGGAGAATCCTACGGCGCGACACGCCCAAGGGGAGAGGGGGCAATTTAGGTGGAGGCTCATAGCGAAGTGTGTAGAGGGGGCAGCGTGCTCGGGGAGGTCTCGGGGGAGACGCGAGGAGGGCGAATCGGACGACGAGGTCTCACTGCTCTGGCGAAGCATTGGGGTCGATTGCACTGGCTACGGGGGCTGCTAGCTTGGAATCTTCAGTAGGTTGAGGAAGACGTCGACGACGGTGGTCCTGGACATGCTCTCCCGCACCGGGGAGCTCGGTGGCCACGACGACTACGAAGACGCGGCCATGGCGGGATCGCTGCGGAGGGGAAGACGCAGGGGAGGGAGGGGTGGAGTGGCCAGGGGGGTGGCTAGGGCCTAGGGGGCAACGGGGAGGCCTTATCGAGAGGGGAGAGGGGGGGCAGGTAGGAGTGGGGGCGAGGGAGCAGGTGGAGGGGCCATGGAGGCATGGCCTCTGTCCATGGCTACAGCGGGGGGGGGGGGGGCGATGGGGGCAGAGGGGTTGGTGGGAGGGAGAAGGAGCAGAGAGGAAGGGGGCGGCCGGGGTGGGCCTCGCCCACATGCGCTAGATAGGGTTTTTGTATTTTACTTTTTATTTATTCTTTTCTATTTACATTTTATTTAAGTGCCATGTGAATTTTGTTATCTCTGAAAACAATTTTTATTATTTGTGTTAAACATTATAGTGAGGCCACAAATTTTTTGGCTCAAGTATAAAATCATTAGAATTTTTGTTTTATTTAAATGGGATTAAATGCCACTGATTTGACACTATTTTGATTTGGTTAAATTAGTAAAACATTTTATAAACTCCTATTTCATTTTTAATAAGACCTACTGATTATTAGGCTTTTAATAAAAATGATTGCATAATTTTTCGTTCAATTATTATATCCACTTGTTTATTATAATTACCATGGCAATTCAATAATTCCCTAGCATTTATTTTTATTTCATATTACTAAATCACTTTAATAAAATATCCATTACTACATTATCATGGCCTAAGATTGGTAGGCATTTTATTTAATATGTTCCACAAATTTTGGTTTGAAAAAGATTTTCATTTCCATTTTAAAGTTTATGGCAATTTGGATAATCCAACCTTATGGGTTTCATGATTATCATTGACTTGAGATTATGCAAATGACTAAGGTGATTTTGGTTTAACCATGATCAAATGATGGACAGGAATCCACAAGTCTTGGAGAGAATTTATAATTTACCCAATTTGAAAATTTTATCTGGGTTGGAAAGTGATAGAGCTATGATCAAAGGTGATCATGGCTTGATCATCAACAGTAATGATCACTAACAGTGGAATCACTGTAGGGATTACTGTTACTGATTCTGAGGGTGTTACACCATAGCTAATGTTTTTAATTTTTTTTAATTACTAAAACATTTTAATAAATTTTCATTTCTATATTTTCTTGGACTACTTATTTTGGTTACACTTAATAAAATTGATTGCAATATTTTTGGGCAAGATTTTTATTTCCACTTGTTTATTATTATCCCATGGCAATTTAATAAATCCCAACCTATTTTTTTAATTCATTTATTTTTCCTTAATATTACTATACCATTTTAATAATAGTCCCATTACTATATTAACCATGGCCTAATGATTTCTAGGCTTTTTTTAATAGGTTTTGTTAACTTTGGTTTAACTATGATTAAGTTGATAGCATGCATCCACAATTCTTGGAGCAAGATTTACAATCCACATTTATTCGAAAATTTTATCAGGGTTGGAATCTGACAGAGCTATGATCAAAAGTGATCATGGCTTGATTAGCAACAGTGATGACTATGAACAGTGAAATCTTTGTAGTGATTACTGTACTGGATCTGGGGGTGTTACATTCCCCCGCGCCCCGAAGGTGCTCGCTGTAATGCATGCACGACACCGCCGACGCCGCTTGCCACCTCCTGCTCGCCGTGGACGTCCCTGAGGCCTCTAGCCGAGCCACGATGATCCCTGGACACGTCCACATCCATTCCCCCCTGCCCAGCCCTTTCCCTCTCCTCCTGTGCCGTGTCCACGGAAAACCGAACGCCACCGCAGAGCACCGCCTTGCCTCGACGTGGCCATCGCCGTCGAGAAGCCCCCGGAGCCTGTCCATCATCTTCACCATAGACGTCTTCGTCTCCAAGCCGAAGCCCAGGAGCTGCGACGCCTTCTAGCCGCAACAATCGCCACCGAGGAGTCGCCAGACCCGTAGCTCGCCGTCGACGAATACTCCACCGTTCCAGCCACCCAGGCCTCGTCGTCACTGCCATTAGCTTCGTGGTGAGCTCCTAGTTCATCCCCAATCGCTCGCAGCGTTCCCCTTTGGACGTAGCGTTTTCCCCCTTTCCACAGTATCACGGCCGCCGCCATGAACGCCGACAAGGTCGCCCCTGTGCTCCTCCGTCCCAACTATGGCGTGCGTCGTGTTCCTTGCCCCCTCAGGGTTGCAACACGCTAGTCCCTGCTCTTTTTGGCGCACCGCAGCGTCGTCATCGTCGTCGCCATGCCTCGGCCGCCGCCAGGGCTCGCCGCCGACGAAGATTCCAGCCATTCCCGTGGCCCTGCTGTGCTTAGCTTGACGCGGACGTGCTCGGGCTCCCGTTTGGTGGTCTCAGCGCACCAAATGGTGGCCGAAGCCGCCGTCCCGTGCGTCGCCACCGCGTCGGGTGGTCGCCGACGACTTGCCGCCGGTGAGATCCACCTGGCGGGGGTGATTAGCCCCTAATCCAGCCCCCTAGGCCACTGACTAGTGGGCCCAGGCCACTAATTAATCCCTGGTTAGTTTAAACTAACCGGGTTAGTTAACTAACCCACTGACAGTGAGGCCCCACATGTCAGCACCCCCCCCCCCCCCGCCCCCACGTCACTGTGACGTCATGCCTACGCAATAAACCCTTTTTCCAATTTAAAGATTATTTCAGAAATTCCAGAAAATGAATTAAACTTTGGAAATTCATAACTAATTCATTTTAACTCCAAATTAAACATATAATATATGTAAAATTATCAGAAAAATGCAAAGATTCTGAATATGCACTTTGTTTTCATGTTTGACCATTTTAAAATGGGGGAACAGAAGCAAACATGCATATGGAATTCATTTTAATTCAAATTGGAGTTTGAATTTGCAATTCATTTGCAATACACTCCTTTTAAATGGAATTCCCTCACACATCAGAAGCATGTACATCAAGTTTCAACCTTCAACCATGTGTTTGTGCATTGTACTTATGTTTCCCCCCTTGATTGTTGTTTGTCGATAGAAGTGAAACCGGATCAGGATGCTGCCCCCTTCGTTGAAGACCCCGATACCGAACCTCGTCAGCAAGGCAAGCAAACCCGCATTGATCATGTCGATAAAATCCCACTTCCCTCTCAATCTCACTTATGCATTGTTTAGGATGATTACCATGCTACGTTTCTACCGCATAGATGAACCCATTACTTTGCATGACCTATATTTTGTCACTGTAGTAAGCAAACCACAATCCTAGCAAATGTAGGAGTTGATTGATATCATGTGGCCCCTGCAATTGTTACTGCTTATTGCATGCTTAGAGTGATACAATGTTGATACTATTATGTGAGTCTGGATGGTAGTGATCATGTTGAGGATGGTGGAAATGTGTTGGTGAATCTACCCTAATACAAGGTGGACGATGAGAGGCTGTGTAGGAGTACACAGTAGGTTGTCTCGTTGAACACCGCCCTAAGTCCGAGTTCTTGTGTGGTGATCCAAGATGAAGAGTACAACCACACATTGGGCTCACTGACCCCTCTCACCCTACTAACTCATCCCTTTCGATGTCCAGATGTCGCAGTAGTTCGGAATTCTGGTAGGTTTGTGGCCTGGCTGCTAAGTGAGAGAACGGCTCAACCGAGACCGGCTTATGCACCACGCACACATCATCTGGGTCCACTTCGGTAAACCGGCCGGGTTCACGATAGTGGTAGCCAGCCAAGGTAGGCGGCTTTCTTTGACTAGATCGGCTATGAGGTAACATTTGTGGTGAGCATCCTCGCCGACACTTCTTGAACGGTGTCGAGTACAAAGGCGGTAACTGATGATCATGTGTGTGTAGCGGTACACCCCTGCAGGGTTAACAAAACTATTCGAATAGTCGCGTCCGCGGTAAGGGACTGCTTGGAGAGCTTAGCTTGTTTATTAGACAACTTGAAATGGATACTTATAAAACTTGCCAAGATAAGCGTGAGTACTATGGCGTGCTTTCTCGTGGGGAAGTCGAGGAAGGCACCATAGTGGTGTAATCGGTTGGAGATTTAGTGGACTCGTGTACGCTTCTTACCTCAAGTCTGGTACTCGTAGTTCAGGACTAGCCAAGTCAAAGCTGGCACTTCTGCAGTGAAACCCCACCTCCCTTTACCTTGATACATGTGCATGAGTAGTATAGTTCCTACGTAAGTCTTGCTGAGTACGACTTTGTACTTATGTTTGCTTATTCTATGTTTTAGATGAACCCACTGACCCCGAAGGTGGATTCTTCCTCGAGCTCGACGACTGAAGACCAAGCTAGGGTAGTCCCAGTCAGCAGACTGGTTCCCTCGTGCAGGGCTTTGTGTTTAAATAAGGCTTCTTAAGCCATTTGTTAAGTTTGTCTGTACTCAGACCTACTCTGCTTTAGTTGAATGTTGTAATGTTGGATCACATGATTGTGATCTCTGTGTGCACTCTGTGAGAGTTATCAATAAAATGTATACTTTGTAGAGAATTGCAATGATACCTGCTGTTCATACAAGGCATGTGTGCTGCGTGTATGTTTATAACATGCATGTCTTTGTATGGGTTTTCGAGACCTTAGTTGTGATATGGCTGGCGGTCTTTTATACACCAAGTGGCCCTTAGATGTGCGTATCTTGGGGTATCACGATGCGATTGCTCGAGACTCTGTCTCGTGCACACTTTGTTGTATGATCTAGCCCGCCCGAGACCCTGACTAAGTGATCGGGCTGGAATAAGTCTATGTAAGAGCTATGAGATAGTCGATAGTATGGTTGAGGCGACTTGTCTATGAATATGGGAGTTCATCACCCATATCATTTAGACTTGTGTGCGGACGATGAGGACCCATCTCAGTTGATCATCCGGCTGGATGGGATGCCCCTCACGTACGATGCTTTCCGAGAACGTTCTGTGCTTGGCCTTGTCTGCTTAGAAAAGTGGGTACGGTTCTCGGCTCTCCATATGACTATGTCGTAGCGGGACTTGCATACGCTAACCCCGGGTCCCGACAGGGATACCCCAAGCACCCCCAAGAAATAACCAAGGATACTCAAGCATCGAAGTTTGGGGATACCCCCGTGCATCCCCTTCTCCATCAACAGTCATCAGTGCGTCCTTCCCCATGCTATATTTTTATCACTTCATATGTTATGTGCTAAAACTTGGAGCGTCTCGCTCTTTAATTTTTAGTTTTTTTTAGTTTTGCTTGCTGTTCATATCAAGTTGGATCCTAGCCTTCATTGTTAGGGAGAGAAACACACTGCACTCCACCGTAGAACACAACATAGGATTGCATGCTTATCTTTCTTTTTCTGTGTGTTCTTTATCTTTTCATAGCTGATGTCATTATGCTTAGCTCTTAGTTTTCATGCTTATCTTTTTAAGAGATTTTATTTAAGGTTATTCTAGGAACTCTCTTGAGTTTTCATTCTTATCTTGTTTAGAGAGTTGGCTCATTGCACTGAGTTGTGTGTCTTGCATGAGTAGGTAATTAAGGTTGCTATTACAAGTGTAGTAGTAACATGCAATAGTTTTGAGGTATTGATTTGAGTAATGTTTGGACATTAGGGTGCCAAGATCTTGAGCCTATTAGTGATAGGTGTCGTATTTTAGGCAATCCGTGCTTATTTTCAAAAACTACAAAAATTAGTTGAGAACTGTAGCTACTAGATGGATCTCTAACCTCTGGAGGGGTTGAAATATATAGAGTACCCTCACGTACCATGGGTCAAGGATGTGCAAGGATAACCAAAACCCCATACCTTCCTCCTCGGGGTACTTGTCTCTTTGTGAACCTCTCGATTCGATAGAGAGTTACCGATAATAAGTGCATGAGTTCCGCGGACTAATGCGAGTATTCGGTTGTTGGCACTTCCACCTTCCCATATTTTGCTAGCCTCTTCGGTACCGTGCATTGCCCTTTCTCATCTTGAGAGTTGGTGCATACTTCGTCGGTGCAACCAAAACCTTGGCATGATACGCTCTGTCTTCATAAACCTCCTTATATCTTCCTCAAAACATCCACCATACCTACCTATCAAGGCATTTCCATAGCCCTTCCGAGATAGATTGCCATGCAACATCCACCATCTCATGACTTGATATTCATGTCATACATGCTTTTGCTAGATCGAGGAGCCGCATGCTATTTGGGCTTTGCCCTTATTATTGCTACATGACACACTAGTATCATTGCATATCCTGCTACACTGGCAGAGGCATACATTTGCATACATCATGATAGTTTTCATCTTTCTTTATGTTGAGTACTTCTTGTAAAGTGTGAAGATCTTCTATATTCTTATAAAATATAGAGTGTTGCCCTTAAGTTAGGAAAAGATCCAAAAGAGGACAAATTAAAAGATCACAAAGAGGACAAATGAGAGATAAATAGAAAGATCCAATGAGGCCACAAAAATACAAAAAAATATAGGAAAAAGAGAAAAATAAATAAAAAGAGAGAAGGGGGCAACACTACTATTCCTTTTGAAAGATCCACACTCGTAGTCCATTGCTATACGTGTACTCCATAGAGATTATCATTCATGCATAACTATGTGGGGACCCTTAAACTATAGAACTTGGCTTGCATATTCCAAGGATGAGCCTCCTCAAATGAGCTCTAGGTCTTCATGATCAAGCAAGTTAGATGCACCCGTGATGGCTTCTCGCCCCTCGTTGGTTACCCCAAGTGGAAGGTTTGATGTAGCACAACGGCAAGTTTCCCTTAGCGAAGATGCTACGGTTTAGATTGTCTCCAGTAGCACTCAAGAGATACAAGTAGGTGGTAAAGTGAACAATGGCGCCGTTCACAACCTAGGTTGCTAACTTCACCTGGACCTGCACACAGATACAAATAACTTTGCTCCCAACGAGTTCAGAGGAGTTGTCAATTCCTCCGGCCTTGCTGTTTACAAAGGATTAACACAAGAGATAATAATGATAGTGATAGCAACGGAAAAGTAAATACTGAAAGTCAATTGGTAGTGTGAACAATAATGTGAAGATGGACCGGGGTCCCGTGATTTTCACTAGTGATGTCTCTCTCCCAAAAGACGATAAAAGTGCTAGCGAGGTAAACAAATCACAGTTGGGCAATTGACAGGATTATGAAGGCACTGCAATGCTAAATATGCAGCAAAGAAAGGAAGGGCTCAAAAGAAATGGGCAGTACGCCAAGGTAAGTAGACCGAAATCCATCTGCATCTACTGCGAATCATCCACCTTGAGATATCTATCCAGAACATCTCGCTGGTATTAAGTTGCGAATCGCACCCAAAGTGTAAACTCAAAGCAATAGACAACTGCATTAAAAGAACTTTGCGTAAAGTAAACAATCCTTGCACCCGCAGGTACAAGCACCGTTGTTTTATCCCTGGTGGCAACAACACATCCCGTAGTCTCATGTTTCTGTCACTCAAGCTAGACATCGAGGGGCTGAACCCACAATCGAGCATAACGCTCTCTCTTGGAGTTGGAAATAAAATACTTGGCCAAAGCAAATACCGCAACGGAGAACATGCAAGAATTTAATCAACAACAAAATATAAAGGAGAAGAACCAAATATATTACTCATCACAATCTGAACATAGTCTCATAATCCATCAGATCCCAACAAACTCAGCATAGCAACAACAGAAATTACATAGATGCCTCGATCATGTGAGGCAGCTCACGAGGACTCGAAAGTGGAAGCACAAAAGAGGGAGAGATAGATCACATAGCTACTGGTCACGGACCCATGGTCCAAGGGGAACTACTCACGGTACATAAGGGAGGCGTCCATGGCTATGGATGGTCTCCCGGAGGGGGTAGCTTCTCCCGGCAGGGCGCCGGAGCAGCTTCTCCAGGCAACCCCGATCTTGAAACGGCAGCGGCGGCGGAAGAGAGGCGAGATCGCGAAAAAGGAGTTCTTCTTAGGGGTTTCCGTCATGGGGGGTAAATATAGGCGAAGGGGGGTGTCGAGGGGACCCACCAGGCAGCAAGGAGGCCTCCTAGCGTGGCCAAGGGTGGGGCCGCGCCAGGGACCCTCCTGGCACCCTCGTGGTGGCCCCCCTTCGCTGCTTTGGTGTTTCCGAAAGCTTCCACGACGCTGATTTTTTATCTGATTTTCCTGGATTTTTTGGAGCACTTTTAATGGCCGGAAAACCTGAAATACAAAATTAGCAGAAAACAGCAACTGGCAGCTGGGTGCACTGGGTTAATAGATTAGTCCAAATATGTTCAAAAGTGTATGAAAGTTCAAGCAAAACATGGCAAAGTTACACAAAACATGCATGGAGCAAGCAGAAATTATAGATACGTTTGGGACGTATCAACATCCCCAAGCATAATTCCTGCTTTTCCTCGAGTAGGTAAATGATAACAAGCATAATTTCTGTGGTGACATGCCACACAACCAAATAAGGACTTTTAAGTAAAGCAATCAAAGCATGCAATTCAATTCAAGTCTTAACAAGCAAGAGTCTATATTAGCATCGACATAAGAAACAAAAGAACAAAAGGTGCAAGAGCTCTTGCTGTCCGTGACTCGAATGTCTCCAAATGATGTTTGCGTGCAAGCAAGGGACTGGGAAGAAAGAGAAAAAAGGTTGTTGAGAACAACTATCTACTAAAGTTTCACACTTGGTCTCCTTTGGATTCTTATCTAGACTCGTCCCCAGACCACTAGTCAGGTAAGAGTCAAACTGATCCATTCCCTTTCGATATTTTGAGCACTCATGCAATGGATGAGCGTGAGCAAGAAAGTTGACACCTAAAAGGCGAAACAGAAAGAAGGTGGAGGAGGACAAAAAGGTGTGAAAGGCTCACATCAATGAGGACAATCATAGGCTAAAGAAATCCATATGATAGATATGATGTGAGGAGTAGGGATTGCCATACAACGGATGCACATGTGAGCTAAGGTAAGCTCTCCAATGGAACTAGTGGGGGTGCATCCAACTTGCTTGCTCAAGAAGACCTAGAGCTCATTTGAGGAGGCTCATCATTGGAATATACAAGCCAAGTTCTATAGTGTGAAGGTCCCCATATAGCTATATGCATGATGATGATCTCTATGGAGTACAAGGGATAGAAGATGAAGTACTAGTGTGGATCTCTCAAAAATAATAGTAGTATGCCCCCTTCTCTCTTTTTATTTTTCTTTTCTCTTTTTTCTATTTTGTTGTATTTTTTGGTGGCCTCAATGGATCTTTCTATTTAACTCTCATTTGTCCTCTTTGGGATCTTTTAATTTTGTCCTCTTTGGGATCTTTTGATTTTGTCCTCTTTGGGATCTTTTGATTTTGTCCTCTTTGGGATATTTTCCTCACTTTAGGGGCAGTACTCTATATTTTACAAGAAGATAGGAGATCTTTCACACTTTACAAAGGTACTCACATAAAGAAAATGTAACTATCATGAAGTATGAAAATGTATGCCTCTGCCAGTGTAGCAGGATATGCAATGATACTAGCGCGTCATGTAGCAATGTTTAGGGCAAGGCCCAACTAGCATGCGGCTCATCGATCAAGCAAGTAGCATGTATGACATGAAGATCAAGTCATGAGAAGGTGGATGTTGCGTGGCAATGTATCTCGGAAAGGCTATGGAAATGCCTTGTAGGTAGGTATGGTGGCTGTTTTGAGGAAAGATATAAGGAGGCTTATGATGACAGAGCGTATCGTGCCAAGGGTTTGGATGCACCGGTGAAGAATGCGCCAACTCTGGAGTTGAGAAAGGGAAATGCACGGTATCGAAGAGGCTAGAAAAAGTATAGGTGGGTGGAAGTGTCAACTTTCGAATACTCACATTAGTCCGAAGAACTCATGCACTTATTATCTGTAACTCTCAATATAATCAGGAGGTTCACAAAGAGACAGGTACCCCGAGGAGGAGAGTATGAGGGTTTGGTTATCCTTGCGCATCCTCGACTCATGGTACGTGAGTGTACTCTAATATTCGAACCCTCCAGAGGTTAGTGATCCATCTAGTAGCTAGAGTTCTCAACAGGGGTTTTTGGTTTTCGAAAAACACACGGATTGCCCAAAATACAACATCTATCACTAATAGGCTCGAGCTCTGGACACCAAAAGTTCAAACATTACTCTAGTCAATACCTCAAAACTATTGCAAGTTACTACTACAAAGAGAACAACAACTTTAACTACCTACTTTCAGTCAAAACACAGAACTCAGTGCAACAGGTAAACTCTCTAACAAGATAAAACATGCAACCTATAGAAAGTTCAACCTAAGACAAAAGAAAAGCTCTAGAAAAAACTAAAGCACAACAACTAAACAGAACAACAGCTAAGAAAAGAAAAAGAACAGCTCACAGATAAAAGAATAAGCATGCAAATCCTATGAGGAGTTCTAGTTCAAGCGGAGCGTGAATCTCTCCCACACAAAAGAGTAAGTAAGATGGGATCTAACTTGTTACTACAGAAAACAAAGCTAAAGAAAACTAAAAACGAAACAAAACCTAAGAGCGAGACGCTCCAAGAAAAGCACATAACGCATGAAGTGGTAAAAATATAGTGCAACGAGGGACAAACTGATGATTGTTGATGGAGAAGGGGATGCACGGGGGCATCCCCAACCTTATACGCTTGATTCTCCTTGAATATTTGTGGGGGATGCATGGGGGCATCCCCAAGCTTGAGCGCTTGACACTCTCGAATCTTCTTTCATCATCTTCCATCGCGCACTTGAAAACTCTGTTCATACATAACTCATTGTAGACTGATTAGAGAGGTTAGTACCCTAATAAAATAAATTTTCCTCTACTGAAATAAGGATTTACAGGAAGAGCTACTGTTTCTCAAGATTGCCAAAAAGTTTTCGCAAAGAAAAAGCAAGCTTAAGGTTTGCAAAAGTACGGAGAGACAAAACGTGGCACAATCTGTGAAAAACAGAACAACAGATAGAAACGAATTTTTTAGGGGTACTTCTGCAACTCAAATCAAAGAAACTCAGAACATACGGAAGTTTCGTAATTTTATAGAGCACGCTTTGTAAAAATTTCAGCTCAAAAAGATGAACTGAGATTTTTCTGTAATTTTTCTAGTCACGAGGACAGAATCTGTTTTCAGGACAGCATGTCACAACTTTTACTTCCCTTGCCGTATGAGGCTAAACTTGGCACAAAGCTTGAAAAATAAAGATACAATGATGTTGCTTCAGTAGTAACAATCATCAAGACCACTAAGAACAGAACAAAAGAGAAAAGAAAAACCTAAATTCGTTGCGGGCTGCCTCCCGAAAGCGCTTCTTTAGAGCCATTAGCTAGGCTTAAAGCAGAAGATCAAGTATTTTCAAGAGAATAACTGGCCCTTGTGACGGACTCAAAAGGTAACTTAATATTTTTCCTAGGGAAATGTTCCATCCCTTTCTTGAGAGGGAATTGGAAATTGATAGTTCCCTCTTTTATGTGAATGATAGCACCAATTGTGCGAAGAAAAGGACGTCCCAAAATAATTGGACAAGAAGGTTCACACTCAATATCCATAATAGTGAAATCAACGGGAACATAATTTTCATTGACAATGATAAGAACATCGTCGATCTTCCCCAAAGGTTTCTTTACGGAAGAATCAACAAGACGAACACCAAAATAACAAGAATCAAAAGGTTTCAATTCAAGCATATCATATATTCTTTTGGGCATAACAAAGGTACTTGCTCCAACATCACAAAGAGCATAGAAAGAGAAGTTATTCAATTTAATTTTTATCATAGGATCCCAACCATCTTCTAGCTTCCTAGGTATGGAGGCTTCTAGTCTAAGCTTCTCCTCCCTAACTTTTATTAGAGCATTGGTGATATGCTCTGTGAAGGCAAGATTGAGTGTGCTAGTGTGGGGGTCTCTAGACATCTTGTGTAGGAAACCAATAACTTCTGGTAAAGTGCAGTTGTCAAAGTCTAAATCACTACTATCTACCAAGGAAGTAGTGGTATTATTTAAGCTCACTTGTTTTAAATCCTCTATGTTCATAGAGTTTTCCTCTTCTAAGGCTGAGGTGGTAGCATCACCATTGATAGGTCCAGTGGGACTAGGGGTGTGATGGGTGCTAACAGTTTGGACATCCTCAACTACTTGGATAGTGGCTACTGTGTGGTAGGTAGGAAGGCTCTTAGTTCTATCTTCTTCCTCCTTTTCTCTAGCCCATCTCTCTTTAAGTTTAGCCATCATCCTAATATTTTCATTGATTTGTAACTGGATAGCATTAATAGGAGTGACCTTACTCTCCCCAAGGGGAGAGGTTCTAATTTTTAACATCTCAACATCAAGGGCTAAGTTGTCTACCTTCAAATCAAAGATTATCTAATTTAGCTAGTTTTTCTTCCACATTCTTGTTGAAGGCCTTTTGGGTAGTGATAAAGTCTCTAAGCATACTCTCTAGTTCTGAAGTGGAGTTTCTGGTGGTAGGATAAGTGTTGTTCCCATAGTTGTTGGATGGGAAAGGCCTAGGTTTGTTGCTACCAAAGTTACTCCTATAAGCATTATTATTGAAGTTGTTTCTAGAGACAAAATTGACATCTACTTTCTCCTGAGCAACCAAAGAATTTAAAGGAACATCTTGAGGATCAATAGAAGGTTGCTTGGTAAGTAGAGACATGATAAGGTCAACCTTTTCATTTAAAGAGGAGATCTCCTCGACAGAATTTACCTTCTTACCAGTTGGAGATCTTTCGGTGTGCCACTGAGAGTAGTTCAGCATCATCTCATCTAGTAGCTTTGTGGAAGCACCAAGCGTGGTTGAAATAAAAGTTCCTCCCGCGGCCGAATCTAACAGGTTCCGCGAGGTGAAGTTCAAGCCTGCATAAAAAGTCTGGATAACCATCCAGGTAGTCAGTCCATGTGTGGGGCAGTTCTTGACAAGCGTCTTCATACGTTCCCAAGCCTAGGCAACGTGTTCATTATCCAATTGCCTGAAATTCATAATGTTACTCCGTAATTGAATAATTTTAGCAGGGGGATAGTACTTCCCTATAAAAGCATCTTTGAATTTACTCCAAGAATCGATACTGTTTTTGGGCAAAGATTGTAGCCACTCCTTGGCTCTTCCTCTCAAAGAGAAAGGAAAAAGCTTCAGCTTGACGATGTCTCCATCCACTTACTTGTACTTCTGCATGTCGCAGAGCTCGATAAAATTGTTTAGGTGCAAAGTAGCATCTTCTCCTGCTCCTGAGAATTGATCTTTCATAACAAGGTTAAGCAGAGCAGGTTTAATCTCATAAGAAGGTGCTAAAGTGGCAGGTGGAGCAATAGGAGTGCAGATAAAGTCACTGTTGTTGTGACTAGTGAAGTCACACAACTTAGTGTTTTCATTGGAACCCATAGTAGCAGCAGATATTTTTGGTATTTTTGATTAAGGACACAAAAGTAAAAACTGAAAGGTAAACTAACAAGACTAAAAAGAAAAGGTAAAAGATAGTGTGCAACTCCCCTATCTTGTAGACTTGAGTCCCCGGCAACGGCGCCAGAAATTTTCTTGATGGCTTCTCGCCCCTCGTTGGTTACCCCAAGTGGAAGGTTTGATGTAGCACAACGACAAGTTTCCCTTAGCAAAGATGCTAAGGTTTAGATTGTCTCCAGTAGGACTCAAGAGATACAAGTAGGTGGTAAAGTGAACAATGGCGCCGTTCACAACCTAGGTTGCTAACTTCACCTGGACCTGCACACAGATACAAATAACTTTGCTCCCAACGAGTTCAGAGGAGTTGTCAATTCCTCCGGCCTTGCTGTTTACAACGGATTAACGCAAGAGATAATAATGATAGTGATAGCAATGGAAAAGTAAATACTGACAGTAAATTGGTAGTGTGAACAATAATGTGAAGATGGATCGGGGTCCCGTGATTTTCACTAGTGATGTCTCTCTCCCAAAAGACGATAAAAGTGCTAGCGAGGTAAACAAATCACAGTTGGGCAATTGACAGGATTATGAAGGCACCGCAATGCTAACTATGCTGCAAAGAAAGGAAGGGCTCAAAAGCAATGGGTAGTACGCCAAGGTATGTAGACCAAAATCCATCTGCATCTACTACGAATCATCCACCTTGAGATATCTATCCAGAACATCTCGCTGGTATTAAGTTGTGAATCCCACCCAAAGTGTAAACTCAAAGCAACAGACAACTGCATTAAAAGAACTTTGCATAAAGTAAACAATCCTTGCACCCGCAAGTACAAGCACCGTTGTTTTATCCCTGGTGGAAACAGCACATACCCTAGTCTCATGTTTCTGTCACTCAAGCTAGACATCGAGGGGCTGAACCCACAATCGAGCATAACACTCTCTATTGGAGTTGAAAATAAAATACTTGGCCAGAGCAAATACCGCAACGGAGAACATGCAAAATTTAATCAAGAACAAAATATAAAAGAGAAGAACCAAATATATTACTCATCACAATCTGAACATAGTCTCATAATCCATCAGATCCCAACAAACTCAGCATAGCAACAGCAGAAATTACATAGATGCCTCGATCATGTGAGGCAGCTCACGAGGACTCGAAAGTGGAAGCACAAAAAAGGGAGAGATAGATCACATAGCTACTAGTCACGGACCCATGGTCCAAGGGGAACTAATCACGGTACATACGGGAGGAGTCCATGGCTATGGATTGTCTCCCGGAGGGGGTAGCTTCTCCCGGCAGGGCGCCGGAGCAGCTTCTCCAGGCAGCCCCGATCTTGAAACGGCGGCGGCGGCGGAACAGAGGCGAGATCGCGAAAAAGGAGTTCTTCTTAGGGGTTTCCGTCATGGGGGGTAAATATAGGCGAAGGGGGTGTCGAGGGGACCCACCAGGCAGCCAGGAGGCCTCCTGGCGCGGCCTAGGGTGGGGCCGCGCCAGGGACCCTCCTGGCTCCCTGGTGGTGGTCCCCCTTCGCTGCTTTGGTGTTTCCGGAAGCTTCCGCGACGCTGATTTTTTATCTGATTTTCCTGGATTTTTTGGAGCACTTTTAATGGCCGGAAAACCTGAAATACAAAAACAGCAGAAAACAACAACTGGCATCTGGGTGCACTGGGTTAATAGATTAGTCTAAATATGTTCAAAAGTGTATGAAAGTTCAAGCAAAACATGGAAAAGTCACACAAAACATGCATGGAGCAAGCATAAATTATAGATATGTTTGGGACGTATCAACCCCCACTAGTTCCATTGGAGAGATTACTTTAGCTCAGATGTGCATCCGTTGTATGGCAATCGCTACTCCTCGCATCATATCTATCATTTGGCTTTCTCTCGCCTATGATTGTCCTCATTGATGTGAGCCTTTCACACCTTTTTGTCTTCCTTCCCCATTATTTCTCTCTTTGCCATCCTAAATGTCAACGTATCTTGTTCGCGCTCATCCATTGCATGAGTGCTCAAAGTCGAAAGGGAGAGGATCAATTTGACTTTTACCTGACTATTGGTTTGGGGATGAGTCAAAATAAGATCCCGAAGGAGACTATGTGTGAAACATTAGTAGATTGAGTTCTCAATTAAAAAATTATATTATTTTTATTCTCTAAAATCATCTCCCATTGCTTGCACGCAAACACCATTTGGAGACATTCGAGTCACGGACAGCGAGAGATCTTGCACCTTTATGTTCATGCTTTGCTAGTTTCAATACTAGATATAGACTCTTGCTTGTTATTATCTTGACTTGAATTGCACATCTTACTTGCTTTACTTTGAAGTTCTTATATGTGTGTTAGCATGTCACCACAGAAATTATCTGTGGTATCATTTACCTACTTAAGGACGAGCAGGAATTAAGCTTGGGGACGTTGATCCCAAAAGTATCTATAATTTCTTTATGTGACATCGCTATATGTTTTGCTACACTTTTATATCATTTTACACATATTTGGACTAACCTACTAACTCAGTTCACCCACTGCCAGTTTCTGTCTGTTGATGTCTGTAAGTTGCATATATTTTTCCCCAATTTACAGAGTTCCAAAAATTCCATAAAAAATATATAAAAACCAGCGTTCCAGAAGACCCTAGACGTCCGAAGGATAGCCGGAGGGGGGCACCTGTCTCCAAGGCGGCCTGCCTACGCGGCCTAGGGGGAGTCCGTCCCACGAGGCCGCCTGGGCGACTGGGACCTCCCCCGGTGCCGCCTTTGGCCCTATTTTTACCCCCGTGGAGGAAACCCTGATTCCAGAACTCCTTTTTCCAGAAGCAATTCCAATCTCCTCGGGCATCGCCGAGAAGCTTCGGGGGACCAGAATTCATGTGTTGACACCCTGCTGTTAGAGGGAAGTGCCCCCGGATTCATCTCCATCAACGTGGCTTCCTCCCTCCATGAAGCGGGATTAGTTCCTCCTCGGGGCTGAGCCCTTCTACAGTAGCTATGTGGTTAATTCTCTCTCCCATGATGTGATCTTGATTGTGACCATAGGCTACGTTAATCTAGGGTGATCCCATGATGTTTCCCCTTCTTCTATGTATTGGATTGATGTACTCACTTGATTTTATCTAGTATAATGTCCGATACCAAGGTGACAACGGTCTATTGGACATGGATTAGAAGAATATTTTCATGGGTGATTTCCTCTTCTGTGAATTGATTAAAGATTGAGAGTCTATTGGTTCTTGTCTTTGACTATCCTTGAGATATGTTGTGGTGATTGTGGTACTCTCTTTGGATTGCCGCGATGACATTGGAAATCCATAGATGAGAATTACGAACTCTGATGTGTGCTTTTGTAGCCCTACATAATTCTCGTCCTCTCTTGATCATAAAGGAATGACCTCCGAGTTACGTCTCCTTGCATGTATTAGTGGAAATATCATGTGATTAGACTATGTTAATGTTGTTGGGAGTTGCCACTAGTGAAATTATGAAGCCTAGGCCTTGTTTCCACCATTGCAATATCGTTTGTTCTTACATTTACTACTTGTTTGCTTGCTGTAATTTTTCTTACAGATTTATATTACCTTGCTTTGCCACACCTATCACCCATATTTTACCATCTCTTTGCCGAACTAGTGCACCTATACAACTCCTAGTTGTATTATGTGTGTTGGGGACACAAGAGACTTCTTGTATCTTAATTGCAGGGTTTCTTGAGAGAGACCATCTTCAACCTCTACTTCCCTGAGTTCGATAAACCTTAGGTCATCCACTTGAGGAAAATTGCTACTATCCTACAAACCTCTGCGCTTGGAGGCCCAACATAGTCTACAAGAATAGATGCGTGTGTAGACATCAGTTACCCCAAGTGTAAGGTTGAGATGTTGCATAGCAATAAATTTCCCTTACACGAGGACGGTAAGGTTTATCAAATCCAGGATGACTCCAAGGATCGACAAGTAGGTGTCAATGACACCAGAAATTACTTGATAGCGCGAGAGCTGACGTGGACCTGCACACAGAAACAAATAAATTTGCTCCCAATGAGTACATAGGGGTTTTCAATCCCTCCGGCCTTGTTGTTTACAAAGGATCAAACGCAAGAGGATAATAATGATAGTGGTGATAGCAACGGAAAGTAAAAGCAGTAAATGAAGTGGAGGTGTAAACAGTGGTGGAAGTATGGACCGGGGTCCCATGATGTTTACTAGTGATGTCTCTCTTCCAAAAGACGATAAAATAGCTAAGCTGGGTGAACAAATTACATCTGAGCAATTGACAGAATTATAAACACACCACAATGCTAATTATGCTACTGGAAAGTTAGAGGCTCGAAAGTATGGGCAATACGCCAAGACAAGTAGACCGGAATCCATCTTCATCTACTCACTAATCATACACCTTGAGATATCTATCTAGAACATCTCGTTGGTATTCAGTTGCGAGCCCCACCCAAAGTGTAAACTCAAAGCAACAGACAACTGCATTAACAATCTATGCGTAAGGTAAACAATCCTTACAACCGCGGTTACAAGTGCCGTTGTTTTCTCCCTGGTGGCAACAACACATCCCCTAGTCTCATGTTTCTGTCACTCAAGCTAGACATCGGGGGGCATGAACCGACAATCATGTATAAATGCTCCGTCTTGGATTTACTATCTATTACTTGGCCAAAGCAATAAAAAGTAACGGAGAACATGCAAGAATTACTCAAGAACAAAATATAAAATGTCAACCAAATATATAACTCATCACGATCTGAACATAATCTCATAATCCATCGGATCCCAACAAACACAGCATAGCAACAACAGGAAAATTACATTGGTGCCTTGATCATGTAGGGAAACTCACAAGGACTAAGAATTGAAGAATAAGATTGGATAGAAGACCTCACATAGCTACTGGTCATGGACCCATGGTCCAAGTGGGACTACTCACGGCACATCCGGAAAGCGTCCATGGTGGTGGAGAAGCTCCCGAATGTCAATCCTCCCTCCGACAGGGTGTCGGGAAGAGGCCTTCTGGTGATCCCGATCTTGGAAGCGCGGAGGCGGCGAAACAGAGAGGAAATTCTCTATGTGGGGTTCTCCTCGAGGGTTTTCGGGACAAGGAGGTAATATAGGTCGAAGGGGGCAGCCAAAGGTGGGCCAGGGCGCCCAGGCGGCCACCTGGCGCTGCCAGGGGGTTGCGCTGCCACCGGGGCACCTGGGTGCTAGGTGGTCCCCTGGCCCTCCTTCGGGGCTCCGAAAGCTTCCATCTCGCTGATTTTTTATATGATTTTTCTGGAATTTTTGGAGCACTGTAAATTGGGGGGAAAACTTGCAACTTACAGACATCAGCAGACAGAAACTGGCACTGGGTGCACTGAGTTAGTAGGTTAGTCCAAATATGTTTAAAATGATATAAAAGTGTAGCAAAACATGTAGCAATGTCACATAAAAGTGCATGGAGCAAACATAAATTTTAGATACGTTTGGGATGTATTAGAGACCAACAAGCGAATATGGCGCGCCAAGAAACTACGTCCCATGGCCAGTGAAGATGAAGCTAGCACAAGATAGGCCAAGCCTAGGGATTCTAAGTATACCACACCTACATGGTGTCCTCCTGGTCTAACCAAGACCCAGAAAAGAAGGTTGCAACGCTTGAGGAACCATGAAAAGGAGGTGAGGGAAGCAGAGAAGCGAGAGGACGAATTGTTCAATAAAATTCGGCCTGTGGCCCTCACCACGCAAGTATGGAGGCCTAAACAGAAGGAGAACGCATCTACTTCTGCATCAGCTACGACGACACGTTCACCATCAGAAAAGGATGATGAAATTTATGTTACATCGTTCATGACACTTGTTTTAATTTCTTAGACTGAGGAGACTTTCACTCCAATATTCACCTTAGGGGATGAAGAAGATATGATTCAATAAGGTATAGATATCAATATGGTGTGCTACTTACTCGTTGAATTCTGTGTTGCAGATGAAGAAAGGAGGGTGGCTCAGCTGAAATACCACTCGAGATTTTGGTGAGAATCCTGAACAGGATATGGCCGATAAACAATTATATCCCTTAGAAACATGGCCGATGGAGTGTTGACATTGTCCTTAGAACAAACATGGAAAAGTAATTTTTTGGCACACAAGTTTTGCCGGAAAAATAGGGGGGCAAGTGTTGACACCCGTTTTTGGCACAACCATAAGCTTATAGTACAAGATTGCCAAACCCGAGATTTCCAAGTTAATGCCAACCCCGAAGGAGGAACTACCTAGTTGCTCCTAGCTCGGAGATGAGGTTAACCTAGTTACAATCAGTACCGAGTTGCGGCTAATTCAGAAGCATGGACAGATCGAGCTGCAGCCAATACCGAGTTACTTCCAGCTCGGAAAACAAATAATTTACCGAGTAACCGCCAACTCGGAAGCAACAGTGTACCGAGCTATGTGTTACTCAGAAGCCAAAATGTACCGAGTTACTTGTTACTCGGATGCCATAATTGAAAGCTCGAGAATGATCAGAGGGGGAGGGGGTGAATGATCGTTTCTAAAAATTCTACGGAACTTAGAAGGAAATCATGCAAACTGAGAAGGACAGACAGAATCTCGAAGAAATTGCAACAACGAAGGATATGTCTAAGTCGAAGGAATGGGGACGAGGGTAAACATCAAAGGCAAACATGCAATAGAGTAAATACAGAATGTAAGTGCGACGAAGAAAACAAGCCTGACACTGCGATGTTTGGTAAACCAGTTCACACTCTGCAAAGTGCTACGTCTGGTTGGAGGGACTGGGATTGAACACCTGGAGCGAAACTCTCTCCGTCCTATTCTCCACTGCAACAAACTTCTCGAGCTTGTCCAGTTCTTACTCGGGATACATGATTCAGGACATATCTGAAACCTTTACAGACTTCCTTCAGCAGTGATAATTACTCTTCGACTGCTTGACAGGCGACGCTGAACCGTCTAGGAGTCTTGCAGATCTCCAAGATACAAAGATCGGCTAATATCAACCTAAGTCTCTGTGAATTTCTCAACTTAGTTTGGGACTTGGGTTTGGTTTTCTCTCAGAATCTTCCTCGGGATACTCACAGCTCAGGTGTCATAGAATATTCAGTGGAGCATCCCACCGCAAATGGCGGGTGGGTGCGGGGTATTTATATGTGGCGATCCCGATGGGTGAAATGACTGAAGTGACCCGATGCAACCGCTTGACGCGTGTCCACAACGGTCGGATTTTCAATCACGACGCAACTTTTCTTGCGGAGCAAGTAAGCTGACTTACCGAACGAGTTCTCTCTCGAAGGCACCAAGTGCGATGACTTTGCCTTCGAGCTGTTACTCGACTCAGTAAGATTTCTCTCGGTAGGCTATCTTTGGGTTTTAAGTTGAGCAGAGTGGATTCACTTTGACTAAGATTTCAACTAGCAAACCCCTCTTGATAGTACGGTTTTTCTTATGACTCAAGAAAATGAAAGAGAAACTAGCAAAAAGACTAAGTCCTCATTCAGCTTCAACTTTCTCCTCGTTGCTCTTTTACTCGAGAGCATCTTCTTTCTCGACGACATTTTTAAGGTTCACCTTTCTTCAAAGGCTTCGTTAATGGACTGCAGCTTCACTGCATTGAGTTATCCTTCGAGCTTCTCCATGCAAACTTCATTCTTCAGGAACATAAGTATCTATTTATACTCGAAAACAATATTAGTTCCTCTACTGCTTTGTCCAACAATCTCCAAAACCTTCGGGGGTAAAACTTGCTCTTAAAATCTCCCCCTTTTTGGACGATTGTTGACAAAACATGCATCTATAAATAATTGAAAAGTTTTGAGTTTTCGATGATAAACCAGAGCTAATATCGATCATATACTCCCCCTTGATGTATGCACGGAAGATGTAAATTTCCAGTGAAGTGCATATTTGATAAGGATTGAGTCGAGGGAAAAACATCATAATCTTAGCGAGCAAGATTGCGGTCCAAAAGATATCCAATGAGAAATATGCAATCTCCTCGATTAACTTGTGAACTTATGTGATTGATAAATTCCTGCAAGAAGGTTATGTATCGCAAGCATAGAAGATAGATATCTTACGATAAATGTAGCAGTTAACAGACCTACTTAGAGTTAGTTACAACCAGATAGAATATGAATCGAATGTTTTTTGAAACTACTCGGAAACTCAAAGTTCAAAGTTTAACGGCCAAAATTCAAAGCCCTTAACCCCGTTTGCAAGCTATTGCTTCGATGCAGCACATTCTCCCCCCTTTTATCAATAATTGAAAAAAAAGTTGGAGACGGGGTCGAAAGAATTCCTACTCACTGGAGCGCCGATGACGTCGAGAGGATTCCGCGTGCGAAGCGCGAGCCTTGATCGAAGGAAGATGTCCGATGGGGCGACCGCCACGAGGAGTAATCTTCGTCCCGAAGGAGTGCTGATCACCAGAAGAATCAAGCTGTGATTTTGGAGGGGTCTTTGGGCTTTGAGGAAGTGGTGAATAAACTCTCGCTGAGCGGCGATTTTCTTCGGGGTCGGAGTCGGAGGAGACAGTGTCCATAGTGATGTGATAATAATAATCGATGCACATCACATCTCTGTTCTTGGGCAGCATCGGAATGTTGGAATCTGGTCGATCAACCCGATCATCATTTGTCCATTATGTTTGCAGATGTGTGGGAAATTCTTCGAATCCGCAGCGCTGCAGCTGACCAAGAGAATTGAATTTCCTGAGTCCTTTCCAATCTCGTCGAAGGCATTCACGAAGGAGTGGATTGTTGTTCATAGTGATGTTACGGAGATGGTTGATTTCAGTCAGTATCTTTTGCTTATGCACGAGACCTTGGTCGATGTCGTGCTGAAACATTTTTTGTGTATGAAGGGAAATCTCCATATGGTGTACTGGCTTGATGAACTTCGAGAAAATATTTCTATCAGTCATATGGGCCCTTATGCCTGTGTGCTCAGAAAATAGGTCATTAGGACGAGCAACAACTTGCAATACTTCTCGAACAGGTGGAGTGAAAATCTTGGGGAATATTGTTACGGGGAATGGCACGTGCCGGGATTAATTGCAGATCACCATGAGCCATGGTGCATAGGGCTTGAGAGCGGTATGATCATCTGCACACGAAACCATGGTGCGAATGACGTAGTCCTCAAAATCAAAGGGAAGTCCATTGACTAACTTCATTATGGCATGTTGCACATCGTTGGGAATGACAAAGTCATCATGGACATCCAGCATGGACATCAATGTCTTCGATAGAATATAGAACCAAGATTTAGCTTCGAACATTAAGTTCTTCGGCTTCGGTTCAGCAGGATAGTGATCTCCTACGACATCAGGATCCATCAGCATAGAGAATTCAGCTGGAGTCAGTGCTGGCAGATCATGCAGCTTGTGAGGTAAACCTTCGAAACAAGGAAAATTGATTACTGCCAGAAATTCATCGACATTCATGTGAAAAACTTGGCCTTGAATCATGAAGTCAAATTTCCAACTGCTCGGCTTGGTGTGATCTCCAGTGACATATAGAGTTGCATAAAATTGTTTGATAAGCTCGGGGTTGACTCCATTGTCGAGGGCAAACACTCTGTGCGCATGCAGCCCATCAATTGTTTCAGCAACATTCTCGAAACAAGTGGTGGCATACACCGAAGGCATATCCAGATGTTGATGTTGGAAGAGCCTAGCATTGTTGTATAGCACACGAGTGTAATACACTGCCTGTTCTTGGGTCCAAAACCGAAGTGAATATTCATTTCTTGGTTTATCGTAGGGATTGGGACCGAATAAAAATGGTTTGTGTTCACGCCTCTTGAAGATGGGACCTCCTCGAGGAACATCAGAGCGGAACAAGGGAAACATCTCTCTAGGATGATCTGAATGTAGCAGCACATCAACTGGAAGCACTTCATCAACATTCTCAGGAAGTTGCAGGCTAGGGGCATCATCTCGAGGTTGGGAGGATGGAACAACGACAACATCCTGAGCGGGGATAGCAGCAAGAGCATTTTCCTCGGCTTGTACTTCGACGGCATATCCTTCGTCGGGGTTCTAATTTTTCTCGGCCTCTTCAATTTCCATGGCCTCGAGATCGGCATCAAGCTGATCTGCAGCATCCGCCATCTCTTCGTTGGAGGAAGAGGATGAGGATGAGGAACTTTCATCTGAGCTCTCGTTTCCAGAGCCATCTTCTTCGACATCGGCCTCATCAGTGGTAGGCGGTGCCTCTTGGCGAGAGGAAATTGTGGTGATATCCACATTTTCTTCTTCTTCGTGCTCAGTGCGGGAAGGGGAGAAATCCTTCTGGTCAGATGGTGGAGGAGCAGGGGCTTCTTGCTCGACCTGAGCACTTTTCTCGGTCACGACTTGAGCACTAGGCTCAACTTCCTGTTGGGTGGAGTTTGGGTTACTTGTCAGGGTGGTGTTGGAGCTTTGGGTGGAGTTGGTTGGCGGGGAGGAGGAGTTGGTTGGGGGGAGGAGGAGTTGGTGCTCTTGGTGGAGTAGGTTCTCGGGCAAGGGGTGCAGTTTTTTGTCGTGCTGGTGCAGCAGCGACATCAGCAGTCTTCTTCTTTTTCTTCTTCGAGGTCTCTGGCGTCCCACGCCCAGAGGATGTGGCAGTATTCTTCTCGGTGGACTTTCTCCTTCGAGATTGTCGCTCGGAGAGGGTAGCGTTGTGATCTCTGCACATGTCGACCACAATCTGGCGGACCTTGTCATGAACAACAACAATATTATCTTTCTGTGTTCTTCTTGATTCAGCAAGAGTAGCGAGCTTGGACTTGAAGAATTTTCTCAACACAACATCTTCAGTCTCTTCTTCAAGTTGATTTGTATAGAAAGTTTCTTGTTGACGATCCTTTCGATCTTGGGTCAAATACTTGTCCCAGCTGACCATGTATCTATCCACTCGATCTTGAATTTCCTTCGGAACAAAGTCCTCTTGAGTCACATGCTTTGGAGAGGTGGCCATCTTCAGAAGAACACTGGTGATCTCAACAGAATTCCACTCGGCTAAATTGGAAGAATTTCCTTTGTTTGAGCTCTCTTCATCTGTTCGAGAGCCTGGCACAACAGGTATAGCAGGGGCAGCAGGTGCCGGAGCAGCACGAGGAGTTGGGGCAGCTTGAGATTTCAGCCTTGCCTCCTTGGCTTTCTTCTCGGCCTCCTTGGTGGCCTTGGTAGTAGCAATAGGTTTTGGTATGGCACTCTGGGCCACAACCTTCTCCTTCGAGGCACCAACAACCTCTACATTTTTCTTCACAACACTAGTGGCCGCAGCTTTTTCTTTCGTGGCACTGAGGACCACAACTTTCTTGGTGGCACTTGGGGCCATGGTTGTGTCCTTCGCAGCACTGGGGGCTGCACCTTTCTCAAGCTGGAGCCTGTATTTGTCGGTGACCAAATGCAGTATGCCCAATTGCTTGGCAATCATAGCTTTCTTTTCCTCGGGCTGGCCGTAGAAGTTTATCATCTTAGCCTTCTCAAAATCTTTGGCCTCTAGTTCTTGTTGCTTGGAAAATCTTTCTTGTCTCTGTTTCAGAGTTTCATCTTCTTCGGCCACAGCTGCTTGCTTTCCCTTGGACTTAGCCGACGGTTTTGATCGACGAGGACGAGCGATGGCAATGGGTGGATCTGTGACCAGACTGGTCATGTCAATAGTTCCTCGGGGAGCCGTTGCAGCAGGCTCCTGGATCCTTACGCCCTTGTGGCCTGGTTTCTTCTTCGGTGAAGGAGGAGGAGGATCTTCGACATCTGCCTCCGTACCTTGATCATGTTGCTCGGTACTTGCTTCCTCTTCTGATGTAGCCTCAGGTGGTGAGACAACATTGAGATTTTTCTGGCGCTTGGCAGATTTCTTGTCAGCCTTTGATTTGGTGGTAGGACCAACCTCTTCGGCAAATCCTTCGTCGCCAAGAGTAGCAGCAGCAGCTTTTCTGGCCTTTGCTTGCTTTCTCTTTTCTGCTCGTTCAGCTCGAGCATCAACCAAGTCCTAGAAATCCGCTAGAGTCTTCATAGTAGATGGGTGAGCATTATCTGATGGAGGAGGTCTATTTGCTTGGGTCCACTTGGGCCTTAGAGAGGTGACATCAGACGATGGGTTCTTTAAGGCAAACAATCTTTCCCATCGAGGAATAATGGCCTTGTACTCATACCAACGAAGAGCTTGAAGTCTTCGAATCTCTTGCAGTCTACTGTCTCTAGTTCTGGCATCTTCAACAGAATTTTCAGGCGTTCTCAGATTTTTCTCGATGATCGAGTCCTCTGATAAACCTTCTGAGTTGTTGGTTATCTTTGTTCTTCCTCCAACACGCTTGGGCTATTTGACATTTCCTGCGTTCTCAGACATTTTCCCGCGAAACATATGGGTATGAGGGAAAATAGGCAAGATATGAACATGTACCACACATTTTAGAAGAAAAACATTTTGAACGCAACAATCATATAGAGGGATTTATCTTTGAAACAGATTTTCATGCGACCTAAGCTAGATTTCCATCGGGTGCAAGTCTAACAAAGAAATTTTATGAATGTAGTGCTCAAAGTGTAAATCTATCGATATGAATCTGAGAGATTTTTCCTAAGTGAGAAATTCCACGGGACGAGGGATTTCTTACCTAGGAAATGCTAGAAACTGATTTCCCAAAGTGCAAGGATCCAAACGGATCAAACAGACCTAAGAAAAAGAGAAGAAAATCAAGAACATATCTAGAACTCAAAGAACAAATTTAAACGGATCCGAGTCTAGCCTTGCACATACCCTAACTCGGTGATGTGAGAGATCTACGGCGGCACGGATGCAGATCCTTATCGGCGGGAATGCCTCCGGCGATTTCCTTCCAGCAGCGAAGCGGCGAGGAGATCGGCGGTGACAGAACAGCACATCAACGCGCAAGAACTTGGGGGTGAGAGCAAGAGAGAGACGAAGTCGAGGGAATGTGAGGGTTGCGCCGGTGGGGTGGATCGGTATTTATAAGGGGACGTCTAACATAACTGTCACATCCGATCCAACGGCGCAGATCTTGCGTCTCTCCGTATTCAACGGGCGGATTTTGTGGCGGAGATCGCGGCAAAACCCCAACGAACCGTAAGATATGTGCTCCACGTCCAAGAACAAACTCATCGAACATCGAGTATAAAATTAGATAAACATTCGATAGACTTCCCTACGGAATCAATGACATTCGAAGGGAATCTAATCGAGTACGAATATACATGTTCACGAGAGAAAATCAAATAGAGGGTAGGGATGGAATAGAGGGAAAATAGGGTCCGATACCTAATCAATCCGAGGGAAAAATGAATGATAGAAAACTCGGAATGACAAGTGTATAGGACAAACAACCAACGAATAAAAACACGAGCGAGTAGAAAATAAAGAAAACACAACAAACGTAAACTACTACTAGCGAGTCTACACATATAGTACATAGGATAGACGAGTTAGATCTTACTGCACGTTACATGAGTCCAATATGTTTAACTCACACCTCAGTGCACAGAATCTTTTCTTGTCCAGAGGCTTCATAAAGATATCAGCCAATTGATCTTTGGTGTGAACATGGCTGATAACAATATCTTCTCGCTGAACGTGATCTCGAAGAAAATGATGAAGAATATCAATATTCTTCGTTCGAGAGTGTTGCACGGGATTATGAGCAATTTTTATCGCACACTCGTTATCACATAGCAGAGGAATTTTCTTCACATGGATACCGTAATCTTTCAGCGTTTGCTTGAGCCACAGAATTTGAGTGCAGCATGAGCCAACAACAATATACTCTGCTTCAGCCATAGAAATTGATACGCAATTCTGTTTCTTCAAAGCCCAACAGACAAGACATCTACCGAGAAAATGACATGTGCCTGAGGTAGATTTCTGGTCGACACGATCAACAGCCCAGTCAGAATCAGAATATCCAATGAGATCAAACTGAGCACCTTTGAGATACCAAAGTCCCAAGGTAGGTGTATGAGCAAGATATTGAAGAATTCGTTTGACAGAAATATGATGTGATTCTTTTGGATTTGCCTGAAAGCGAGCACACATACAAACTGATACCATAATGTCAGGTCTAGATTCACATACATAAAGAAGCGAACCAATCATCGAGCGATATTTCTTCTGGTTGAAAGGTTTGCCCTTCTCATCAGCATCTAGGTGCACATTCATAGGCATTGGAGTCTTGATAGTTTTAGAGTTAACGAGATCAAACTTCTTCAGGCAATCCCTGAAATACTTCTCTTGAGATATAAATGTCCCATTCTTCTGTTGACGGATTTGAAGTACGAGAAAGAACTTCAGTTCACCCATCATTGACATTTCATATTTCTTCGACATCATTCGAGCAAATTCTTCGCTGATATCAGAGTTAGTACAACCAAAGATAATATCATCGACGTAAATTTGATACACAAAAAGGTCATCTTTGTATGCACGAGTGAAAATAGTGGGGTCAGTGGTTCCTGGTTTGAAGCCCTTCTTCAGAAGAAAATCCTTGAGTGTTCCATACCAAGCACGAGGTGCTTGCTTTAACCCATAGAGGGCCTTTGTAACAGCCCGGAATTTCCACCTAATTAAAAATTGTGTTTGTTACTTTATTTTGTTGATTGCTAGAATTGTTTGCAGTATTTTTTTCTCCAATTTATTAATTGGTGATTATATTTCCCCTTCCTTCTCGTATCGGCATGCGTAACCGAACCATTCCACCATGGCACACGACCTGTGGCGACACCGGGTTTCACCCGAGCACCATCACAACATCCGGCACGAGACCAGCCATCGCCATCAGAACGAAAAACCTATTTATTTAATAATTGGATTATTTTATTGGGCGTCCGGAAAATGTTCTCGGAATGGTATCAAAGTGAGGTAGGACTGACAGGCTCGCCGCGCTGAGCGCGTGGTTCGAGATTTCGTCTGAATCGAAAGTCGTATGGACTCCCGACGGTCAGAAACGAGGAGTACCGAACGCGCGAGAGAAAACCCGAGGGTATTTGCGTAAACCTGCCACCCAGGCCAGCCTATAAATAGATCACCACTCTCCCCAAGCCCTTCTAGGGTTTCTCCCTTGTAAAAATTGCAGCCACCCCCTCCTAAATCCCCAAATTCTGCCCCCAAGTCTAACGAGGGAGTGACCCCACGACTCCTGTGTGTGAGGATACCTGGTGCATACGAAGACAGGACGCCCGCTGGAAGCTTCGACAGGCCCACGACTGGCCTGCTCTAGGCACCAACGTAGGAGTCCGCGACCATATACGGAAGTAAAGACTTGGCGTTCAAGGCAAGGCTAGAATTAGGCAATTGTCCCTGTAACCTGAGACGGACTCCTCGAGACCTAGCCTAGTATATAAAGGCTGGGAGGGGGACGTCTCAGGCATACAATCTACAATGAACACCTCCGCTCTTGGGTGAACTCGCCTAGACTTCCACTGTAATCGCCCCCTCACATAATATTATCGAGCAGGAAGTGCGTCTCCTGTTAGCCGACGAGTATCGCCAACCTGTTCTTTCTCTCCGATCTAACCCAGGGTCCCTGACCATGTGATTTGCCGAGGCTGATCTTCGTCAATTTGCGCCGACAATGGGGACTACACAGGTTGGAATCACGATCTCGGCGGTCCCATCTCCAGCAAGTCGCAACTCAAGGGATCGAACAAGATCCAACCCACTCGAGGAAATCAAGTTCATCGCAAACCTCTCCATCGCTCCACCAAGATCGCTTGGCCCACAGCCAGACCAAGTCCAACGCTTTGGCAACTACCAAAGTTGTCACTACCAAAGTTGTCACCGTCAAAGAAGGACTCGACGATCCAGAAGGCAAGCACAATCTACGACCGCAAAATCAACCAGGACGCCGGAACAAATACTGGAATTCTATGCGGAAATTCCACCCGAGGAGTCGCAACATGCGACAGAAGCGTTGCAAGCCACTCGAAGACCCGCCGCCACCCGGACACCCACCGCAGGACAAGACAGCGACTCTGAAACTCATACCAGCGAGTACTACGACCCAGATCGAAGACCATATGAATTCACCAAGTTCATTCGGAACTACTCGATCAACGAAGGAATAGAGCTCGACCCAAGGTTCCACTCCCGCACAGAAGACCACTCGCAGTCGTTCCAGGTAATGCAAAGAAGAAGGCACGCGGGCTAAAGAAAGCTTTCAGCCAAAGAAGAACTGGACGGATCCTGTACAATCAACTGTTTCGAGGACGACTGGGGACGCCTTAGAGCAAACCACACCCTAAGAAATTGTCGTCTGTTCGCCGAACTCTCCAACAGCCTCAAGGAGGAGAAGCAGCGCGAAGCCAAACGGGCCCGAGGAGCCGAGCAGTCGCCAGCACCAAATACAGAAGAGCAATACCCCATGTCTCACGGACGAGTCTGCATGATCCAAGAAGGACAATGATACGTCCCAAACATATCTATAATTTCTGCTTGCTCCATGCATGTTTTTTGTGACTTTGCCATGTTTTGCTTGAACTTTCATACAGTTTTGAACATATTTGGACTAATCTATTAACCCAGTGCACCCAGCTGCCAGTTGCTGTTTTCTGCTGTTTTTGTATTTCAGGTTTTCCGGCCATTAAAAGTGCTCCAAAAAATACAGGAAAATCAGATAAAAAATCAGCGTCGCGGAAGCTTCCGGAAACACCAAAGAAGAGAAGGGGGGCCACCACCAGGGAGCCAGGAGGGTCCCTGGCGCGGCCCCACCCTAGGCCGCGTCAGGAGGCCTCCTGGCTGCCTGGTGGGTCTCCTCGAGACCCCCCTTCGCCTATATTTACCCCCCGTGACGGAAACCCCTAGGAAGAACTCCTTTTTCGCGATCTCGCCTTTGTTCCGCCGCCGCCGCCATTTCAAGATCGGGGCTGCCTGGAGAAGCTGCTCTGGCACCCTGCCAGGAGAAGCCACCCCCTCCGAGAGACCATCCATAGCCATGGACGCCTCCCATATGTACCATGAGTAGTTCCCCTTGGACCATGGGTCCGTGACCAGTAGCTATGTGATCTATCTCTCCCTCTTTTGTGCTTCCACTTTCGAGTCCTCGTGAGCTGCCTCACATGATCGAGGCATCTATGTAATTTCTGTTGTAGCTATGCTGAGTTTGTTGGGATCTGATGGATTATGAGACTATGTTCAGATTGTGATGAGTAATATATTTGGTTCTTCTCTTTTATATTTTGTTCTTGAGTAAATTCTTGCATGTTCTCCGTTGCGGTATTTGCTTTGGCCAAGTATTTTATTTGCAACTCCAAGAGAGAGCGTTATGCTCGATTGTGGGTTCATCCCCTTGATGTCTAGCTTGAGTGACAGAAACATGAGACTAGGGGATGTGTTGTTGCCACTGGGATAAAACAATGGTGCTTGTACTTGCGGGTTCAAGGATTGTTTACTTTCTCAAAGTTCTTTTAATGCAGTTGTCTGTTGCTTTGAGTTTACACTTTGGGTGGGATTCACAACTTAATACCAGCGAGATGTTCTGGATAGATATCTCAAGGTGGATGATTCGTAGTAGATGCAGATGGATTTCGGTCTACTTTCCTTGGCGTACTGCCCATTGCTTTTGAGCCCTTCCTTTCTTTCCAGCATAGTTAGCATTGCGGTGCCTTCATAATCCTGTCAATTGCCCAACTGTGATTAGTTTACCTCGCTAGCACTTTTATCGTCTTTTGGGAGAGAGACATCACTAGTGAAAATCACGGGACCCGGGTCCATCTTCACATTATTGTTCACAGTACCAATTTACTTTCAGTATTTACTTTTCCGTTGCTATCACTATCATTATTATCTCTTGCGTTAATCCTTTGTCAACAGCAAGGCCGGAGGAATTGACAACTCCTCTGAACTCGTTGGGAGCAAAGTTATTTGTATCTGTGTGCAGGTCCGACTGAAGTTAGAAACCTAGGTTGTGAACGGCGCCATTGTTCAATTTACCACCTACTTGTATCTATTGAGTCCTACTGGAGACAATCTAGACCTTAGCATCTTCGCTGAGGGAAACTTGTTGTTGTGCTACATCAAGCCTTCCACTTGGGGTAACCAATGAGGGGCGAGAAGCCATCAAGCAAATTTCTGGCGCCGTTGCCGGGGACTCAAGTCTACAAGATAGGGGAGTTGCACACTAACCTTTACCTTTGCTTTTTAGTCTTGTTAGTTTACCTTTCAGTTTTTACTTTTGTGTCCTTAATCAAAAATACCAAAAATACCTGCTGCTACTATGGGTTCCAATGAAAACACTAAGTTGTGTGACTTCGCTAGTCACAACAACAGTGACTTTATCTGCACTCCTATTGCTCCACCTGCCACTTCAGCACATTCTTATGATATTAAACCTGCTCTGCTTAACCTTGTTATGAAAGATCAATTCTCAGGAGCAGGAGAAGATGTTGCTTTGCACCTAAACAACTTTATCGAGCTCTGCGACATGCAGAAGTACAAGGAAGTGGATGGAGACATCGTCAAGCTGAAGCTTTTTCCTTTCTCTTTGAGAGGAAGAGCCAAGGAGTGGCTACAATCTTTTCCCAAAACAGTATCGATTCTTGGAGTAAATGCAAAGATGCTTTTATAGGGAAGTACTATCCCCCTGCTAAAATTATTCAATTACGGAGTAACATTATGAATTTCAGGCAATTGGATAATGAACACGTTGCCCAGGCTTCTGAACGTATGAAGACGCTTGTCAAGAACTTCCCCAAACATGGACTGACTACCTGGATGGTTATCCAGACTTTTTATGCAGGCTTGAACTTCACCTCGCGGAACCTGTTAGATTCGGCCGCGGGAGGAACTTTTATGTCAACCACGCTTGGTGCTGCCACAAAGCTACTAGATGAGATGATGCTGAACTACTCTCAGGGGCACACCGAAAGATCTCCAACTGGTAAGAAGGTAAATTCTGTCGAGGAGATCTCCTCTTTAAATGAAAAGGTTGACCTTATCATGTCTCTACTTACCAAGCAACCTTCTATTGATCCTCAAGATGTTCCTTTAAATTCTTTGGTTTCTCAGGAGCAAGTAGATGTCAATTTTTTCTCTAGAAAAAACTTCAATAATAATGCTTATAGGAGTAACTTTGGTAGCAACAATCCTAGGCCTTTCCCATCCAACAACTATGGGAACAACACTTATCCTACCACCAGCAACTCCTATAGCCAGAACTATAGGGAAAAAGACCTGCCCAGCTATGAGAAACTTGTAGAAATAGAAAAGGCCACCAAAAGCTATATGCACACTCAGTTTGAACAAAACAAGGCCTTTTCTAGACAATTAGATGAGCACTCCTCTATCCTGCAAAACATTAGCAAACAGCTTGAGAGCCTAAACGGTGACATTTCCAGTCTCCAAACTAGACTCAATGCCATCGAGTCTTATGTTTCAAACATGTCTCATACCCAATCTACCTTGATAAACCAAATGGCAACTAAACCCGAAGTTGTACCCAAGGAAGAAGAGAGAACTAAGAGCCTTCCTAACTACCACATAGTAGCCACTATCCAAGTAGTCGAGGATGTCCAAACTGTTAGCACCCATCACGCCCCTAGTCCCACTGGACCTATCAATGGTGATGCTACCACATCAGCCTTAGAAGAGGAAAACTCTATGAACATAGAGGCTTTCAAACAAGTGAGCTTAAATAATATCACTACTTCCTTGGCACATAGTAGTGATTTAGACTTTGACAACTGCACTTTACCATAAGTTATTGGTTTCCTACATAAGATGTCTAGAGACCCCCACACTAGCACACTCAATCTTGCCTTCACAGAGCATATCACCAATGCTCTAATCAAAGTTAGGGAGGATAAGCTTAGACTAGAAGCCTCCATACCTAGGAAGCTATAAGATGGTTGGGATCCTATGATAAAAATTAAATTGAATAACTTCTCTTGCTATGCTCTTTGTGATGTTGGAGCAAGTACCTCTGTTATGCCCAAAAGAATATATGATATGCTTGAATTGAAACCTTTTGATTCTTGTTCTTTTGGTGTTCGTCTTGTTGATTCTTCCGTAAAGAAACCTTTGGGGAAGATCGACGATGTTCTTATCATTGTCAATGACAATTATGTTCCCGTTGATTTCACTATTATGGACATTGAGTGTGAACCTTCCTGTCCAATTATTTTGGGACGTCCTTTTCTTCGCACAGTTGGTGCTATCATTGACATGAAAGAGGGAACTATCAAATTCCAATTCCCTCTCAAGAAAGGGATGGAACATTTCCCTAGGAAAAAGATTAAGTTACCTTTTGAGTCCGTCACACGGGCTAGTTATTCTCTTGAAAAGACTTGATCTTCTGCTTTAAGCCTAGCTAATGGCTCTAAAGAAGCACTTTCGGGAGGCAGCCCGCAACGAATTTAGTTTTTTTATTTTTGCTTTTGTTCTGTTCTTAGTGGTCTTGATGATTGTTACTACTGTAGAAACATCATTGTCTCTTTATTTTTCAAGCTTTGTGCCAAGTTTAGCCTCATACGGCAAGGGAAGTAAAAGTTGTGACATGCTGTCCAGAAAACAGATTCTGTCCTCGTGACTAGAAAAATTACAGAAAAATCCCAGTTCATCGTTTTGAGCTAAAAGTTTTACACAGCGTGCTCTATACAATTACGAAACTTCCGTATGTTCTGAGTTTTTTGATTTGAGTTGCAGAAGTATCCCTAAAAAATTTGTTTCTATATGCTGTTCTGTTTTTCACAGATTCTGCCACGTTTTGTCTCTCCGTACTTTTGCAAACCTTAAGCTTGCTTTTTCTTTGCAAAAACTTTTTGGCAAGCTTTATAAACAGTAGATCTTCCTGGAAATCCTTATTTGAAGTAGAGGAAAAAATATTTTATTAGGGTACTAACCTCTCTAATCAGTCTACAATGAGTTATGTATGAAGGGAGTTTTCAAGTGTGCGATGGAAGATGATGAAAGAAGATTCGGGAGTGTCAAGCGCTCAAGCTTGGGGATGCCCCCATGCATCCCCAACAAATATTCAAGGAGACTCAAGCGTCTAAGCTTGGGGATGCCCCCGTGCATCCCCTTCTCCATCAACAATCATCAGTTTGTCCCTCGTTGCACTATATTTTTATCACTTCATGCGTTATGTGCTTTTCTTGGAGCGTCTCGCTCTTAGGTTTTGTTTCGTTTTTAGTTTTCTTTAGCTTTGTTTGTTTTAGTAACAATTTAGATCCCAGCTTACTTACTCTTTTGTGTGGGAGATATTCACGCTCCGCTCGAACTAGAACTCCTCATAGGATTTGCATGCTTATTCTTTTAGTTGTGAGCTGTTATTTTTCTTTTCTTAGCTGCTGCTCTGTTTAGCTGTAGTGCTTTAGTTTTTCTAGAGCTTTTCTTTTGTCTTAGGTTGAACTTTCTATAGGTTGCATGTTTTATCTTGTTAGAGAGTTTGCCTGTTGCACTGAGTTCTGTGTCTTGACTGAAAGTAGGTAGTTAAAGTTGCTATTCTCTTTGTAGTAGTAACTTGCAATAGTTTTGAGGTATTGACTAGAGTAATGTTTGAACTTATGGTGTCAAGAGCTCTTGCCTATTAGTGATAGATGTCGTATTTTGGGCAATCCGTGTGTTTTTCGAAAACCAAAAACCCCTGTTGAGAACTCTAGCTACTAGATGGATCACTAACCTCTGGAGGGTTCGAATATTAGAGTACACTCACGTACCATGAGTCGAGGATGCGCAAGGATAACCAAACCCCCATACACTCCTCCTCGGGGTACTTGTCTCTTTGTGAAGCTCCTGATTAGATTGAGAGTTACCGATAATAAGTGCATGAGTTCTTCGGACTAATGTGAGTATTCGAAAGTTGACACTTCCACCCACCTATACTTTTTCTAGCCTCTTCGGTACCGTGCATTGCCCTTTCTCACCTCGAGAGTTGGCGCATACTTCGCTGGTGCATCCAAACCCTTGGCATGATACGCTCTGTCATCATAAGCCTCCTTATATCTTTCCTCAAAACAGCCACCATACCTACCTACAAGGCATTTCCATAGCCTTTCCGAGATACATTGCCATGCAACATCCACCTTCTCATGACTTGATCTTCATGTCATACATGCTACTTGCTTGATCGATGAGCCGCATGCTAGTTGGGCCTTGCCCTAATCATTGCTACATGACGCGCTAGTATCATTGCATATCCTTCTACCCTGGCAGAGGCATACATTTGCATCATGATAGTTACATTTTCTTTATGTGAGTACCTTTGTAAAGTGTGAAAGATCTCCTATATTCTTGTAAAATATAGAGTATTGCCCCTAAAGTGAGGAAAAGATCCCAAAGAGGACAAAATCAAAAGATCCCAAAGAGGACAAATGAGAGTTAAATAGAAATAGCCATTGAGGCCACCAAAAAAAATAAAAATAGACTCTTGCTTGTTAAGACTTGAATTGAATTGCATGCTTTGATTGCTTTACTTAAAAGTCCTTTTATGGTTGTGTGGCATGTCACCACAGGAATTAAGCTTGGGGATGTTGATACGTCCCAAACGTATCTATAATTTCTGCTTGCTCCATGCATGTTTTGTGTGACTTTGTCTGCTTGAACTTTCATACCCTTTTGAACCTATTTGGACTAACCTATTAACGCAGTGCAACCAGTTGTCAGTTTCTGTTTTCTGCTGTTTTTGTATTTCAGGTTTTCCGGCCATTAAAAGTGCTCCAAAAATCCCGGGAAAAATATATAAAAAATCAGCGCAACAGAAGCTTCCGGAATCACCAAGAGAGGGAATGGGGGCCACCACTAGGCAGCCAGGAGGGCAGGTGGCGCGGCCCCACCCTGGGCCGCGCCAGGGACCCACCTGACTGCCTCGTGGGTCCCCTCGATGCCCCCCTTCGCCTATATTTACCCCTCGGGGTGGAAACCCCTAATATCGATCTCTTTCTCGCGAACTCCCCTTTGTACCGCCGCCGCCGCCGTTTCAAGATCGGGGCTGCCTGGAGAAGGTGCCCCGGCACCCTGCCGGTAGGAGGAACCCCCTCCGAGAGACCATCCATAGCCATGGACGCCTTTCGTATGTACCATGAGTAGTCCCCCTTGGACCATGGGTCCGTGACCAGTAGCTATGTGATCTATCTCTTCCCCTTTTTGTGCTTCCACTTTCGAGTCCTCGTGAGCTGCCTCACATGATCGAGGCATCTATGTAATTTCTGCTGTTGCAAAAAAAGAGAGAAGGGGGCATACTACTATTCTTTTTGATAGATCCACACTAGCACTTCATCTTCTATCCCTTGTACTCCATAGAGATCATCATCATGCATATAGCTATGTGGGGACCTTCACACTATAGAACTTGGCTTGTATATTCCAATGATGAGCCTCCTCAAATGAGCTCTAGGTCTTCTTGAGCAAGCAAGTTGGATGCACCCCCACTAGTTCCATTGGAGAGCTTACCTTAGCCTTTCACACCTTTTTGTCTTTCTCCTCCACCTTCTTTCTGTTTCTCCTTTTAGGTGTGAACTTTCTTGCTCACGCTCATCCATTGCATGAGTTCTCAAAATATCGAAAGGGAGTGGATCAGTTTGACTTGTACCTGACTAGTGGTCTGGGGACGAGTCCAGATAAGAATCCAAAGGAGACCAAGTGTGAAACTATAGTAGATAGTTGTTCTCAACAACCTTTTTTCTCTTTCTTCCTAGTCCCTTGCTTGCACGCAAACACCATTTGGAGACATTCGAGTCACGGACAACAAGAGCTCTTGCACCTTTTGTTCTTTTGTTGCTTATGTCAATGCTAATATAGACTCTTGCTTGTTAAGAATTGAATTGAATTGCATGTCACCACAGAAATATGCTTGTTATCATTTACCTACTCGAGGACGAGCAGGAATTAAGCTTGCGGGTGTTGATACGTCCCAAACTTATCTATAATTTTTGCTTGCTCCATGCATGTTTTGTGTGGCTTTGCCATGTTTTGCTTGAACTTTCATACACTTTTGAACATATTTGGACTAATCTATTAACCCAGTGCACCCAGCTACCAGTTGATGTTTTTGTATTTCAGGTTTTCCGGCCATTAAAAGTGCTCCAAAAAATCCAGGAAAATCAGATAAAAAATCAGCATAGCAGAAGCTTCCGGAAACACCAAAGCAGCGAAGGGGGGCCACAACCAGGGAGCCAGGAGGGTTCCTGGCGCGGCCCCACCCTAGTCCGCGCTAGGAGGCCTCCTGGCTGCCTGGTGGGTCCCCTCGACACCCCCCTTCGCCTATATTTACCCCCCGTGACGGAAACCCCTAGGAAGAACTCCTTTTTCGCGATCTCGCCTTTGTTCCGCCGCCGCCGCCATTTCAAGATCGGGGCTGCCTGGAGAAGCTGCTCCGGCACCCTGCCGGGAGAAGCCACCCCCTCCGAGAGACCATCCATAGCCATGGACGCCTCCCATATGTACCATGAGTAGTTCCCCTTGGACCATGGGTCCGTGACCAGTAGCTATGTGATCTATCTCTCCCTCTTTTGTGCTTCCACTTTCGAGTCCTCGTGAGCTGCCTCACATGATCGAGGCATCTATGTAATTTCTGTTGTTGCTATGCTGAGTTTGTTGGGATCTGATGGATTATGAGACTATGTTCAGATTGTGATGAGTAATATATTTGGTTCTTCTCTTTTATATTTTGTTCTTGAGTAAATTCTTGCATGTTCTCCGTTGCGGTATTTGCTTTGGCCAAGTATTTTATTTGCAACTCCAAGAGAGAGCGTTATGCTCGATTGTGCGTTCATCCCCTTGATGTCTAGCTTGAGTGACAGAAACATGAGACTAGGGAATGTGTTGTTGCCACTGGGATAAAACAATGGTGCTTGTACTTGCGGGTTCAAGGATTGTTTACTTTCTCAAAGTTCTTTTAATGCAGTTGTCTGTTGCTTTGAGTTTACACTTTGGGTGGGAGTCGCAACTTAATACCAGCGAGATGTTCTGGATAGATATCTCAAGGTGGATGATTCGTAGTAGATGCAGATGGATTTCGGTCTACTTACCTTGGCGTACTTCCCATTGCTTTTGAGCCCTTCCTTTCTTTGCAGCATAGTTAGCATTGCGGTGCCTTCATAATCCTGTCAATTGCCCAACTGTGATTTGTTTACCTCGCTAGCACTTTTATCGTCTTTTGGGAGAGAGAAATCACTAGTGAAAATCACGGGACCCTAATCCATCTTCACATTATTGTTCACACTACCAATTTACTTTCAGTATTTACTTTTCCGTTGCTATCACTATCAGTATTATCTCTTGCGTTAATCCTTTGCAAACAGCAAGGCAGGAGGAATTGACAACTCCTCTGAACTCGTTGGGAGCAAAGTTATTTGTATCTGTGTGCAGGTCCAGGTGAAGTTAGCAACCTAGGTTGTGAACGGCGCCATTGTTCACCTTACCACCTACTTGTATCTCTTGAGTCCTACTGGAGACAATCTAAACCTTAGCATCTTCGCTAAGGGAAACTTGCCATTGTGCTACATCAAACCTTCCGCTTGGGGTAACCAACGAGGGGCAAGAAGCCATCAGACGACCCTCAAAAGCAAAACAGAACGCCCACACCCTGCAAACCCGAGCAGCTGAGGGCCTAAAAACAACAGAAATCTACCAGCTATACGGCGCAGAGACCAACATCACCTTCTTACAAAGCAATCACCCACCTGCAATTCCAAGGCCAGGGCACGCACCACTGGTCCTCAATGCTCAGATCGGCGGCTACGACATGGACAAAATCTTCATGGATGGAGGCAGCAACTTAAACATAATCTTCACCAGCACCTTACGCAAGATGCTGATTCCGCGATCAGTATGGAAAAAGTCAGATGTCACAATCCACGACGTAGTTCCAGGCGAAGCAGCTACCTCCCTCGGGACAATCGAGCTCGATGTCATCTTCGGCAGCAAGGGAAACTTCGCAAGAAAAGTCCTCATGTTCGAAGTACTCGACTGGCAGTCCCAATACCATGCCATACTAGGACGACCCGCATTCGCACGATTCATGGCGGTCCCGCACTATGCATACCTCAAGCTCAAGATGCCAGGACCCTCAGGGATCATCACGGTCAATGGAATCTTCATCAAATCAGACCAGTGCGACCGTGATTTTCATGAAGTATCTGACACGTTCAGAGCTCAGCAGCAGCTCGAAGAAATAGCCATGGTAACAGACAGAATCGTCTTTCTACTAGCAAGTAGAAGCGAGTCAAAGGAATTCAACTACGACTTCAGCGTCGACAGCGACACAGTCACCCACCAAGTTCACCCAACGGACCCGGACAATACGGTCCGTATCTACGCCCACCTCCTAGAAGAGCAAGTAGCCGCCCTCATGGCCCTCCTTCGTGAAGAGTGGAAAATCTTCGCCTAGTGCCCAGCCGACATGCCTGGAATACCACGAGAGTTCGAAGAACACGCACTACACATACATCCAAACACCAAACCAGTAAAACAGGCGGTGCGCCGATTCTCAGAACCCAAGTGACGGGGATTAACCCCGGCAAATCCCAGGGTCAGGGACCCTGGGTTAGTCATAGAGATGGCACAGGTTGGACGATACTCGTCGGCTAGCAGGACAAGCATTTCCTGCTCGATATTATTGCTTGAGGGGGCGATTACAGTGGAGGCCAAGGCGAGTTCTCGCAAGGCTAAGATGAGTAGATGCGTATTGAGTTGTCCTGAGCGTCTCCCCTCCCAGCCTTTATATATTAGGCTAGGTCTCGGGGAGTCCTTACTAGGTTACAGAGATGGTTTCCTAGTACTAATCGTTGCCTTGTACGCCAAGTTTCACCTTCCATGTTAGTCGTGGACTCCTACGTCGGTGCCTGGTTGGGCCAATCGTGGGCTTGTCGTAGCTTCCCAGCGGGCCTTCTGTCTTCATACGCACCAAGTAGCCTTACATGCAGGAGTCGTGGGGTCACCCCCTTGTCAGTAGCCCCCGAGTGCCACGGGGACTCGAAGAGTCGCGCAGGGACTCGAATTCTTCTGCGCTTTTATTGTTTGCAAGCGTGGTATCTCCACGGGTCGCTGGCAGTTTTGAGCCATGACAATATCTGTTTTGAGGGATTGCTAAGCTGAAAGGGCCCAAGGAGTCGACTGGTCGAGCCTTGGTGAATTGTGCTAGTGACAAATACCACAGTAGCCCAATCAAGCTCACGTCCCTCGACATGGACTTGGAACGACTGGTGTCAAGAAAAGTCATGCCGCTGCAGGTCTTATAGGATCAATTGCTGCCAGTCTAAGCACATAGCCTGAGCGCGTCCGCTCGGCTCTTTCTATCATGCAAGCACATGGAAAAGGTCGGGAGTGAAATCGCTCTGCGGCAAGTCCCGGCCCGGCCTTTCTGCGCAACGGGGTCTTACCTACACGCTAAGCTTGCGTGGCATCTGGGTACAGTGTGTCGTAGCCCAGGCATAATTGTTTTTGTAGAGGAACGGAGCCTGGTTTAGCGATGCACCCACTTTGAATAAATAATCAAGTGAGCTGTTTTAGCAATCACTCGCGGAGCTTTGTAATGAACTCAGGCGAGGAAAATAAGAAAGCATCCACTCGGAATGTCGTCGAGTGCGCGAGTAAGTCATGTTTGTTGAATTGCTGAGTCTCTTTTGCAAGTAGTCACTCGAATGATTTACTGCTTTCGGGGTGAGGGAGCACCCGAACTCTGAGAGTATGCATTTTCTGTTGGTGCGAGTGATCACTCGAGCACATTTTGCCTTCTGGGTGAGGGAGCACCCGAACTCGAATAAAGGTACTCCCAATGGGAGTAAAAGATTTTTGAAATAATATGAAAAAGCTTGCAAAGAGCTGGATGCTGACCGAAGATGCGTGCTTGAGACGCGTTGCTGAGGTGTGACGGTTGCTGGTTCGTCTGACAGGTTGGGTCGCCATGTCAAGGGAAAATGAAGTGACTTGACATCTGTTTCCCGAAAATTTCGCACTACGTGATGATGGCCGTCGTTTTTCGCGCACGGTGGGGGGTATGATTAGTGCGCCGGTTGAGTTTTCCATGTTTCTCGGCTATCGTGGGATCGTGCCACGTCTGCTGGACTCCACAATGAGTGGTGTCGATTTGCTTGCTCCGGCTGTTGGTTAAATACCAGGGGGTCTGTTGTGTTTAGGTTTTCGCCCAGCCATTGCCTTCTCCTTCCTCTCTTTCTTCTTTCTTCTTCGTTCTCTGCCTCCTTCCTGTCTTTCTGTGCGATTTGCTAGTTTAAGATTTTATATCCAAGCACCCTCGCAGTGCTGCACAGGAGTCGGCGAGGATGACCGGTAGATGGGAGCGCTCTGCTTTTGGAGCTGCAGATCTGGATGAGCTGGTGGCCGATGGCGTGGTGGCGCATGATGCCGCTTGGATTCCTGCGGATGAGGAGGTTCCTGCGCCCCGTCCAGATGAGCGGGTATGCTTTCACAGTTTCTTCCCCCGTGGTTTTGCACTTCCCATTCATCCTTTCCTCCGGGGATTACTTTGCGCCTATTAGTTGGAATTGCATGATTTGACCCCCAATGGGATTCTGCACATTGCCTGTTTCATTACGCTCTGTGAGGGATTTTTGGGGATTTATCCCCATTGGGGTCTCTGGAAACGTCTCTTCAACGTGAAGAGGACAAATTCTGAATATGCCATTGGGGGCATGGGTATGTCCAAGAAATCTGCCTATTTTGATCTGGAGAAGATGGACTCCATCTTTTCGTGGCGGAGGAGTTGGTTTTATCTGAAGGACCAGTGCGTTGAGGGTCAGCGGTTTGGTCTGCCCCCTTTCGATCCTGCTGCGCGGGCGGTTAAGAGATCTTCATGGGCGCATCTATTGTCTGCTCCCGAGTCGTCTCTCGTGGAACCGTTTGTGCAGAGGATTACTGCTTTGAAGGATGAATTGACTGGCGGCCAGCTTATCTCCGTGTTTGTCAAGAGACGTGTGCAGCCGCTTCAGCATCGGATGCGTCCCATGTGGCAGTACACTAGGCCTGATGACTCCACCAGTTGTTCACCCGAGGAGTTTTCCGATGATGACCTTTTGGCTCGAGTACAACAAGTCACGAAGTGTACGAGCATTGGGGAACAGAGTCTTGTTTGTCCTTACTCTGCTGACTTGCCTCTTCCTTAGGTACTTGTCTTTGATTTATTTTTTGTACTATTGACTCGTTTTTGTTGAATGCTGATGTTGGTTTTGATCTGTAGGGTCACATCCCTTTGTTGAAAAATCCGCTGCAGCCTGAAGATGCGGATATACTTGATGAACCTAGCGAGGTTGGTGCTGATCCTGTGCCTGCGGGTGATGGGGGTGCTTCTGGCGCTTCGGGTGCTGTTGCTGTCGAGTCCACGGGTGTCCCACCGCCAGTTGCGGATGATTCTGGGTATTTGAGTCCTCTTCGTGTCAAACGCGCTCGCCCTTTGAGTGCGAGTGGTCGTGATGGGATGGGTGGTGGTGATGACTTGCCGGTGGTAGTGCAGCCTGCTGTCCCGTGTCCTCCCTCGGCTGTCCCAAAGAGGCGCAGGTTCGGTATGTTGCTCCGTTCGAGCGCTGCTCCTGCTGGGTTAGTGTAACTTTCCTCTTTGTCTTTCTTTTTGTTATTTTCTGTGACTGGTATTCTGAAGATATGCCATTTGCAGGACTGCTCCTGCTCCGGCTGCTTCCTCTGCGAGTGCTCGTACTGCCGCTGCTCCTTCGACTGATTCTGGTGCGGCTTCTGATCAGCTGGCTGGTTCCGCTACTCCTGCGGCTTTGAGTGCTCGGACGACTCCTGTGACTGCAGGCGCGGAGGGAACTTCTGCGACTGACTCATCTGGGGAGCCTACCGCGGCTGTTGCGGCTTCTGAAGGGGACTTTCCTCTGGGCGTTAAACCTTTGATCCCTGAGGATCACTTCTTGGCGAGGCGGGACCTTTCTTCCGAGGATAAAGCAAAGTTTTTGATCATATGGCGGAGCAGGTATGTGATTTATTTGCCCTTCTGTGCTTTGCCATAGTAACCCCCGACGCTATAAACAGTCACTTGTGAGTGGTTGTAGTCTATGATTTTGGTCTTATACATATTGGGAGCACGGCAGTGCTCCCAATGGGAGTAGCCTCCGAGACTGCAAGCAATCATTTGTGATTGGTTGTAGTCTTTGATTTTATTCTTTCCTGTGCTCTTGCCTTGATGTATTTTCTTGGGTGCAGCCTTTGTTCCGGATGTGCGAACGTTTGCTGACTGAAACTGATCGGTGGCGACGCACTCACGACTCGGTCCAGGGGAGCTTGACTGCTATGAGACGTGAGATCCTGATTCTTGGTCTTCTTTCCTTTTGCTGATTGATTTTGCCTGACTGATGTTTTGTTCCGTAGGCCGTAAGAAGGGTGCTGACAAGCGTGCGGAGGCTGCAAAGAAGGAGCTTGCCGAGCTTCAGGCTGCTCTAGAGTCCAAGGAGGAGCTGCAGGCACAGCATAGCGAACTCGAGCGGTTGCGGCGGGTGGAGGAGCAGTTTCTCCAAGTCGAGAAGGCTAAGTGTGAGCGCCTGCAGGACTTGGCGGGCTCTCTGACTGGTTAGTGGACTCTTTCTGTCGTTCGTTTACTGGGGTTTTTTTGTCTCTGAAGTTGCTGGGATGTTAATCTTTTTCCTTTTTCCAGGTTCTGCGGGTATTGGGGCGGTGGAGGTTTCTGCTGCAGGTACGGGTGTTCTCCGTGGCTTTGTAGATGTTGTCTCAGGTGCTGATGTGGCTGTTGGGGATGTCTGTGCTCGGGCTTCAACTCTTCTGAAGATTCTCCATGAGCATATGTTCCCAGATGCAGTGAAGCGTCCTGAGGGTCTCGATTCTCTGGTTGTTGCCTTCGGTCCGGATGGTGATCAGCTGGAGGGCTTGGTTCGTGAGAACGTGGTGAGTGGGCTTGCCACGTCTATTGTTGTTCTTCTGGTTCATGGTGTCCCTATTGAGGATTCCATGGTAGATAGCTTGCATGATTACACGGACGAGCAGAGTGCTCGAGCTACTCGGCTGGCCCGCCAGCTGCATCTGGTCGTGGAGGCGAACAATGCTGCAGCCGAGGATTAGGGTGACCCTGTTTTTGTTTTGAAACTTTCAATTGTAATGTGCCTCCTGCGGGACGGCGGATCTAATTCATGGACCTGCTTTGCTTTCTTGTGCTGGTTGTTCCCTTGTTTCCTTTGACTTGTTTCTCTTTGCGGTAGGCCATCCTGGGCGTTTCTCGGGCTTGGAATTTGCTGAAGGAGGATGCTCACGAGGGTGCTTACGAGTCTGTTTTCTTGAGGCTGAAAGAGGCCGAGCATGAGATCGTTCGGCTGAAAGGTGCTGTTGCGGTCCATCGATCGAAACATGAGCATGCTGAGGCTGTCTTGGAGGGCTTGGCAGCTTGGATGGTGAAGTTGTCTGACGTTCTGAAGGGTGTGTCGGGGGACTGGTACCCGGGTAGGCTAACCCAAGCGGAAGCAACTTTTCAAGACAAGGATGGACCGATTGGACCACAGCTGGGCCGAGCTGGGCAGATGTACGGCCGATTGCTCCAAGGCAATCAGCCGTATCAAATGCCAGCAGTCGGCCCAGGCGCAATCGGACCAACCTTCCTTTACCAAGACGATCATCCGATTGGTCCGCAGCTGGCCCGAGGTGGATACCTGGAAGGCCGATTGCCCAGAGCAATCGACTTTGCCAGGTACCACTAGTCGGTCCAGGCGCAATCGGAACCACCTAATACCCAGTCGGGGGTATGATTACGAGGTCATAAATGCCATATCCCCAGATATCCGGGTGGCAGGAAGCCCAGGTCATGTCAAAGATCTGGGGGAGATACGGTGTCGACCTCTCCGCCGATTCCGCGGACAGGCCGACAAGACCGCACCCCCTAGCTCCACTGTTCATCCCTACGCTCTACGAGTCTACAACATGGGCCGCCGCTCGTAGGTTCCAGGTCAGCCGGAGAGGAGCAGTCGGTGGGCCCAGGCCGATTAGAGGATGACAACTGGGCCCATTCGGCAATGAAGTTACCGAAGTACCCTGGGCTCACACTATAAGAGCCAGGGTACCCCTCCTGCGTGAGGGACGACGCCTGACACTAGATCACCATTACTCACTTCCCCTCAGTTCATTCACTGCTAGTAGTTACTCCTCAGGGAAGCAGGAGAGGACCTTGCCCATGGCGGCGGTGTTCTCTTTCCCCTGAGAAGATAGAGAAGCAGTAATTGTAGTCAGATCATTGATATACAAGAGACAAGCAGGAGTAGGGGTGTTATCTCTCCGGAGAGCCCCGAACCTGGGTACATCGTGGTGTCCTCACCGTGCTTGTGCCCAACCCGATTCCGGCACCATCGACATTCTCTCCCTCGCGTCTTCCCCTCACTTTAGCCATCCCATGGCATCTGGCGTTACATATCGACGACAGTTGGCGCCCACCGTGGGGCAGACCGAGGCGTCGACTGGAGTCAAGATCTGGACGGGATTTTCCTCTGCATCGGGCGGAAGCCACGCCTCTGGCCTGATTCTAAGGCGTGGGGCAATTGACTATGTGGTGGACTACTCGGCGCGGTACAGGGCTGGAGCGCCCCTGCCGCCCGGTGTGTCGCTGCAGGTTGGCAGTCATCGCCTCTTCATCGGCAGCTTCCCTGAGGCGTATCCCAGGGATGTTCGCATCTTCTCGTGTGCTACAGACCCGCTCCCGACCAGGGGCTGCAGTGCAGCACCTGGCAGAGAGGAAGGCCGAGTGCACGCCGCCGTCATGATGGCGGGAGCATCTTCATCAACCAACCGCGATCCAGCGAGTGCGGCTAGAAAGGCCAAGGAGGTAGCTGAGGCTGCAGAGCGAATCGGCACCAGTGCGTTGCGGGATGTGTTATACACACCCGTGAACAGGAATGGTGATCCGGAGCAGGTTCACACGGAGCTGGAAACAGCACGGCTCGCTCTGGCTCGCAGGGCTGAGCAAGTGCTGGCAGAAGAGCGTAGGCTGGGAGCCATCACAAGGGAATACAATGCAGCACATGCAGGACCGCGCCGGCCGATTGAGCCCGCGGTCCTGGAAGATCTGAGAAGCCGAGCAGATAGCGCTTGAGTTAGAAGACCTGGAAGGAGATGAGCGGCGTGAGCAATCGCGCCGAATGCGTGAGCTGATAGCAGCCGCCAAGGAACAGAGGCTCGTAGCAATGGGCAACCAGAACGCAGAACCAGAGGCATCAAGAGGAACTGTGAGGCCGAATGCAGGAGCTAACCAGCGACCGAATGCATCGCGCCAGAATAGACACCAACCCGCGCCATCTCGGCACGAGAGCAAGGTCAGAAGCAATCGGCCACCTCCAGCAGCAAGCAGAAGAATGGAAGAGCCAGCGGTCAGCAGCAGGAGCAATGACATGCCGCAGCAATCGACGCCAAGACCAGCAATTAGCGCTCGACTTGGCCCTCGCCAAATCGGTCAGAATGATGCAAGGCATCGCATTGATCTCCTGGAGAAGGAAGCTCAGGAAGATGAAGAAGGAGAAGCTGGCCCATCATGTTTTCGTCATCGCGTTCGGACGGAAAAATTCCCCAAAAGCTTCACGCTGCCGAGAGACACGCCCAAGTACAATGGTTCTGTGAAGCCTGAAGACTGGCTGTCTGATTACCTGATAGCAGTCCGCATTGCAGGAGACAATTGGCGTGTAGCAGTCCGCTATGCACCTCTCATGCTGCAGGGCTCAGCAAGGACGTGGTTGAACAGTTTTCCCAAGGACAGTGTGAACTGCTGGGAGGATTTCACGACGGCATTCATCCACAACTTCACAAGCACATACGAGAGGCCCAACCTCCCGCGGCAGTTAGCTTTGTGTGTGCAAGGCAAAGATGAACCCCTCCGAGATTATTTATCTCGGTGGATCAAGCTGAAGAATTCATGCGAAGGAGTCCATGAGATCCAGGCCATTCAGTACTTTACTGATGGATGCTTGGCTGATTCAATGTTGAAGCACAAGCTGCTCCGCAAAGACTTCACATCGCTCACTGAGCTCATGGAGGTGGCACATGCGTTCGCTATGTCCGATTCTGCGATGCGCCCTATCCAGCTCGGAGTTGGAGGTGTGATCCAGTCACCAGGGGCTCCGCAGTCGGACACAGGGAACCAAGGCCTCAGTCGGAAGGAAAGGAGGGAGAACAACCGCAACAACAACAACCACAACCAGCAGAACAATGGAAAACACAAGGACGAGCAGCCCAACACTCAGTACGGCAGTCGGCAGGTGGCCGCTGTCCACAATGAAGAAGATCCAGGGGCTGCAGGAGGCAGTCGGAAGATGAGACCAAATGTGAGACCCCCGGGACAGATAAAACCCAAGTACACGTTCGAGGATATGCTGGACACGCCATGCAAGTTGCACAGCACGCCTGGCAGGCCATCCGCACACACCACTCGGCAGTGCGATTTTGTGAGAAGGATTGCGAAGGGAGAAGCTTTACCACCTCCACCCCCACCACCACCTCAGAACAGAGGACGGCCTCAGCAGCAGAATCAGTTCCCGCAGCAAGACGCTTCCTACATGATTTTCACCAGCGAGTCCACGGATAAGGGCAGTCGGAGAGCCCGAGCTCAGGAGGTTAATGCCACTATGCCACCGATTCCCCAATTCATGCATTGGTCCGAGTGTCCTATATCCTGGGACAGAGCAGATCATCCCACCATTTTGCCGAATCCGGGCAACTATCCGCTGGTGGTGGACGCTCTGTTCGCAGGACCAAGGTTTTCATGCAAATTCTCCCGAGTGCTCATTGATGGAGGAAGCACAATCAACATTCTGTACAGAGATACAATAATCAAGCTAGGGCTCACAGAGAGAGATCTAGAGCGCAGTCGGACGACTTTCCATGGGATTGTCCCAGGATTGTCTTGCACCCCCATGGGTCGCATTCGACTGGATGTCATATTCGGCACGGAGGAGAATTTCAGAAGGGAGCCGATTTGGTTTGAGGTCGCCGACCTCAGCAGTCCTTACCATGCTCTCTTGGGATTGCCGACATTTGACAAGTTCATGATCAATACACAATAGACATACCTGAAGATGAAGATCCTGGGGCCAAACGGCGTCATCACCGTCACCGGGGACTTCAGGAAGTCCCTCGAGTGTACATCTGCTGGCAGCAGTTTGGCTGAGTCGCTAGTGGTTGAAATGGAGAAGCATCAGCTCAGCAAAGTGATTGCAATGGCGCAAGCACAAAACAAGAATCCACTTCCAGTTGCCCCAGCAAAGAGAGTAGATGAGGAATCGGCTTTTCAGTCGGCCAAGGACAGCAAGAAGATCGCTCTAGATCCCTCCGACTCAACCAAATTCGTTGTAGTCGGAGCTGGACTTAGCGATAAATAGGAAAGCGCACTCGTCGAGTTTCTCCGTGAGAATCGGGACATCTTTGCATGGTCTCCACAAGACATGCCTGGTGTGCCGAGAGAACTCACCGAGCACAAGTTGCACATTCGGCCAGGTTCAAAGCCGGTCAAGCAACCCTTGAGACGTTTTTCTGAAGACAAGAGAAGGGCAATCGGCGAAGAGGTTGCGAAGCTGCAGGCTGCAGGTTTCATCATGGAAGTGTTTTACCCCGAGTGGCTGGCAAATCCAGTCCTCGTCATGAAGAAGAACAAGACCTGGCGCATGTGTATAGATTACACCTGCCTGAACAAGGCATGCCCAAAAGATCCGTTTGCTCTGCCCCGTATTGATCAAGTGATTGATTCTACGGCCGGCTGCGAGCTGCTGTCCTTTCTGGATGCTAGCGCTGGATATCACCAGATAAAACTGGCTGTGGAAGATCAGATAAAAACTGCATTCATAACCCCTTTCGGGGCCTATTGCCATATCACCATGCCATTTGGTCTGAAGAATGGAGGAGCTACTTATCAGCGCACGATTCAGAGATGCACACACTCTCAGCTCGGCAGAAATCTCCATGTTTACGTGGACGACCTAGTGGTGAAGTCGGCGAAAGGAGTCACACTGTTGGACGACCTCAAGGAAACATTCGCAAACTTGAGAACTTATCAGATCAAGCTCAACCCGGAGAAGTGCGTGTTTGGAGTCCAAGCCGGCAAGCTCTTGGGGTTTCTCGGTTCCAAGAGAGGAATCGAATGCAATCCCGAGAAGATAGCTGCAATAGAGCGCATGGAACAGCCCAAAACCCTGAAGCAGGTGCAGAAGTTCACCGGCTGCCTCGCATCCCTCAGCCGATTTCTCAGTCGGCTGGGTGAAAAAGCAATCCCGTTGTACCAGTTGATGAAGAAGACGGAGAAGTTCACCTGGACCCCTCAAGAAAATGAAGCATTCCGAGAGCTCAAGCGCATGCTCTCCACGGCACCGATTCTGGCTGCCCCGATTGAGAAGGAGCCGATGATGTTATACATTGCGGCAACCAATCGGGTAATCAGCGCAGTTATGGTGGTGGAGCGGCCCGAGAAGGACAAGGCACAGCAAATTCAGCGTCCAGTGTACTACATCAGCGAGGTGCTCTCGGCATCCAAGCAGAACTACCCTCACTATCAGAAGATGTGCTATGGAGGTTGAAGCCATACTTTCAAGCTCACTTGATCACAGTCGTCAGCTTGGCTCCGCTGGCCGACATCATGGAAAGCAGAGATGCAACCGGAAGAGTGGCGAAGTGGGCAATCGAAGTCGCTAGCCATGGCATCCAGTATGAGCCGAGAACGGCAATCAAGTCACAAGCACTAGCCGATTTCCTGGTGGACTGGGCGGAAACTCAGTACATGCCGCAGCTCCTAGGATCGGATTTCTGGCGAATGCACTTCGACGGCTCCAAGAGGAAGAATGGCCTAGGGGCTGGTGTGGTACTCACTTCACCAAGAGGAGATCAACTGCAATATGTGCTCCAGATTCACTTTGCAGCATCAAACAATATCGCCGAGTACGAAGCCCTTGTGCATGGTATCAAGCTTGCCAAGGAAATCGGTATTCGGAATATCGAGTGCTTTGGTGACTCCGACCTGGTTGTACAGCAATGCTCAGGCACCTGGGATGCAAAGGACGCAAACATGGCGAGCTATCGTTTCCTGGTGCAGCAGATCAGCGGATATTTTGAAGGGTGCGAGTTCCATCATGTGCCAAGAGCAAACAACGAGGCAGCAGATGCGTTGTCCAAGCTCGGCTCAACAAGGCAAGCTATCCCACCAGGCGTGTCGTTGGAGCACATCAAGAAGCCATCCATCATACCATCCCCAGAGTCTGAGTCCATTTTTATCTCGGAGGCCGACCTTGAAGCATTGAAAAAGTCAAATAAGTTCAACCAGCGAAACTAGCAACCATGAAGAAGCAGTCCAACGCCCAAGGTGTCTCGGCAACAGCACCAGGGGCTGCCGATTGCAAGCCAGGGGCTGCAGAGGAACAAGAGAAGAGCAAAGTCAAAGGGAAGCAAGCAGAGACTGCGCCAGAAGGCACAACCTCCGCAGAGCCGATACCATCAGAAATGGCCGATTGCAATGATGAAGCTCCAACTCCAGAAGAGAAGTCGGCACTAGGGGCTGCCGAATCCGTGCCAGGCGCCGCAGTCGGCAGTTTAGAAGCAGAGATAGAAATGGCAGATGTCCAAGAGGCCGAGATCCAGGAGGCCAACGACCAAGGAACTGAGACACAAGAAGAGGCCCCACCCTAGCATGCAGTGGTAATGGCATTGGTCAGTGCGCCATCATGGGCACAGCCGATTAGAGATTTCCTAGCAGACGGAGTCCTCCCAGAAGACTTAGCAGAGTCAAGGGAAATCAGCCACCGATCTTGGGCGTACACAATAATCAACAATGAGCTAGTGCGTAAGAGTGCAACTGGTATCCTTAAGAGATGTGTAGAGGAGGACAGAGGCTTGGAGCTGCTCAGAGACATTCATCAAGGTGAATGCGGTCATCATGCATCAGCAAAGGCCATCGCCAGCAAAGCTTTCCGGCATGGTTTCTACTGGCCGACTGCGCTGGCAGCGGCTGAGAATTTAGTGAAGTACTGCAAGGGATGTCAACGGTTCAAGGCAAAAAGTCATCAGCCAGCATCGGCACTGAAGACAATCCCAATAGCATGGCCGTTTGCAGTATGGGGTTTGGACATGGTTGGACCATTCAAGAGAGCTCGTAGTGGCATGACACATCTTCTAGTCGCAATTGACAAGTTTACAAAGTGGATTGAAGCTAGACCAATCAAAAGCTGGAGGGTCCGACTGCAGTTCGGTTTGTGGCCGACATTGTATGCAAATATGGTGTGCCTAATAGCATCATCACCGAAAACGGCACAAACTTTGCGAAGGGTGCACTGGCCCGATATGCATCTCAGCAGGGCATTCGGCTTGATCTGGCATCGGTGGCGCACCCGCAATCAAACGGTCAAGTCAAAAGAGCAAACGGACTAATCCTATCGGGTATCAGGCCCAGATTGGTAGATCCACTTGAGAGGGCACCCGGAGCATGGATTGAGGAGCTCCCCGCAGTACTGTTCAGTCTGAGGACCACACCAAACAGGTCGACGGGATTCACTCCTTTCTTCTTGGTGTATGGTTCAGAAGCAGTCATCCCATCCGACATCGAGTTCGATTCACCTCGGCATGCCCTATACACCGAAGAAGAAGCCAGATTGGCGCGAGAAGACGGCATCGACCTCAAAGAAGAAGCTTGCCTGTTGGCCTTGTCCAGGTCAGCAGTCTATCAGCAGAAGTTGCGGCACTACCACAGCAAAAAGATTCGTCCTCTCGCTTTCCGAGAGGGAGACATGGTGCTACACCGAATCCAGAAGTTAGACGGACAGCACAAGCTCTCCTCACCATGGGAAGGGCCATTCGTCATCTGCCGAGCGCTCAAGAACAACTCCTATTATCTGATCGACTGCACCAAGGGCACTAAGCACAAGGACACATCAGGAGCAGAGACGGAGCGGCCGTGGAACGCCGAGTTGTTATGTCCGTTCTATAGCTGAGCAGCAGAAATATATGTAAGCCATTCGGCAAACAAGCAGTAAAAGTTATCATGCCTCTGAAAATGAGCATTCGATTATCTTTGCATAATTTCATTCGAAGAGCTAGCCTCAATCGGCGACGCTCAGTCATACCCGAGGTGTGTATAACACACCCGGGGACTGACCGACTACGAGGCCAAGCGAATAGGCCATCGAGGCACGGGGACTGCGGGCTGGCACTCAACTCGGCACTCAGCTCAAGCGCAAACCACTAAAAGGTTTGCGGCGTTGAGAAGGGTCGTATTTGAGGCAGTCGGCAGTACGAATCCCCGGGAAACAATTCGAAACGCGCCACTAAGGGCATATTCGATAAAACAAAGTCGCCGATTGCGCCGCGACCCAAGGCGTCAAGCCCGATAGCGAGCAATCGGCGCCTACTGTCGCAGAATCCTTTGCATTAAATCTTGTCGTGTAAAAAAAACTTATCGAACCTTGGCTGGTAAGCTACCGTTGATCCGATTGCGGACCGCATGACGGCAGCAAAGGTGACACGTTAGACATCCCCAAGTGCAGCCGATAAAGGAAACCGACAAAGACGCAAAGTTGATCGCATAAGTAAAAGCAAAAGCCAAGCAATCGGATTGCATCAGAAGTAACAGGCCCAAGGCCGAATAAGTTCATTACATCCAGGTCACACCCAGTGGGTGTCGACAGAATTAAAAATATGTCTTACAAACGGGTAATCAGAAGACAAAATAAGATAAAACCGATCCAGTATCGACAAGCTACAATAAGTAAAACAGTTGATAGCATGGCTCAGGAAGTCGGAGGCACGGAGCTAGAAGATGGAGCAGTCGGATCCGACTACGCTTCAGAGGGTGTGGCACCAGTTTGTTTGGATCTTGGAGATGTCTGAGATGAGCCGCTATCAGAGAGCTCCTCGGCCAAGCCAGAGATTGAAGGTGCAGCAAGCGGATTCCCTCCTTCGTCGAGATACGGAGTGTACTCGTATGGAGAGAACCAGTTCACCATAGTGATGGCTAGCCGATTGACTTCGGTGTAGGTCTTCTCAAGCAGATCAGAGGCGTTCTCACGGAGGCTGTAAAGTTGGGAGAGCTTCACCTGAGGACACCAACTCAGCACAGTCTGGAGGGCGGTCTCCGCACCAGTCCGACCTGCAGAATTCAGCAGGACGTCGATCCGACGTGGGATGGCCTTAAGGAGAGTCCGAGTTTGTTCAGTAGTAGCATTCGGAGTTTCCCCTTGGTCAGAATCCTCTTCATCCTGCGCGTCAGCCTTGTGGGAACCAGCGGAGGAGCCAGCGGCGGTCTTCATCTTCTGGAGTCCGACCTTGAGTTCAGTCGGCGACCACAATGACTCAGCAATCTTCAGGATGCCGAGCTTGAAGGAAAAGGCAACGCCCTTGATAACAGGAATGCGGGCTTCCGTGCCGATCAGGTACTCGTGCCGAGTCCAGACGTTGTCCTCAAGTTGGCAGGTCCCTCCTGCGGCAACAGTCTCTTCTCGGGATTTGGCTACGGCTGCGTAGGCAGCTGCTTCAGACTCGGGCCAAGCTTCTGCATCACGAAAAGAAAGCATGAGCAACAAGATAAAAGAGGAAAACAATCGGAAAATGCACTCGGATGCAGGGAACACTCACCGCTAAGGAGGACGTCCATCTCGGTCATGGTGTCGCAGAAGCCTTTGGCTCGGCGGCACAGTCGGGTGGTCTCTTCGTAGTTGCGTTTCTCCAGCTCTTCAAATTTGGCGACGTGTTCATCACGATCTCGCCGAATGGAATCGCGTGCAGCCACCGCTTCATCCCTTTCAGCTTGCAAGGCTTCTCGGGCGGCGACGGCGGCATCTCGCTCGGCGAGGAGACCATCACCAGTGGCCGTCACGGCAGCTATGTCGGCCAGATGTTTTCTCTCGATGGCGGCCATTTCAGATCGAAGGTTTTGGATAGTCCGATTCAGATCATTTTCTACTCCCTGCAGTCGGGTCACTTCCAGTGGCTTTGGCGAGAGCTGGACCATGCTGGTTAAGTTCTGCAGTTAATTCAGTAATTCGGCCCTGAAGGTCATCTACCATGGGAGTAGAAGCTAGAAGAGAGCATGAAGATATGAGAACAAGAGCAATTGTTTAATCGGAGAGAAGACAGAAATGGTATAGAAGTTACCTTTCAGTTTAGTGATCTCAGCCGATTGGTTGTTGACCTGCAGCTGGGCCTGGGCAAGAGTTCGAAGGCTGGCGGTATAAGCATCAAGAAGCTTCTCGAAGACCTCACTTTTTTCTTCCATAACAGCCTGAGAGGAACAGCAGGATGGAGTTAGAGACACAGCAGTAAGCGAAAGGCGTGAAAGATCCGAACCGATTGCAACCAATCGGCCCGAATCTCGAGGACTACACCCAGTGGGTGCGCTTGCGCGCACCCACCGGAAGGAAAGTCTCCCGATCGAGGATGGCAAATGATAAAGCAAAAGGTGTGAAAGATCTGAACCGATTGCAACCAATCGGCCCGAATCTCGGGGACTACACCCACCGGAAGGAAAGTCTCCCGATCGAGGAAGGAAAACGATAAAGCAAAAGGTGTGAAAGATCCGAACCGATTGCAACCAATCGGCCCGAATCTCGGGGACTACACCCAGTGGGTGCGCTTGCGCGCACCCACCGGAAGGAAAGTCTCCCGATCGAGGAAGGCAAACGATAGAGCAAAAGGTATTAAAGATCCGAACCGATTGCAACCAATCGGCCCGAATCTCGGGGACTACACCCACCGGAAGGAAAATCTCCCGATTGAGGAAGGCAAAAGATAAAGCAAAAGGCCTTCCGAGTAAAGGAAAGACATAAAAAGAAAGTCAAAAATTACCGTATGGTGAGAGGTGAGCTGTTGGAGGTCCTGTAACACCCTCAGATGCCTGTAACAGTAATCATCATCACTGTTGACTATCACTGTTTGTTAATCACTGTTATTCCCTGACCTTAATCAGACTTTGCTTCTGCTCCATCCAAACCATGCTGGTTGGTAATCAAAACACAAAGCCCAATGCGGCTCATCATGAAACCAACCCTAGTTGGAACTACTTTAAATGGAAATTAAAACAAAAGTGCTACAATAAAGTTGTTCCAAAAATCATGGAACCATTTTTGTAAATTGCCTAAAATCATTAAAATGATGTTGGACCAACTTTGGTAATTTTTGGGAGTTACAAAAATTCCAAATAATTCAAACAGTAGGTTAAAATCCCTACTTTGGGCATTTAATATTTAAAAGGAATACCTAATGAATTTATTTTGCTGCACAACTTTTTGAGGCACCTCAGTAATATATAAAACTAATTTACAAACACCAATTATATTTTTCAAAAATGCTAGGGTTAGCAAATCAATTACAGAAAAGGATTTGAATAAACAGAAAACCTGAAAATGGGAAAACGCTATAACTCGCCTGGGGCGAAGCCCACCTCAGCCCAGGCCCACTCCCCCTTGTCTTCTTCCTCCTCCAACCACCCCCACCTGCCCGTACGGCGGCCGCCGTGGCCACGTCGCCGCCAGCCCGGCCCCGCCCTCCAACTGCCCCCTGACGCCGCCGACGCGATAAGGACGCAGCCCCCGACCCCCTGGACAACTCCCCCACCCCATTCCTCTCCTCCTCCTCTCGCCATCCTCGGGGAAAAATCCCCCGAGCCCGCCGTCGCCATTGCCGTGGCCAGGTGCGGCCATCGTGCTCCAGCCGCCTCGCCGTGTTGTCCAGGAGCGTCGTCGTCGTCGTCTTCGTCAACCCCCGCAAGGAATCGAGCCGTGGCGCCTCTCTGCGACGACTACGTCCTCGTCTTCAACCTCGGCTCCGGCGCGATCCGCGACCAATTCCGGCCACCACAAGCCCGCGACAAGCCCGCTGCCACCTCCGTCGTGCTCCTGGTGAGCTTCTCGTTCGTCGCCAGTTGCCCGCTGATGCCCGCTAGGTCCCCGTGCAGAAACCCCCGTTGAGCTGCTCCGGCCGCCGTGGCACGTCGTCGTAGACGTCGATGTGGTTCGTCCCAGCCCGCGATATGTGCACCAGTAGGTTCCCCGTGTTGCGTGTGCTCGATTTGGACCCGTAGCTAGCTCGAGTTCGACCCGTACATGCATTCGCCATTGGAGCCCGACGACCTTCGCCGCCATTGATGAAGATGCGCTCACCTCCGTGCGCCCCAGCTCGCGAGACCACTCCAGATCGACGCGGATTCGAGCTCTCCGTCGACTGCCACCAGCGGCGCCTCAAACGGCGCTCGGAATCGTGGGCTGGCTCGACCTCGCCGCCGGCGAGCCTCCGGTGAGGTTCCGGTGAGGCTGACCGGTGGGACCCCGGTGTCAGCCAGATGATTAGGGGTTAATCCCACCCCTAATAGCCACTGACATGTGGGTTCCATCCCACTTAAGTGCATGATTAAAATTAACAGAACTGTTAGTAAGAGTTTAGGTCACTGACAGGTGGGTCCCCTCTAATTAATTAACTTAATGGTTTAGGTTAATCCAATTAATTAAAATTTAGTCACTGACATGTGGGTCCAGAGGCAATTTCTGATTTTATAAAATGTTTTATAAAAAACAGAGGCTGACATGTGGGTCCCACATGTCAGCACTGTTCTGGATAATGTTGTGGATAATGTTTTGGATAATGTTTAAATAAATAATAAAAGAAATCCAGAAAATCAATTAAATTGGTTTAAACTTTGAAATTCAATAACTTTTAAACCGTAACTCGGATTCAAAAACTTTATACATGAAAGTTGATCAGAAAAATACAACGAATACTAATACGCTATCCGTATGTCTACCACCCCCCTCTAACACAACGAACATCGAACATTCCCCCTCCGGACCGTCTGTCCGATAAATGGTCCGGTACTGTTAGAGTGCCCGGATGAATTTATTCCGAACACGAAAGTTGTCCGAAATGGTTCAAATAGCACGGATACAACCCCCTTATGTTGTTCCGGTAACCACGACACCTCCGGCTTGATCCTTCCCCCTCCGGACACCCGGTCCGGTAATCACCCGGAGCCGGCAGTTCATCCTCAGATGAATTCCCGTTCCAAGCCTATTTCATTGCACTGCGTTAGAACAACGTTAACCTTTCATCTGTCATGTCATGCATATGTTTGTATATTATTGCTGTGTATTTATTATTTCTTCCCCCCTTTAATCTCCGGTAGACCCCGCTGCTGCCGTCGACTACACCGCTGTTGAGTACGACTACGTCGTCGACGACCCTACTACTACCGTCGAGCTTGCAGGCAAGCAGAGCCATTCTCTTCCCCAGATATCGCCTATCTTTCCGTACATTTCTTGCACTAGGCATTGATACTGCTGCTGCTACGATTACAATCCTATTCAACTGCATAGCCTGTTTTTGTTGCCCCTTGATGTACCTTCCTTTAATCCTATGCTGCCTATTATTACTTATGCATTATTCAGCAGTGAGCCCTGCGCATTGTTAGCTAGGATTAGGTAGAGGGCCGTGATCACTCCGGGGAGTGAAAGCGGATGCAAATATTATAACTGCACAGGTACGGTACAATGCAGACGCCGTCGAAGACCCCTATCTGGGTTATGCCTAGTCACCACAAGTGTGAGCTATCAAGGAGTAATCTTTGTACTCCACTCGAGGCTGACTTTGTCTTACCGCCACAGGGTCCTGAACGACGGTTGTCCTTAAAGGTAAGAAGTCGGGCGACCCAACGGTGCCCGCGAGAGGTATTGCGACGGGACGACATGGAGGGCACGACCAGTGTACCGGTGTGCTTGGCCCCTGATCGTTGGCCGCGAGAGTTACCAACCCACGAAAGTCGAGCTCCTCCAGGAGCACACGCGAGACAAGGTAAGGAGACGGTTCACCTTGTTGGTAACCGCAGTGGCTTGGTGGGACGACAGGGCAGGCACCGATGTACTGGTGGTCCTGGCTGCTGTCGTTGACCGCGGGTCGGTTAAGTCGAGGCAACGATAACGGTTGTCACGCAGGTTAATTAAAATGCTAAATGGTTCAGTGAATGTCTTGAGTTGGCTATATGCCATGTACGCACTACCTACCCGTGGGAACTACGAGTTATGGGCTCCTCTGCTTCTTAGTGTCGTCCGAGGACTCTTCAGACGTCAGCAGTACCGCGGGCTGATTGCCGGGAAGTGGTGTTGTCTTATTTGCCGCGGCGTGTGATTTGTATTTGCTTTGATTTAACTTCACCGGCCAGTCACGCACCGTGCAGGAGTACGTCGGGGTTAGGGTCCAAAGCCCCGCGTACATAGGATATAGTCCGGCGGATGACCTCTCTGTTGAGTTTGAAAGATGGGCTATGAAGTGTCGGATAGCCTCGGTGGAGCGTTCCCTAGCAAGGTTCCCGCCACCCTGGAGATCCGTGCGTGTAGCGTAACACAAGTGCACCCCTGCAGGGAAGAATTAATCTATCGATAGCCGTGTCCACGGTAACAGGACGCTTTATGCTGAAGCTGGATCCTACCACTATAAACTATTATTAAACTGTATGGTTCCGGGTTCTCTTCCTCGCGGGGATGTTGAGGAGGTGAACTCGGAGGCATTGTTAATTATTACAACTTATTATTATTCAATGTTGCAGCAACTTCTGCTTCATTGCTACTTTATTGCTTTATGTAAACTGTTGGATGATTCTTACCTCATGCTGCAAGACATCGTCGGAGGATGCTAGTCATCGTTAGGCCTAGCTTCTTACCCTTGCTCTAAATTTCTGTCTTCAGTCCACTATTTACAACCTCTTCATTCCGTTGATACAATGCATAATGCTTAGTAGCGGACGTAAGACTCGCGGGTATACTAGATACTCACCTGCTTTATTTCCTTTACTGTTTTGCCTGATCGGCCGCTGCAGCCGACGTTGGAGCCGAGGAGCAGGAGTACCCCGGAGGCGCCTACTACGACGTCGAGTTCCCCGTTGACCAGGAGTAGTACTGTGGATCCCAGGCAGGAGGCCTCGCCTTTTCGTTCTGTATCTCTGATGTGATTTGTGCTAGCCTTCTTAAGGCAAAACTTGACTAACTATGTCTGTACTCAGATATTATGGCTTGTATGACTCATATATTCGGGTCCGCGTGACCCCTCTTTTGTAATATATTTGTTTATCCTTTTGTGTATAGTGTTGTGCTGTGATGTTATCACCGTGGCACCCTAATCTCAGTCGTGTACCCTGTGTGTATGATTACTGTACACGGTCTGATTTTGGGGGCGTCACAAGTTGGTATCAGAGCCGACTGCCTGTAGGAAGCCACCCCACCACTACCTGGTCGAAGTTGAGTCTAGACCTTGAAAAACTATTTTTCTAACTTAATATTTGGCTTACGGGCCCACATCGATGTCACTACGTGTGATATCTATGGTATTAGGATCCTTTTCTCCTTACCTATGCTCTGGGAATCTACTCTCTTATCCTTGCTGGTAAGTTTTACAAAAGCTGACATTAGGATCACGTTCTCTTGATTCCACCCGGCGTTTTTCTGGTGCATCCCCCATTGATTGAGTCGTGTTGCAGGCGTCGTACGCCAGATCCCAGACCGCGGATCCCATTCTCATTCTGGGCAGGCCGCGCGTTCTCTGGCATCAACTCCTGTGACCAACCGTTTTCTTGCGGCGTGATTGACATAGTGGAATCTATGTCGCGTCGTGTAATCCTTACCGCGGTCTGCGCGCCGCCTAGAGGGTCCTTTTTCCTTAATTTCTTCGACGTTACGCTGCCCGATTTTCGGTTGATTCTATGTGTGGATGTGTATGTCTTATATGACTACTCCTGTATATCCGCGCCTCTTCCTTGTTGTCGCTTTACCTCTTACTCGTTTCCGGTATTTTCGTTAAGTTGTTCATCGCTGAAATACCCCTGTTAAATTCTAGCAGGATGGCTGGTCGTGGTGGTCGTGGTCGTGGTCGTGCTGCCAACGACCCACCTCCGCCGCCGGATTACATGGCCGCGATGATGCAGCAGTTCGAGATGAACCGTCAGTTCATGCAGAATATCATGGCTCAGTTCCCCCAGCCGAATCAGAATGGGCACCACCATCAGCATGCCACCGTGACTCTGCACGACTTCACCCGCCTCAACCCCACTATGTTCCGCAACACTGTTCAGCCGCTGGATGCTGATGACTGGCTTCGCGACATCACTCACGAGCTGGAGTCTGCCAATGTCGATCCAGCCGACTATGTGAACTTTGCGTCTTATCATCTGAAAGGCGCCGCTGCTCAGTGGTGGAGCACCCACAAGCGTTCCCTGCCAGTCGAAGAAGTCATCACTTGGGATGAATTTCAGTCTGCTTTCCGCGCCCGCTACATTCCTCAGGGGATCATGGATCGTAAGGCGGAGGAATTCCGTAACTTCACTCAGGGCGACATGACTGTTGAAGCCTATCAGCGCGAGTTCCTCAACCTCTCTCGCTATGCGGAAGGAGAGATCGCCACTGATGCTCGTAGGCAGCAGAAGTTCCGTCGTGGCCTCAACCCAGAACTCAGGCTCGCTCTTGCCGTTCATGATTTCGCCAACTTCGCCACCATGGTGAACAAGGCTATCACCGTCGAGACTGCCCAGATGGAGCACAAGACCTCTCTGAAGCGTTATCGTGACGTTGGCTCATCTTCGGGCGCAACGCAGAAGCGTCGTATCTGGCTCCCTACCAGTTTGACCCACTCAGCTTCCCCTGCTCCAAGGCCGTCTTATGCTGCACCCCGTCTGCCTCCGCCACCGCAGATGCCAAGAGCTCTGCCTGCACCACCCAATGCACCACCCCTTCGTCCTCAGGATGGATTGTGCTTCACGTGCCGCCAACCTGGGCATTATTCCCGAGAGTGTCCCCTGAAACAGAAGCAATTGGTAGTTCACCCCGCTGGCCGTGGAAATGGTCGTGGCAACAACCGGACCCCCAACTATAATACTGGGTCTGCTGCTCATACTCGTGGTCACGCGAACAACATCAGTGTTGATGAAGCTCAACAACAACCCGCTACCGTGATGGGTACCCTTCTCGTTAATTCCGTACCTGCTACTGTTTTATTCGATACAGGAGCATCGCATTCATTCTTGTCGGAAGCATTTGCATTGTCGCATAATTTTACGCTTGAGGATATGAACCCACCGATGGTTGTCCGCACCCCGATAGGCCATGCCCACACCTCCAAGATAGTGCCCGGAACCATTGTTGAAATTGAAGGGATTGATTTCCGTGCTTCCCCCATCGTTCTGAAGTCTTCCACCATAGACCTCATTCTGGGAATGGATTGGTTGAAGTTCCACGATGCCGCACTTTATTGTGGCACCAAGTCTGTACAGCTTTTTCACCCCTCCGGTGGGATTGTTAACCACACCGCCCGAGTGACCCGTAATGCTGAAACACAGATCTTTATGATGAATGCTTTGAATGTCTCACCTTTGAAAGACATCGAGAACGTTCCGGTCGTTCGCGATTTTCCCGACGTCTTCCCAGAAGAACTGCCGGGAATACCCCCGATCAGAGAAGTTGAATTTGTCATCGACTTGAAGCCAGGCACTGTTCCTATTGCCAAGCGTCCTTACAAGATGCCGCCACATGAACTCCTTGAACTTAAGGAGGAAATCGACAAGGCACTTCAGAAAGGATTCATTCGCCCCAGTTCCTCAGCTTGGGGAGCACCTTCGCTCTTTGTCAAGAAGAGCGATGGGACAAACCGGTTGGTCCAAGATTATCGACCCATTAACCAAGCCACCATCCAGAACAAATACCCACTTCCCCGGATCAACGATCTGTATGATCAACTTGCCGGATCTAAGGTGTTTTCTAAACTCGACTTGAGGTTGGGTTATCACCAAATCCGAGTCCGTGATGAGGACATTCCGAAGACTGCCTTCATTACTCGCTACGGTTCATACGAGTACACCGTCATGTCCTTTGGCTTAACCAATGCTCCAGCCACCTTCTCCAGATTGATGAATTATATTTTCATGGAGTACCTCGACCAGTTCGTCGTGGTTTATCTGGATGATATTTTGATATATTCCAAGAATGCAGAAGAACATGCTGAACATCTTCGTCTTATACTGGAGAAGCTTCGAGAACACAAACTCTACGCTAAGTTTTCTAAGTGTGAGTTCTGGCTTCCCGAAGTAACCTACCTTGGACATGTGATTTCCAAGGATGGCATTGCCGTCACCCCAGAACGTATCCAGGCTATTCTTGACTGGACTCCTCCCAAGACCGTCAAGCAAGTCCGCAGTTTTCTCGGGCTCGCTAGCTATTGCCGCCGTTTCGTCGAGAATTTCTCCAAGATTGCCAGGCCTCTGACTAATCTACTTCACAAAGGCGTCAAGTTTGAGTGGACAGATAAATGTCAAGAAAGTTTTCAAGCCCTCAAGGACAAGCTAACTTCTCCCCCGGTGCTTGCTCCCCCTGATACTCAGAAGGACTTTGTGATATATTGCGACGCGTCTCGTCAAGGATTAGGCTGTGTCCTAATGCAAGAGCGCAAAGTGATTGCTTATGGCTCTCGTCAGTTGCGTGCTCACGAAGACAAATATCCAACACATGATCTCGAATTGGCAGCAGTAATTTATGCATTGAAGCTGTGGCGACATTACCTCGTTGGTAATCGTTGCGAGATCTACACCGACCACCAAAGCCTGAAGTACTTGTTTACTCAGCCCAACCTGAATCTCCGCCAACAAAGATGGCTCGAGACAATAGCCGATTTTAACATGGATATTCATTACACCCCTGGCAAAGCTAATGTGATGGCTGATGCCCTGAGCCGTAAAGCTTACTGTAGTGAACTTGAGGTGCAGCTAGAACAACCACCTCTGTATGAAGATTTTCAGAAGTTGAACCTCGAGATTGTTCCTCAAGGTTGTGCAAATAACCTGGTCATTGAACCGGATCTCGTCAAATCCGTCAAGTGTATACAGTTCTATGATGATTTCGTACACAAGATTAAGCGCGATATCGCCAATGGGAGACCCTCACCCTTCACCCTTGATAGTAATGGTGCGGCGTTCTACCAGAACCGTTTAGTGGTTACTCACAGCAAGGGCAGGCATGAGAACCTGGATATGACCCCGAAGGTCATGAAAGCGGCTCACGATACCCCGTTGTCCATTCATCCTGGAAGCACCAAGATGTACCAAGACATTCGTCAGCAATTCTGGTGGCCCAACATGAAGCAAGACATTGCCCGATATGTTTCTGAATGTGACGTTTGTCGTCGCGTCAAGGGGGAACATCAAAAACCCTCTGGAAAACTACAACCACCTGAAATCCCTGTATGGAAGTGGGACAAAGTTCAGATGGACTTCGTCACCGGTTTTCCCCGATCCCAGAAAGGTAACGATGCTATCTTTGTCGTCATCGACCGGTTCTCCAAGGTTGCTCACTTTATACCCGTCAAAGAGAAGATCACGGCGGCTCAGTTAGCGGAATTATATATCGCCCAGATCGTGTCGCTCCACGGTATTCCGTTGGAGATTAGTTCAGATCGTGGCAGCCTTTTCACCTCAAGATATTGGCGGAGTTTCCAAGAAGCTCTGGGGACTACTCTGCATCTCAGCACCGCTTATCACCCCCAGTCACAGGGCCAAGTCGAACGCGTCAATCAAATACTTGAAGATATGCTTCGAGCTTGTGTCATCTCCTTCGGCAAGAAATGGGAGGAATCTCTTCCATTTGCTGAATTCTCGTACAACAATAGCTATCACGCTAGTCTGAAGATGGCACCCTATGAAGTTCTCTATGGACGTAAGTGTCGGACCCCTCTGAGTTGGTCAGAAACTGGGGAACGTGCACTCATTGGCCCGGATATTATTCAGCAAGCTGAAGACCAAGTTCACGTCATCCGTGAACATTTGAAGGCCGCTCAGTCGCGCCAGAAGAGCAACTATGACCGCAAACACCGTGAAATGGAGTATCAACCTGGTGAATACGCTTACCTTCGTGTCACTCCCATGAGGGGCACTCATCGCTTCGGTATCAAGGGCAAGTTGGCTCCTCGCTACATTGGACCGTTCCGTATCCTTTCCAGGAGTGGACCCGTGGCATACCGGTTGGAATTGCCGCCGAACCTCTCCCAAGTCCACGATGTCTTCCACGTGTCGCAACTCCGTCGCTGCTTCAAGGATCCTATCCGCGAAGTGGAGCATGATATGATCGAGCTGCAACAAGACTTGACTTATCGAGAACATCCGAGCCGCATTCTCGATCTGTCTGAGCGTCGAACCCGCAACAAGACCGTCAAGTTCCTCAAGGTTCAGTGGTCGAATAATTCTGAAGATGAAGCCACTTGGGAACGCGAAGATCGCCTTCGCGATGAATACCCCGATCTTTTCCTCGCTACCACTTAAATTCTCGGGACGAGAATTCTTGTAGTGGGGGAGATTTGTAACACCCTCAGATGCCTGTAACAGTAATCATCATCACTGTTGACTATCACTGTTTGTTAATCACTGTTATTCCCTGACCTTAATCAGACTTTGCTTCTGCTCCATCCAAACCATGCTGGTTGGTAATCAAAACACAAAGCCCAATGCATTTGGCTCATCATGAAACCAACCCTAGTTGGAACTACTTTAAATGGAAATTAAAACAAAAGTGCTACAATAAAGTTGTTCCAAAAATCATGGAACCATTTTTGTAAATTGCCTAAAATCATTAAAATGATGTTGGACCAACTTTGGTAATTTTTGGGAGTTACAAAAATTCCAAATAATTCAAACAGTAGGTTAAAATCCCTACTTTGGGCATTTAATATTTAAAAGGAATACCTAATGAATTTATTTTGCTGCACAACTTTTTGAGGCACCTCAGTAATATATAAAACTAATTTACAAACACCAATTATATTTTTCAAAAATGCTAGGGTTAGCAAATCAATTACAGAAAAGGATTTGAATAAACAGAAAACCTGAAAATGGGAAAACGCTATAACTCGCCTGGGGCGAAGCCCACCTCAGCCCAGGCCCACTCCCCCTTGTCTTCTTCCTCCTCCAACCACCCCCACCTGCCCGTACGGCGGCCGCCGTGGCCACGTCGCCGCCAGCCCGGCCCCGCCCTCCAACTGCCCCCTGACGCCGCCGACGCGATAAGGACGCAGCCCCCGACCCCCTGGACAACTCCCCCACCCCATTCCTCTCCTCCTCCTCTCGCCATCCTCGGGGAAAAATCCCCCGAGCCCGCCGTCGCCATTGCCGTGGCCAGGTGCGGCCATCGTGCTCCAGCCGCCTCGCCGTGTTGTCCAGGAGCGTCGTCGTCGTCGTCTTCGTCAACCCCCGCAAGGAATCGAGCCGTGGCGCCTCTCTGCGACGACTACGTCCTCGTCTTCAACCTCGGCTCCGGCGCGATCCGCGACCAATTCCGGCCACCACAAGCCCGCGACAAGCCCGCTGCCACCTCCGTCGTGCTCCTGGTGAGCTTCTCGTTCGTCGCCAGTTGCCCGCTGATGCCCGCTAGGTCCCCGTGCAGAAACCCCCGTTGAGCTGCTCCGGCCGCCGTGGCACGTCGTCGTAGACGTCGATGTGGTTCGTCCCAGCCCGCGATATGTGCACCAGTAGGTTCCCCGTGTTGCGTGTGCTCGATTTGGACCCGTAGCTAGCTCGAGTTCGACCCGTACATGCATTCGCCATTGGAGCCCGACGACCTTCGCCGCCATTGATGAAGATGCGCTCACCTCCGTGCGCCCCAGCTCGCGAGACCACTCCAGATCGACGCGGATTCGAGCTCTCCGTCGACTGCCACCAGCGGCGCCTCAAACGGCGCTCGGAATCGTGGGCTGGCTCGACCTCGCCGCCGGCGAGCCTCCGGTGAGGTTCCGGTGAGGCTGACCGGTGGGACCCCGGTGTCAGCCAGATGATTAGGGGTTAATCCCACCCCTAATAGCCACTGACATGTGGGTCCCATCCCACTTAAGCGCATGATTAAAATTAACAGAACTGTTAGTAAGAGTTTAGGTCACTGACAGGTGGGTCCCCTCTAATTAATTAACTTAATGGTTTAGGTTAATCCAATTAATTAAAATTTAGTCACTGACATGTGGGTCCAGAGGCAATTTCTGATTTTATAAAATGTTTTATAAAAAACAGAGGCTGACATGTGGGTCCCACATGTCAGCACTGTTCTGGATAATGTTGTGGATAATGTTTTGGATAATGTTTAAATAAATAATAAAAGAAATCCAGAAAATCAATTAAATTGGTTTAAACTTTGAAATTCAATAACTTTTAAACCGTAACTCGGATTCAAAAACTTTATACATGAAAGTTGATCAGAAAAATACAACGAATACTAATACGCTATCCGTATGTCTACCACCCCCCTCTAACACAACGAACATCGAACATTCCCCCTCCGGACCGTCTGTCCGATAAATGGTCCGGTACTGTTAGAGTGCCCGGATGAATTTATTCCGAACACGAAAGTTGTCCGAAATGGTTCAAATAGCACGGATACAACCCCCTTATGTTGTTCCGGTAACCACGACACCTCCGGCTTGATCCTTCCCCCTCCGGACACCCAGTCCGGTAATCACCCGGAGCCGGCAGTTCATCCTCAGATGAATTCCCGTTCCGAGCCTATTTCATTGCACTGCGTTAGAACAACGTTAACCTTTCATCTGTCATGTCATGCATATGTTTGTATATTATTGCTGTGTATTTATTGTTTCTTCCCCCCTTTAATCTCCGGTAGACCCCGCTGCTGCCGTCGACTACACCGCTGCTGAGTACGACTACGTCGTCGACGACCCTACTACTACCGTCGAGCTTGCAGGCAAGCAGAGCCATTCTCTTCCCCAGATATCGCCTATCTTTCCGTACATTTCTTTCACTAGGCATTGATACTGCTGCTGCTACGATTACAATCCTATTCAACTGCATAGCCTGTTTTTGTTGCCCCTTGATGTACCTTCCTTTAATCCTATGCTGCCTATTATTACTTATGCATTATTCAGCAGTGAGCCCTGCGCATTGTTAGCTAGGATTAGGTAGAGGGCCGTGATCACTCCGGGGAGTGAAAGCGGATGCAAATATTATAACTGCACAGGTACGGTACAATGCAGACGCCGTCGAAGACCCCTATCTGGGTTATGCCTAGTCACCACAAGTGTGAGCTATCAAGGAGTAATCTTTGTACTCCACTCGAGGCTGACTTTGTCTTACCGCCACAGGGTCCTGAACGACGGTTGTCCTTAAAGGTAAGAAGTCGGGCGACCCAACGGTGCCCGCGAGAGGTATTGCGACGGGACGACATGGAGGGCACGACCAGTGTACCGGTGTGCTTGGCCCCTGATCGTTGGCCGCGAGAGTTACCAACCCACGAAAGTCGAGCTCCTCCAGGAGCACACGCGAGACAAGGTAAGGAGACGGTTCACCTTGTTGGTAACCGCAGTGGCTTGGTGGGACGACAGGGCAGGCACCGATGTACTGGTGGTCCTGGCTGCTGTCGTTGACCGCGGGTCGGTTAAGTCGAGGCAACGATAACGGTTGTCACGCAGGTTAATTAAAATGCTAAATGGTTCAGTGAATGTCTTGAGTTGGCTATATGCCATGTACGCACTACCTACCCGTGGGAACTACGAGTTATGGGCTCCTCTGCTTCTTAGTGTCGTCCGAGGACTCTTCAGACGTCAGCAGTACCGCGGGCTGATTGCCGGGAAGTGGTGTTGTCTTATTTGCCGCGGCGTGTGATTTGTATTTGCTTTGATTTAACTTCACCGGCCAGTCACGCACCGTGCAGGAGTACGTCGGGGTTAGGGTCCAAAGCCCCGCGTACATAGGATATAGTCCGGCGGATGACCTCTCTGTTGAGTTTGAAAGATGGGCTATGAAGTGTCGGATAGCCTCGGTGGAGCGTTCCCTAGCAAGGTTCCCGCCACCCTGGAGATCCGTGCGTGTAGCGTAACACAAGTGCACCCCTGCAGGGAAGAATTAATCTATCGATAGCCGTGTCCACGGTAACAGGACGCTTTATGCTGAAGCTGGATCCTACCACTATAAACTATTATTAAACTGTATGGTTCCGGGTTCTCTTCCTCGCGGGGATGTTGAGGAGGTGAACTCGGAGGCATTGTTAATTATTACAACTTATTATTATTCAATGTTGCAGCAACTTCTGCTTCATTGCTACTTTATTGCTTTATGTAAACTGTTGGATGATTCTTACCTCATGCTGCAAGACATCGTCGGAGGATGCTAGTCATCGTTAGGCCTAGCTTCTTACCCTTGCTCTAAATTTCTTTCTTCAGTCCACTATTTACAGCCTCTTCATTCCGTTGATACAATGCATAATGCTTAGTAGCGGACGTAAGACTCGCGGGTATACTAGATACTCACCTGCTTTATTTCCTTTACTGTTTTGCCTGATCGGCCGCTGCAGCCGACGTTGGAGCCGAGGAGCAGGAGTACCCCGGAGGCGCCTACTACGACGTCGAGTTCCCCGTTGACCAGGAGTAGTACTGTGGATCCCAGGCAGGAGGCCTCGCCTTTTCGTTCTGTATCTCTGATGTGATTTGTGCTAGCCTTCTTAAGGCAAAACTTGACTAACTATGTCTGTACTCAGATATTATGGCTTGTATGACTCATATATTCGGGTCCGCGTGACCCCTCTTTTGTAATATATTATTTTATCCTTTTGTGTATAGTGTTGTGCTGTGATGTTATCACCGTGGCACCCTAATCTCAGTCGTGTACCCTGTGTGTATGATTACTGTACACGGTCTGATTTTGGGGGCGTCACAGGTCCCGAGCAAGGGCAGCGGCAAAGTTATTCACCCGGCTCAGAGCAGTCGTCACAGGATCTTGAGGACGATGCTAGGCGTCAGGCTCGGTGCCGATGTGACGGGCGCAAGAGTACTCGGCTCGGAACTGGTCCACCGAGCGCATAAGAATCTCCGACGCAGAGGAGGTCGGCGTTGGCACTAAAGCTTGAGTGGCGGTGGAAGCAGCTATGGTAATGGCCAGTGGCATTGGCGTCACCTGAGGGCCAGAAGTAATCGGTGGTGGTGGCGGCGCAGTCGGGTGAGCTGACGCAGAAGTGATAAGTGCGACTGGCGGCAAGGTCGTTGTCGTCGGTGGAACGCGCAGAACAACCGGTGGCACAGTTGTGGCGGTCGGCGGCGCCGATACCACGATTGGCGGCGGGCTTGTCACCGTCGGTGGTTCGAAAGTGGCAGTCGGAGCAGATGTAGTCGCGACAGTGGAGACCGGGTCGGAGCGGCGTGGCGGAGACGGGGCAATCGGATCGACCGATTGCGGTCCTCTGCCACCAGGAGCCACCGGGTCAGCTGCATGCTTGGAAGTCTTGGAGGCAAGGGTGGAAGAAGAGGTCTTCTGAGTCGTTGCGAGGCGAGCCTTCTTGGCGGCGCGCTCGGCGTCCTTGGAGGAGCGATGAGAAGCAGTCGGCCGTTTGTGGATGGCGGCAGCAGAGGCAGCAGGTGAGATGACGGCGCTGGCACGAACCGGAACGCCAGTGTCGACATCTTCAAGCCCAATCGGCTCTCTGAAAGAAGAAAGAAGAGGAGGATCAGTATAAGCAAAGACAGTGAAATGCAAGGCATAAGGACAGAAGCATACCCAATTGTTCTTGGTGCGCCAGAGGGCATTCGGGCATCACAGCGGAGCGACGTTCAGCGGCGCCTGAGCAGTCGGCCTCCGGGTAGTCGTCTCCTGGGCCTGTTTGCCTTTGCTGGAAGTCGGCGTGGCTTTGGCAACCTTGCTGGGGGCCGTACCAGCGGAGGAGCTGGTGGTCGAGGTGCGCTTTGCCGGCACCTTTAGAGGTTTGGCACGAGGAGCTGCATCAGAATCATCAGCCTTTGAGGCACTGTCATCATCATTCCATACGGCCAAAAATTGCTCAAGGGAAGGGTCAGGCGTATCCCCTTGAGCTGGCAGCCGGGTGTCGGTCCTCGGAGGGTTGGCGGCCTCGGCATCATCGTCGTCGGCACCCATGGAGTCGGAGGACTCTCCGGAGGACTCGTCATCATCTTCATCATCATCACCGGACTCGGCGGAAGGAATCTCACCGTTATACTCGAAATCGGCGGGGTCCTCCTCCGCGCGATCGGGGGCGTACACGCCAGCTTCCTGGCCGTCCTCCATCAGGTTGGACTGAATAAAATGCTGGAAAGAGGATAAAAGTAATCAAAGAAGCTGAAAGGAAAAGCAATCGGGAGAGGAAGGCAATCGGAGCATACCACAGACGGTTTCTGCTGGCGAGTGAGGCAGTCAAGCCCGAGGCGGAAAGGGTCGGGCAAAGGGCTAGATGTAATAGCCCTCACCCTGGCGCTGAGGTCTTCATTCTTCACCCGCCATGTGCAGAGCTGAGTGGGATCTCGAGGACCCGACATATCGCACAGACGGTGCACTCGGCGCTGCAGGGGAAGAATCCGAGCTTGACGCCAAGCGGCTACCAGGTCGGTCGGGAGAAGCCCTTCTTGCTCTAGCTGGGCAACCCTGACAACCTGGGCATCGACATCACAGTCTCCGACGCCATACTTCAGCGACCATTGGTGCTTGTCAGTCGGTCGGGCGAGGGAGAACTCGGGCAGATTCAGGCCCTTGGTCAGGTGACTTGACGTAGAAGAATGAGGTCTGCCAATTTTTGCATGATTGGACGATCTCTGGACTCTTGTACTTCGGCTTGCCGGCTGCGACAAGGCAACTGCCGCAGTCGGTCATGTCAGTCGGGTATGTCGGGTCGCCGCCTTCGATGGTGGAGGGCACCACGGTTCCCGTCCGAGCATTGTGAGCTCGGAGATTGAAGAACCGTTTCCAGAGGGCAATGCTGGGACGACAGCCGAGATACCCTTCGCAGAGTGTCACGAAACCGGAGAGAATCATGATGAAGTTGGTTGCGAGATGGTGTGGTTGCAGTCAGTGGAAATCGAGGAACCCGCGGAAGAAGGTGCTGGCAGGAAGGCCAAATCCACGCTCGAAGTGAGCGAGGAACACGACCCTCTCGCCAGCGCGCGCGCTGGGCACGACCTCGGCGCCGGGAATGCGCCACTCGACCTCCGCAGGCATCTTCCGGGCGCGAATCAGGGACTCGACGGCGCCGGCGGTAGCCTGAGAACCTTTCCAGCACCCGCGGCTCGCCTGGGAGATGTCTCGCCGTGGCGCCATGGCGTTCGCGGGCAGGGAGAAGAAGGGAGAAAAAGAGGGAGGCAGAGCGCGAGAGCAGCGGTGAAGAGTTACCGCGGAGGCGGCGGAAGTGGCAGAGAGCACAAGTCTGTGGCCGGAGCAGATCCAAGGTGCAGAGGTCCGCGGTAGAGAGCTTCGCGTGGAGCTGCAATGGCGCAGAGGAGAGAGAGCTAGAGGTTGAAGATGGCGTCTGGGAGAAGGAAGAGGCGAAGGCCTCCCCTGTGGCTTATATGGGCGGCGGGGGAGGGCAGTGGGATGCGTCTACGGCTGTTTGGCTCGGTGTGGCCTAGGGCACAGGAAGGGCTACCGGCAAACCAGCGCAAAGGATCCTGTCGCAAAAGGCGAGGCGTGCGACGTGGGGGTCAGGCCCTGCAATTATGTCAAGTCGTGTGTGGGTCATGGGTCCCAGCTCATTGATCACATCCCGGAAGAATCGGAGGTAACCGTTGGAACTAAATCGGCGAAAGATGTCTTTCTCGAAAAGTGAAGACACGAATGGGGAGCGAACCAGATCCAATCGGACGAAAAGTTGGTCGGCCAAGTGTGATCTCCGAGTCGGTCGGTGAACTCGGAATGACGCACTCGGTGAAGCCATAGCAATCGGAGGATATCAAGAGAAATGAAAAAATGCAAAGGCCCTGCGGTCAAGTGACCGAGGGACCTTTACAGCTTTAGGGGCTACTGTCGGGGGACTGGTACCCGGGTAGGCTAACCCAAGCGGAAGCAACTTTTCAAGACAAGGATGGACCGATTGGACCGCAGCTGGGCCGAGCTGGGCAGATGTACGACCAATTGCTCCAAGGCAATCAGCCGTATCAAATGCCAGCAGTCGGCCCAGGCGCAATCGGACCAACCTTCCTTTACCAAGACGATCATCCGATTGGTCCGCAGCTGGCCCGAGGTTGATACCTGGAAGGCAAATTGCCCAGAGCAATCGACTTTGCCAGGTACCACCAGTCGGTCCAGGCGCAATCGGAACCACCTAATACCCAGTCGGGGGTATGATTATGAGGTCATAAATGCCATATCCCCAGATATCCGGGTGGCAGGAAGGCCAGGTCATGTCAAAGATCTGGGGGAGATACGGTGTCGACCTCTCCGCCGATTCCGCGGACAGGCCGACAAGACCGCACCCCCTAGCTCCACTGTTCATCCCTACGCTCTATGAGTCTACATCATGGGCCGCCGCTCGTAGGTTCCGGGTCAGCCGGAGAGGAGCAGTCGGTGGGCCCAGGCCGATTAGAGGATGACAACTGGGCCCATTCGGCAATGAAGTTACCGAAGTACCCTGGGCTCACACTATAAGAGCCAGGGTAACCCTCCTGCGTGAGGGACGACGCCTGACACTAGATCACCATTACTCACTTCCCCTCAGTTCATTCACTGCTAGTAGTTACTCCTCAGGGAAGCTGGAGAGGACCTTGCCCACGGCGGCGGTGTTCTCTTTCCCCTGAGAAGATAGAGAAGCAGTAATTGTAGTCATATCATTGATATACAAGAGGCAAGCAGGAGTAGGGGTGTTATCTCTCCGGAGAGCCCCGAACCTGGGTACATCGTGGTGTCCTCACCGTGTTTGTGCCCAACCCGATTCCGGCACCATCGACATTCTCTCCCTCGCGTCTTCCCCTCACTTTAGCCATCCCATGGCATCTGGCGTTACATATCGACGACAGGGTGAGTTTGTTTTTTCCTTCGACCGCTCGGCTGCGCGGGTTCTTTTCCTTGTGCTCTGCGGATGACCTTTGTTCTTCGTTGCGAAGTTCTTGCTGGGCGTTCTCGTGAGGAAGAGGAGGCGGTACAGTCTGAGTTATTGCGGCTGGAGGACCCGGTTGTGCAAGCGAACAATCCTTTCTGGATGGATAGGGCGCGTGCTCGGGTGTTCGCCGTTCTACGGATGCGGGTTGAGAGGGTACCGCGGGCTCTTGAGTACTGCCGTGGAGTATTTGGCAGGATTTTTGCTGAGTTTTACCCTTTGGATCATGTCCCTTCTTCTCTTCAGAAGCTTTGTCGGTTGTTCTCGCAGCCTGCTGATCTTCGGCGCGTAGTTAATCACCAGATTTATGCAGGGGCTCGCTGTGCTTTTGCCTTTGTCCATAGTCATTGGCCAGGGGTGTATATTATGTTGGCAGCTCGAGGTCCTCCTGGTGGTCGAGCTCAGCCGATGGATGACCATTACGCCGTGGAGGATGAGCCTGCAAATGAAGTTGTAAAGTGGGTGGTCGAGGATAATGACCGTCGGTTGGGTGCTCTGTGCAAACTGAAGTCAGAGCCTGGAGATTAGCCTTTGCTTGGCGTTGATTCCTTTGTTGAGCAACGTTTGTTGCTGCTCTATTTTGCATTACTTTGTTCATCTGCTGTAAATCAAACTTGCGTGGTATAGGTTTGTCTTGTCGGCTGCAGAGTTTTTGGGCGAGGGGTCCCCTTCTTAGGGTCCCATATAGGCGAAGAGTGCCTCGGGGGGTGGCTTCTGCGGCGATCAACCGACTGTTAATTTTTTAGAGTCGCGTTTGCGAAGAACGCCTCGGGGGGTGGCTGCTTCGGCGAGCCCCCGAGTGCCAGTTTTTTAGAGTCGTGTTTGCGAAGAACACCTCGGGGGTGGATGCTTCGGCGACCCCCGAGTGCCAATTTTTTAGAGTCGCGTTTGCGAAGAACGCCTCGGGGGGCGGCTGCTTCGGCGAGCCCCCGAGTGCCAATTTTTTAGAGTCGCGTTTGCGAAGAACGCCTCGGGGGGTGGCTGCTTCGGCGAGCCCCCGAGTGCCAATTTATTAGAGTCGCGTTTGCGAAGAACGCCTCGGGGGGTAGCTGCTTTGGCGAGCCCCCGAGTGCCAATTTTTAGAGTCGCGTTTGCGAAGAACGCCTCGGGGTGGCTGCTTCGGCGAGCCCTTAGTGCCAAATTTTTAGAGTCACGTTTGCGAACAACGCCTCGGGGGTGGATGCTTCGGCGACCCCCGAGTGCCAATTTTTTAGAGTCGTGTTTGCGAAGAACGCCTCGGGGGCGGCTTCTTCGGCGAGCCCCCGAGTGCCAATTTTTTAGAGTCGCGTTTGCGAAGAACTCCTCGGGGGGTGGCTGCTTCGGCGAGCCCCTGAGTGCCAATTTTTTAGAGTCATGTTTGCGAAGAACGCCTCGGGGGGTGGCTGCTTCGGCGAGCCCCCGAGTGCCAATTTTTTAGAGTCGCGTTTGCGAAGAACGCCTCGGGGGGTAGCTGCTTTGGCGAGCCCCCGAGTGCCAATTTTTAGAGTCGCGTTTGCGAAGAACTCCTCGGGGGTGGCTGCTTCGGCGAGCCCCCGAGTGCCAGTTTTTTAGAGTCGTGTTTGCGAAGAACGCCTCGGGGGGTGGCTGCTTCAGCGAGCCCCCGAGTGCCAATTTTTTAGAGTCGCGTTTGCGAAGAACGCCTCGGGGGGTGGCTGCTTCGGGGAGCCCCCGAGTGCCAAATTTTTAGAGTCGTGTTTGCGAAGAACGCCTCGGGGGTGGCTGCTTCGGCGAGCCCCCGAGTGCCAGTTTTTTAGAGTCGTGTTTGCGAAGAACGCCTCGGGGGTGGATGCTTCGGCGACCCCCGAGTGCCAATTTTTTAAAGACGTGTTTGCGAAGAACGCCTCGGGGGGCGGCTTCTTCGGCGAGCCCCCGAGTGCCAATTTTTTAGAGTCGCGTTTGCGAAGAACGCCTCGGGGGGTGGCTGCTTCGGCGAGCCCCTGAGTGCCAATTTTTGAGAGTTATGTTTGCGAAGAACGCCTCGGGGGGTGGCTGCTTCGACGAGCCCCCGAGTGCCAATTTTTTAGAGTCGCGTTTGCGAAGAACGCCTCGGGGGGTAGCTGCTTTGGCGAGCCCCCGAGTGCCAATTTTTAGAGTCGCGTTTGCGAAGAACTCCTCGGGGGTGGCTGCTTCGGCGAGCCCCCGAGTGCAAGTTTTTTAGAGTCGTGTTTGCGAAGAACACCTCGGGGGTGGATGCTTCGGCGACCCCCGAGTGCCAATTTTTTAGCGTCGCGTTTGCGAAGAACGCCTCGGGGGGCGGCTGCTTCGGCGAGCCCCCGAGTGCCAATTTTTTAGAGTCGCGTTTGCGAAGAACGCCTCGGGGGGTGGCTGCTTCGGCGAGCCCCCGAGTGCCAATTTTTTAAAGTCGCGTTTGCGAAGAACGCCTCGGGGGGTAGCTGCTTTGGCGAGCCCCCGAGTGCCAATTTTTAGAGTCGCGTTTGCGAAGAACGCCTCGGGGGGTGGCTGCTTCGGCGAGCCCCCGAGTGCCAGTTTTTTAGAGTCGTGTTTGCGAAGAACACCTCGGGGTTGGATGCTTCGGCGACCCCCGAGTGCCAATTTTTTAGAGTCGCGTTTGCGAAGAACGCCTCGGGGGGCGGCTGCTTCGGCGAGCCCCCGAGTGCCAATTTTTTAGAGTCGCGTTTGCGAAGAACGCCTCGGGGGGTGGCTGCTTCGGCGAGCCCCCGAGTGCCAATTTTTTAGAGTCGCGTTTGCGAAGAACGCCTCGGGGGGTAGCTGCTTTGGCGAGCCCCCGAGTGCCAATTTTTAGAGTCGCGTTTGCGAAGAACGCCTCGGGGGTGGCTGCTTCGGCGAGCCCCCGAGTGCCAAATTTTTAGAGTCATGTTTGCGAAGAACGCCTCGGGGGTGGATGCTTCGGCGACCCCCGAGTGCCAATTTTTTAGAGTCGTGTTTGCGAAGAACGCCTCGGGGGCGGCTTCTTCGGCGAGCCCCCGAGTGCCAATTTTTTAGAGTCGCGTTTGCGAAGAACTCCTCGGGGGGTGGCTGCTTCGGCGAGCCCCTGAGTGCCAATTTTTTAGAGTCATGTTTGCGAAGAACGCCTCGGGGGGTGGCTGCTTCGGCGAGCCCCCGAGTGCCAATTTTTTAGAGTCGCGTTTGCGAAGAACGCCTCGGGGGGTAGCTGCTTTGGCGAGCCCCCGAGTGCCAATTTTTAGAGTCGCGTTTGCGAAGAACTCCTCGGGGGTGGCTGCTTCGGCGAGCCCCCGAGTGCCAGTTTTTTAGAGTCGTGTTTGCGAAGAACGCCTCGGGGGGTGGCTGCTTCAGCGAGCCCCCGAGTGCCAATTTTTTAGAGTCGCGTTTGCGAAGAACGCCTCGGGGGGTGGCTGCTTCGGGGAGCCCCCGAGTGCCAAATTTTTAGAGTCGTGTTTGCGAAGAACGCCTCGGGGGTGGCTGCTTCGGCGAGCCCCCGAGTGCCAGTTTTTTAGAGTCGTGTTTGCGAAGAACGCCTCGGGGGTGGATGCTTCGGCGACCCCCGAGTGCCAATTTTTTAAAGTCGTGTTTGCGAAGAACGCCTCGGGGGGCGGCTTCTTCGGCGAGCCCCCGAGTGCCAATTTTTTAGAGTCGCGTTTGCGAAGAACTCCTCGGGGGGTGGCTGCTTCGGCGAGCCCCTGAGTGCCAATTTTCTAGAGTTATGTTTGCGAAGAACGCCTCGGGGGGTGGCTGCTTCGACGAGCCCCCGAGTGCCAATTTTTTAGAGTCGCGTTTGCGAAGAACGCCTCGGGGGGTAGCTGCTTTGGCGAGCCCCCGAGTGCCAATTTTTAGAGTCGCGTTTGCGAAGAACGCCTCGGGGTGGCTGCTTCGGCGAGCCCCCGAGTGCCAAATTTTTAGAGTCGCGTTTGCGAAGAACGCCTCGGGGGGTGGCTGCTTCGGCGAGCCCCCGAGTGCCAATTTTTTAAAGTCGCGTTTGCGAAGAACGCCTCGGGGGGTGGCTGCTTCGGGGAGCTCCCGAGTGCCAATTTTTTAGAGTCGCGTTTGCGAAGAACGCCTCGGGGGGTGGCTGCTTCGGCGAGCCCCCGAGTGCCAATTTTTTAAAGTCGCGTTTGCGAAGAACGCCTCGGGGGGTAGCTGCTTTGGCGAGCCCCCGAGTGCCAATTTTTAGAGTCGCGTTTGCGAAGAACGCCTCGGGGGGTGGCTGCTTCGGCGAGCCCCCGAGTGCCAGTTTTTTAGAGTCGTGTTTGCGAAGAACACCTCGGGGTTGGATGCTTCGGCGACCCCCGAGTGCCAATTTTTTAGAGTCGCGTTTGCGAAGAACGCCTCGGGGGGCGGCTGCTTCGGCGAGCCCCCGAGTGCCAATTTTTTAGAGTCGCGTTTGCGAAGAACGCCTCGGGGGGTGGCTGCTTCGGCGAGCCCCCGAGTGCCAATTTTTTAGAGTCGCGTTTGCGAAGAACGCCTCGGGGGGTAGCTGCTTTGGCGAGCCCCCGAGTGCCAATTTTTAGAGTCGCGTTTGCGAAGAACGCCTCGGGGGTGGCTGCTTCGGCGAGCCCCCGAGTGCCAAATTTTTAGAGTCATGTTTGCGAAGAACGCCTCGGGGGTGGATGCTTCGGCGACCCCCGAGTGCCAATTTTTTAGAGTCGTGTTTGCGAAGAACGCCTCGGGGGCGGCTTCTTCGGCGAGCCCCCGAGTGCCAATTTTTTAGAGTCGCGTTTGCGAAGAACTCCTCGGGGGGTGGCTGCTTCGGCGAGCCCCTGAGTGCCAATTTTTTAGAGTCATGTTTGCGAAGAACGCCTCGGGGGGTGGCTGCTTCGGCGAGCCCCCGAGTGCCAATTTTTTAGAGTCGCGTTTGCGAAGAACGCCTCGGGGGGTAGCTGCTTTGGCGAGCCCCCGAGTGCCAATTTTTAGAGTCGCGTTTGCGAAGAACTCCTCGGGGGTGGCTGCTTCGGCGAGCCCCCGAGTGCCAGTTTTTTAGAGTCGTGTTTGCGAAGAACGCCTCGGGGGGTGGCTGCTTCAGCGAGCCCCCGAGTGCCAATTTTTTAGAGTCGCGTTTGCGAAGAACGCCTCGGGGGGTGGCTGCTTCGGGGAGCCCCCGAGTGCCAAATTTTTAGAGTCGTGTTTGCGAAGAACGCCTCGGGGGTGGCTGCTTCGGCGAGCCCCCGAGTGCCAGTTTTTTAGAGTCGTGTTTGCGAAGAACGCCTCGGGGGTGGATGCTTCGGCGACCCCCGAGTGCCAATTTTTTAAAGTCGTGTTTGCGAAGAACGCCTCGGGGGGCGGCTTCTTCGGCGAGCCCCCGAGTGCCAATTTTTTAGAGTCGCGTTTGCGAAGAACTCCTCGGGGGGTGGCTGCTTCGGCGAGCCCCTGAGTGCCAATTTTCTAGAGTTATGTTTGCGAAGAACGCCTCGGGGGGTGGCTGCTTCGACGAGCCCCCGAGTGCCAATTTTTTAGAGTCGCGTTTGCGAAGAACGCCTCGGGGGGTAGCTGCTTTGGCGAGCCCCCGAGTGCCAATTTTTAGAGTCGCGTTTGCGAAGAACGCCTCGGGGTGGCTGCTTCGGCGAGCCCCCGAGTGCCAAATTTTTAGAGTCGCGTTTGCGAAGAACGCCTCGGGGGGTGGCTGCTTCGGCGAGCCCCCGAGTGCCAATTTTTTAAAGTCGCGTTTGCGAAGAACGCCTCGGGGGGTGGCTGCTTCGGGGAGCTCCCGAGTGCCAATTTTTTAGAGTCGCGTTTGCGAAGAACGCCTCGGGGGGTGGCTGCTTCGGCGAGCCCCCGAGTGCCAATTTTTTAGAGTCGCGTTTGCGAAGAACGCCTCGGGGGGTGGCTGCTTCGGCGAGCCCCCGAGTGACAGTTTTTTAGAGTCCCGTTTGCGAAGAACGCATCGGGCGGTGGCTGCTTCGGCGAGCCCCCGAGTGCCAGTTTTTTAGAGTCGCGTTTGCGAAGAACGCCTCGGGGGGTGGCTGCTTCGGTGAGCCCCCGAGTGCCAGTTTTTTAAAGTCGTGTTTGCGAAGAACGCCTCGGGGGTTGTTGCTTCGGTGAGCCCCCGAGTGCCAATGTGCAGAAATTATTTTTGGAAGAATATTTTCAATATTTTCCATTTTGTTTCTTACACGAGGGGGGGCTGCTGCTGCTTGAAGACAGCCCCTTTATTTGGATGATTGGCTTAATAGCCCTAAGGATGGTAGATTTCTGTATCTCCCTTTTTCTTCTATGGTAGGGCCTCTTCCTCTGATGATGTGGCTCCGCTGGCTTGGTGTGCTCCGAAAGTTTCTGATATTTTGTGGAACTCTTTGTCGCACCGGTCGGAACTGATGAAGCTGCCACTGACTGTGATCACTCCTCACGGGCCTGGCATTTTCATCTTGAGGTAGGCGTAGTGTGGCACTGCCATAAAGCGCGCGAAGGCTGGGCGCCCTAGGATGGCGTGGTATAGTGATTTCCAGTTGACCACCTGATACGTCCCAAATGTATCTATAATTTCTGCTTGCTCCATGCATGTTTTGTGTGACTTTGCCATGTTTTGCTTGAACTTTCATACACTTTTGAACCTATTTGGACTAACCTATTAACTCAGTGCACCCAGTTGTCAGTTTCTGTTTTCTGTTGTTTTTGTATTTCAGGTTTTCCAGCCATTAAAAGTGCTCCGAAAATCCCGGGAAAAATATATAAAAAATCTGCGCAACAAAAGCTTCCAAAATCACCAAGAGAGGGAAGGGGGCCACCACCAGGCAGCCAGGAGGGCAGCTGGCGCGGCCCCACCCTGGGCCGCGCCAGGGACCCTCCTGACTGCCTCGTGGGTCGCCTCGATGCCCCCCTTCGCCTATATTTACCCCTCGGGGTGGAAACCCCTAATATCGATGTCTTTCTCGCAAACTCCCCTCTGTACCGCCACCGCCGTTTCAAGATCGGGGATGCCTGGAGAAGCTGCCCCGGCACCCTGCCGGGAGGAGGAACCCCCTCCGGGAGACCATCCATAGCCATGGACGCCTCCCGTATGTACCGTGAGTAGTCCCCCTTGGACCATGGGTCCGTGACCAGTAGCTATGTGATCTATCTCTCCCCCTTTTTGTGCTTCCACTTTCGAGTCCTCGTGAGCTGCCTCACATGATCGAGGCATCTATGTAAATTCTGCTGTTGCTATGCTAAGTTTGTTGGGATCTGATGGATTATGAGACTATGTTCAGATTGTGATGAGTAATATATTTGGTTCTTCTCTTTTATATTTTGTTCTTGAGTAAATTCTTGCATGTTCTCCGTTGCGGTATTTGCTTTGGCCAAGTATTTTATTTGCAACTCCAAGAGACAGTGTTATGCTCGATTGTGGGTTCAGCCCCTTGATGTCTAGCTTGAGTGACAGAAACATGAGACTAGGGGATGCGTTGTTGCCACCAGGGATAAAACAACGGTGCTTGTTCCTGCGGGTGCAAGGATTGTTTACTTTATGCAAAGTTCTTTTAATGCAGTTGTCTGTTGCTTTGAGTCTACACTTTGGGTGGGATTCGCAACTTAATACCAGCGAGATGTTTTGGATAGATATCTCAAGGTGGATGATTCGTAGTAGATGCAGATGGATTTCGGTCTACTTACCTTGGCGTACTGCCCATTGCTTTTGAGCCCTTCCTTTGTTTGTAGCATAGTTAGCATTGCGGTGCCTTCATAATCATGTCAATTGCCCAACTGTGATTTGTTTACCTCGCTAGCACTTTTATCGTCTTTTGGGAGAGAGACATCACTAGTGAAAATCACGGGACCCCGGTCCATCTTCACATTATTGTTCACAACCTCAATTTACTTTCAGCTTTTACTTTCCTTTGCACCTTTTATCTCTTGCGTTGATCCTTTGTAAACGACAAGGACGGAGGAATTGACAACTCCTCGGTACTCGTTGGGAGAAAAGTTATTTGTTGTTGTGTGCAGGTCCACGACAACGCCCTAGTCAGGAAGAAATTTCTGGCGACGTTGCCACCTACTTGTATCTCCTGAGTCCTACTGGTTCGATAACCTTGGTATCTTCACCGAGGGAAACTTGCTTCTACACTGCATCTCAAACCTTCCACTTGGGGTAACCAACGAGGGGCGAGAAGCCATCAAGCAAATTTCTGGCGCCGTTGCCGGGGACTCAAGTCTACAAGATAGGGGAGTTGCACACTATCTTTTACCTTTGCTTTTTAGTCTTGTTAGTTTACCTTTCAGTTTTTACTTTTGTGTCCCTTATCAAAAATACCAAAAACACCTGTTACCTTGTCAGTAGTTACCACTATGGCTGGTCCTTTTGCCTTTGGTGAGGCAGAAGTGCTCACCTTTACTCAAAGAGGTGGTGAAAGTTTGAAAGATGCGTGGTATAGAATTAATGATTCTCAAAAAAGAGCCACCAAGAAGCAATCCACTACTATCCTTCTTAGAAATTTTTATGTTGGGATTACTTCTTGGATTAGGTTTCTTTTAGACACTGCTATCAATGGGAACTTCATAGAGGCCCCCGTTTGGGAAGCCCTTAATGTTATTGAAAATCTTGTTGGAAGTCTCCCCATTGTTAGTATTAAGGAGGACATTACTTTAGCTCACATTATGAGAAAACTTGAAAAAATAGAGCTAGAGATGCCAAGTATCGATAGGGTGAATGAGTTGGATCGTAAGATTCAAGGGAATTTGAATAGGCTAGATAATTCCATGTAGAAAATTTTCAAAACTTTGGAGACTATCAAATCCCTTGATGAAAAGTCTTCTAGGATAGAAAAGATTGAGGAAGTTATTGAAACTTTAGGAAATACCTTTTCCTCAATCAAAACCAAAAAGGATGAAACTCCAGCAAAGAAGGAACCTAAGTACGTTTACGTACCCAAGATTCCCCGAGCTAAAGCTAGCACACCCAGTGCCAAGAGAATTGAAACGGTGAAAACTTTTGAGACACCTATCTTTAACTTTAATGAAACTCCAATTGATTTCCCTCCTTTTGATTTTATTCCAAGAATCATTTTCATTCGTCCTTTATTTGAGAAACCCATTAAGACTAGTTGTACTATTGAAGAGTTTTTTGATGATCATGATGATGGTTCAATAGATGCGACTTGACCTTCTGCTTTAAGCCTAGCTAATGTCTCTAAAGAAGCGCTTTCGGGAGGCAGCCCGCAACGAATTTAGGTTTCTCTTTTTGCTTTTGTTCCATTCTTAGTGGTCTTGATGATTGTTATTACTGTTGCAACATCATTGTATCTTTACTTTTCAAGCTTTGTGCCAAGTTTAGCCTCATATGACAAGGGAAGTGAAACTTGTGACATGCTGTCCAGAAAACAGATTCTGTCCTCGTGACTAGAAAAATCATGGAAAAATCGCAGTTCATCTTTTTGAGCTGAAATTTTTACACAGCGTGCTCTATACAATTACGAAACTTGCGTATGTTCTGAGTTTTTTTATTTGAGTTGCAGAAGTATTGCTAAAAAATTAGTTTCTACCTGCTGGTCTGTTTTTCACAGATTTTGTCCTGTTTTGCCTTTCCTTCGTTTTGCAAACCTTAAGCTTGCTTTTTATTTGCAAAAACATATTGGAAATCTTGAGAAACAGTAGCTCTTAAAGGTTATCTTTATTTCCAGTAGAGGAAAAATTATTTTATTAGGGTACTAACCTCTCTAATCAGTCTACAATGAGTTATGTATGAAGTGAGTTTTCAAGTGCGCGATGGAGGATGATGAAAGAAGATTCAGGAGTGTCAAACGCTCAAGCTTGGGGATGCCCATGTGCACCCCCAATAAATATTCAAGAAGACTCGAGCATCTAAGCTTTGGGATGCCCTCGATGCATCCCCTTCTTCATCAACAATCATCAGTTTGTCCCTCGTTGCACTATATTTTTATCACTTCATGCGTTATGTGCTTTGCTTGGAGCGTCTCGCTCTTTACTTTTTTACGTTCGTTTTGCTTTCTTTGCTGTAGTAACAAGTTAGATCCCAGCTTACTTTCTTTTGTGTGGGAGAGATTCATGCTCCGTTTGAACTAGAACTCCTCATAGGATTTGCATGCTTATTCTTTTAGTTGTGAGCTGTTATTTTTCTTTTCTTAGTTGCTGCTCTGTTTAGCTGTAGTGCTTTAGTTTTTCTAGAGCTTTTCTTTTGTCTTAGGTTGAACTTTCTATAGGTTGCATGTTTTATCTTGTTAGAGAGTTTGCCTGTTGCACTGAGTTCTGTGTCTTGACTGAAAGTAGGTAGTTAAAGTTGCTATTCTCTTTGTAGTAGTAACTTGCAATAGTTTTGAGGTATTGACTAGAGTAATGTTTGAACTTATGGTGTCAAGAGCTCTTGCCTATTAGTGATAGATGTCGTATTTTGGGCAATCCGTGTGTTTTTCGAAAACCAAAAACCCCTGTTGAGAACTCTAGCTACTAGATGGATCACTAACCTCTGGAGGGTTACACTCACATACCATGAGTCGAGGATGCGCAAGGATAACCAAACCCCCATACACTCCTCCTCGGGGTACTTGTCTCTTTGTGAACCTCCTGATTAGATTGAGAGTTACCGATAATAAGTGCATGAGTTCTTCGAACTAATGTGAGTATTCGAAAGTTGACACTTCCACCCACCTATACTTTTTCTAGCCTCTTCGGTACCGTGCATTGCCCTTTCTCACCTCGAGAGTTGGCGCATACTTCGCTGGTGCATCCAAACCCTTGGCATGATACGCTCTGTCATCATAAGCCTCCTTATATCTTTCCTCAAAACAGCCACCATACCTACCTACAAGGCATTTCCATAGCCTTTCCGAGATACATTGCCATGCAACATCCACCTTCTCATGACTTGATCTTCATGTCATACATGCTACTTGCTTGATCGATGAGCCGCATGCTAGTTGGGCCTTGCCCTAATCATTGCTACATGACGCGCTAGTATCATTGCATATCCTTCTACCCTGGCAGAGAAATACATTTGCATCATGATAGTTACATTTTCTTTATGTGAGTACCTTTGTAAAGTGTGAAAGATCTCCTATATTCTTGTAAAATATAGAGTATTGCCCCTAAAGTGAGGAAAAGATCCCAAAGAGGACAAAATCAAAAGATCCCAAAGAGGACAAATGAGAGTTAAATAGAAATAGCCATTGAGGCCACCAAAAAAAATAAAAATAAAAAGAGAAAAAGAGAAAAATAAAAAAGAGAGAAGGGGGCATACTACTATTCCTTTTGAGAGATCCACACTAGTACTTCATCTTATATCCCTTGTACTCCATAGAGATCATCATCATGCATATAGCTATGTGGGGACCCTTCACACTATAGAACTTGGCTTGTATATTCCAATGATGAGTGTCATCAAACGAGCTCTAGGTCTTCTTGAGCAAGCAAGTTAGATGCACCCCCACTAATTCCCTTGGAGAGCTTTTAGCTCACATGTGCATCCGTTGTATGTCAATCCCTACTCCTCACATCATATCTATCATATGGCCTTCTCTCGCCTATGATTGTCCTCCTTGATGTGAGCCTTTCACACCTTTTTGTCTTCCCCCTCCACCTTCTTTCTGTTTTGCCTTTTAGGTGTCAACTTTCTTGCTCACGCTCATCCATTGCATGAGTGCTCAAATTATCGAAAGGGAGTGGATCAGTTTGACTTGTACCTGACTAGTGGTCTGGGGACGAGTCAAGATAAGAATCCAAAGCAGACTAAGTGTGAAACTTTAGTAGATAGTTGTTCTCAACAGTTACCTTTTTTATATCGTATTTCCCTATCCCCTGCTTGCACGCAAACACCATTTGGACACATTCGAGTCACGGACAGCAAAAGCTCTTGCACCTTTTGTTCTTTTGTTGCTTGTGTCAATGCTAATATAGACTCTTGCTTGTTAAGACTTGAATTGAATTGCATGCTTTGATTGCTTTACTTAAAAGTCCTTTTATGGTTGCGTGGCATGTCACCACAGGAATTAAGCTTGGGGATGTTGATACGTCCCAAACGTATCTATAATTTCTGCTTGCTCCATGCATGTTTTGTGTGACTTTGTCTGCTTGAACTTTCATACCCTTTTGAACCTATTTGGACTAACCTATTAACGCAGTGCAACCAGTTGTCAGTTTCTGTTTTCTGCTGTTTTTGTATTTCAGGTTTTCCGGCCATTAAAAGTGCTCCAAAAATCCCGGGAAAAATATATAAAAAATCAGCGCAACAGAAGCTTCCGGAATCACCAAGAGAGGGAATGGGGGCCACCACTAGGCAGCCAGGAGGGCAGGTGGCGCGGCCCCACCCTGGGCCGCGCCAGGGACCCTCCTGACTGCTTCGTGGGTCCCCTCGATGCCCCCCTTCGCCTATATTTACCCCTCGGGGTGGAAACCCCTAATATCGATCTCTTTCTCGCGAACTCCCCTTTGTACCGCCGCCGCCGCCGTTTCAAGATCGGGGCTGCCTGGAGAAGGTGCCCCGGCACCCTGCCGGTAGGAGGAACCCCCTCCGAGAGACCATCCATAGCCATGGACGCCTTTCGTATGTACCATGAGTAGTCCCCCTTGGACCATGGGTCCGTGACCAGTAGCTATGTGATCTATCTCTTCCCCTTTTTGTGCTTCCACTTTCGAGTCCTCGTGAGCTGCCTCACATGATCGAGGCATCTATGTAATTTCTGCTATTGCTATGCTGAGTTTGTTGGGATCTGATGGATTATGAGACTATGTTCAGATTGTGATGAGTAATATATTTGGTTCTTCTCTTTTATATTTTGTTCTAGAGTAAATTCTTGCATGTTCTCCGTTGCGGTATTTGCTTTGGCCAAGTATTTTATTTGCAACTCCAAGAGAGAGCGTTATGCTCGATTGTGGGCTCAGCCCCTTGATGTCTAGCTTGAGTGACAGAAACATGAGACTAGGGGATGTGTTGTTGCCACCAGGGATAAAACAACGGTGCTTGTACCTGCGGGTGCAAGGATTGTTTACTTTATGCAAAGTTCTTTTAATGCCGTTGTCTGTTGCTTTGAGTCTACACTTTGGGTGGGATTCACAACTTAATACCAGCGAGATGTTCTGGATAGATATCTCAAGGTGGATGACTCATTGGATGCATATGGATTTCGGTCTACTTACCTTGGCGTACTGCCCATTGCTTTTGAGCCCTTCCTTTCTTTGCAGCATAGTTAGCATTGCGGTGCCTTCATAATCCTGTCAATTTCCCAACTGTGATTTGTTTACCTCGCTAGCACTTTTATCGTCTTTTGGGAGAGAGACATCACTAGTGAAAATCACGGGACCCCGGTCCATCTTCACATTATTGTTCACACCCTCAATATACTTTCAGCTTTTACTTTCCTTTGCACCTTTTATCTCTTGCGTTGATCCTTTGTAAATGACAAGACCGGAGGAATTGACAACTCCTCTGTACTCGTTGGGAGCAAAGTTATTTGTTGTTGTGTGCAAGTCCAGGACAACGCCCTAGTCAGGAAGCAATTTCTGGCGACGTTGCCACCTACTTGTATCTTCTGAGTCCTACTGGTTCGATAACCTTGGTATCTTCACCGAGGGAAACTTGCTGCTACACTGCATCTCAAAACTTCCACTTGGGGTAACCAACGAGGGGCGAGAAGCCATCACCACCTCAAAGTCCAATGTCTCTTTACGGAAGTTGCTCGTGCTGCCAAAAACCACCTTGAGACTTATTTTTCCGAGGGGTTGTACTGCTTTCCCTGGCACGATTCCATGAAACATTATGCCTGAGGTTTTCAGTGCTGAGTTTTGGATGAGAATTTCTTCTAGGGTTCTGGTGAATATGATGTTGATTCCGCTGCCTCCGTCCATGAAAACGTGTGACATGTCATAGTTTCCGATTCTTGCTACAAGTACTAGTGCAGCGTGCCCTGGGCGCGGGATGGCTGGCGGGTGGTCTTGTCGGGAGAAGGTGATTTCAGTCTCGGACCCGCGCAGGTATTCTAGGACGGCAGGTTGCGAGGAGACTGCGAGGAAAACTTGTCTGGTGACCTGCTTCTGCTGCCTGTTTGATGGTCTCCCTTCTTGTATCATGTAGATCCTGCCGTGCGCTTCTGGGTATTTTTATTCTTCCTCGGGTGTCGTTCTCCATTCTTGGATTACTGCCACTTGCCTTGCTGGTATTTCAGGTGCTGGTGGTGCATTGTGGGCGATGGTCCTGACTGCCACGCTTGCTAGAGGTTGTGCTGCTGTTGTTGTGGATCGGCTTTTTTCTTCTGAGAGCTCGATGAATCGCCTGCAGTTCCTGAGCGTGTGTCCTGATCTGAGCTATCCACACTCGTTTCTAAATTCGTGTATTGTGCACGGTCCGTCGAGCTGCTCTTTGGCCGAGCGATATGCTCGGGCGTCATCCCGTGGCTGCCTTGTTCTCCAATCCCGTTTTTGAACTTGGGGTGCTTCTTCTTGGTTGTCCCTGTGCTGTACTCTCCTGTCATCGCGATGTCTGCCTTCTCTTTCATCCGTGAAGCCGGCCGCGACCATATCGGGTCTTCTGTCATCGTAGAAGTTGCGCCTCGGGCGTTTTCTTCTTCTGTCGAATCCTCTATGGCTGGTGTGGTAGTCGTAGTCGCGTTCTGAGCGCGTTGTCTGGATCTCCGATTCGTTTCGTACGGAGTCTTCTGCATCTACCCAGTTGTTGGCTTTCTTGAGCAGTCGTGCAAGTGTTTGGACTTTCATCTGCCCGAGCTGCTCCTTGAAGTCGATGCGTTGCAAGCCCCTCCTGAATGCGTCGATAGCGCTTTCGTCTGATATGTTCTCGGCTGAGTTTTTTAGTATGGTCCATCGCTGGATGTATGCTCGCAGGGATTCTCTGGATCCTTGTTTGCAGGCCCTCAGCTCCTCGAGTGATGCTGGTCGTTTGTAAGTGGACTTGAAGTTCTCGATGAAGGCGCTGCGGAACTGCCTCAAGGAGTCGATTGATCCCCGTGGTAGGTTCTTCAGCCAATGTCGTGTCGAGCTCTCAAGCATTAGTTGTATGTACTGCATTGCTGTGATATTGGTTCCGCGCTGGAATTTTACGGCCGTTATGTAGTCGTCGAGCCATGCTTCTGGTTCTCCCAGCCCGTCGTACTTGTGCGTTGTGGAGTTTAGCTTGAAACCTTTCGGCATCCTTGTTTTCCGTATGGACCGTGTGAAGCACAGTGCTCCGCATGGTTCTACGTTCTCGTCGGAAGCTTGCTCGTCCGAGTACTCTTCGCGGGCTGCTCGCCTTCGTCTACCACGGTTGACTTTGCTTTGTGTTATGTCGTCGCGTGCGTCTCGCCGATTGTTGTTGCGTCTGTTGCTGTTGTCGTCGCTGTCGTGGTTTTTGTTTTTGTTCGGGCGCTTACGCCAGTCGTCGCTGTTGTCGTCGTTGGGTGAACTGGGGTCCCTGTCCGGGGTCTGCTCGCGGGGAGCTCGTCTTGCGCCTGCTCTTTTGGGGGCTGAGATGGCGTCTTTCATTATTTTGAGTGCCATCATCGTGTTGTGATCTAAGCTGCCTTCTTGCCTTCATGAGCACGAGATAGGTACTCTTCGGCAGTTAAAAGGGCTTCGGCTGGCGTGAGTTGTTCTTCCTCGTCGTCGTCCTCTTCTAGCTTGAAGTCGTCATCTAGCTTGCGGGCCACCTTCTTCTTGTCTGTGCGTTTTAGATGTCTGAATCTGGATCTGGCTCGGATGGGGGAGTCGTAGTCGGAGGAGTCGCTTATGGGAGGTGATCTGCGGTTGTTCCTTGAGTCGATGGTAGCCTTTCCTTGCTTCTCTAGTTCTAAGCGTTGTTGTCTTGCTCTCTTGGTGGCGTCACTCACTAGATTGTTGTATGCTCTGAGCTCGTCTCATGTTGCGTTCTCTGGGAGTAGTTTGCCGCGTTTTACTGCTTCCCTTATTCTGGTGATTGCTTCTTTGGACAGGTAGATTTTTTCTACGAGATGGTCCTCTTTCGCCATGCCTAGGGTCTGATGCTTGCTGCTTTTTGGCTCATCGCTCCTGTGATTGCTATGCTCCATTCCTTTGTATATTTTCTTTGGTATCGTTCTTGGTTCTCCAAGTGTGACAGTGACCTGGCCGATGTTGTCGGGATCGCTGTTTTTGCTGGTCGAGCGAGTGTCTCGGTGACTGCTCAAGTCGTCATCTTGGCTTTTGGCATCTGTGGTTGGCTCGTGGATCTCTGCCATGACCACTTGGGATGGCGTCTTGATTGTCTTCTTTCTTGTGCACATGTTGCATTTCCTCCATGGACCACTCGAGTAATCGGGTTGGGAGTCGTGGCTGACTCGCGGAGTCGCCACGCGGGCGGGTGCTTCTTCGGTCGCTGGTGTAGGGTCTGTTGCAGCGGGTGCTCGAGCGCGATCCGTGAGACGGAGGACTCCCCAATGGTTGATGTAGAATTGGTATGCTCCGAAGATCAGGTCGATGCCGGTGCGCAGGTCGGCGAAGGCCGGTCGAAAGGCCGAGAGGTGAGCCATGAAACCGAGGGATCTGAATAGATCGGAGTCTGCCCGGGCTGTGGAGTCGATGAGTGTTGATGGAGTTGCTGTTTTGACGAGTGCTGTTCCAACCTGTGAAGTCCCCACGGACGGCACCAATTGACGGGGATTAACCCCAGCAAATCCCATGGTCATGGACCCTGGGTTAGTCATAGAGATGGCACAGGTTGGACGATACTCGTCGGCTAACAGGAGAAGCACTTCCTTATCGATATTATTGCTTGAGGGGGCGATTACAGTGGATGCCAAGGCGATTTCTCGCAAGGCTAAGATGAGTAGATGTGTATTGAGTTGTCCTGAGCGTCTCCCCTCCCAGCCTTTATATATAGGCTAAGTCTAGGGGAGTCCGTACTAGGTTATAGAGATGGTTTCCTAGTTCTAGTCTTTTCCTTGTACGCCAAGTTGCACCTTCCATGTTAGTCGCGGACTCCTACGTCGGTGCCTGGTTGGGCCAATCGTGGGCTTGTCGTAGCTTCCCAGCGGGCCTTCTGTCTTCATACGCACCAGGTAGCCTTACATGCAGGAGTCGTGGGGTCACCCCCTCGTCACCAAGCATAGAGCCATTGGAGAAGAGATCAGCCGTCTACTCGACGCGCAATTCATTCGAGAGACGAAGAAGGCCACCTGGATCGCAAACCCAGTCTTGGTACCCAAAAAGGACACCGACATACTGCGGATGTGCGTCGACTATGGGCCCCTCAACAAACACTGCCCGAAGGACCACTTTCCCCTGCCAAGGATAGACCAGATAATCGACTCCACCGTAGGATGCGAACTCCTATCTTTCCTCGATGCCTACTCAGGATACAACCAAATCAGAATGAAGGAAGAAGACAAAGAACACACCTCGTTCATCACCCCTATGGTGTATTCTGCTACAAAACAATGCCTTTCAGATTGAAAAATGCCGGAGCCACGTACCAACGGATGATGCAAGCGTGCCTCAGAGATCAAATCGGCAGAAATGTCCAAGTGTATGTCGACGACATCGTCATCAAAATATAAAATGCAGGCACACTACTCGACGACCTCCGCGAAACCTTCACCGCTCTCAACAAATACAGAATCAAGCTCAACCCAAAAAAGTGTGTGTTCGGCGTCCCAGCCGGAAAACTACTCGGGTACATGGTCTCCGCTCGAGGAGTCGAAGCAAACCCTGAAAAATTTCAAGAAATTTCCACGATGCAAGAACCACTCAACATCCGGGGCGTACAAAAACTCACAGGAAAACTCGCAGCACTGAGCCGCTTCATCAACAGGCTGGGAGAAAGGACCCCTGCCATTCTACCAGCTGCTCAGAAAAGGAGAAAAATTCGAGTGGAATGAGGAAGCCCGCAACGCATTCGCAGACCTAAAGAAGACCCACTCGACACCACCAATCCTGGCGGTGCCCAAGGAACAAGAACCACTCTACCTCTACATAGCGGCACGCGGCAGCATAGTCAGCACGGCGCTCGTCGTCGAGCGCATGGAAGAAGGCAAAATCCAAAGCATCCAAAGGCCAATCTACTACCTAAGAATGCTCCTCACAAAATCCCAGCAGCGGTACCCGCACTACCAGAAGCTCGCATACGCCATCGTCATGACTTCAAGGAAAGTAACACATTACTTCGACGAGCACCGCATCACGATGTAACAGCCCAGATTTCACAAAAATTAACAATTTTGTTTTCGGCGTGAAATGTTTGATTGTCTGATTTGTTTGCGGTGTTTGCATCCCCGATTTATCGATCGGCGATTATTTTTCCCCCTCTTATCTCGTACCGGACGGAGACCGGCCCTTTCCACCCTGACACTCGACCTTTGCGACACTGGGTTTCACCCGATCACCGTCGCGAAAACCGCACAAGACCAGACGCAGCCAACGGAACGAAAAACCCCGTTTAATAATTAAACGGGATATTTTTATAGCGCGCTGGAAAGTGTTCTCGGAACGGTTCCAGCGCGAGGTGAACGCCACCGGCTCGACGCGCTGATCGCGCAGTTCAAAGTTTTACCCGAATCGGTGGTCCTGCGGACCCCATGCGGTCAGAAACATGGAGTACCGCGCACGAGAGAGAAAAACCGAGGATGTTTTTGCAAACTGCCAGCCACCTGGGCTATATAAAGACCACCACACTCCCATCCCACTTAGGGTTTCCCCTAAGCCAAATAGGCAGCCACCAGCCCCCAGATCTGGAAAAATATCCCCAATTTTCGTAACCCTAGCTCCACCAGATGTGGAAAATTTCCCAATTCGTCCTGGACCGTCAGATCCGGAGATCCAACGGCCCCGGAGGCTGCCACATCGCCCGGAATGGATCCCGCCGTCTCCTCCCGCGGTAGCCGCCGCCCGTGGAGCTCCTCCCATGGAGGCTTCTCCTTGCCCGAGCCGCCACCGCGAGCCCTCCCACGCCGGCGAGGCGTCGTGCCACCACCAGCCCCAGGTCGCCGCGCCCCCTTCTCCTCTCCTCTCCCTCTCTCCATCTCACATCTCTCTCTTCTCTCTGTCTTGCACGGCCCAGCACCACCATGGACGCAAGGAGCTCGCCCCACCGTCCCCATGTCCGGCCGTCACCACGCCCCTCGCCGGATCCGGTCACCTGCAGCATGCCGAGCTCCTCCGAGGCCACCCCTCGCCGGAGGCCGCAACCTCGTCGACGGGCGCCGCCGGCTGCCGCCAGCATGGCTGGTCCAGCCGAGACGAGGGCGTCGCCCCGATCCAGCGACCATGCCTGGCTGGGCCTCCCAGCGCATGGTGGGCCGGCCTCGAGCCCCACCCCAGCCAGTGGCCCGAGCCGCGAGCCGCCTCCAGGCCAGATGGGCCACGGCCCAACTGGTGAGGCGCCCCTTTTTTTCTCTTTTTAATTTCTATTTTACTGTTTGGCCTGATTGCCTCTGTTTCGGCCCGTTTAGTTTTTTTTTTCTGCTAGGCTTTTTATTATTTTGGCAGATTGTATTAGCTTTTTGCGGTGCCCGTATCTTTTCACCGGTAGCTCCGATGGAGACGCTTTCTACATGAAATTGCTCCGTTTTGCGCGTAGATTAATAAAATGTTGCTTGTTTCCATGTTTGACTTTGTTTACATGTTGTTTACTGCTAATTACCATCGCATGCCACTGTAAAATTGTTGATTTAATAACTTTTTAACCGTATCTCTGATTAAAATGTTTCTTATATGTAACTTGACTAGAATTGCATGTAGAATGTGTTTATGCTGCTCTTGCTTGCTAATAAAAATAATAAAATATGTTTAGGGGCAAAACAGTACCAAATGCAATAAATATTGTGGGGTCCGTAATAGTTGCCATGTATAGGTTTTACCCCCACTTAAAGTGACTAGATTAGATAGTTTATTTATACTTCACCTCTTGACATGTTTGTGTGCTATGCCATGCTTTTGTGCTTGCCATGTTAACAACCTTTTTCTCACCGTGTGTAGGTAAACAACTTGAACTACCGTAAATGTGCGGTATCGTCGTGTGTGACGAGTACTCCAATGAAATTGTTAGTAACCGCTCTCGACGGTAGGTGCGATGTCTCATGTTGCTTCTTGTTGATGCTTGCTCGTGTTTGCCTCATAGTAATAGATGCTTTCTCGTTGATTGCTTTCCAGTGTTTACCGTCTTGTGTACTACACCTTCGGAACCCGACTATTCAACAGGCAAGGACTATACATTACTTATGATCCATTCTATTTCAACCAGCGGTTTGCATGCTAGTCTAGGATAGGTTCGATGTTTGATCCTACCACATGTTTACAGCCTCTTTCAAACCGATACAACCATGTCCCCTCCCAGCAAACCATGTACTGCTATGTTACTATTGCTCGTTTCTCAGCCCCTGCTTAGTATGCATGCTTAGGATGCTACGATGTTACCCTGTTACTCCTTGGTTTGGGATATCACATTATTATTATTGTTGTTGATGATATGATTATTATAATGTTGACTATATTCGACGAAGGATGGAAGGTCTGGGTTATCCCGCCCCGAAGCTTTGTTCCATTCGAGTCACCTAGGATCCGAGTTCCGGGTATTGGTTTTAAGACTGAGCGTGCCTAACTGCGTGTGGGATTTTATGGGGTCCCCTTTTCTTACCTATCTAGCTTCAAACATTTCTAGTGGTGGCCCGAGCTGATTTACCATTTGAAACCCCGTGTGTGTGCTTGGTGGATCCCCTCGCGGTTTTTAAACAACCCGGACCAGCGGAGACATGGTTTCCCTGTTGGTCCACCTTTGACCGACGAGGGCCCGAGGCCTCACGTGAGGCGTCTCGGTAACCCAAATCTTGTTGAGACGGAAGAGACCGATCCGAGAGCGTGGCCAGCTTTTCGATTGGGTGTCGACTCCCCGGGGGCCACCCGGATTTGTTCGTTGTTAGTTAGAGGGACCTGTCGTTTCGGATCTCTTGGAACTAAATCATAAAATGGTTGCCTATGATGGGTAGCAACTAAGAGAGATGGACGTGCGTGCGGAGCCTCGTAATGTGCAGTTGGTACACCCCTGCAGGGTTAAATCTTTTCGAGAAGCCGTGTCCACGGTTATGGACGACTTGAGACCTACTCCTTGTTCATAGACAACAACAACTGAGATAATCTTAATATAACTTGATCAACGTGTGTGTGCCTTGACTGCTTATTCTTCATCGGGATGCCAAGAGGAGGACAAGGATAGGATAGGTGTTATGTTTGCCTAGTAGGTGGATAGCAGACTTGTTGGAGGCGATTCCTCATCGAATGCTTGGCTTCTTACCTTACTCTCTAGATCGTTAGCCACTTCATAAATGCTAGTGCGGCAGCAACCTCACCCCTTACCCCTTCCTTACCGTAAACTACTAGTTGTCCTAGAATGACGAGTGATGAAGTCCTTGCTGGGTCAGATGACCACTACAGTTGGATGCTGAGTACTTTTGTACTCATGATACTACCCCCAAACTCTTTTCAGGGTTCTTGATCGAGAACAGGTATGGTGGTCGACGTTTCACGTGGAGACTCGATGACGACTAGTTAGGCGGATCCCGGCGGAGGGCCTGGACCCGTGTGGTTATGGGGATCGATGTTTTTCTCTTTGCCAATAGGCATTTGATTGTAGTATGTACTCAGACATGTATCTTCCGCTATTATATTGTATTTAAGGCAGTTGTATGCCGATTGTATGAGATGTTCTAACCTTGTATCTGTAATGTTGTGATATCATGTTGGAAATCCGGGGCATATGGCTTTGTCATATGTCGCGGTGGGACCAATATGTGCTTCGTTCCCGGATTAGGGTGGACACACCTAGATCTGGAACAGTACCGCATATCGGGCCTTACACACGATCGTGAGCAGCACACCACTCGCGGACATCCTGAACAATCCCGGAGCAATTGGCAGAGTCGTCGAATGGAACATTGAGTTCAATCCCCGCGATCTACAATTCAAGAACCCAACGGCGATCAAAGCCCAAGTACTCCCAGATTTTCTGGTCGAGTGGACAGAAGTGCAAACACCCGCCCCCCCAGACCTGTCCAACTCATGGACAATGTTCTTCGACGGGTCGAAAAGAAAGCAAGGAGCTGGAGCAGCCGTCGTACTAATCTCCCCCAAAGGATCCAAACTCAGATACGTACTTCAGATCAACTTCCGCAATACCTCAAACGACTAAGCAGAATACGAGGCACTACTCCATGGCATGCGCATGGCGAAAGCTTGCGGCGCCACTCGCCTCTCCATATTCGGCGACTCCAACCTTGTCGTCCAGCAGGCAATGAGAGACTGTGAAGAAGTCGCAGAAAACATGATGGCTTAACAAAAGCTCTACAACACCCTGGAAGGAGGATTCGACGGCTACGAGCGAAACTACATCTCCAGAGAAAATAACACAGAAGCAGACGAGCTCGCAAACATTGGATCAACCTGAGGACCCATCCCTCTAGGCATCTTCCTTGAAAGCATCAGCCAGAGGTCAATCAAAACCAAGGCACCCGCACCGGAGGCAGTCGCAGAGGACGACGACACAAACGAACCAGCACAAGTAGCGGCGGAAAACCCAACAGACGACGCAGGCAACGAAGTAGCTGAAGAAGCAGAACCAGCCGCGCCCGAAAGCCTAGCTTGGAAAAAACCGTTCCTTCGATTCCTAATCGAAGGCACCTTACCACAAGACGTCGCAGAAGCCCGACGCATCAGCCGACGATCTAAAGCATTCACAGTAATCAACGGATAGCTCTACAAGCGCAACATCTCTCAGGTCCTCCAAAAGTGCATCGAGGAGGAAGACGGCAAGGACCTATTGCTCGAGATCCACGAAGGCACTTGCAGGCACCACGCGAGCAGTCATGCACTCGTGGCCAAATCCTTTCGAGCAGGATTCTACTGGCCAACCGCAATGAAAAACGCGGAAGACATCATACGACGCTACATTGCCTGCCAAAAATTCGCCAGCAGGCCACACGCCCCTACATCAGAACTCAAAACCATATCGCTATCCTGGCCGTTCGCCACCTAGGGACTCAATATGGTGGGACCACTCAAGAAATCTTCAAAAGGAGGTCGAAAACATCTACTAGTAGCAGTAGACAAGTTCACCAAGTGGATCGAGGCGGTGCCAATCACCAGCTCAACATCAATCACGATAGTTAACTTCATCAAGTCCATCATCTTCAGATTCAGCGTACCCCATAACATCATCACAGATAACGGCACAAACTTCACAGTGAAAGAATTCCAGAACTTCTGCCAAGATCTGGGCATCAAAATCAACTACGTGTCAGTCGCGCACCCACAATCTAACGACCAGGTGGATAAAGCAAACGGTTTAGTGTGCAGAGGAATAAAAAAGAGGCTCCTCGCACCACTCGAACAAGCTGCAGGCAACTGGGTAGAAGAGCTCCCCGCAGTCCTATGGAGCTTGCGCACTACCCCCAATACCTCAACCCATTACACACCCTTCTTCATGGTGTACGGAGCAGAAGCGGTACTACCGCACGCCCTAAAGTTTGGAGCTCCCCGAATCTCGGGATACGAGGAAGAAGAGGCAGAAGAAGCACTTCCGGATGATAAAGACACTGCAGATGAAGCAAGGGACACAGCCATAGCAAGGTCAGAAGGATACCACGACAAACTACGCACATACTAAAGCAGTCGCCTGCAGACCGGAACTTTCCGCAAAGGAGATCTCGTCCTGCGACTAATACAAGAAAAAGTGCACAAACTTGCCCCGCAGTGGGAAGGACCCTTCATAATCGCCGAGTTCATAGGAGGAGGTGCATACAAGCTGAAGAATCCGAAGACCGATGAAGACGTGGGAAACCCGTGGAACGTGGCAAACTTGCGCCTGTTCTACCCATAGTCTACCCATAAGCCCCAGCGGGAGTATCAGCAGCAGCACAGATGGGCAGCTCATGTGAAAATTCAAAAGCAATAAAAGGTGTTGCCCAAGTAATACCACTAATGAACTCGGGGGATCGAGCACAACCTCCCCCCGAGAGACGCTATCTTCGCTTACGCGATGCTACCTAAAAGCACTCGGGGGCTCGAGCACAAACTCCCCCAAGAGACGCTATCTTCTCTTACGCGACGCTACCTAAAAGCACTCGGGGGATCGAGCACAAACTCCCCCCGAGAGACGCTATCTTCGCTTACGCGACGCTACCTAAAAGCACTCGGGGTCTTGAGCACAAACTCCCCCCGAGAGGCGCTATCTTTGCTGACGCAAAGCTACCTAAAAGCACTCGGGGGATCGAGCACAAAATCCCTCTAAGAGACGCTATCTTCGCTTACGCGACGCTGATACGTCCCAAACGTATCTATAATTTCTGCTTGCTCCATGCATGTTTTGTGTGACTTTGCCATGTTTTACATACACTTCTATACACTTTTGATCATATTTGGACTAACTTATTAACTCAGTGCACCCAGTTGCCAGTTCCTGTTTTCTGTTGTTTTCGTATTTCAGGTTTTCCGGCCATTAAAAGTGCTCCAAAAATTCCGGAAAAATTATATAAAAAATCAGCGTCCTGGAAGCTTCCGGAATTACCAAGGAAGGGAGGGCCACCACCAGGCAGCCAGGAGGGTGCCTGGCATGGCCCAGCCTTAGGCCGCGCCACCTGCCCTTCTGACTGCCTCTTGGCCCCTCTCGGTGCCCCCTTTGGCCCCTATTTTTACCCCCGAGGAGGAAATCCCCAATATGAAAGTACTTTTTCCAGAAGCGATTCCGACCTCCGCCGCCATCGAAAACTAGCTTCGGGGTTCACCAGGATCCTGCTCCGCACCCTGCCGGGAAGGGCCATCTTCATCGAGTCTTCTTCCCCCATGATGCTTCTTGAGTAGTTCCTCCTTGGACTACGGGTTCTTGGCAGTAGCTATGTGGTATTCTCTCCCCCTAGATCCTCAATACAATGTTCTCATGAGCTTCCCTACACGATTGAGATCCATATGATGTAATTGGTGTTGTGTTTGTTGGGATCCGATGAATTGTTACCTTGTTCAGTCCTAAGAGGTTTATGAATTATTGTTGCTGCAATTTGTTGTTCTTAATGCTTGTTACTAGTGCACGAGTAGCATGATCTCAGATTTGAGCACGTTATGGTTGCATGATTATAATTGTTGTTCTAGATCTTATCTACGGTTGTATGCACCTATTATAGTCCGGAACCGGCGATCCCAATGGTGACATCTTGGGACACCAAAGGGGATGGGCTATAATTTGAGGATCACATGTGTTCATGGAGTGTTAATGCTTTGTTCCGGTGCTCCGCCGCAGGAGCACCTTAATCTCCATAAGTTCCTTAAGTGGCCCAGTTCGTAGCGGGATGGTAGGACAAAAGATGTTGTGCAAAGTTCTTATTGCAAGCACGTACAACTACATACGGAGCACATGCCTACGTTTGGTTCTTAGACTAGGATGCTCTAGTTTGTTCTTTGGCTAGAGTTGGTGCAATTCTGTCAATTGCCAGACTGTAATTTGTTCACCCAGCACCTTGTTCTTTTGCTTGAGAGGTACCACTAGTGAGACCTTGAACCCCGGTCCATCTTTCACCTTCATTGCCTTCGTTGTTACTTTTACTTTCTTTGCTGCTCCTACTACTTTGTTACTACTTTGTGGTGTTGGTGATTGGGGAAGTCTTAAAGGCTACACCCGTCAACACACCGTTGCTACTTATATCTTGTCTAGTGCTTTTTCAGGTGCGGTTGAATTGACAACTCAACTGCTAAGGCTTATAAGTATTCTTTGGCTCCCCTTGTGTCGAATCAATAAATTGGGTTACTCTTACCCGCGAAGACTGTTGCGATCCCCTACACTTGTGGGTTATCAAGACTATTTTATGGCGCCGTTGCCGGGGACCATAGCTTTACTTATAAGTTCACTTGATAAGTACACTTTTGATTATTACTCTGTTTGCTACTAATGACTACTTTCTTTGAGACTAGATCTTATTGGCAAGGCGGATTCACGGAGGATCAACAAAAACATTACAAGGAATACCGCTTGTCTCAAAAAGGGATACACTCATGGGGACTAATACAGGAGTTGTATGACTATGCTAGAAACTTGTGCTCAATATATAATATATCTTTCTGCAGGGATGAATCTTGTTGCTTTATGAGGCACAAACATCTTGCTTTCCAATGTGATTACAATGATGATGAAACCTTAGCTTCTTACGCTAAGGGAAACTATGATTTTTATGATGCAGAACAAATAGAAGAAGTTGTTATCTTTAAGGGTGCCTATGAAATTGCTTCCTTTGTTGAAAATAATGATGATGCACCTTACAAATCCGAGAGTCTTGAAATACTTAATTATTTCTTTGAGGATTTTAATGACAATTATTATATTATTGACCATCTCAAAAGGTTCTCTCCACAAGAGTAAGAGACTAATGCTTTGCAGGACTCTACGGAAGAAGAAATTGCTGAAACTGAATGCTCCTTGGATGAAAAAGACGAGGAGAGTGACGAACAAAAGGAGGAAGAATGGAGTAGCTACCCATCTCTACCTAATAATGAGAGTAACTCTTTGACTCTTACTTTATATGATTGCCCTCCATGCTTACCAAAGGAGGATGAATGCTATATTGATTGCTATGATCCTATGGATTCTTTTGAAATATCCCTTTTTGATGAAATTGATGCTTGTGGCCACGATGCCCCTATGAATGATACTTGCAAGGATGATTTTTCTACTGTTATTTATGATAACCCTTGCTATCTTGATGAATCTTATGATAAACCTCTATTTTTGCCTACTATGGATGTTCTTAATGATGATGAGGTTTGCTTAGAAAGTCTACATGATTATGTGCTAGTAGATCATGAAAAGCATGCTTTCTGTGATAATTATATTGTTGAGTTTGTTCATGATGCTACTGAAAATTATTATGAGAGAGGGAAATATGGCTATAGAAATTTTCATGTTAGGAAAACACCCCTCTCCATGTTGAAAATCTTGAAGGTGCTCATGTTTTACCTTCCTATGCTTGTTGCTTTGTGCTTCATTTATTTATTTTGTTTCAAGTTGCCAGTTCATAGGAAGCATGTTAGACTTAAATGTGGTTTGTCTTTTATCCTTTGATGTTCTCTTTTGTGCTTCAACTCTTATTCTTTCGTGAGCATCATTACACTCATGCCTAGCTAATGGCTTTAAAGAAGCGGTTCCGGGAGGCAGCCCGCAACGAATTTATTTTTTTCTTTTTGCTTTTCTTATTTTCTTAGTGGTATTGATGATTGTTACTACTGTAGAAATATCATTGTATCTTTACTTTTCAAGCTTTGTGCCAAGTTTAGCCTCATACGACAAGGGAAGTGAAAGTTGTGACATGCTGTCCAGAAAACAGATTCTGTCCTCGTGACTAGAAAAATCAGCGAAAAATCCCAGTTCATCTTTTTGAGCTGAAATTTTTACACAGCATGCTCTATACAATTACGAAACTTGCGTATGTTCTGAGTTTTTTTATTTGAGTTGCAGAAGTATCCCTAAAAAATTATTTCCTATCTGCTGTTCCGTTTTTCACAGATTCTGCCACGTTTTGTCTCTCCTTACTTTTGCAAACCTTAAGCTTGCTTTTTCTTTGCAAAAAAATTTTGGAGATCTTGAGAAACAGTAGTTATTCAAGATTATCTTTATTTCCAGTGGAGAAAAAATTATTTTATTAGGGTACTAACCTCTCTAATCAGTCTACAATGAGTTATGTATGAAGGGAGTTTTCAAGTGCGCGATGGAAGATGATGAAAGAAGATCTTGGAGTGTCAAACGCTCAAGCCTGGGGATGCCCATGTGCACCCCCAATAAATATTCAAGGAGACTCAAGTGTCTAAGCTTTGGGATGCCCCCGTGCATCCCCTTCTTCATCAACAATTATCAGTTTGTCTCTCGTTGCACTATATTTTTATCACTTCATGCGTTATGTGCTATACTTGGACCGTCTCGCTCTTTACTTTTCTTGGTTTGTTTTTGATTTGTTTTCTGTAGTAACAAGTTAGATCGCAGCTTACTTACTCTTTTGTGTGGGAGAGATACACGCTCTGCTTGAATTAGAACTCCTCATAGGATTTGCATGCTTAGTCTTTCAGCTGTGAGTTGTTCTTTTTCTTTTCTTAGCTGCTGCTCTGTTTAGTTGTAGTGCTTTAGTTTTTCTAGAGCTTTTCTTTCATTTTAGGTTGAACTTTCTATAGGTTGCATGTTTTTTCTTGTTGGAGAGTTTGCCTGTTGCACTGAGTTTTGTGTCTTGACTAGAAGTAGGTAGTTGAAGTTACTGTTCTCTTTGTAGTAGTAACTTGCAATAGTTTTGAGGTTTTGACTAGAGTAATGTTTGAACTTTTGGTGTCAAGAGCTTGATCCTATTAGTGATAGATGTCGTATTTTGGGCAATCCGTGTGTTTTTCGAAAACCAAAAACCCCTGTTGAGAACTCTAGCTACTAGATGGATCACTAACCTCTGGATGGTTCGAATATTAGAGTACACTCACGTACCATGAGTCGAGGATACGCAAGGATAACCAAACCCCCATACACTCCTCCTCGGGGTACTTGTCTCTTTGTGAACCTCCTGGTTAGATTGAGAGTTACCGATAATAAGTGCATGAGTTCATTGGACTAATGTGATTATTCGAAAGTTGACACTTCCACCCACCTATACCTTTTCTAGCCTCTTCGGTACCGTGCATTGCCCTTTCTCACCTCGAAAGTTGGAGCATACTTCGCCGGTGCATCCAAACCCTTGGCATGATACGCTCTGTCATCATAAGCCTCCTTATATCTTTCCTCAAAACAGCCACCATACCTACCTACAAGGCATTTCCATAGCCTTTCCGAGATACATTGCCATGCAACATCCACCTTCTCATGACTTGATCTTCATGTCATACATGCTACTTGCTTGATCGATGAGCCGCATGCTAGTTGGGCCTTGCCCTAAACATTGCTACATGACGCGCTAGTATCATTGCATATCCTGCTACACTGGCAGAGGCATACATTTGCATACTTCATGATAGTTACGTTTTCTTTATGTGAGTACCTTTGTAAAGTGTGAAGGATCTCCTATATTCTTGTAAAATATAGAGTATTTCCTCTAAAGTGAGGAAAAGATCCCAAAGAGGACAAAATCAAAAGATCCCAAAGAGGACAAAATCAAAAGATCCCAAAGAGGACAAAATCAAAAGATCCCAAAGAGGACAAATGAGAGTTAAATAGAAAAAGCCATTGAGGCCACCAAAAAAATAAAGATAAAAACAGAAAAAGAGAAATGGAAAAAAAAGAAAAAGAGAGAAGGGGCATACTGCTATTCCTTTTGAGAGATCCACACTAGTACTTCATCTTCTATCCCTTGTACTCCATAGAGATCATCATCATGCATATAGCTATGTGGGGACCTTCACACTATAGAACTTGGCTTGTATATTCCAATGATGAGCCTCCTCGAATGAGCTCTAGGTCTTCTTGAGCAAGCAAGTTGGATGCACCCCCACTAGTTCCATTGGAGAACTTACCTTAGCTCACATGTGCATCCGTTGTATGGCAATCCCTACTCCTCACATCATATCTATCATATGGATTTCTCTCGCCTATGATTGTCCTCATTGATGTGAGCCTTTCACACCTTTTTGTATTCCTCCTCCACCTTCTTTCTGTTTCGCCTTTTAGGTGTCAACTTTCTTGCTCACGCTCATCCATTGCATGAGTGCTCAAAATATCGAAAGGGAGTGGATCAATTTGACTTGTACCTGGCTAGTTGTTTGGGGACGATTCCAGATAAGACTTCAAAAGAGACTAAGTGTGAAACTTTAGTAGATTTAGTTCTCAACAATAAAAAAAATTCTCTCTCGTATTCCCAAATCCCCTTTCTTGCACGCAAACACCATTCGGAGACATTCGAGTCACGGACAGTGAGAGCTCTTGCATCTTATGTTCTTTTGTTGCTTGTGTCAATGCTAATATAGACTCTTGCTTGTTAAGACTTGAATTGAATTGCATGCTTTAATTGCTTTACTTAAAAGTCCTTATATGGTTCTGTGGCATGTCACCACAGAAATTATGCTTGTTATCATTTACCTACTCGTGGACGAGCAGGAATTAAGCTTGGGGATGTTGATACGTCCCAAACGTATCTATAATTTCTGCTTGCTCCATGCATGTTTTGTGTGACTTTGCCATGTTTTACATACACTTCTATACACTTTTCATCATATTTGGACTAACTTATTAACTCAGTGCACCCAGTTGCCAGTTCCTGTTTTCTGCTGTTTTCGTATTTCGGGTTTTCCGTCCATTAGAAGTGCTCCAAAAATTCCGGAAAAGTTATATAAAAAATCAGCGTCCCGGAAGCTTTCGGAATAACCAAGGAAGGAAGGGAGGGCCACCACCAGGCAGCCAGGAGGGTTCCTGGCGCGGCCCAGCCCTAGGCCGCGCCACCTTCCCTTCTGACTGCCTCGTGGCCCCTCTCGGTGCCCCCTTTGGCCCCTATTTTTACCCCCGAGGAGGAAATCCCTAATATGGAAGAAATTTTTCCAGAAGCGATTCCGATCTCCGACGCCATCGAAAACTAGCTTCGGGGGTCACCAGGATCCTGCTCCGGCACCCTGCCGGGGAGGGCTTTGGCCCCCGGGGCCATCTTCATCGACTCTTCTTCCCCCATGATGCTTCTTGAGTAGTTCCTCCTTGGACTACGGGTTCTTTGCAGTAGCTATGTGGTATTCTCTCCCCCTAGATCCTCAATGCAATGTTTTCATGAGCTGCCCTACATGATTGAGATCCATATGATGTAATTGGTGTTGTGTTTGTTGGGATCCGATGAATTGTTACCTTATTCAATCCTAAGAGGTTTATGAATTATTGTTGCTGCAATTTTTTGTTCTTAATGCTTGTTACTAGTGCACGAGTAGCATGATCTCAGATTTGAGCACGTTATGGTTGCATGATTATAATTGTTGTTCTAGATCTTATCTACGGTTGTATGCACCTATTATAGTCCGGAACCGGCGATCCCAATGGTGACAGCTTGGGACACCAAAGGGGATGGGCTATAATTTGAGGATCACATGTGTTCATGGAGTGTTAATGCTTTGTTCCGGTGCTCCGCCGCAGGAGCACCTTAATCTCCATAAGTTCCTTAAGTGGCCCCGTTCGTAGCGGGATGGTAGGAGAAAAGATGTTGTGCAAAGTTCTTATTGCAAGCACGTACAACTACATACGGAACACATGCCTACGTTTGGTTCTTAGACTAGGATTCTCTAGTTTGTTCTTTGGCTAGAGTTGGTACAATTTTGTCAATTGCCCAACTGTAATTCGTTCACCCAGCACCTTGTTCTTTTGCTTGAGAGGTACCACTAGTGAAACCTTGAACCCCGGTCCATCTTTCACCTTCATTGCCTTCGTTGTTACTTTTACTTTCTTTGCTGCTCCTACTACTTTGTTACTACTTTGTGGTGTTGGTGATTGGGGAAGTCTTAAAGGCTACACCCGTCAACACACCGTTGCTACGTATATCTTGTCTAGTGCTTTTTCAGGTGTGGTTGAATTGACAACTCAACTGCTAAGGCTTATAAGTATTCTTTGGCTCCCCTTGTGTCGAATCAATAAATTGGGTTACTCTTACCCGCGAAGACTGTTGCGATCCCCTACACTTGTGGGTTATCAGACGCTACCTAAAATCACTCGGGGGGCTCGAGCACAAACTCCCCCCGAGAGACGCTATCTTCGCTTACGCAACACCACTTCAAAGAACGTGGAGGCTAGAACCACTCCTCCCGACGGACAACATATTCTGCTTACACAGCCACCAAAAACTTTTTCAGGCGCGTTTTAAAGATAAGGACAAAGCAAGACAGAAAAATTCCTTAGTCTTCACCTGATCACAAATGATCACCTGAAGACTCGGGGGCTATTCCCATCGTGAGCGCTGCCGCGCACCCGATGAAAATTTGGAACAACTAAACAGCTACAAGAAAGGACGGTCCGGGTGAAGAAAATCTCGCAGCCTACGTCTGATTCTACAAATCAAACGAAGCCTCGGGAGCTACTCCCATCGGGAGCGCTGCCGCGCACCCGACAAACCTAAACAAAGGAGTCGAAGACAACTTATCATTTCAAAGGAGTCGAAGATAACTTCTCATTACAAAGGAGTCGAAGACAACTTCTCATTACAAAGGAGTCAAAGACAAACTTCTCATTACAAGGGAGTCAAAGACAATTTCTCATTAAAAAGACTTGAAGACAGTTCTCGTTACAAAGGACTCGAGCAGCTACCAGACGGGTTACAATATCAATTATCCCAGGGAATTATGACTTCTACATGTGTGCTCATGCTGAGATAATTGGCACTTTCGTCCCATAACCTGACGAGCATCACCACAGACAAAGTAACAACTAAGCCCGCGAAGAATCAAGTCGCCGCCCTCCAGTTCTACAAGGTGCCTCGACTACTGACGCACCCGCTTGACGACTGGCTTGACGTCGAGCTCATCTTCTGAACTAGAAGAGCAAGCACCACCAGCTGAAGAATCAGCCAAACACGAAGACACTGGAGAAGAAGATAAAGGACTTCTAGATCCACCAAAATTACCGATGCTTGTCTCCTCCCAGTACGGATCTAGACGATTGCCACCAGCATCAAATGCACGAACAGTGAGAGTATCTTCGCCATCAAAACGACAACAAAGGCTATCCCCTTCACGCAGATTCAACCGACGAGAAAACGCCCTCCAGCCAGATCCAAGAAAAATCAGGGATGAATTGTCAACTTACAATTCCATCCAAGAAGAAGATCAAGCGCATCCTTGAAGATGGAGCTAGAGACCCCTCAAATTAAGCTCAGAAGCAATGGAGGCAAACGAGAACGGAAGAGGAATCCGGGCAGCGGTCCGGCTAAGAACACGCAAAAGGAAATCATAGCGCCAAAAACCCTCCTCCATGGAAGAAGAAGAAGAAGAAGAAGGTGTCGACGCAGTACCACAACGTCCACCGCATGAAGAACGAGGCGTGCGGCCACCACGGCCGCGGCGGCTACGACCTCGGCTAGTCACACCACCACCACGCTTGGGCGCCATATGAAGAAGAAGCAGAAGAGAAAGGCGCGAAGAATGGATGCCAAGGGCAGGCAAACCATAGGAGGTATTTATAGTACAATCCAAGGGCAAACCAGGAAAACACGCAGAAGCCCAGGCGGCGCCATCATTAAATCAAAGACCAAACACGCCGGGCGTTACGAATTCCAAGACAAGATGCCTTCACACGGTCAGCACTATTTAAAGAACACGTCAATTCTCTCATGTTTCCCATACACGCCATGGAAATCCAACGGGCACCAGGCAGCACGGCGTCAAAGTCATCATTATGAATGTCCAGAAGACGCGACAGATTGAAGACCAAGCATCATCATAGGTCACCAAATAGCATGACAACGCCTATCAACTTGACATCTCAAGAAGGACGGATCAAGATAAAAGCAATTGGAAAAAACAAAAGACTGACAAAGGCTACCTATTTCTTGGTGCCAAAATTTTCTGATTCTAAAAACTTTTACTCCCATCGGGAGTACCTTTATTCGATTTCGGGTGCTCCCTCACCCAGAAGGCAAAGACGTGCTCGAGTGGCCACTCGCACAACCAAGTAATCACGACATCTACAGAGTTTCGGGTGCTCCCTCACCCAGAAGGCGGACACGTTCTCGAAGTGATCACTCGCACTAGTAGAAACAACGTACCTTCAGAGTTCTGGTGCTCCCTCACCCTGAAGACAGTAAAGCATTTGATTGACTACTTGCCAAGACTCAACAAGTATTCGACAATATGATCTACTCGCACACTCGATGACTTTCCGAGTGGGCGCTTTCTTATTTTCCTCGCCTGAGTTCGCAAAAAGCTCCGCGAGTGACTACTAATAGCTCGCTTGATCGTTTATTCCAAGTGGGTGCATCTCTAATTAGGCTTCGCGTCTCTATAAAAAATGATGCCTGGGCTGTGAATTGTTGTACCCAGATGCCACGCAAGCTTAGCGTGTAGGTAGGACCCCGCTGCCCGGGCCAGGACTTGCCACAGCGCGACTTCATTCCCGACATTTTCCGTGCGCTCGCATGATAGAGAGATGAGGAGATAACGGACGCGTTAAGGCTTTTTACTGGGGCCGGAAGCATTTATCCTATAAGTCCTGCAGCGGCATGAACTTCGCTAGACACCGGTCGTTCCCAAGTTCATGTCGAGGGACACGAGCTTGATTGGGCTACTGAGGTATTTGCCATTAGTACAATTCACCAAGGCTCAACCAGTCGAATACCTTGGGCCCTTTCAGCTTAGCATCCCTCGAAACTAAAAACATTTTTCATGGCTAAAATTGCCAACGACTCGCACCCGCGCTGCGCATATGAAAGCGAACAAGGATGAATTCGAGTCCCTACGCAACTCTTCGAGTCCCCCAGGCACTCGAGGGCTACTGACGAGGGGGTGACCCCACGACTCCTGCGTGTCAGGATACCTGTGCATACAAAGACAGGAGGCCCGCTGGAAGGTTCGACAGGCCCACGACTGGCCTGCGCTAGGCACCGACGTAGGAGTCCGCGACCATATACGGAAGTCAAGACTTGGCGTTCAAGGCAAGGATAGAATTAGGAAATCGTCCCTATAACCTGAGACGGACTCCTCGAGACCTAGCCTAGTATATAAAGGCTGGGAGGGGGACGACTCAGGACATACAATCTACAATCAACACCTTCGCTCTTGCGCGAACTCGCCTAGACTTCCACTGTAATCGCCCCCTCACATAATATTATCGAGCAGGAAGTGCTTCTCCTGTTAGCCGACGAGTATCGCCAACCTGTTCTTTCTCTCCGATCTAACCCAGGGTCCCTGACCATGGGATTTTCCGAGGCTGATCCTCGTCAAAGTCCCTCTCCCCCAAAATCCTAGCCCCAGCCCTCGATCTGGACCGTTAGATCCAGATCGGAGGGCTCCCAATGCATCCACGTAGCCCCAACCGCCCCTCCAACCGACCCGGGGCCCGCAGTGCCCTAGAAGCCCACCCGTGCCTGATCTGGGCATGTCCGCCCGCGGCTCTGCCGCCGCACCTCCACGCCGGCGAGTCACCGTCGCCGATGGACGCACCGTGCCGCCTCGGCCAGCCGGTCGCCGCCTCTCCGCGGTGAGCTCCCTTCCCGCGCCTTTTCTCTTCCTCTACCTCACCACCTCGCCTTCCTCCCTTGTCATAGGAGCCACCCGTCACCGGAGTCGCAGCCGTGGAGGCCAAGCCTGCCGTCGGGCCATGGCTCCGGCCACCTCGAAGTCGAGTTCGCCGCCGCCCTTCGTCTCAGACCGCGCCGCCACTGGATCCGCGCCACCTCGTCCTCCCCTCCCCAGATTCGTGCCGTCGGCGCCCGGATCCGGCCGTGCCGCGCTTGTCCTCGCCGTCGGGACCTCGCCGGAGTTTCCCAGCCATCGTCGCCGCCAGTGCCCCGCACGGGCTCGTCCCGTTCGCCAGGAGAGGAGCGCCCTCCTCCTAGGTCGCCTCGCGCCGAGTGGCCCAACAGGCGCCTCCAGTCCCCCCCCCTCACACCCAGGGCGCACTCGCGCTATTCATCGCCACCGCCAAGTTGGGCCTCATCCCACGAAGGTGAGCTGCCCAGGCGCCTCTTTTTTTTTTCTTGCGAGCTGGGTTTGGCCCAATAGTTCATGTTGGTATACCTCGCCTGTGAGCGTAGGATAGTAGGATGCGTTCGCCCATGTTTAGCCTAGAACTAGTAGCTTTCGGCCCATTAGGCGTTTATTCTTTTTTTGGTTTAATAATATGGCAGATTGTATTGCTATTTTCCGAGGCTTATATCTTTTAGACCGTAGATCAGATTGTGACGATCTTAACATGGAACTTGCTTAGAATTTCGTATAGATTAATAAAATGTTGCTCTTTGCCATGTTTGCGCTTGTCTACATGTTGTTTACCTGCTATTTACATTGCATTCCACTGTAAATTGTAATAGGCCGTAACGTTCTAACCGTTGCTCCGATAAAAATGTTCCCTATATGTAACTTGACTAGAATCTCGTGTAGATCGTGAATATGCTGCTCTTGCTTGCTAATAAAAATAATAAAATATGGTTTTTGGTAGAACAGTACCGCAAATTGGGCCTTACAACTTGGTATCGGAGCCTTACCGACCGTAGGATCCCTTTTCTGACCGAAGTCGAGTCTACACAAAAACTATTTTGTAGTTACTAAGTTAGTTATCGGAGAGTAGGAATATTTTTACTCCTTACCCTTGCTCTGGTCAGGACAAGTGTCGTAAGTGTTTTACTCTCGCCTTACCCCCTACAAACTTTAGGATCTCGATGAGTGTGTGGAGTTTCGGAACCGCTACAATGCCTTGCTTGCAGCGTATTGTCTCGATTCCGATCTTAGGTTTGGGAAATCATGTAGTACCTTTAGTTTCTCCGACTCCGGTGTACATCATGGTCATTCCTTGCTCTCCATCCTCTTGCCTAATGTCTTCACGATCTTGAGTGGGAACACTATCCTTTGATCCGGATCTCGCTTTCATTCTTCCTCTTGGCACCTGATGGTTTCGTTTTTCGACGTCGCCATCTCTCTATGGAGGTTCGTCGTTCGACATGAAGCAGAGTCCATTGTTGGTGGTGTTAAAGAACGTCGACTCTCTTTCTCTCCCCTCATCTGCCCCGGATCATCCAGGATCTCAGGACGAGATCTCTTGTTGGTGGTGTTGTATTGTAATTGCCCGGAATTTCCACCCTAATTTAAAATTTTGTTTGTTACTTTATTTTGTTGATTGCTAGAATTGTTTGTAGTATTTTTTTCGCCAATTTATTAATTGGTGATTATATTTCCCCTTCCTTCTCGTATCATCATGCGTGACCGAGCCATTCCACCATGGCACACGACATGCTGGGACACCGGGTTTCACCCGAGCACCGTCACAACATCCGACACGAGACCAGCCATCGCCATCGGAACGAAAACCATGTTTATTTAATAAACGGATTATTTTATTGGGTGCCCAGAAAATGTTCTCGGGACGGTATTGACGAGGGGGTGACCCCACGACTCCTATGGATGGGCCTACCCGGTGTACCCGAAGACAGAAGGCCCACAGAGATGCCGCCTGGGCCCAGCCTTGGCCCACTAGTGGCACCGACATAGGAGTCCGTGTTGGAAAACGTAGTAGAATTCAAAAATTTCGAGCCTACGTAACAAGCACCCAAGATCATCCAAGATAGATTGCATACAAGGTTTAGGTCTTTGCTCACCAACGGTTGCAGCGGAAGAAGAGTTGGTGAAGCGGGTGGACGTAGTGGAAGTAGTCGAAGTAGATCTCCCACGAACAGTCCCTCAATCTATCCCACGAACAAGTCCCGCGATCTAGTCCCACGGACAAGTCCCATGAACAAGCTCCTCGAAGAAGGGTCGAAGGTACGACCCCTCCATTAGTATCCACACATCCCGTAGCAGCAATCCAGCAGCGCTCCGCCATCCAGAGATGAACGCCACCGAGAAAACTAGAGGGAGAAAACCCTAACGGATTCCGATCTAGAACAGCGTCTAAACCGGGGTCTAAAAGTGGAGCAACGGGGTTTAGAGGAGGGAGGGTGGCGCATAGGCCTTGGGGACAAGTTGTGCTGCGCCCCCCACCCCTCCCCCACATTATATAGGTGGCCAAGAGGCCCTTGGGGCGCAATAAGGTGGGTGGGGAGTCCAACTTGGACTCCCAAACCTCCCAAATCTTCCCATACCTTCCCACCGGAAACCTGCCATATTGGAGAGTTGGACTTTCCACCTGGAGGAGGATTCCTTCCCCTTGGTGCGCCCCCCACCCCTTGGCCGGCCAGGGCAGCCCAGGTGGCTTGCCCCCCAAGGCTAGGGGCGCAGGGGAGTGGGTGGTACAGCCCGGAACCTTCCGGAACCTTCCATGACCTTCTAGAAGCTTCCGGGACCTTCCGGGACATACCGGGACCGTTTCGGGACATTCCGGACACTTCTGGAGCACTTCCAATACCTTCCGGAACCTCTAACGAATGTTCCGGAGCCATCTAAATGGGTTTCGGAGCCATCCGGGCAAAGGTTATTATGTCCGGTGAACACAACATATTGTTTAAGCTGTCCACCGATCACCGAAACTATTCCGGTTGATCGTAAACTTTCCCATTACCATGTTCATATGTTCCGGAACCACCTGGAACTACTCCAGAGAGATCCGAACATATCCTAAATACCCAGAACTACTTCTGGTGTCCTTATGAACTATTCCATAAATCTCCGGAACTACTTCCGGTACCCGTATGAACTATTCTGCTTTGCTTCCACTAAACCTTCTACCATACTAGTATTCTAACAGACTACTGCTCGTTAAGTGTGTGACCCAATAGGTTCGGTATAATGCGGTCATGACTCAGAACATCTTCTAGACATAGGTCAACAGCCTTTCGTCAATAGCCAATAATCAACAGCGGAGCCATGGACACCCATGTTGACTCCCGCACATACACGAAGAAACTTCGAGTGAACCATTATGTTTATTCATGTACCATTCCCTTTGCTTCGTGATATATGACAAAGTTAGAGGAGAGATGTTTGGCACCCATGTGTAACAACTTCTTGAACACAAGCCACTCGTTATCCTCTTTGCTCGTTTGTCCATTTTCTCGTTATCGTATTCTGGTATCCCCGTGACTAAATCACAATGCGTCTGGCCAGACTATAATGGATACCGTCATACCGAGTGGGCCCGAAGTGAATATCTTCTTCATCGTGAAGGAGCAAATCCCATTCTTGAACTATCACAGTCACTAGCCACACCATCTGACATACCCAGAACTTATTTTACTACTTCCCATTTACGGGAGGATTCATCTAAGAACCAAAGCATGTCTTCCTGTGTGAAGCAACTCGATACTCTCATGGTCTAAGGAATTACGTATATGATAACATTTCATTATATGACTTATAACGTAGTTACGATGTGATCTCTAAGTATATCATTCAATACTGGGGTCGGTTCAACATCATTGTTCTGCTAACAGTATGTTCCCATTGCTACTGACATCCTTGTTACAAGAACAATGTCCATGATTAAGAAAACGTAATCATCAGTTAGCACATGAGCTGGTCTTAGAGGCTAAACCAGGAACTCTTGGTGTTTACATTTCCACACATGCAAGTGAGTTTTCTTCTGAATCTCATAGTCAGGGTCATTGCAATTATAGCATAGAAATATAAACATTAATTACGAACGTGGAAATATATATATAATAACATTTTATTATTGCCTCTAGGGCATATTTCCAACAGTCCGCGACTCATAAGGAAGGTGCAAACCTGCCGTACGAAACAAGATCAGGGTTAGGAAACCTCATCTGTAATCCAGGACGGACTCCCCGAGACCTAGCCTAGTATATAAGGGCTAGGAGGGGAGACGTCGGGATAGAGCAATACACAATCTGTAACCCTAGCCCTGTGCGCATCATCCTTGGCTCCCCTATAATCGCCATCTCCAATCAATAACATCGAGCAGGAATGTATCCTCCTGTTAGCCGACGAGCTATCGTCCAACCTGGGCCTCTCATGACTAACCCAGGGTCCCTGACCATGGGATTTGCGGGGGTACATCCCCGTTAATTGGCGCCGTCCGTGGGGACTACACAGGTTGGAATTACGATATCGGCGGTTCCGCCCTCAGCAAGCCACAACTGAAGAGCAAGAACCAGATGCAATCCACCCGAAGAATTCAAGATCACGGCAAACATCTCTGCCGCCCCAGCGAGATCGCTCAGCCTGCAGCCGTGCCAACACCAATACGACGGCGGCAATCGAGCCCACCGCCAGCGAAAGAGAACTCGACGACCCAAAAGAAAGGCGCGAGGGTTCCACATGGAGATCCCGATCGACGAGCTACAGCACAAAGCAGAGGGCTTGCCGACCACTCGACGACCCACCGCCACCCAGGCACCCGCCGCGCAACAAGACACTAACTCCGAGCTCGAAATCAGCGACCGCCAAGATCATCGCCAACGAGGAAGAAACCGACGACCCAGAAGATAGGCGCGAGGATTCTACGAAGAGACCACACTCGACGAGTCGAACTATACAGCCACACGCTCGCCGACCACTCGACGACCCGCCGCCGCGCAGACAGTTGTCGCCCGCCAGGACAGTGACTCCGAGACTCGGACCGGCGAATACTACGACCCAGATCGAAGACCAGACAAATTTGCCAATCTCATAAGGAACCAGAATCTAAGCGAGGGGATCGAAATTGACCCGTGAGTTCACGAGCACCCAGCGGATCACGCGTTGTTATTCCGAATCTCAAGGAGGAAACGCCACGCCGGATCCGGCAAACTCACGGTCAGGAAACAGCTAGAAGGACCCTGCACGATCCACTGCTTTGAAGACAACTGGGGATACATCAGATCGAGTCACACTCTGGGAGCCTGCCGCCTGTTCAACGAACTCGCCCACAGCCTCAAGGAAGATAAACAGCGAGAAGCCAAGCGCACTTGACGAACCGAGCATTCGCCGACTCATGGACAGGTGTACATGATCCAAAAAGGCAGGGTATCGCAAGCCCAACAGGACGCCTACACCCTGCAAGCCAGAGCAGCCGAGAACCTAAACACAGTCGAAGTCTACCAGCTACACAACGCAGAAACCAACATCACGTTCTCCCAGAATGATAACCCGCCTGTAGTCCCAAATCGGAGGGTATGACATGGTCAGAATCTTCATGGACGGAGGCAGCAGCATGAATATAATCTTCGTCGGCACCCTACGCAAGATGCTGATCCCACGATCAGTATGGAAGAAATCAAGCATCGTGTTATACGGAGTAGTCCCAGGAGAAGTGGCTACTTCCCTTGGATTAATCGATCTCGAAGTTGTCTTTGGCAGCAGACACAATCTCGCAAGGCACACCCTCGAGTTCGAAGTACTCGATTGGCAGTCACAGTACCACGCCATACTGGGCGTCCAGCATTCGCACAATTCATGGTGATTCCGCACTATGCCTACCTCAAACTCAAGATGCCAGGATCCGCGGGCGTCATTACAGTCAACGGGAGCTTCACCAAATCAGACCAATGCGATCGCGATTTCCACAAAGTCTCCGACACCTTTGGAGCTGAGCAAGAACTCACAGAGATAGCCATGGCGACAGACAAAAGTATCTTTCCGCTAGCAAGCCGAAGCGAGTCAAAAGAGTATGGACGAGACTTCAGGATCGACGGCGACACGGTCACCCACCAGGTGCACCCGACGGACCCAGAAAAAACAGTCTGCGTGTACGCCCACCTCCCGGAAAATCAAGCAACAGCCCTCATCGCCTTCCTCCGTGAAGAATGGGAAATCTTTGCCTAGTGCCCAGCCGACATGCCAGGAGTACCGCGCGAGTTCGCGGAACACGCGTTGCGCATCAAGCCAAACACCAAGCCAGTGAAGCAAGCACTACAAAGATTCTCAGAACCCAAGCGCAGAGCAATAGGGGAGGAAGTCAACCGATTACTCGACGCCCAATTCATCCGAGAGACGAAGAAATCCACTTGGATCGCCAACCCTGTGCTGGTCCCCAAGAAAGACACAGACGTTCTACGAATGTGCGTCCACTACGGGCCAGTCAACAAACACTACCCAAAGGAACACTTTCCCCTGCCAAGAATCGATCAGATAATCGACTCGATAGCAGGATGCGATGTACTAACGTTCCTCGACGCCTACTAGGGATACAATCAGATCAGAATGAAGGAAGAAGACGAAGAGCACACATCATTCATAACCCCTTACGGCGTATTTTGCTACCGGACAATGCCCTTCGGACTCAAGAACGCCGGTGCCACATACCAGCGGATGATGCAAACCTGCTTGAAAGAGAAAATCGGGAGAAATGTGAAAGTCTACGTGGACGTCATCATCATCAAAACTTACAGTGAAAACACGTTGCTCGACGACCTGCGCGAGACCTTCGCAGCACTCAACAAGTACAGAATCAAGCTCAACCCGAAGAAGTGCGCATTCGGCGTCCTAGCCGAGAAGTTTCTCGGGTACATGGTTTCCGCCCGAGGAATCAAAGCGAACCCCGAGAAAGTTCGAGCAATCGCCAGGATGCAGGAGCCAACCGACATCACGGGCGTACAGCAGCTCACCGGAAGACTCGCGGCCTTAAGTCGTTTCATCAGCAGATTGGGAGAGCGTACACTGCCATTCTACCAGATGCTCAGAAAAGGGGAGAAATTAGAGTGGACCGAAGAAGCTCGCAAAGCATTCGCGGACCTGAAGAAGACACTCTCGACCCCACCAATCTTGGCGGTACCCAAAGAACGAGAAAAGTTGTACCTCTATGTGGAAGCACGCAACAGCGTGGTAAGCACAACACTCGTCGTCGAGCGCACAGAAGAAGGCAAGGTCCAGAGCATACAAAGGCCGATCTACTACCTCAGCATGCTCTTGAAAAAATCCCAGCAGCGGTACCCGCACTACCAGAAGCTACTACTGGCCATCATCACGACCTCAAGAAAGGTGTCGCACTACTTCGACGAACACCCCATCACAATCGTGAGAAGTGCACCACTCGCGGACATCCTCAACAACCCCGGAGCGACTGGGCGAGTCGCCGAGTGGAACATTGAGCTCAGCCCGCTTGACCTACAGTTCAAGCACCCAACAGCAATCAAGGCCCAAGTCCTCCCAGATTTTCTGGTCGAGTTGACGGAGGTCCAGACACCACGCCCCCCGGACCTATCAAACTCATGGACAATGTTTTTCGACGGGTCTAAAAGATAGCAAGGAGCCGGAGCAGGAGTTGTTCTGGTTTCCCCCAAAGGAACCAAGCTCAAATACGTCCTCCAGATCAACTTCATCCACGCCTCCAACAACGAAGCCAAATACGAGGCACTGCTCTATGGCATGCGCATGGCCAAAACATGCGGTGCCACTCGCGTCGTAATCTACGGAGACTCCAACCTCGTCTTCCAGCAGGCGATGAAAGACTGCAATGCAGTAGCCGACAACATGGCGGCTTATCAGAAGATCTAAAAAACGCTCGAAGGAAGTTTCGACGGCTGCGAGCTCAATTATATCCCGAGAACAAACAACACAGAAGCCGATGAACTCGCAAACATTGGCTCGACTCGAGGACCAGTACCACCCGGCGTTTTCCTCAAAAGCATTAGCCAGAGATCCATCAAGGAAACAACAGCAGCACCAGAGGCAGCTATAGATGACGAAAACACAGAGCCATCACACGTGGCATCAGCAAGTCCATGAAGGCAACAACAGCCAAGCGGTCGAACCTACAGATCCAACAACACTCGAAGGACCCGCGTGGACAAAATCGTTCCTCCGATTCCTAATCGAAGGCACGCTACCACAAGATGTCTCAGAATCTCGGCGCATCAGTCGTCGATCAAAGGCATTCACAGTGATCAACAGATAGCTATACAAGCGCAGCATCACCCAGATTCTCCAGAAGTGCATCGATGAAGAAGACGGCAAAGCCCTACTGCTCGAAATCCACGAGGGCACCTGCGGGCACCACGCGAGCAGTCGAGTGCTCATGTGCAAAGCGTTCCGAGCAGGGTTTTATTGGCCAACTGCGATGAAAAACGCAGAAGACATCGTACGGCGTTGCATTGCTTGTCAAAAATTCGCCAGCAGACCACACGCTCCAGCCTCAGAACTCAAGACCATACCACTATCATGGTCGTTCGCCACCTAGGGACTCGACATGGTAGGACCCCTCAAGAAGTCATCAAAAGGAGGAAGAACACACCTGCTGGTAGCAGTCGACAAGTTCACCAAGTGGATCGAAGCAGCGCCCATCACCAGCTCCACAGCCCTCACGGCAGTGAACTTTATCAAATCAATCATCTTCAGGTTCGGGGTGCCACACAACATCATCACGGACAACGGCACGAACTTCACAGCGACAGAATTTCTGCGAACAACTGGGCATCAAAATCAACTACGCATCAGTCGCACACCCGCAGTCTAACGGCCAGGTGGAAAAAAGAAAATGGCCTAGTATGCGGAGGACTCAAAAAGAGGCTCCTTGCACCCCTCGAGCAAGCCGCAGGAAACTGGATATAAGAACTCCCTGCAGTACTTTGGAGCCTGCGTACCACCCCAAATACCACAACCCAGTACACACCTTTCTTCATGGTGTACGGGTCGGAGGCAGTGTTACCACACGAACTCAAATTCGGGGCACCCCGTATCTTGGGGTACGAAGAAGAAGAAGCAGAACAAGCACTACAAGACAACAAGGATACAGCATACGAAGCAAGGGACACAGCCCTAGCAAGATCAGAGGGGTACCAGGACAAGCTGCGCACTTACCAAAGCAGCCGCCTACGCACCAGAACCTTCAACAAAGGCGACCTTGTCCTACGGCTCATACAAGAGAAAGTCCACAAGCTTGCCCCCCAATGGGAAGGACCGTTCATAATCACAGAAGTCATAGGAGGAGGCGCATATAGACTGAAGAACCCGAAGACTGGCGAGGACGTGGGAAATCCGTGAAACGTAGCGAACCTACGCCTGTTCTACCCATAGTCTCCACCAGTCATGCTCATCTGGCAGCTCATGTAAACCTTCGACGCAATAAAGATGTTGCCCAAATACTACCACCTAAAAGCACTCGGGGGCTCGAGTACAAAACTCCCCCCGAGAGACGCTATCGTCGCTCACGCGATCTTTACCCAAAGCACTCGGGGGCTCGAGTACAAAACTCCCCCCGAGAGACGCTATCGTCGCTCACGCGATCTTTACCCAAAGCACTCGGGGGCTCGAGTGCAAAACTCCCCCCGAGAGACGCTATTGTCGCTCACGCGATCTTTACTTAAAGCACTCGGGGGCTCGAGTGCAAAACTCCCCCCGAGAGACGCTATCGTCGCTCACGCAATCTTTACTTAAAGCACTCGGGGGCTCAAGTGCAAAACTCCCCCGAGAAACGCTATCGTCGCTCACGCGATCTTCACTCAAAGAACTCGGGGGAACGAGCACCATCTCCCCCCGAGAGACGCCGCAGCCCAAAACCTAAAGGGTCCAAGCAAAAACCCCGGAAAGGCGTTACCGTTGAAAACTGTCCGGAATCAAAAGGAAGACACGGCTACAACCAGTTGGAACACAAAGTACTCTGGAGGAAATATGGATGGAGCGTAGGACGCAGACAATCTTTTAGTCTTCACTTGATCGCCAACGATCACCTAAAGACTCGGGGCCTACTCCCATCGGGAGCGCTGCCGCGCACCCGATAAAAGACAGAAATTAACGGAAGAACGACAAAGGGAACAAATCTCAGCCTACGTTTGACTCTCCGACTCAAACGTAGCCTCGGGGGCTACTCCCATCGGGAGCGCTGTCGCGCACCCGATAGAACCCACAGTGCAAAGATTTGATGGACTCGAAGACATCTCTCGTTTGCAAAGGACTCGATGACAGTTCTCAGTTGCAAAGGACCCGAAGACAGATTCCATTACAAAGACTCAAGCACAGTTCGCATTACAAGGACTCGAAGATCATTCTGAGTACAAAAAAACCCGAAGTACATTGGATAGAAGGCAGCTCTGATTCCTCGAAGGCAATCCTCATTACATGGAGAACTAACCTAGTTAAAAAAGGCACAAGAAGCCGGTAAGCCTACAGCATCAATCACCCAAGGAATTATGACTTCTACATGTGTGCCCATGCTGGGATGATTGGCACTAAGACAACGAGCATCATCACAGACAAAGGAGGAGTCAAAGCAGCCAGCTCATGATGTCAATGACATAACAAAAGCTGAAGCTCGACTTATTTGCGGAGCACCGAAGACGATGCTCCACAGTTTCTTCTCCTGCTCTACCAGCTTTTTCTCCAGCTCCACCCGAGCTGCCGGCGAAGATGACGCCGCTGCCTCCAGTTCTACAAGGTCGCCTGGCACCCCCGCTTGATCGGTGGCTTGACGTCAGGGTCCTCTTCAGAGCCGGAGGAGGAAGCAGTTCAATATGGCTCAGCATCAGCACCCGAAGAGTTGCCAGAGGAGGAAGCAGTTGAAGACGCAGGCGAAGGACTCCTCGACCTGTCAGAACCATCGCTGCTTGTCTCCGGTAAGTACGGATCCATGCAATTGTCGCTCAGGTCAAAGGCGCGGATGATAAGAGTGTATTCGCCATCAAAACGGCAACAAAGAGTGTCACCATCACGCAAGTTCAAGCGTCGAGCAAACGATTTCCAGCCAAAGCCAAGAAAAATCAAGCGGGAAATATCAATCTCCAACTTAACATAAGAAGGAGATCGAGCGCACCCCTGAAGACGAAGCAACAAGCCATCAAGACTTCGCTCAGAAACAAGGGTAGAAAATGCAGAAGGAAGCAGAATGCGAGCGGCATCCCGGCCACGGACGCGCAGGAGGAAATCATAGCGCCAGAAACCCTCCTCCGAGGAAGAGGAGGAAGGCGTCGACGGTGCACCACGACGGCCACCGCGAGAAGAGCGCGGAGTACAACCACCGCGACCACGGCGACCCGGCTACGGTTAGTCGCACCTATCTCTCGTTTTGGCCCCATGAGGAGATAAAGAAGAGGAGCAAGAGGAGCAGAGGACGAACACTACAGCCAGATGAAGAAAAGGGGTCTATTTATAGCACAACCCCAAGGGCACGCAGAAGCCCAGACGACGGCAGCAATTAATTCAGAGGCCAAGCATGACGGGCGATTCGAATTCCGAGATAAATATGCCTTCACACGGGCGGCACTGTGTGCTGGACGCGTCAAATCTTGCGCGTTTTCAATGCGCGCACCGATAACTCAACAGGCGGCTGCAGCACGCCACCAACAGCCATCATTATGACCGGCCATGAAGACATGACGGTTCGCAGACAGAGCATGTTTGACGGTCCTCCAGCAAAGAGATTGCTATCCTTGCGAAGAACAGGTAAATTAAAATGGCAGCGCAAAAAATACAGCCTGCAAGCACTGTCTTTACTGACTCAAATACATTTTTTTCAAATATATTTCACTCCCATCGGGAGCCTATCCACCCATGAGAGTCTCGGGTGCTCCCTCACCTAGAAGAAAAAACGTGCTCGAGTGATTACTCGCACCCATGAGAGTATCGGGTGCTCCCTCACCACGACACAAGATAAGCAGACTTGCAGTCGCAAAATCGAACGGTCCCAGAGTATCGGGTGCTCCCTCACCCCGAGATCGAAGGCGATACTCGAGTGATTACTCGCATAACTCTAAGTACCCGAACACTCGAAGACCTCCCAAGCAAGTACTCCTCTACGAACTTTACTGGCGGCAATTGATCACTGTAAGACCTGCAGCGGCATGACTTTTGCACGACACCAGTGTTCCAAGCTCATGTCGAGGGTGTCACAACCCCAAGTTAGGTATGTGCTAGAATAGCAAGTCAGTTTGCATCATGATAAAAAATTCAAAATAAATTGAAATGGGAGAAGAAACACCCCCCAGATGAATTAATTCAAATGGCCAAAAATAAAGTTGCTCCAAAAATTCCTTTTGCATTTTTGAAAAGTCTCATGGATTTTTCAAATATTCATACAGGACCTTGGAATTAATCAAAAACCCCTATTTGATTTAAAGTTCAAATAATTTGAATTTTAAAAATACTCAAACTTTACAAGTGGCTAGCCTATTATATTGTGAAGCCATATAAAAAGTTTCAGCATTTTAGAAAATGCCTAGCTATTTTTTTGCAAGGCACAACAAATGGAAGAAAAGAAAAACAAAAACAAAAAGGAAAAGGACCTTACCTGGCTTTCGGCCCAACTAACCGCACTGCAGCCCAGCAGCTGGCCCGACCCGCTTAACTCCTTGTCGTCTTCCTCCCCGCAGGCCGAAGCAGCTCGCTGTCGAGCATGCCCCGGCCGGCGACCGCCACCACGACGTCGAGGACGTTCCAGGCGCCCCCGGGACACATCTCCTCGCCACGGAGACGAGCAGAGCATGCCGCGTCACTTCCCCCTCCTCTCTGGTACTCTCCCGCCCTCTTCACGTTTTCCCCAAACCGGCCGAGCGCCACCGGAGTTCACCTCCTTGGAAACTCGCGGCCACTGCGCACCGGAGCCTCGCCGACCGTGTCCCGCGTCCTCGCCATCGTCGGCTTCGTCTCCGAGCGGAAGCAATCGACCTAGAACGCCTTCATCGCGCCGCGCCTTTCGTCGTCCTCACCGCCGGCCGACGTGCTTCCTCGAGTTGATTCTCCATCGTCAGAGCATCTCTGGTCTCGCCTTGGCCTCCATCGCGTTGTTGGTGAGCCCCTGCTTCTTTCCCAACTATCCCCGCATCTCCCCTCGCTGTCTACCCACCGCCACCATGGACACAGTATGGCGCCGTCGCGCGTGTCGTCGCCGGCAGTGCTCCGGTGACCAATTGGTCAAGTGGAGGTGCCCTTCCTTCTCACCGCCTCCAGCTAGTACCGCTGCACCCAAAATACCTCTCCTTTGCACACTCCAGTGACGCCAGCACCCACACCAGAGCTCCGGCCGACGCAACCCTCGCCGCCGGTCACGCTCCGGTGGTCCCCTGAGCCCCCTGCTAGCCCCATCAGACGCGCGCTTCTCCCCTCAGCACATAGGTGGTCGCGGCGCTCGTTTTGGTGCACTGCACCATCGTCCAGCGCATCGCCGCCGCGGCATTTGGTCGCCGGCACCTAGCCGCCGGCGTGCCAACGTGGCACGGATTAGCTTATGCTAATCCTCCCCTAAAAGCCACTGACAGTGCCCCCCCCTAATTAACCCTCTGTTAATTAAACTAAACGAGACTTAACCCCCCTCTCACTGACAGCCCTGGCCCACTAGTCACCCCCCCCCCCTGACGTCGCCCTGACGTCAGGCTGACGCAGTAAATCATTTAACTGTTTATTCGATTAAAAATATTCCAAAAAATGCAATAAACTTTGGAAATTCATAGAAAATTCATACTAACTCCAAATTGGACAAATAATATGTCTAAAATTATCAGAAAAATACAAGGCTTGTGAATATGCAACTAGTTTCTATGTTTAACCATTTTAAAATGGGTGAACGGTAGCAAACATGCATATGGCATTCTTTTGAATTCAAATTTGGAGTGAATTTGCAAACGACTTTGCAACACACTTCTTTTAAATTGTTTCATCCACACATCAGAGACTTTACCTCACCTTTACAACATCACTTCATGCTCAACCATTTAAAATGAACATTCATGGATTCAAATGCATTTGAAATTCATCGATAAATCAAATGGAGTTTGAATTTGCAACTCAAATGCAACACACTCCATTTAAATGGAATTGGCAACACATCAGCACCCCTTACACCATGTTATAACATTTGATCATGTGCTTGAGCATTTCATTCATATTGATTGCTACTTCATCCTTTGTTTGTCCGGATAGAAGTGGAGCAGGAACCCGAGATCACCCCTTCGTTGAAGACCCCGATACTGAACCTCGTCAGCAAGGCAAACGAACCCCCATTGATCATGTCGATAAAATCCCACTTCCCTCTCAGTCTCGCTTATGCATTGTTTAGGATGATTACCATGCTACGTTTCTACCGCCTAGATGAACCCATTCCTTTGCATGACCTATCATTTGTCACAGTAGTAAGCAAACCACAATCCTAGCAAATGTAGGAGTTTCTACGTTATTGCATGCTTAGAGTGATACAATGTTGATACTGTTATGTGCGTCGGGTTTCTAGCAATCATGATGATGATGGAGGAAATGTGTTGGTGAATCTACCCTAATACAAGGTGAACGATGAGAGGCTGTGTAGGAGTACACAGTGGGTTGTCTCGTTGAACACCGCCCTAAGTCCGAGTTCTTGTGTGGTGATCCAAGATGAAGAGTACAACCAAACATTGGGATCACTGACCCCTCTCAACCTATTAACTCATCCCTTTCAATGTCCAGATGTCGCAGTAGTTCGGAGTTCTGGTAGGTTTGTGGCCTGGCTGCTAAGTGAGAGAACGGCTCAACTGAGACCGGCTTATGCACCACGCACACAGCATCTGGGTCCACTTCGGTAAACCGGCCGGGTTCACGATAGTGGTAGCCAACCCAGGTAGGCGGCTTTCTTTGACTATATCGGCTATGAGGTAACAGTTGTGGTGGCATCCTCGCTGTCGCCTCTTGAACGGTGACACGCAAAAGGCGGTAACTGATGACACGTGTGTGTAGCGGTACACCCCTGCATGGTTAACAAAACTATTCGAATAGTTGCGTCCGCGGTAAGGGACTGCTTGGAAATCTTAGCTTGATTATTAGACAACTTGAACTGGATACTTATAAAACTTACCAAGATAAGAGTGAGTGCTATGGCATGCTTTCTCGTGGGGAAGTCGAGGAAGGCACCATAGTGGTGTAATTGGTTGGAGATGTAGTGGACTCGTGTACGCTTCTTACCTCAAGTCTGGTACTCGTAGTTCAGGATTAGCCAAGTCAAAGCTCCTATGTAAGTCTTGCTGAGTACGACTTTGTACTCACGTTTGCTTATTCTATGTTTTAGATGAACCCACTGACCCTGAAGGTGGATTCTTCCTCGAGCTCGACGACTGAAGACCAAGCTAGTGTAGTCCCAGTCAGCAGACTGGTTCCCTCGTGGAGGGCTTTGTGTTTAAATAAGGCTTCTTAAGCCATTTGTTAAGTTTGTCTGTACTCAGACCTACTCTGCTTCCGTTGAATGTTGTAATGTTGGATCACATACTTGTGATCTCTGTGTGCACTCTGTGAGAGTTATCAATAAAATGTATACTTTGTAGAGAATTGCAATGATACCTACTGTTCATACAAGGCATGTGTGTTGCGTGTATGTTTATAACATGCATGTTTTTGTATGGGTTTTCGAGACCTTAGTTGTGCTCTGGCTGGCGGTCTTTTATACACCAAGTGGCCCTTCGATGTGCGCAGCTTGGGGCATCGCGATGCGATATCTTGAGACTCTGTCTCGTGCACACTTTGATGTATGATCGAGCCCGCCCTAGACCCCGACTAAGTGATCGGGCTGGAGTAAGTCTATGTAAGAGCTATGAGATAGTCGGTAGTATGGTTGAGGCGACTTGTCTTTGAGTTTGGGAGTTCATCACCCATATCATTTAGACTTGTGTGCGGACGATGAGGACCCATCTCAGTTGATCATCCGGCCTGGATGGGATGCCCCTCACGTACGATGCTTTGCGAGAACGTTCTGTGCTTGGCCTTGTCTGCTTAGACAAGTGGGTACGGTTCTCGGCTCTCCATATGACTATATCGTAGCGGGACTTGCATACGCTAACCCCTGGTCCCGACAGACTTGGTATCAGAGCAGGACTGACTGTAGGATTATCAGCCTTGGCCGAAGTCGAGTCTAGCTTGCTATAGTTATATAGTTACTCTGGGTATATAAGGGAACAACGTAAGGCTTCTTTTTTCTCCTTACCCTCATCGTTCTGAGTTCTAAGTCAACCTCATCTTGTTCTACGGGAAGATAGGACTAGGCTCATCTATGTATTACTAGAACATCTCGTTGTTTTCTTCCTTGTACCCGTAGGGAAGTTATGTTCGGTTTACTAGCGTTGTTGTGCTTCCTGATTTCTTACATCGTATGTAAGTGTTGTTTTCATGTTGTAAGAAATTGTCTTTTCTTGCAATTACAGTCGTTATGATGTCCGAGTCATTCCAAGTTTCTTCATAATCTGATGCATTTGCAAACTCCTTCTTTCTGTTTCAGATGGCAGATCTTCCCCCTCGGCAGATTGTTCGTCTGACTAGGTGCCTCGGTGTGCGTGGGCATCCCGCCATGCTGATCGAGATGATGTCCTTCATTGGATACCGATGGTACCCTGAGTACACAGTTGAGGAGCAGTTCCTTGACTTCAATCAGACCCAGTTCCACTGCATTGTCAGGATCTACCCGCACCACACTGGAGTCACTCAGCCTATCCACTTTGGACATGGCATTGGCATGACTGAGAACATGGCTGTGCAGGATGATGCATACTCATGTATTACCCTGCTGAGAGAGGAGCACGCTTTACTTGGAGGCACATATTTCCGCTATATCCCTGCCGCACTACCAGGAGAAGAGGGGTATTACACCGGATTGTACACAGATCACTCTTTGGAGGATCCTTTGCTTCAGATCACTGCTCGGCACGCTTGTGATAGAGATCGTGATGCACGTGCCCTTTGTTTTGAGCTTCACGCCACCCGTGTCCGTATGTATCGAGCACTTACACTTCTGGCTCCATTTGTGAGTGTTGGATCAGTGGAGTATGATGCTATCTACCCAGTCAGGACAAAGATGCCTTCTCGAGTTGCTTGGCCCGAGATTGGAGGCATTTTTCCACCCCGTGGTCCTCTGCTTCCACCCTACGCTGGAACTAGGCCCCATCCTTTCCCAAATGGATATCAGGGTCCACAGGCCTCCGTGTTTTCCGATGGTCACCTTCAGCTACCGGGTTACGAGGACTACTATGGAGATGGAGATGAGTGAGACCGCCTGTGGTCCTAGTTTAGTGAGGATGTAGTAGTATCTTAGTATATTGTACGCAAGGTGTTCTAAGTTCCAGAGGTTTAGATAAATAATGTATAGGAAGTCAGAGTGCCTCTGAAGGATGTATCATCTTCATCACGTTTGTATTAGCTTGACGCTTGTACTAAAATGATGTATGGTTTGTATGACAGCTTGTGAATATATGGCTTGTATGATTTTATCACCATGTTGTCAAGATGATTACTTCCTTTGCTCTGTGATTCTTCCAGTACCTTCAATACCTTGTTTAGACTCTTCCAATCAACTTTGTTTGACTTTGGTTTTCACCTTCAGGATGTCTCAAGGAACCCGTGGCCAGCTTGGTCGTGCCCATGGTCGTGGGAATGATCCGGAGGAAGGAAATCTTCCACCCCCACCCACGATGGCTCAGGTTCTGATGGAGGTTGAGAGGAACCGCCGAGACTCTCACCAGTTGCTGGAGGTCATTACCCGCAACACCACTCAGCAGCGCAATGAGTTGGTGTCCTTGAATGACTTCATCCGACTTCATCCCCCGGTTTTCAGCTAATCCACCGAGCCCCTTGACGCCGATGACTGGCTTCGCAGCATCGAGAGGAAGCTCCAGGCAGGCCATGTTTTAGATGGTGACAGGGTCAGCTATGCCACTTACCACCTCGAGGGTGCAGCTAGCTCTTGGTGGGAGAATTTCTTGAACATGCGTCCCGTTGGACCGCCCACAACTTGGGATGAGTTCTACACTTCGTTCCGTGAGCACCACATTCCAAAGGGTCTTATGGACCGCAAGCGTGAGGAGTTCTGCAATCTCACCCAAGGAAGGAGGATTGTTGACGAGTTTAGTCGTGAGTTCAACCGACTTGCTCGTTATGCTACTGAAGAGGTCTCCACCGACGCTAAGAAGCAAGAGAGGTTCTGTCGTGGACTCAATTCTGGACTCCGTCGTGATCTCAACCTGCATGACTTTGCCACCTTCCAGGTCCTTGTCAACAAGGCCATCAAGGCAGAGGACATGAACACCCCCAATGACTTCCGCAAACACCCTAGAGATTATGGTTCATCCAGTTCAGGCTCTCAGAAGCGCAAGATCTGGATCCCCAACAGCATGTTTCGCCAGAACAACCCACCGAGGCCATCCTATGTGACGCCTCGTCCACCAGCTTCGTTCCACCCAGCTCCACCGAACAACCCAGCTCCACGCACTGTCTTTGGAGCCTGCTACAAGTGTGGTCAGGCAGGCCACTACTCCCGCGAGTGTCCCCAGAACCAGCTCCAGAATCAGAATGCTCCACCACGTGCCGGAGGTAACAACAATGGTCGTTGCAAGCCACCCACGAAGGTCTACACCACCAAACCCGCTCCTCCCGCCACTCGTGGACGTGTGAATCAGATTGCCGCCGAAGAGACTGACGACACCACTGACGTCATTCTTGGTACGCTCCCAGTCAATTTTGTTCCTACTTCCGTTCTTTTTTACCCAGGAGCATCTCATTCATTCATGTCGGAAAGTTATGCACTTCGTCATGAGTTATCCTTTGTTGAATTGGCCACCCCAATGATTATTCAAACTCCAGGGTCAAGATGGCAAACTAATAGAGTAAGCCATGGTAATCAAATTGCAATTGAGGGTTTAGTATTCCTTGCTTCACTCATAGCCCTCAAGTCTTCAGACATTGATGTAATCCTCGGCATGGATTGGCTATCAAGGCTGAATGCCTACCTTGATTGCAAAGGCAAATCAGTGAAACTAACCCACCCTTCAGGCAAGACAGTCAACTACACCTCACCCAAAACAAGAACCCAGGTGCATTCATTGAATGTACTTCCCCTTCCCGACCTTGAAGATATTCCGGTGGTTCGTGACTTCCCGGATGTCTTTCCTGAAGAGCTGTCGGGAATGCCACCCGACAGATGTGTAGAGTTCATAGTAGATCTTATGCCAGGAACCGCACCAATTTCCAGACGCCATACAAAATGGCCCCACGTGAGTTAGCTGAGCTTAAAACCCAACTTGAAGCTTTGTTGGAAAAAGGCTTCATCCGCCCTAGCTCATCGCCATGGGGTTGCCCCGTTCTGTTCGTAACGAAGAAAGATGGAACAGAAAGGATGTGCGTAGACTATTGCCCGCTAAATCTAGCGACGATAAAGAACAAGTACCCACTGCCCAGGATCAATGATCTTTATGATCAACTTGCTGGATCCTCCGTCTTCTCCAAGATGGATTTGAGATTAGGTTATCATCAAATCAAAATCCGCAACAAGGACATTCCCAAAACGGCTTTCACTACTCGTTATGGTCTTTACGAGTACACCGTCATGTCCTTCGGCTTAACCAATGCCCCCGCCACTTTCTCGCGCATGATGAATTCGATCTTCATGGAGTACTTAGATAAATTTGTTGTAGTTTATCTTGATGACATTCTCATCTACTCGAAGAACGAAGAACATGCCGAACATCTCAGGATGGTATTGATGAAACTTAGAGAGCATCGCATGTATGCTAAATTCTCCAAGTGTGAATTTTGGCTACCAGAAGTGACCTACTTAGGCCACGTGCTTTCTGCAAAGGGCATTGCTGTGAATCCCGAGAGAGTTCAGGTCGTCCTTGACTGGACTCCACCTGAATCGGTGAAGCAAGTTAGAAGTTTTCTTGGCTTAGGAAGCTATTGTCGTCGCTTCGTCGAGAACTTTTCTAAAGTTGCAAAGCCTCTAACTGAACTCCTCAAGAAAGATAAGAAATTCCTATGGACTCCCAAGTGCGAGGAAAGCTTTCAAGAGCTAAAAATAAGATTGACTTCTGCACCCGTACTTGCGCCTCCAGACACCAAAAAGGATTTCGAGATCTTTTGTGACGCCTCACGGCAAGGGTTAGGATGCATACTTATGCAAGATAGACATGTGGTAGCTTATGCTTCACGCCAGTTGCGTCCACATGAAGAGAACTACCCTACCCATGATCTTGAACTCGCTGCCGTAGTTCATGCCCTAACAACTTGGAAACATTACCTCCTTGGTAATCGTTGCGAGATCTATTCCGACCACCAAAGCCTCAAATACATTTTCACCCAGCCAGATCTTAATCTCAGGCAAAGACGTTGGATTGAGTTGATAAAAGATTACGACGTAGGAATTTCTTACACCCCAGGCAAAGCCAATGTCATGGCTGATGCACTAAGTCGTAAGTCGTATTGTAACAACCGCATGTTACAACAGTATCAACCACTTCTTCATGAGGAATTTTGCAAGCTCAATCTTGAGATTGTTCCTCATGGCTATCTTTCTACCTTGGTGGCGAAACCAACTCTTGAGGATCAATTCATAGTTTCCCAAAGGCGTGCACGAGGTGTTCGCCGGATCAAGGAGAACATGGCTAGCGGAGTTGCTAAATGTTTCTCCACGGATAGTAAGGGAACGGTATTCTTTGGAAATCGTTTGGTAGTACCTAAGAATAGGGAACTAAGGCAACGCATCCTCAAGGAATCCCATGACACACCCCTCTCGATTCATCCCGGTAGCACAAAAATGTACCGAGATCTACGCCAGAGATTTTGGTGGACTAGGATGAAGAGAGACATTGCTCGATTTGTTGCCGAATGTGATGTTTGTTGTCGCATTAAGGCAGAACATCAAAGACCTGCTGGTACACTTCAACCCTTGCCTATTCCAGAGTGGAAATGGGACAAAGTCGGTATGGACTTCATCACTGGCTTTCCAAAAACTCAGAAAGGAAACGATGCCATCTTCGTTGTCATAGATAGGCTTTCCAAAGTTGCTCACTTCCTTCCAGTTCGCGAGTCTAGAACTGCTAGCCAGTTAGCGGACTTGTACGTCTCTAGAATTGTGTCCCTTCATGGTGTTCCTTTGGAAATCAATTCTGATCGTGGTAGCCTTTTCACCTCTAGATTTTGGGGAAGCTTCCAGAATGCTATGGGAACTCATCTCTCCTTTAGTACAGCTTTCCATCCTCAGTCTAGCGGTCAAGTCGAAAGGGTTAACCAAATTCTTGAAGACATGCTCAGAGCTTGTGTTATCTCATTCGGAAAGAATTGGGAGAAGTCTCTTCCATTCGCCGAATTTGCTTATAACAATAGTTTCCAATCTAGTCTGAACATGGCTCCTTTTGAACTCTTATATGGACGACGATGTCGAACACCCCTAAACTGGCCAGAAACCGGTGAAAGACAATTCTTTGGACCGGACATGATCATGGAAGCAGAAGAGCAAGTTCGCATTGTTCGTGATCAATTGAAAGCAGCCCAGTCTCGTCAGAAAAGCTACTATGATCGTCATCGTAGGCAAGAAAGCTACAATCTGGACGAGAAGGCTTACCTTCGGGTTACTCCTCTGAAGGGAACCCAACGATTCGGTATCAAAGGCAAGTTGGCCCCACGTTACATCGGACGTTTCCGCATTCTTGCTAAACGTGGAGAAGTTTCCTACCAACTTGAACTACCCCGCACCTTTCCCGAGTACATGATGTATTCCGTGTGTCACAACTCAGGCGTTGCTTCAAGGACCCCATCCGCGAAGTCGACCATGAAACGCTTGATCTCCAAGATGACCTTTCTTATCGAGAATACCCCGTTCGTATTCTTGATTCAGTAGAGCGTGTCACTCGTCGTCAGAAGATTAAGTTTCTGAAAGTGCGATGGTCACACCACTCTGAAAGGGAAGCCACGTGGGAAAGAGAAGACCGTCTCAGTGCCGAGTACCCCCACCTTCCTCCCGCAGACTTCTGAATCTCGGGACGAGATTCTGTTGAGTGGGGGTGAGTTGTCACAACCCCAAGTTAGGTATGTGCTAGAATAGCAAGTCACTTTGCATCATGATAAAAAATTCAAAAGAAATTGAAATGGGAGAAGAAACACCCCCCAGATGAATTAATTCAAATGGCCAGAAATAAAGTTGCTCCAAAAATTCATTTTCATTTTTTGAAAAGTCTTATAAATGAGTGTGATCACATATCAAGTGATGTGGGGCCAACTCCATGCTCATGGATTTTTCAAATATTCAAACAGGACCTTGGAATTAATCAAAAACCCCTATTTGATTTAAAGTTCAAATAATTAGAATTTTAAAAAAATTCAAACTTTACAAGTGGCTAGCCTATTATATTGTGAAGCCATATAAAAAGTTTCAGCATTTTAGAAAATGCCTAGCTATTTTTTGCAAGGCACAACAAATGGAAGAAAAGAAAAACAAAAACAAAAAGGAAAAGGACCTTACCTGGCTTTCGGCCCAACTAACCGCACTGCAGCCCAGCAGCTGGCCCGACCCGCTTAACTCCTTGTCGTCTTCCTCCCCGCAGGCCGAAGCAGCTCGCTGTCGAGCATGCCCCGGCCGGCGACCGCCACCGCGACGTCGAGGACGTTCCAGGCGCCCTCGGGACACATCTCCTCGCCACGGAGACGAGCAGAGCACGCCGCGTCACTTCCCCCTCCTCTCTGGTGCTCTCCCGCCCTCTCCAAGTTTTCCCCAAACCGGCCGAGCGCCACCGTGTTCACCTCCTTGGAAACTCGCGGCCACTGCGCACCGGAGCCTCGTCGACCGTGTCCCGCGTCTTCGCCATCGTCGGCTTCGTCTCCGAGCGGAAGCAATCGACCTAGAACGCCTTCATCGCGCCGCGCCTTTCGTCGTCCTCACCACCGGCCGCCGTGCTTCCTCGAGTTGATTCTCCATCATCAGAGCATCTCTGGTCTCGCCTTGGCCTCCATCGCGTTGTTGGTGAGCCCCTGCTTCTTTCCCAACTAACCCCGCATCTCCCCTCGTTGTCTACCAACCGCCACCATGGACACAGTACGGCGCCGCCGCGCGTGTCGTCGCCGGCAGTGCTCCGGTGACCAATTGGTCAAGTGGAGGTGCCCTTCCTTCTCACCGCCTCTAGCTAGTACCACTGCACCCAAAATACCTCTCCTTTGCACACTCCAGCGACGCCAGCACCCACACCTGAGCTCCGGCCGCCGCAACCCTCGTCGTCAGCCACGCTCCGGTGGTCCCCTGAGCCCCCTGCTAGCCCCATCAAACGCGTGCTTCTCCCCTGAGCACATAGGTGGTCGCGGCGCTCGTTCTGGTGCACTGCATCGTCGTCCAGCGCATCGTCGTCGCGGAATTTTGTCGCCGGCGTGCCAACGAGGCACGGGTTAGTTTATGCTCATCCCCCCCTAAAAGCCACTGACAGTGGGCCCCCCTAATTAACCCTCTGTTAATTAAACTAAACGGGACTTAACCCCCCTCTCACTGACAGCCCTCGCCCACTAGTCTGCCCCCCCTGACGTCGCCCTGACGTCAGGCTGACGCAGTAAATCATTTAACTGTTTAATTCGATTAAAAATATTCCAGAAAATGCAATAAACTTTGGAAATTCATAGAAAATTCATACTAACACCAAATTGGACAAATAATATGTCTAAAATTATCAGAAAAATACAAGGATTGTGAATATGCAACTAGTTTCTATGTTTGACCATTTTAAAAGGGTGAACAGTAGCAAACATGCATATGGCATTCTTTTGAATTCAAATTTGGAGTGAATTTGCAAATGACTTTGCAACACACTTCTTTTAAATGGTTTCATCCACACATCAGAGACTTTACCTCACCTTTACAACATCACTTCATGATCAACCATTTCAAATGAACATTCATGGATTCAAATGCATTTGAAATTCATCGATAAATCAAATGGAGTTTGAATTTGCAACTCAAATGCAATACACTCCATTTAAATGGAATTGGCAACACATCACCACCCCTTACACCATGTTATAACATTTGATCATGTGCTTGAGCATTGCATTCATATTGATTGCGACTTCATGCTTTGTTTGTCCAGATAGAAGTGGAGCCGGAACCCGAGATCACCCGTTCGTTGAAGACCCCGATACTGAACCTCGTCAGCAAGGCAAGAAAACCCCCATTGATCATGTCGATTAAATCCCACTTCCCTCTCAGTCTCGCTTATGCATTGTTTAGGATGATTACCATGCTACGTTTCTACCGCCTAGATGAACCCATTCCTTTGCATGACCTATCATTTGTCACAGTAGTAAACAAACCACAATCCTAGCAAATGTAGGAGTTGATTGATATTATGTGGCCCCTGCAATTGTTACTGCTTATTACATGCTTAGAGTGATACAATGTTGATACTGTTATGTGAGTCGGGTTGGTAGCAATCATGATGATGATGGTGGAAATGTGTTGGTGAATCTACCCTAAAACAAGGTAAACGATGAGAGGCTGTGTAGGAGTACACGGTGGGTTGTCTCATTGAACACCGCCCTAAGTCTGTGTTCTTGTGTGGTGATCCAAGATGAAGAGTACAACCACACATTAGGCTCACTGACCCCTCTCAACCTATTAACTCATCCATTTCGATGTCCACATGTCGCAGTAGTTAGGAGTTCTGGTAGGTTTTTGGCCTGGCTACTAAGTGAGAGAATGGCTCAACCGAGAACGGCTTATGCACCACACACACATCATCTGGGTCCACTTCGGTAAACTGGTCGGGTTCATGATAGTGGTAGCCAAGCCAGGTAGGCGGCTTTCTTTGACTATATCGGCTATGAGGTAACAGTTGTGGTGGCATCCTCGTTGTCGCCTCTTGAACGGTGACACGCAAAAGGCGGTAACTGATGACACGTGTGTGTAGCGGTACACCCCTGCAGGGTTAACAAAACTATTCGAATAGTTGCGTCCGCGGTAAGGGACTGCTTGGAAAGCTTAGCTTGATTATTAGACAACTTGAACTGGATACTTATAAAACTTACCAAGATAAGAGTGAGTGCTATGGCATGCTTTCTCGTGGGGAAGTCGAGGAAGGCACCATAGTGGTGTAATTGGTTGGAGATGTAGTGGACTCGTGTACGCTTCTTACCTCAAGTCTGGTACTCGTAGTTCAGGATTAGCCAAGTCAAAGCTGGCACTTCTGCTTATGAACCACACCTCCCTTTACCTTGATACATGTGCATGAGTAGTATAGCTCCTATGTAAGTCTTGCTGAGTACGACTTTGTACTCACGTTTGCTTATTCTATGTTTTAGATGAACCCACTGACCCTGAAGGTGGATTCTTCCTCGAGCTCGACGACTGAAGACCAAGCTAGTGTAGTCCCAGTCAGCAGACTGGTTCCCTCGTGGAGGGCTTTGTGTTTAAATAAGGCTTCTTAAGCCATTTGTTAAGTTTGTCTGTACTCAGACCTACTCTGCTTCCGTTGAATGTTGTAATGTTGGATCACATACTTGTGATCTCTGTGTGCACTCTGTGAGAGTTATCAATAAAATGTATACTTTGTAGAGAATTGCAATGATACCTACTGTTCATACAAGGCATGTGTGTTGCGTGTATGTTTATAACATGCATGTCTTTGTATGGGTTTTCGAGACCTTAGTTGTGCTCTGGCTGGCGGTCTTTTATACACCAAGTGGCCCTTAGATGTGCGCAGATTGGGGCATCGCGATGCGATATCTCGAGACTCTGTCTCGTGCACACTTTGATGTATGATCGAGCCCGCCCTAGACCCCGACTAAGTGATCGGGCTGGAGTAAGTCTATGTAAGAGCTATGAGATAGTCGGTAGTATGGTTGAGGCGACTTGTCTATGAGTATGGGAGTTCATCACCCATATCATTTAGACTTGCGTGCGGACGATGAGGCCCCATCTCAGTTGATCATCCGGTCAGGATGGGATGCCCCTCACGTACGATGCTTTCCGAGAACATTCTGTGCTTGGCCTTGTCTGCTTAGACAAGTGGGTACGGTTCTCGGCTCTCCATATGACTATGTCGTAGCGGGACTTGCATATGCTAACCCCGGGTCCCGACAGAGGGACGAGGGTTTGATTGGGCTACTGCGGTTTTTTCCACTAGTGCAATTCACCAAGGCTCGACCAGTCGACTCCTGGGGCCCTTTCAGCTTAGCATCCCTCAAAACAGGTTTTGTCATGGCCCCTGACTGCCAGCGACCCGCGGTTGAACCGTGCATACATAAAAACGACGCAAGTATGGACTCGAGTCTCTGTGCGACTCTTCGAGCCCCCTAGGCACTCAGGGGCTACTGACGAGGGGGTGACCCCACGACTCCTATGGATGGGCCTACCCGGTGTACCCGAAGACAGAAGGCCCACAGAGATACCGCTTGGGCCCACCCTTGGCCCACTAGTGGCACCGACGTAGGAGTCCGCGACTCATAAGGAAGGTGCAAACCTACCGTACGAAACAAGATCAGGGTTAGGAAACTTCATCTGTAATCGAGGACGAACTCCCCGAGACCTATACTAGTATATAAGGGCTAGGAGGGGAGACATCGGGATAGAGCAATACACAATTTTTAACCCTAGCCCTGTGTGCATCAGCCTTGTCTCCCCTGTAATCTCCATCTCCAATCAATAACATCGAGCAGGAACGTATCCTCATGTTAGCCGACGAGCTATCATCCAACCTGTGCCTCTCATGACTAACCCAGGGTCCCTGGCCATGGGATTTGCCGGGGTACATCCCCATCAGGTATGGAAGTGAGGTAGGACTGACGGGCTCGCCGCGCTGAGCGCGCGGTTTGAGATTTCGTCCGAATCGGAGATCGTATGGACTCCCGGCGGTCAGAAACGTGGAGTACCGGACGCGAGAGAGAAAACCCGAGGGTATTTGCGTAAACCTGTCACCCAGCCCAGCTTATAAATAGACCACCACTCTCCCATAGACCTTCTAGGGTTTCCCCCTTGTAAAAACTGCAGCCACCCCCCTCCTAAATCCCCAAATTCTTCCCCCAAGTCCCTCTCCCCCGAAACCCTAGCCCCAACCCTCGATCTGGACCGTTAGATCCAGATCGGAGGGCTCCCAACGCCTCCATGTAGCCCCAACCGCCCCTCCAACAGACCCGGGCCCTGCAGGGCACTGGAAACCCACCCGGGCCCGATCTGGGCCAGTCAACCCGTGGCTCCGTCGCCGCACCTCCACGCCTGCGAGTCACCACCGCCCATGGACGCGTCGTGCCGCTGTCGACCAGCCAGCCTCCGCCTCGCCGCGTTGAGCTCCCTCGCCATGCCTTCTCTCCTTCTCTGCCTCACCACCTCGCCTTCCTCCCTCGCTGCAGGAGCCGCCTGTCACCGGAGTCGCAGTCGTGGAGGCCAAGCCCGCCGCCGCGCCATGGCTCCGGCCACCTCGAGCCGAGCTCGTCGCCGCCCTTCGTCTCGGACCGCGCCGCCACTGGATCCGCACCACCTCGGTCTTCCTTCCCTAGATCTGTGCTGCCAGCGCCCGGATACGGCCGTGCCGCGCCCGTCCTCGCCGCCGGGACCTCGCCGGAGTTTCCCAGCCATCGTCGCCGCCAATGCCCCGCTCGGGCTCGTCCCGTGCGCCAGGAAAGGATCACCCTCCTACCGGGCCGCCTCGCGCCGAGTGGCCTAGAAGACGCATCCAGCCCGCGCCACCCTCACACCCAGGGCGCACTCGCGCTATCCGTCACCACCGCCAAGTTGGGCCTCAGCCCACCAAGGTGAGCTGCCCAACCGCCTCTTTTTTTCCCTTGCGAGCTAAGCTTGGCCCAATACGTCGTGTTGGTATACCTCGCATGTGAGCGTAGGATAGTAGGATACGCTCGCCTCAGTTTAGCCTAGAACCAGTAGCTTTTGGCCCATTAGGCGTTTATTCTTTTTTTTTGTTTAATAAAATGGAAGATTGTATTGCTATTTTCCGAGGCTTATATCTTTTAGACCGTAGATCGGATTGCAACGATCTTAACATGAAACTTCCTTAGAATTTCATGTAGATTAATAAAATGTTGCTCTTTTCCATGTTTGCGCTTGTCTACATGTTGTTTACCTGCTATTTACATCTCATGCCACTATAAATTGTAATAGGCCATAACTTTTTAACCGTTGTTCCAATAAAAATGTTCCGTATATGTAACTTGACTAGAATCTCGTGTAGATCGTGAATATGCTGCTATTTCTTGCTAATAAATATAATAAAATATGGTTTAAGGCAGAAAAGTACCGCATATCGGGCCTTACAGCCTTGTGCAACCTGTACACCATGTCTGGATTCTTCGGGTCTTCAAAACCTCATGGCTGCATAACATACACTTCTTCTTTGATTTCACCGTTAAGAAATGCACTTTTGACATCCATTGATATACCAATATACCATTGAAATGTGCAAAGGCAAGCAGGACACGAATGGATTCAAGTCGAGCAACTGGATCATAGGTTTCACCAAAATCAATACCTTCGATTTGGGTGTAACCTTGTGCAACCAGTCGAGATTTATTCCTTACCACAATACCATCCTCATCTTGCTTGTTGCGAAAAATTCTCTTAGTACCAATGATATTATGCTTCTTGGGATCAGGTCTTTCGACAAGGGACCAGACTTTATTTCTCTCGAACTGATTAAGTTCTTCGAGCATAGCAGTCATCCATTCTGAGTCCTTCATGGCTTCATCAAATTTTGACGGTTATAGCATGGAGACAAATGAGAAATTTCCACAAAATTTAGCCAAACGAGTACGAGAGTGAGTGGTGGGGCGACCTGGTTGAAGAATTTCTTCGAGAATTGAGTTGACGTCCACTCTTCTTCGGACTTGAGAAAGTTCCACTTCATTTCCTTGTGGCTCAGGTTCTCCTTCGGGATCAGCTCTACCTTCGGGGTTAGCATCTCCTTCGGGATCATCTTGTCCTTCGGGTTCAGCTTGTCCTTCGGGTTGAGCATTTTCTTCGTTCATGGGTTCTTCTTCGTCCTGTTCTTCGTTGTCTTCAGGATGTTGATCTCCTGCGCCTCGGGCTATGTGTGGGAAAATTGGATCATCACCATCCCTATTGACTTGACGAGCATTTCTTTCGACAGGAAGAATATCTCCAATTGTCATTGACCTGATCACTTCATCCAAAGGAGATGGTTCATCTAGGTTAAGAGGTAATTGCTCTTTTTGAGAGCCGTTAGTTTCATCAAATCTAACATTTACAGTTTCTACAAATTTTCCAAGGTGGGAGTTATACACTTTGTAAGTGTTAGAATTCAAACCATAACCAAGAAGAAAACCTTCGTGAGACTTAGGGGCAAATTTGGAGCTATGATTCATATCTCTGATATAGCATGGGGCACCAAATACCCTTAGATATGATACATTTGACTTTTTACCAGTGATAAGCTCACGTGAAGTTTTCTTCAAGAACTTGTGTAGATAAACATTGTTGATGATATGGCATGCAGTGTTAATTGTCTCAGCCCCGAACCTGATAGGAGTCTTCTATTCAGCAAGCATTGTTCTGGCCATTTCAATAAGAGTTTGGTTCTTTCTCTCGACCACACCATTTTGTTGCGGTGTATAAGCAGACGAGAATTCATGAGTAAAGCCATTTCATCAAGAAATTCTTCGATATGAGTATTTTCGAATTTTGTACCATTATCACTTCTGATATGCTTGAGAGATAATTCATACTCAGTGTGAGTTCTCTTAGCGAAAGTTTTGAAGATCTTGACAACTTTGCTCTTGTCATCTAGAAAGAAAACCCAAGTGTATCAAGAGAAATCATCAACAATAACGAGACCATACTTGTTACCTCCAAGGCTAGCATAATTTTGAGGACCAAATAAATCCATATGAAGCAATTCAAGGGGACGAGTAGTAGTAGTGATAGTTTTTGCTGAATGATGTTTCTTGGCAATCTTTACGGCTTCACAGGCACTACGTAGACGATCTTTTTAGAATTTCACAATGTCAATACCAATGATATTCTTCTTCGGGATAAGAATTTGAAGATTTTTCATCCCTGCATGACCAAGTCTTCTATGCCATAGCCATCCAGATGTGGCCTTAGCCATTAAGCATGTGGAAACAACAGGTCCCGAAGAGAAATCAACAATATAAAGATCACCTTTGCGATATCCTTCAAACACGAAGGAATAATAATCCTGTGAAAACACAACACAACGAGAAGCAGAGAACAGTACAAGCATACCCATATCACAAAGTTTTGATATAGACATAAGATTATATCCGAGAGATCGTACAAGCATAACTTTGTCAATATGCTTATCCTTCGATATAGCAACCTTACCCAAACCAAGTACTTTTCCTTTGTTATTGTCACTGAAAGTAATATATCTCTGTGAAGATTCAGTAAGTTTTTCTTTGGTGAACAATTCTTTGTCTCCGGTCATATGATTAGTGCAACCACTGTCCATGACCCATCCGGATCCACCGGAGACATAGCCCTTTGCCTTGGCCATGAAGCAGTAAGTCGGGGTCTCATATTCACTGCTTTGGTTGGAGAAGAATGAACTCGATGTCTTGTTCGAATCAAATGCTAGACCAACAACACCATCAGACTCAAAACCAGAACCAGATCTTGAGTTTGATTCAGCTTCGGTCCCAGGGGCTTCATCTTCAGAGTTCATCTCTTTATCCAAATAGGCCTTGGCACGGTGAGAATTCTTGCGTAGAGAGGGATGTGATTTCGAGGAAGAACTTTCTCAATTATTGTGATACTTCTTCTTCTTATCATCATCAGAATCATCTTTCTTGTCTTTTCTGTACTTTGAATCATATCTCTTCGACTCATAGTTTTTGCTCGATCGGTGTGACTTGCTCGACGAGTTGCTGTGTGAATGCTTGGATCTATGTTCAATTTCCCAGAGAGGACAATCAGCGATGAAGTGACCTGGCTTCTTGTATTTGTAACAGCAATTTTCCTTCCCTAAAGAGTTTCAAGATGATGATCGATGTTGTGATGAACTGCTTGAATGTCTGGAAGAGTAGCTTTTCTTCGGTGAAGAGGAATTCTTTCTCTGGAAAGGGTTGAATTGTTTCATTATCAGTGCCAGATCTTTTCCAATATTCTCGGTGTCATCTGAAGCACCTCCAGAGTCATAACTAGCTTCAGGAGAGGAGTGGTGTGAAGCTTTGGATTTGAGAGCATGAGATCTTCTTTGAGTTCCATTCACATCACGTTTTTTTCTTCTTCCATTTCAAAAGTGGTAAGTCTCTCGAGAATATCAGCAGCGACAAGATTTCTGAAATCACCCCTTTCCTTGATCATCAGCACAAGTGATCGAAGGAATCATCAAGAGAACGAAGCAAAGTCCTAAAAATTATGTGACTAGTGATATCTTTAGCACCAAGGGAAATCAGCTCATTTGATAAAGTGGTGAGTCTACTGTAGATGGAGTTAACTTTTTCTCCCTTCTGCCTCTTGAACCGATAGAATTTGCTTCGAAGAGTGTCAATGCGAGCATCTTTCTGAGTAGAGACACCTTCACCAATCTTATCGAGATAGTCCCATACACCTTTGGCCGTAGGAATATTCTTGACCTCATGGTATTTTTCTGGAGTTAGATGGTTCGTGATGAATACCCAGACCTTAGATTCAAGAGGCATGTTCTTTGCCTCATCAGGAGTGATAACTTTTTCATCTTTGACTTGAACTCCACTCTTGAAAGTTTCCCAAGCAGCAGAGTTGATGGCCATGATGTTCATCTTCATTTTGTCCTTCCAATAAGGATAGTCCTACCCATTGTAAATAGGAATCGGTTCGCCCGAGCGAACAGCAGCAAACGACATTCTTGACTACACTCCAGGTGGTGAGACCAAAATACGTAAAGCATAGGGAGAGCCTAGCTCTGATACCAATTGAAAGCTCAAGAATGATCAGAGGGGGAAGGGTGCATGATCACTTCTAAAAATTCTACGAAACTTAGAAGGAAATCATGCAAACTGAGAAGGACAGACAAAATCTCAAAGGAATTGCAACAACGAAGCATATGTCTAACTCGAAAGAATGGGGACGAGGGGAAACATCAAAGGCAAACAGGCAATAGAGTAAATACAGAATGTAAGTGCGAGGAAGAAAACAAGCCTCACACTTCGATGTTTGGTAAACCAGTTCACACTTTGCAAAGTACTACGTCTGGTTGGAGGGACTGGTGATTGAACACCTAGAGCAAAACTCTCTCCTTCCTATTCTCCACTCCAACAAACTCCTCGAGCTTGTCCAGTTCTTACTCGGGGTAGATGATCCAGGACATCTCTGGAATCTTTACAGACTTCCTTCAGCAGCGAAATTACTCTTCGTCTGCTTGGCAGGCGACGCCTAACCGTCTAGGAGACTTGCAGATCTCCAAGATAAAAAGATCGGCTAATATCAACCTAAGTCTCTGTGAATTTCTCAACTCAGTTTGGGACTTGGGTTTGGTTTTCTCTCAGAATCTTCCTCGGGATACTCACAGCTCAGGTGTCTCAGAATATTCAGTGGAGCAGCCCATCGCAAATGGCGGGTGGATGCGGGGTATTTATACTTAGGGATCCCGATGGGTGAAATGACTGAAGTGAACCGATGCAACCGCTTGACGCGTGTCCACAACATTCGGATTTTCAATCACCGCACAAGTTTTCTTGCGGAGAAAGTAAGCTAGCTTACCGAACGCGTTCTCTCTCGAAGTAACCAAGTGCGATGACCTTGCCTTCGAGCTGTTACTCAACTCAGTAAGATTTCTCTTGGTAGGCTATCTTTGGGTTTTAAGTTGAGCGAGCAGATTCACTTCGACTAAGATTTCAACTAGCAAACCCCTCTTGATAGTACGGTTTTTCCTACGACTCAAGCAAATGAAAGAGAAACTAGCAAAAAGACTAAGTCCTCATTCATCTTAAGCTTTCTCCTCGTTCCGCTTTTACTCGAGAGCATCTTCTTTCTCGACGAAATTTTAGGGGTCATCTTTCTTCAAAGGCTTTGGTAATGGACTGCAGCTTCACTGCAGTGAGTTGTCCTTCGAGCTTCTACATGCAAACTCCATTCTTCAGGAACCTAAGTATCTGTTTATACTCAAAAACAATATTAGTTCCTCTACTGCTTTGTCCAATAATCTCCAAAACCTTGGTGGGCAAAACTTTCTCTTACAATAATCAACCGAGTTACTCGTTACTGGGAGGCTACAGTGTACCGACTTACACTTTACTCGAAATCAAGTACCAACTTATAACCAAGTCGGAGGTACATACCGAGTGCTTTTACTCGTTACTCGAAAGTCAAAACCGAGTCACTCGTTACTCGGAAGCCATGGTGTACCAAGTGGTTTCAACTCTGAAGGAAAGTGCCAATCGCACCGACGTAGCTCAGAAGTTTACCTTGTGCGCGCGATCGTGCAGAGGCCGAGCTCGGCTGGGCGGTGCAGACTTGGAAAGAGACCCGAGTACTTTTTCTTGTGTGGGAAGACTAGCCCGAGTCCTTGCCTTGCACGGGAATACCAACCCCCTCATATAATTAGGTGACGACCGATTTAACAAAACAACACAATCAGTCGAACAACATATCTACAAACCCTACTTTTTCATCTAACCTACGTGTTCCTTCTTCTCGTTCTTTGTCTACATTTTGTTCTTGCAGGAAGACGAATCGCGAAGCTTTAGGGGCGTTCAGGACGACCTAGAGCAGCCAATCATCGCGGAATTCTCTGATGGGGTCCCTTCCGAGGGCTTGGGGCGTCTGGTGTCAAAAGAGCCCGCCGGACTGTCTTGCATATCGCGCTTCCAGCAGGCCTCCCACGGTGCGAGTTGCGGAGCATCTCCCACGGCGCCGCGGGTACACATAACGTGTTTGTGTAAAGGCGTGTTTTAGCGTCAACAACATAGATATAGGTGGGTGGATGGCAATGGTAGGAAAGTTATATTTTGGGAGGACATTTGGTTTGGTACATCTCTTCTCTCTTTTTAATTTTGGCCTTTATATTGTATTTGCATTGGCATAATGTTGCACATGCTGATGTTTGGGATGTTTGCAATCTAATATTCTCTTTTTAAACGGTTTTCTGTCCTAAGATGATGGAATCTTGGTATTGCCTTGAGCAAATCATTAAAAATGTTAGTTTAAGTAGATAAACTGATGCCCTCATTTTCAAAATGAATCTAAAGGTGAGTGTTTACCTCTAGGTCTATCTACAACATTGTCTTTCTTTGGATTTTGGCTAATAACAAGCTGATTACAAAAAATAACCTGCTCAATACAGGCATGGAAAAACCTCCTAATTGCTTGTTTTGAGAGTTAAAGTATACAACACGTTTCCTTTGACTGTGTTGTGGCCTAATAAACGTGGATGCATAAGTCTAATCTTAGGATTCCATTGGGGACTTATTTTCAATCAATTACCATATTCTGTCCAGGCAGTAAGAACCATGTTGGATTGAATTCATTTGTACATGTACCCGTTGGTGCTTATCAAAACTAGAAATAAGCATGTATTCAATAATGCCACATGGTTCGATATTAAGCTTGTTTGGTGGATGATCTTGGTTACTTTAAAAAGGTGAAGCATATTTGCTCAAAGAACAAATGTCGAAGAAGATCGAAGAATTATCCTTGATAAATCTCCAGGTTGGTCAAATATACTCACTTGCTGAAGATGCAATGAATATGGATGATGCAAGCATTGCTAGCACATTGGATCATGCTTTGTTGGCCAAGATTTCCCTAGCAAATACTCTAATTTTGGGTGCACCTCCAGTATCCCCCTACTCTCCTACCAAGATGATGATAGTAGGGATGCAAAACCCACCAAGCTCATCCTAATTAACCCACTAGAGTTGGCGTCCTCACCAAACCAAACACCAATGAAGAAATTTATAATGAGCTTGACGTTGATGATCTACGAGTCCCTTGAAGCTGTTGAAGATTAAGATGCTATTAGGAGTTTGGGCCTGCTGTTTGGAGTTGTAATGCTCTAAAATTATAGCCGCAAAATCTAATTGATTGTGGGTCTGTATATTTTTCTTCTATTTATTGCTTAAATGCTCGATCTTTTTAAATCTATTTACTCTGGTTTCATGGATAATGAAACCGGGGAGACATGTTGTGCATGAAATCCATAGCAAGCTATCGAACCTATCAAGCGACCTTTCAAGATGGGACAAAACAACCATTGGGCTGTTAGGAGAAAGATACAAAAATTAGAAAAATATCTACAAATGTCGCGGAATGTTTCGGTTAGAGTGGGACCCTCTCACGATGAGATCGAGATTGCATACAGACTCTTTGAGTTATACCATCATGAAGAAATACTCTAGAAGCAGTGATCCCGAGTGGACACGCTCACCTGTGGCGACAAGAATACACATTTTCCACTTATCGGTGAGTAGGAGGTTGAAGAAAAACATGATAAAATATTCAAACCACTCGAATGGTGGTAATGTTAATGACCCAGCTATTCTTGATCAAATGGCAACTGATTTTAACTCCACACGATATGAGGTTAAATCCGCTCTTTTCCAAATGTTTCCAACAAAAGAACTCGGTCCAGATGGCTTTCCCGTTCACTTTTTTAGCGGTATTGGGATGTGTGGAAGGAAGAGGTTACAAAGGTTGTCCTCAAGATAATTTTTGGTTCTGAATCAGCATAAATCTTGAATAACACAATCCTTGTCCTTATTTCCAAGGTAAAAAAAAGCCAAAACCTCTGACACAGTTTCATCCAATAAGCTTATGAAACAAAGTATATAAGATTACTTCGAAGGTGATTTCCAACAAATTGAAGCTAGTTCTTACTGGAAAAAAAATTCATGAACAGTCTTCTTATGTTCCTGGTCATCTTATCATTGAGAATATTATAGCAGCCTATGAATGTCTTCATTTTATGAAAAGGAAAAAGGAAAAGAGTAAGCAACATTGTGCTCTAAACTTGAATGATGAAGGAATGTGACATGGTAGAATGTAGCTACTGATGGCTTGCTTGAAGTGTGTATCACACACACCCATTTGAAACTCCAAGAGGAAGGTATGATGTAGCAAGGGGTGGTTTTCCCTCAATAAAAATACCAAGGTTATCAATCTAGTAGGACTTCAAATTCTTCAAGTACATGTTTGACGCTCTATCGCTTACAACAAACGTGGACCTGCACACAAGAACATAACTCTTTTGTCCCCAACTACCAAGGAAGGTTGTCAATCTTCCCGTCTTGCTGTTTACAAAGGAATCAAATGTATGGTGTGGAAAATAATAATAATATAAAATTGCAACAAGCAAATGAAGAAATAAAAGTAAATGCAAAAGGTTGTAAACAACGGTAAAATATGGACCGGGGGTCATAGCTTCACTAGTGGTGTCTCTCCATACAATGATAAACATGCTAGGTAAAAAATTTATAGCTGGGCAATTGTTTGAATTACAAATTCACGCAATGTTAATTAGGACATAAGAAAGCTCAATCTCCTAATCATGCAAGCATTATGTCAAACATATATAGACCGCTATCCAACAACATCTATAACTAAGAGTCTACCTTGAGACCACTATCCGGTGTATCTCGCTGGTATTAAGTTGCAAACGCAACTGACAGAGCTTGGTACATAATTTAACCAACATCTATGAGCAATAAATAGCCACAAACACCATTGTTTTACCCTTAGTGGCAAAAAAGCACCCACCGCCTTAAAAAAATTTGTCACTCGTGCCCAGACGGGAGGAGGAATGAACCCACTATCGAGCACAACGGTCCATCTTAGAGTTATAATCCACTACTTGGCCAAAGTAACAACATATAACGGAGGGCATGCAATAACACTCAAAGAACATATAAAAAGATATCATATATAAAGCATGAACAATATGATCATAACCTCATAACCCATCGGACCCCGGGAAATAAATCATAGCAATTACATAATAGATGCTTTGATCATGATAGAGAACTCACAAGGACTAATTAGTGAAGCATAAAAGAGGAGAGGCAAGCATATAGCTACTGCCATGTACCCATGGTCCAAGGGTGGACTACTCACACATCATTCGGGAGGCTAGCATGTTGAGGAAGAGGCCTCCAGGGATGATCTATCCCTCCGGTAGGGTGCCGAGACAGGGCTCCAACAACCCTTAGTGAAAATTTCTAGGTGGTGGCGAAATGGCGACGACTTCTGTAATAATTCTTCCTCTCCAAGCGTTTAGGTTTACGAGGGATATATAGGACAAAGGGGGCCAGAGGGGGTGGCCCCACCTCCCAGGAGGGTTGAGGCGCAACTAGGGGGTGGTCACGCTCCCTGGTCGGCTCCTCTCCTATTGCCCCTCTTCGTGGACTTGATTGCACGGCTGTATTTTTCTCGGATAAAAACTGGACTTTGTAAAATTTCAGCGCGTTCTAAGAATACTTTCTTTGTAGGATTTCCGAAACAACAAAGATAGGAGAAACCATGAACTAGGCATATCATCAGTAGTTAGTTCCATAAAGTTCTCAAAAATGATGTAATATTATAATAAAAGTATGAATCAATGATATGTCCCAAACGTATCTATAATTTTTTCTTGCTCCATGCATGTTTTGGGTGATATTGCTATACTTTTCATGCACTTTCATACACTTTTGATCATATTTGGACTAACCTATTAACTCAGTGCACCCTAGTGCCAGTTTCTGTTTTCTGCTGTTTTTGTATTTCAGGTTTTCCCATTACTTAAAGTGCCAGAAAAATTCCGGGAAAAATATATAAAAAATCAGCGTCACGGAAGCTTCCATATGCCTGAAGGGGGGCTGGGGGGGACCCACCTAGTGCCTAGGCGGCCAGGGGGCGCATCCCCACCCTAGGCCGCGCCAGGGGGCCGCCTGGACCCCCCCTAGTCCACCCCTGGCTGGCCCCTTCTCCTATATTTACCTCTCTTCCCGAAAACCCTGAGAACAGAACCCTTTTTTGCGATCTCCCCTCTGTTCCACCGCTGCCGCGCTTCCAAGATCGGGGCTGCCAGGAGGTCCTGTCCCTGCACCCTGCCGGAGGGAGGATTGACCTCCGGGAGCTTCTCCACCACCATGGACGCTTCCCGGATGAGCCTTGAGTATTCCACCTTGGACCATGGGTCCATGATCAGTAGCTATTTGATTTCTTCTCTCCACCTTTGTTCTTCATTGATTAGACCTTGTGAGCTACCCTACATGATCAAGGCACATATGTAATTATTTCTTCTATTGCTATGTTGAGTTTGTTGGGATCTGATGGATTATGAGATTATGTTCAGATTGTGATGAGTAATATATTTGGTTCTTGTCCTTTTATATTTATGTTCTTGAGTAATTCTTCCATGTTCTCCGTTGCTGTTTATTGCTTTGACCAGGTGGTAGATTGTAACTCCAAGAGAGAGCGTTATGCATGATTGTGGGTTCATGCCCCCTGATGACTAGCTTGAGTGACAAAAACATGAGTCTATGGGATAAGTTGTTGCCACAAGGGGGGAAAACAACGGTGATTGTACTTGCGGGTGCAAGGATTGTTTTCTTTATGCAAAGTTCTTTTAATGAAGTTGTCTGTTGCTTAGGATTTACACTTTGGGTGGGGCTCACAACTTAAAACCAGCGAGATGTTCTGGATAGATATCTCAAGGTGGCTGATTAGTCAGTAGATGCAGATGGATTTCGGCCTACTTGTCTTGGTGTATTGCCCATGATTTTGAGCATCTTCCTTTCTTTTGTAGCATAGTTATAATTGCGGTGCGTTTTTAATCCTGTCAATTGCCCAGCTGTAATTTGTTCACCTCGCATAGCTGTTTATCGTCTTTTGGGAGAGAGACATCACTAGTGAATTTCATGGGACCTCGGTCCATATTTCCATTACTGTTTACACCCTCAATTTATTTCATGTTTTACTTTCTAGTTGCAATTATCATTACCATTATCTCTTGTGTTTGATCCTTTATAAACTACAAGTCCGGAGGGACTGATAACCCTCTGTACTCGTTGGGAGCATGTAACAACTCAATTCACACAGAATAGAAGTCTCTATGCTCAAGTGCCAGTCCCTGGATCGAACTCGCTGGCACACACAGTATTATAGATGTATATCAAAGTACAAGTGCATCATTATTACAACGTATGATCCAGAGTAAAATAAATAACAAGTTGCATAGCTCAAGGCTAGCTTATTCAATATAAATATAGCGGAAGCACAAGCAAGTAACGTGGAGTCCCATCAACAGCCACATGCGAACATGCTGAGTGTAGACTCGCAACCCCTAAACGCACCTTACTGATCGTCTGAAAAACCTGCAACACCGAAGGTTACAGCCCGACAACGGGTCAGTACATCTGATTTGAATGGCAAGTGACACGAAAAAGGTTATATAAAGGACCTACAACTACATGCAAGGTGAGTCAAAGGAAAGTCTTATGGTTTTGTTTTGCAGAAAGCCAATTTTCTCCTGAACTAAACTAGTCAAAATTTTAAGTTGAACTTACTACTTAAGAACGAACTGGGCACACCAGTTCCAACACCACACCCTTTATTTAATCTTTCCCACTCAAATTATTATGATGATTCATATGTCAAGATCCTCCAGTAACAGTAATGTCTAGTAGCTCAAGGATGTCCATAACCGGGAACACGGCTAATCATGATTAGTTTTTACTCTGCAGAGGTTAGTACACTTTCCCCGCTGGACTCAACCCGAAGATTGAGACGAAGTCTTTCAGAAGAGGTCACCTACACCCAACGGCAAGCCGGTACCACCTATCACATCTACATCTGCTAGCTTTGCACGGGAGAGGCTTCCTACATCATACTCAAATAAGCCAGAGCCCATATGGCCAGCGGCTGTACATGGAAGCTCCTAGTCACCAAGTATGTCTGATCTTTTTGAGCCTGGACGGCGCCCACTTACGTTCAGAGGGTAGCACCATGACGTACTGTCAACCACCAAACCAACCATTAGGGGTACAACCTGTTCTCGCCCTTAGATAAGGCACGAGCCCCCAGGAAGCACTCCCTGCCCTTCCAGAGGTGATTTCTATTTATGATAAAGTTGCTACACAAATTTATCAAATAGCTCACATGCACTCCATGAATTTACACAACCCAAACCACGTCTACAAAGCATAGCAATAAAGCAACAACACGGCTAGGTTGATCTACGGTAGACAAGTCAAGACATGTGGCTATCCTAACTGGTTTTGCAGCAACAATAAAATAAACTACCTATCATGCAATAGGGTGATATTTCTTAACATAATGCATATAGAAAATATAGGTATGAGTATGGTCAAAGCATCACTTGCCTTATACGTTCGATGAAGATCTTCGCTCTCACGTTACAGTCAACTCTACTCGTCACACTCCGTGCAATCTATCGTCAACGAAAGAACTCAAATAAGCAATCACACTACAAGGACAAAACATAAGATCAACAAAACAATCACAAAGGTTTTAGCAACAAAACAAAAGGCTTGACACGGTACAAGTGTCGATGTGCCCGAAGGTGATCAGTGGAACGTGAACTCGAGAGAGTCAACGGATAAAGAGTTGTAGATACAAGATTATGATCAAGGCATTATGAAATCAAGGAAAAAGATCATAGCAATATGAATGGTGTAGATATTGCCGATAGGATGTCTCATATGATCCAATATGCAAAAAGGAATCACGTGAAACGGAACACTACAACACAGGTCCTAGCAAGTGCAAAAATTGACTTGAATTTGAATTTAAACAAATCAATAAACTTATGAATTTTTGTCTACACATGATATAAACAGAAGGTACATGACACGAGTGATCCAACGCAAAAAGAATCACTCGATTTGGATCAACGGTTTAAAAGATACGGCCTCCGGAATTTGAATTTGAATTTGAAATAACTTCAAATTCAAAAGTATGCAAAGTGTGAAAAACTTTATTCCATGCTAAAGTATAGAACAACACGAGTGCGTAGGAAAAAGTTTCACCTCGATACGACTTACGGTGTAGAAGATATTGTGGGCGCGAGAACGAGGGGGTTTTCTGCCAAAAGGACTTGTTCGCGAATAAACTTTTCTCTGAAAAAGCAATCGGGTCCCTGGTCTGGATCTGGCCGGAGTTGACTCCGGCGAGCTCGAAAATTCCGGCGAACCCGACTGCTCCGGCGAGAGGAGGCGCGGTGGGGCGACGTGGGGCGGCAAAGTCCGGCGAGGGGCGGCGCAAGGCGCGTGGAGGCGCGGCCCTGGCGGCTCGGCCGCGGCGGCGCGGCACGCCACGGTTGGCCGGCTCGCCGGCGGTGGCTGGCGTCCGGCGGCGGGGCGCAGGGGCGGCGCGGCCCTGCGGCGTCGAGGCGGCGGTCGGGGTGGCGCAGGCGGCGGCGGGCGCGGTCTAGTGGCGGCGGCGCGGCGGGCTAGAGGCGCGCTCGCGCGGCGGGGTGGCCTGGCCGGCACGGCTCCGGCGGCGATGGCCGGCGCGGGCGGGCGGCGGCGGAAATCCGGCGACGGGGCCCGGCGGCGGCGGCTGGCCCGCGGGTCCCGCGCTAGGTTTTTTTATATATGGAAAGAAAAAAGAAAAGAAATACGTAAAAAGGAAAAACCTAATGTCTATATATAGGCTGAGAAAAAAAACAAACTGGGTCCGAAAAGGACTCCACCGCGCTCGAGGCAAAAAGAGGCTAATGGGCCGGCAGCCCAGATTTTTCTCTTTTTATTTAAAACCGTAACTTCAAACAATAAAATAAAATCAACCGTAACTCGGAAAAATATGAAATAAAATTCTAAATTCATCAAATAATACAAAGAAAATTATGCAATGAATACATTTTCCAAAAAGGAAAATAAAAATAAAAACATTTTCTAAATACTTTATTTAACTATAAAATACTTTTCATAAATCAAATAAAATCCAATAAATTATTTAAAATGTTTTTATTTGATCAAAAGCATTGATAAACCATTTCTAAATAATAAAATATAAATTTTAAAATTGTCACACCTATAAATAATTTGGTAAAATAAAGATATCCCATTGGAATACTTTTTCAACTCTTTTGAAATATTAAATAAATCATTTTAATGAAATAAAAACTCTCTTAGCATTATAAATCTCTAAAATAATTTTAGAGTTATTTATAATACTCAAAATAAATTTTAAAAACTTTAAAGTAATATTCTAAATATTTTCCAACTTTATTAAAAAGGGGATAAGTCATTTTATATCCTCTCAAATTAATTTCCTTTAGTTGAAAAATGTTTTGAATATTCAAAAGAATTCCAATAATGATTTAAAACATTTTCCAAACTTTTAATATGTTGAAGGAGTCATATTACCTTCTCTCATTTTGTTTTGTTAATTTTGTTTTAAATAATAAATTCCAAAACACCAATTATGAATATTAGGGAAAGCATTTTATTCCCTCTCTTTTTAATATTCGATAACTCCAAAAAGTTTTAAATCCCAGAGAAAATCAAACACATCAAGCAAACAATCATTAACTATTTAATTTTATTAACATTCCAAAATTCGGAGAATTTTTGGATGTTACACACTACCACCCTTAAAAGGAATCTCGTCCTCGAGATTCGAGAAGGCTAGAAAGAAAATGTTAGGGTTCGGGTCTTCATGACAGTCCATCGATCCTCCGATGAGCTAGGGTGCTACCACCCTTAAAAGGAATACGTCTTAGTCTTCAAACTCTCAATCCATCGATGACATCCTTCGTACATTCCTCGTAACCCTTTGAGATTTTGAATTCTTCACGAAAGAGGAGTTTCCCATATACTGAACTTTCGTGGATGACAAGTCAAACGCCCCTACTAAACAACTATCGATTTCTTTCTTGGTGGTCATCACGAATACTTCTACGGGATACCTGCAGTAAATGGACTTGGTCCATACTCACCGTATAACACAACCGGTAATCTCCTACAGGGGTCACACATCGTACCATTCTATGGTTTAGGCTTTAACATCGTCGTCTCTCTGCTATAGGTAAGTCACTCAAGATTTACTATCCCGCATAGCAAAAGCGAATAATAAGAGTATTCGTCATGGTGATCAATCCATTCCGCACCCAAATCATTACCTTGTATATGGTTTAGCGAATCTCGCAATCTAACACTCGGTCATCCTCACAAGAATTGCAGAACTCCTCTTGTTCATGAACTGGGTTCAGACAATCCATGGTTCTGCAAGCCAAACAAAACATCTATCGTTTCTTCAAAACTCTCTGGTTTACGGAGACTTCTATAAAACGTGTACTGGTGGACTACAACTTCTCGAGGGTTCTTCCTTCAGCAAGATTGTGCTTGCTTGTTGTAAAATCTTGGCACACGGGGTTAACTTTGAACTTGGCATTGGTTGCATCATCTTTATTCCCATCTTGACGTTAGCATCCATTGTAGTAGCTTCTTCAGTTTAGGGATGAGGATGAGGGGGAACAGAATGTAGATAGTGAGGTAGAGAGAGAGATAGGGAGAGATACCCATACAAACATCACACTACTTTTCAAAATACCAGTTTTGATGTGTAGTTGTCGGTAAAACAAGAAATGACAGCTCACAGAAACGTTCTAACGGTAGAAACTTGAATCTTCCAGTTCTTCAAGTCTTCAGGTCTTCAATGACGGTAGCTTCAGTTTCGCGTTGGTGAAGTAATCTTCGTATCGTTGAGTCACTTGCCAATTTATTCTTCTTTTGGTTGTGTCTTCTTCAGTCTCGAAGCATACTAATTAGATAAGGGGTCTAAGGTAACGTAAACTTATTCTACTCGCGAAGAAGAACCACCAAGCACAACACATCACATCAAAACAAGACATAACAGGGTCAAGGCCACAAGCAAAACTTAACAAAACAATCAGACATAACACCACTAGTCAACCCATAGCAAACATGCATCGATACACATCTCCAACTAACATTAAAAGGTACCACCGTACGCTTAGCGCACGCCTTCGAACGTCTGTCCTCCAATTGCCAAACCTAAGCTTCTTCGAGTCTGCATCCTAGCTTCCGCGTTCACACCTTCTTCTCTCCCTTCAATTCTGGACACATATTGCTGTAGTGTCCCATGTTCCTGCACCGATAACACCGAATTTCGCTAAGATTTTTCCTTTCCTTCTTCACAGGTGCTTCCTTGAACTCCTGGATAATATTTTTCATCCATTCCTTTTGTTGTTGAATCACTTGTTGTGTCACGATGAAAAATTGACACTGAGCGGGGTAATGATCAGTTCCTTCACACGTAAAACATGTGACTTGTGCAGTGGGGCATTCTTCACCCGAGTGAATTTCTTCACAACAGGGACATCCATCTTTGTGTCCTTCATAGGAGTGTCCTGTTTCTCCGCAAATTGTACAGGTATGAGGCCTCTTACGGGTTATCGTCCTTTGCGTCGGGGTGACAAGGCGGGATCCCAATAAAATCCTTGTGAACTCCGTCCAAGTAATCTTCCTTCGTGATTCGTCAATCGCTTGGTGCATTCTCCACCAAGTAGCAGCCTCTTCTACCAAATACTTAACGGCATAGGAGACCATGCCCTCACTTCCAACCTGGTTTATCTTCATGTGCTCCTTCATATTATGAATCCATTGCTCCACCTTCAATCTCGACATCGCCCCAGAAAAGGCGAGTCCTACTCCATACTCCATCTATTAAGCCCATACGACAAGGGTTAGGGAAAAACTATAACACCGACAAGACAACAACTAAACATAACACCAAACATATGCACTCAAACAAGAAAGCGGCAAAAACACCTACGTTCGACAGTAACACATAACAACAAACAATACAGTCACAAAAGTCAAAACACACAAATAACACCTAGAGTAAGGTCATATGTGCAAGACATACGATCTCATCATACTACGCGAAATTAGTTTAACTAACTTCACCTAAAAGGTGGTGGTCTGATTCTAAGCTTCATCCTTTTCAGCTAAGCTGGTCTTAAAGATCCTCTCGTAGTGTAAACACTAATCCTTATTAAATCCGTAGGATACTCCTCCAAATTTTTGGCAGTCGTAACTTCGATTGATCCACGAGGTTGATGATGTATCTCTCAAATGTCTTGTCTTCAGGGGTAAGCAACTCAGAGGGGTATTGACAGTAAAACAAGATGAGAAGTTTTAGAAGATGAATAATAGATGAGAGATACTAGTGGAGAGAGTAAGAAATCAAAGAGTGATAAAATACTTTTGTTCCTATGGCCATTTTTAATCCATTTTCTAGGGTCACGTCTTACAGTCAACACACTGCTATGATACCATCTGTAACGACTCAATTCACACAGAATTGAAGTCTCTGTGCTCAAGTGTCAGTCCCTGGATCGAACTCGCTGGCACACACAGTACTCCTTCCATTCCTTGATGTAAGATGTATAGTTTTTTTAAATAACTTTCATAATATAGGGTGTGAGGGAGTTTGTTTCCAATAGTACCCTTCACCATATGTTTTTTTCTTTTAATTAGTTGCCAAACGTGAGCTGAAGAAAAATAAAGAAATGATCATGCGCTAACAACTTTAATCACGCAGATTTATTGCCTTGTATTCACATTACTTGGAGCGTTGCATGCCTGGCTATGGATGGAAACCGTAAGAAATTGGCAAGTTTTAGTTTTTTGAAGGAGATTAATTAGGCTTAATAACTAATCTGGAAAGAGGGATTTTCTCACCTTCCTTTTTTCCTCTCTACTCACACGAATCCTCCTAGGGGCTTTTTAGTCCAACCAGAGCCAAATATGCTCTTCAAACCCCTGCGTTAATATTCGTGCGAGAAAACTATACACCTTACTCCAAGGAACGGAGGGAGTATTATAGATGTATATCAAAGTACAAGTGCACCATTATTACAACGTATGATCCAGAGTAAAATAAATAACAAGTTGCATAGCTCAAGGCTAGCTTATTCAATATAAATATAGCGGAAGAAAAAGCAAGTAACGTGGAGTCCCATCAACAGCCACATGCGAACATGCTGAGTGTAGACTCGCAACCCCTAAACGCACCTTACTGATCGTCTGAGAAACCTGCAACACCGAAGGTTACAGTCCGACAACGGGTTAGTACATCTGATTTGTACGGCAAGTGACACGGAAAAGGTTATATAAAGGACCTACAACTACATGCAAGGTGAGTCAAAGGAAAGGCTTATGGTTTTGTTTTGCAGAAAGCCAATTTTCTCCTGAACTAAACTAGTCAAAATTTTAAGTTGAACTTACTACTTAAGAACGAACTGGGCACACTAGTTCCAACACCACGCCCTTTATTTAATCTTGCCCACTCAAATTATTAGGGTGATTCATATGTCAAGATCCTCCAGTAACAGTAATGTCTAGTAGCTCAAGGATGTCCATAACCGGGAACACGGCTAATCATGATTAGTTTTTACTCTATAGAGGTTAGTACACTTTCCCCGCTGGACTCAACCCAAAGATTGAGACGAAGTCTTTCAGAAGAGGTCACCTACACCCAACGGCAAGCTGGTACCACCAATCACATCTACATCTGCTAGCTTTTCACGGGAGAGGCTTCCTACATCATACTCAAATAAGCCAGAGCCCATATGGCCAGCGGCTGTACATGGAAGCTCCTAGTCACCAAGTATGTCTGATCTTTTTGAGCCTGGACGGCGCCCACTTACGTTTAGAGGTTAGCACCATGACGTACTGTCAACCACCAAACCAACCATTAGGGGTACAACCTGGTCTCGCCCTTAGATAAGGCACGAGCCCCCAGGAAGCACTCCCTGCCCGTCCAGAGGTGATTTCTATTTATGATAAAGTTGCTACACAAATTTATCAAATAGCTCACATGCACTCCATGAATTTACACAACCCAAACCACGTCTACAAAGCATAGCAATAAAGCAACAACACGGCTAGGTTGATCTACGGTAGACAAGTCAAGACATGTGGCTATCCTAACTGGTTTTGCAGCAACAATAAAATAAACTACCTATCATGCAATAGGGTGATATTTCTTAACATAATGCATATAGAAAATATAGGTATGAGTATGGTCAAAGCATCACTTGCCTTATACGTTCGATGAAGATCTTCGCTCTCACGTTACAGTCAACTCTAATCGTCACACTCCGTGCAATCTATCGTCAACGAAAGAACTCAAATAAGCAATCACACTACAAGGACAAAACATAAGATCAACAAAACAATCACAAAGGTTTTAGCAACAAAACAAAAGGCTTGACACGGTACAAGTGTCGATGTGCCCGAAGGTGATCAGTGGAACGTGAACTCGAGAGAGTCAACGGATAAAGAGTTGTCGAGACAAGATTATGATCAAGGCATTATGAAATCAAGGTAAAGATCATAGCAATATGAATGGTGTAGATATTGTCGATAAGATGTCTCATATGATCCAATATGCAAAAAGGAATCACGTGAAACGGAACACTACAACACAAGTCCTAGCAAGTGCAAAAATTGACTTGAATTTGAATTTAAACAAATCAATAAACTTATGAATTTTTGTGTACACATGATATAAACATAAGGTACATGACACGAGTGATCCAACGCAAAAAGAATCACTCGATTTGGATCAACGGTTTAAAAGATACGGCCTCCGGAATTTGAATTTGAAATAACTTCAAATTCAAAAGTATGCAAAGTGTGCAAATTTTATTCCATGCTAAAGTACAGAACAACACGAGTGCGTAGGAAAAAGTTTCACCTCGATCCGACTTACGGTGTAGAAGATATTGCGGGCGCGAGAACGAGGGGGTTTTCTGCCAAAAGGACTTGTTCGCGAATAAACTTTTGTCTGAAAAAGCAATCGGGTCCCTGGTCTGGATTTGGCCGGAGTTGACTCCGGCGAGCTCGAAAATTCCGGCGAACCCGACTGCTCCGGCGAGAGGAGGCGCGGTGGGGCGACGTGGGGCGGCAAAGTCCTACGAGGGGCGGCGCAAGGCGCGTGGAGGAGTGGCCCTGGCGGCTCGGCCGCGGCGGCGCGGCACGCCACGGTTGGCCGGCTCTCCGGCGGCGGCTAGCGTCCGGCGGCGGGGCGCAGGGGCGGCGCGGCCCTGCGGCGTCGAGGCGGCGGTCGGGGTGGCGCAGGCGGCGTCGGGCGCGGTACAGTGGCGGCGGCGCGGCGGGGTGACCTGGCCGGCACGGGCGGGCGGCGGCGGAAATCCGGCGACGGGGCCCGGCGGCGGCGGCTGGCCCGCGGGTCCCGCGCTAGGTTTTTTTATATATGGAAAGAAAAAAGAAAAGAAATACGTAAAAAGGAAAAACCTAATTTCTATATATAGGCTGAGAAAAAAAACAAACTGGGTCCGAAAAAGACTCCACCGCGCTCGGGGCGAAAAGAGGCTAATCGGCCGGCAGCCCAGATTTTTCTCTTTTTATTTAAAACCGTAACTTCAAACAATAAAATAAAATTAACCGTAACTCCGAAAAATATGAAATAAAATTCTAAATTCATCAAATAATACAAATAAAATTATGCACTGAATACATTTTCCAAAAAGGAAAATAAAAATAAAAACATTTTCTAAATACTTTATTTAACTATAAAATACTTTTCATAAATCAAATAAAATCCAATAAATTATTTAAAATATTTTTATTTGATCAAAAGCATTGAAAAACCATTTCTAAATAATAAAATATAAATTTTAAAATTGTCACACCTATAAATAATTTGGTAAAATAAAGATATCCCATTAGAATACTTTTTCAACTCTTTTGAAATATTAAATAAATCATTTTAATGAAATAAAAACTCTCTTCGCATTATAAATCCCTAAAATAATTTTAGAGTTATTTATAATACTCAAAATAAATTTTAAAAACTTTAACGTAATATTCTAAATATTTTCCAACTTTATTAAAAAGGGGATAAGTCACTTTATATCCTCTCAAATGAATTTCCTTTAGTTGTAAAATGTTTTGAATATTCAAAAAATTCCAATAATGATTTAAAACATTTTCCAAACTTTTAATATGTTGAAGGAGTCATATTACCTTCTCTCATTTTGTTTTGTTGATTTTGTTTTAAATAATAAATTCCAAAACACCAATTATGAATATTAGGGAAAGTCATTTTATTCCCTCTCTTTTTAATATTCGATAACTCCAAAAAGTTTTAAATCCCAGAGAAAATCAAACACATCAAGCAAACAATCATTATCTATTTAATTTTATTAACATTCCATAATTCGGAGAATTTTAGGATTTTACAGAGCAAAGTTATTTGTATCTGTGTGCAGGTCCACGTCAGCTCTCGTGCTAGTAATTTCTAGTGTCGTTGTCACCTACTTGTCGTCGTTGGAGTCCTATTGGAGACAAACCTTGGTATCGTCACCGAGGGAAATTACTGTTGCGCTACATCTCAACCTTCCACTTGGGGTAGCCAACGAGGAGCACTACTTCAATGCCATCAATCTAATTTCTGGCGCCGTTGCCAGGGGACTCCGCTTTTCAAGATAGGGGAGTTGCACGCTATCTTTTATCTTTGCTTTTTAGTCTTGTTAGTTTACCTTCAGTTTTTGTCTTTCTGTCCTTTATCAAAAATCACAAAAAATTGCTTGTCCTGCTTGCTGCTACTATTATGGGTACCACTGAAAACACCAAGTTGTGTGACTTCACTAGTCACAACAACAATGATTTTATCTGCACTCCTATTGCTACACCTGCCACTTCAGCAGCTTCTTATGAAATTAAACCTGCTTTGCTGAATCTTATTATGAAAGAACAATTCTCCGGTGCTGGAGATGATGTGCTTTGCTTTACACTTAAATAGTTTTGTTGAGCTTTGTGATATGCAAAAATATAAAGAAGTACAAGGTGATATTGTTAAGCTTAACCTTTTTCCTTTCTCCTTGAGAGGAGGAGCTAAAATTTGGTTTCAATCCTTGCCTAGGAATAGCATAGATTCTTGGGATAAGTGCAAGGATGCTTTTATTGGGAAGTACTACCCACCTGCTAAGATTATCCAATTGAGGAGTAATATTATGAATTTTAAGAAACTGGATAATGAACACGTTGCCCAAGCTTGGGAACATATGAAATCTCTTGTTAAGAATTGCCCTACGCATGGTTTGACTACTTGGATGGTTATCCAGACTTTTTATGCAGGCTAGAACTTTACCTCACGGAACCTGGTAGATTCGGTCGCGGGAGGAACCTTTATGTCAACAACACTTGGTGCTACCATAAAACTACTAGACAAGATGATGAATAACTATTCGCAATGGCACACCGAAAGAGCTCCAACAGGTAGGAAGGTAAAACTCTGTCGAGGAGATCTCCTCCCTAAATGAAAAAGTTGACTTGATCATGTCTTTACTTACCAAGCAAGCTCCTATTGATCCTCATGATGTTCCTTTAAATTCCTTGGTTGCTCAAGAACAAGTAGATGTGAACTTTATCTCTAGATACAACTTCAACAACAATGCTTATAGGAGTAACTTTGGTAGCAATCCTAGACCGTACCCATCCAACAACTATGGAACAACAACACTTATCCTAGCACCAAGAACTCCACTTCTGAATTAGAGATCATGCTTAAAGACTTCATCACTGCTCAAAAAGCCTTCAACAAGAGTGTAGAAGAGAAATTAGAAAAACTAGATAGTCTCACTTTGAAGGTATACAACTTAGACCATGAGGTAGAATTTCTTAAAATTAGAACTTCTCCCCTCGAGGAGAGGAAGACCACTCCTATGAATGCTATTCAAGTGCAAATTAATGAAAACATTAGGATGTTGGCCAAACTTAAAGATAGATGGGCTAGAGAAAAGGAGGAAGAAGATAGAGTTAAGATCCTTCCTAAACACCATACCATTGCTACTATCCAAGTTGTTAAGGATATCCAAACTCTTAGCACCCAACACACCCCTAGTCCCATTGGACCTATTAATAGTGATGTTATTACCTCAACCGTAGAAGAATAAACTCCTATGAACATAGAGGCTTTCAAACAAGTAAGCCTAAATGACATCACTACCACCTTACTTGATAGTAGTGACCTTGATTCTGATAGTTGTACCCTTTCTGAAGTTATTAGTTTACTACACTAAATGTCTAGAGACCCACACACTAGCAAACTAAATCTTGTCTTCACGGAGCATATCACCAATGCTCTCATTAAAGCTAGGGAGAAGAAGCTTAGGTTAGAAGCCTCCATACCTAGAAAGCTAGAAGATGGTTGGGATCCTATGATCAAAATTAAATTGAATAACTTCTCTTGCTATGCTTTATGTGATGTTGGAGCTAGTACGTTCGTTATGCCCAAAAGAATGTATGATATGCTTGAATTGAAACCTTTAGATCCTTGTTCGTTGGTGTTTGTCTTGTTGATTATTCTGCAAAGAAAACTTTGGGGAAGATTGACGATGTTCTTATTATTGTCAATGATAATTATGTTCCCGTTGATTTTACTATTATGGACATTGAGTGTGAACCCTCATGTCCAATTATTTTGGGACGTCCTTTTCTTCACACCGCTGGTGCTGTCATTGATATGAAAGAGGGGAATATAAAATTCAAATTCCCTCTCGAGAAGGGCATGGAACACTTCCCTCGAAAAAATATTAAGTTTCCTTTTGAGTCTGTTACACGGGCTAGCTATTCTCTTACACTTGATAAAACATGATCTTTTTGCTTCGTGCCTAGCTCAAAGGCGTAAAAAAATCGCTTGTTGGGAGGCAACCCAAGTTGTTTTTCCTTCTATTTTTAGTGCTCTTGATGATTGTTACTACTGTAGCAACATCATTGCATCTTTAGTTTCAAGCTTTGTGCCAAGTTTAGCCTCTGATTGCAAGAAAGTTCAAAAGTTGTGACATGTTGTCCAGAAAACAGATTTTGTCCCTTGACGGAAAAATTCTGCTAAAATCACCAGATCATCTTTTTTATCTGAATTGTTTTGACAGCGTGCTCTATACAATTATCTTTCGTGCATATGTTCAGAGTTTTTTTATTTGAGTTGCAGAAGTGCCCCCAAAAAATTATTTACTACATGCTGGTCTGTTTTTCACAAATTCTGCGCTGTTTTGCATTTTCCCAGTTTTTCAAGTCTTGCGCTAGTTTTTTCTTTGCAAAATCATTTTGGGAATCTTGAGAAACAGTATCTCTTCAAGAATATCTTAATTTCTAGTAGAGTTAAATTATTTATTATCGGTACTAACCTCTCTAATCAACTTATGATTAGTTATGTATGAAGGGAGTTTTCAAGTGTGCGAGGGAAGATGATGAAAGAAGGTCCGGGAGTGTCAAGCGCTCAAGCTTGGGGATGCCCCCATGCACCCCCAAGAAATATCCAAGGAGACTCAAGCATCTAAGCTTGGGGATGCCCCCGTGCATCCTCTTCTCCATCAACAATTATCAGTTCGTCCTTCATTCCACTATATTTTTATCACTTCATGCGGTATGTGCTATGCTTGGAGCGTCTTGCTCTTTACTTTTTAGTTTTCTTTAGATTTGTTTGTTGTTCATAACAAGTAAGAACCCTGCTTTATTTGTGTGGGAGAGAAACACGCTCCACTTCAACCTAGAACACATCATAGGATTTTCATGCTTATCTTTCTTTGTTGTGTGTGTTCTTTATCTTTATGTAGCTGATGTCATGCTTAGCTCTTAGCTTTCATGTTTATTTCTTTTTAAGAGATTTTGTTTAGTTTGTTGCTGGAACTCTCTTAAGTCTTCATGTTTTTCTTGTTTAGAGAGTTGGCCTGTTGAACTGAGTTGTGTGTCTTGACTTGAAGTAGGTAATTGAGGTTGTTATTCAATTGTAGTAGTAACTTGCAATAGTTTTGAGGTATTGTTTTGAGTAATATTTGAACTTTTGGTGTCAAGAGCTTTAGCCTATTGGTGATAGATGTCGTATTTTGGGCAATCGGTGTTTATTTTCGAAAAACTACAAAAAAAAACTAGTTGAGAACTCTAGCTACTAGATGGATCACTAATCTTTGGAGGGATCGGATATTAGAGTACACTCACGTACCATGAGTCGAGGATGCACAAGGATAACCAAACCCCCATATACTCCTCCTCGGGGTACTTGTCTCTTTGTGAACCTCCTGATTAGATTTGGAGTTACCGATAATAAGTGCATGAGTTCTTCGACTAATGTAAGTATTCGAAAGTTGACACTTCCACCTTCCCATAGTTTTCTAGCCTCTTCAGTACCGTGCATTTCCCTTTTCTCACATCGAGAGTTAGCGCATACTTCGCCGGTGCATCAAAACCCTTGGCATGATACGATCTGTCATCATTAAACCCCTTATATCCTTCCTCAAAACAGCCACCATACCTACCTATCAAGGCATTTCCATAGCCTTTCCGAGATATATTTCCATGCAACATCCACCATCTCATGACTTGATCTTCATGTCATTAATGCTTTCGATTGATCTATGAGCCTTGCCCTAATCATTGCTACATGGCGCACTAGTATCATTGCATATCCTGCTACACTAGCAGAGGCATAAATTTGCATACATCATGATAGCTTCATCTTCTTTATGTTGAGTACTTTTGTGAAGTGTGAAAGATCTTCTATCCTCCTTGTAATATATAGAGTGTTGCCCCTAAAGTGAGGAAAAGATCCCAAAGAGGAAAAATTAAGAGATCCCAAAGAGGACAAATGAGAGGTAATTAGAAAGAGCCATTGAGGCCACAAAAAATACAGAAAAATAGAAAAAGGAGAATAAGAAAATAGAAAGAGAGAAGGGGGCATACTACTATTCCTTTTGAGAGATCCACACTCGTACTCCCTCTTATATCTTGTACTCCATAGAGATCATCATACATGCATATAGCTATGTGGGGACCTTTACACTATAGAACTTGGCTTATATATTCCAATGATGAGCCTCCTCAAATGAGCTTTAGGTCTTCTTGAGCAAGCAAGTTGGATGTTGTAAGGCCCGATATGCGTACTGTTCCAGATCTAGATGTTTTGATCCAGATCCGGGGACGAAGCACATATCGGTCCCACCGCGACATATGACCATGCCATATGCCCCGGATTTCCAACATGATATCACAACATTACAGATACAAGGATACAACATCTCATACAATCGGCATACAACTGCCTCAAATATAATACAACAGCGGAAGATACAGGTCTGGGTACAGACTACAATCAAATGTCTACTGGCAAAGATAAAAACATCGATCCCCATAACCACACGGGTCCAGGCCCTCCGCCGGGATCCGCCTAACTAGTCGTCGTCGAGTCTCCATGTGAAACGTCGATCACTATACCTGTTGTCGATCAAGAACCCTGAAAAGAGTTTGGGGGTAGTATCATGAGTACAGAAGTACTCAGCATCCAACTGTAGTGGTCAACTGACCCAACAAGGAATTCATCACTCGTCATTCTAGGACAACTAGTAGTTTACGGTAAGGAAGGGGTAAGTGGTGAGGTTGCTGCCGCACTAGCATTTATGAAGTGGCTAACGATCTAGAGAGTAAGATAAGAAGCCAAGCACTCGATGAAGAATCGCCTCCAACAAGTCTTGCTATCAACTACTTATGCAAGCATAACACCTATCCTATCCTTGTCCTCCTCTTCGCATCCCGACGAAGAAGAAGCAGTCAAGGCACACACACGTTGATCAAGTTATATTAAGATTATCTCAGTTGTTGTTGTCTATGAACAAGGAGTAGGTCTCAAGTCGTCCATAACCGTGGACACGGCTTCTCGAAAAGATTTAACCCTGCAGGGGTGTACCAACTGCCCATTACGAGGCGTCGCATGCTCGCCCATCTCTCTCAGTTGCTACCCATCACAGGCAACCATTTTATTATTTAGTTCCAAGAGATCCGAAACGACAGGTCCCTCTAACTAACAACGAGCAAATCCGGGTGGCCCCCGGGGAGTCGACACCCAATCCAAAAGCTGCCCACACTGTCGGATCGGACTCTTCCGTATGGCCAAGGTCGGGTTTAGTCTCACCTATATAAGAGGTGACTTCCCTAGCTCACCAGTGTGGACCAACAGAGGAACTCTGTCTCCGCTGGCCCGAGTTTTTTGAAAACTACTGGCAGCGGACCAGCACACACACGGTTTCAAATGGTAAATCAGCTTGGGCCACCTCTAGAAATGTTTGAAGCTAGGTAGGTAAGAAGAGGGGACCCCATAAAATCCCACACGCGATTAGGCACGCTCAGTCTTAAAACCAATACCCGGAACTTGGATCCTAGGTGACTCGAATGGAACAAAGCGTCGGGGCGGGATAGCCTAGACCTTCCATCCTTCGTCGAATATAGTCAACATTATAATAATCATATCATCAACAACAATATAATAATGTGATATCCCAAACCAAGGAGTAACTGGGTAACATCGTAGCATCCTAAGCATGCATACTAAGAGGGGCTGAGCAACGAGCAATAGTAACATAGCAGTAAATGGTTTGCTGGGAGGGGACATGGCTGTATCAGTTTGAAAGAGGTTGTAAACATGTGGTAGGAACAAACATCGAACCTATCCTAGACTAACATGCAAACCGCTGGTTGAAATAGAATGGATCATAAGTAATGTATAGTCCTTGCCTGTTGATGAGTCGGGTTCCGAAGGTGTAGTTGATCGCAAGCTCGTATCGTCTCCGAGAGGTACCCGCGGAAGCACACAAGACGGTAAACACTGGAAAGCAATCAACGAGCAAGAATCTATTACTACGGGGCAACACAAGATCAAGAATAAATCACACGACACGGCAACGCGATACGGATCTATCGTCGAGAACGGTTACTAACAGTTTAAGTGGGGTATCGGTCACACACGACAAATACCGCACGTTTACAAGGGTTTCAAGTTGTTTAGCTACAGGTGATCAACAAAGGTTGTTAACATGGAAACTCAAGAAAGCATGGCATAGCACACAAACATGTCAAGAGGTGAAGCACAAAGTAAACTATCTATGCTAGTCAATTTAAGTGAGGCACAACCTAAACATGGCATAACACAAAGTGTCGCACGATGATTAAAACATTTGGTACTGTTCTGTCCCAAACCATATTTTAGGTTGGTTAACAACAGCAAACAATAGCATAAACACAAAGTAAACAAAAAACTAATCAAGTTACATATAAGGCACACTCCAGACGGAGTTACGGTTAAAAAGATATAAGCAAAACAAGTTACGGGCACAATCTGCCAACATCACGAAGCACACTTTAGAGCAATGCACAAACAGGGTAATGAATGCAAACATGCTCACGAGTGATATGGAACTAAAGTAGACATGACAGGGAAGGCATGGCAAAAAGAATGATGCAAATAGGCATCATAGGTCAAAAGATAGTAAGCATGCAACATGGCATCGGAACGTTACAGACTTAGAGAAAAACAGAGGTGGCTGTCAAAAACAGCGGGATAGCAACTTTGGAGCTCAATAACTATATGACCAGCAAGCATATCATGACAATGCAATACATATAATGGAAGTAGACATGATGCTTAACAATATGCAATTGGAATCACTCAATTCCGATAAACGGTCGCGACACACTCGTCGACCGAAGTTGCAACAAAATAACAGTTTTCAGCACAGCAGCACATTAACATCAGGATCACCACTTTGGAGAAGATTTAATATAGCTAAAGCACCCAAACATGACAAGTTAAAGCATGGAAATGAAGTACACATGATGCTTAACACATAGGAAAAAGAATCAATGCAATAGGCCCCATGGATGTGTCACAATCATCAATCAAAGTTGCAACAAAATAATAACAGCAGCACTAAACAGAAATTAACAGAAGTTAACAGCCTGATGCCCACTTCAACACAGATTTTCACCATCAAGATGGCCTCAAATCAAAATTCTCACAAAAGATGGATTGAAGTACACACAATTCTAAGCAATTTTCCTTTTGGGCGCAACGCGATCCGAGCTACGGTTTAATCGCAATACTACTAGCAAAATTGAATCAGCAGTAAAAACATTCCCAGACTTAGCAGAAAAAAATTAACAGACAAGAAAAAAACAATACAGTAAAAAAATAAAAAAAACGGGCCTCACCCTAATGGGCTCGGCCCAACTGGCGGCCTGGCAGTGGCTGGCCGCCTGGGCCTCGGAGCACTGGGTCGTGGAGGGGGAGGCCGCTGGGCCTGCTGGCTGGTGCCGGCCCACGGCGGGGACGCGGCCTGGCTGGACGGTGCGGTTGCTTGCCTCGTTCCCGTCGGAACAGAGGCCGGCGGCGGCGGCTGGAGGTCCGGCAGGGAGGCGCGACGGCGGGGAGCGGCGAGCAGGGGCGGTGGCGCTGTGGAGGCGGACTAGCCGGATCCGGTCCAGGCGCCGGCGGGCTGCGACGAGCTCCTCGGCGGCCCTTCATGGCGCGACGGCGACCTCGGGTTGGCCTCCCATGGCGGGGCTCCAGCCTGGCCCGGGCGTTCCTATGAACAGAGGAGAGAGGGAGGTGAGGTCCTGGGAGAAGAGAAGGAGGAAGGAGAGAGGAGGGCGCGGAGGAGAGGTGGTGGCCGGCGCGCGGTGGTCGGCAGCTGACGGCGGCGGCTGCATGCCCACGGGCAAGAGGTTGGAGGAGAGGTAAGAGAGAGAGAGGTGGAGGCTGGACGCAATCTGGGCCGTTGGATCGGCCGATCCGATGGTCCAGATCGCCTGGGAGTGGTTTTTCAGATCTGGCTAGGGTTTGCTGCGAAAATTGGGGCAGATCTGAGGGGGGTGGCTGCAAATTTGTGGCTAGGGAAACCCTAGAAGAAGGTGGGAGTGTGGTGGTCTTTATATAGCCCAGGTGGCTGGCAGTTTGCAAAAACATCCCCGGTTTTTCTCTCTCGCGCGCGGTGCTCACGTTTCTGACCGTCGGGGGTCCGCAGTACCTCCGATTCGGGTAAAACTACGAACTGCGCGATCAGCGCATCGAGCCGGAGGCGTTCACCTCGCGTTGGAACCGTTCCGAGAACACTTTCCGGCGCGCTATAAAAATAACCCATTTAATTATTAAACGGGGTTTTTCGTTCCGTTGGCTGCGGCTGGTCTCGTGCGGTTTTCACGACGTGATCGCGTGAAACCCGGTGTCGCAAAGGTCGAGTGTCAGGGTGGCAAGGGTCGGTTTCCGTCCGATACGAGATAAGAGGGGGGAAAATACTCGTCGATCGATAAATCGGGGATGCAAACACCACAAACAAATCAGACAATCAAACAATTCACACCGAAAACAAAAATTTTAATTTTTGTGAAATATGGGCTGTTACAGATGCACCCCCACTAGTTCCTTTGGAGAGCTTTCTATAGCTCACATGTGCATCCGTTGCATGGCAATCCCTACTCCTCACATCATATCTATCATTTGGCTTTCTCTCGCCTATGATTTTCCTAATTGATGTTAGCCTTCCACACCTTTTTGTCTTCCTCCTCCATCATCTCTCTCTTTTCCATCCTAAGTGTCAACTTTCTTGCTTACGCTCATCCATTGCATGAGTGCTCAAAAAGTCGAAAGGGAGTGGATCAGTTTGAATTGTACCTGGCTAGTGGTCTGGGGACGAGTCAAGATAAGATTCCAAAGAAGGCTAAGTGCGAAACTTTAGTAGATTGAGTTCTCAACTAAAATAAATAGTATGTTTTTACTCTCTCGTAATCCCATCTCCCACTTCTTGCACGCAAACACCATTTGGAGACATTCGAGTCACGGACAGTGAGAGCTCTTGCACCTTTATGTTCTTATGTTGCTTGTTTCAATGCTAATATATACTCTTGCTTGTTATGACTTGAATTGAATTACATACCTTGCTTGCCTTACTTAAAAGTTCTTATATGGTTGGTATCATGTCACCACAGAAATTATGCTTGTTATCATTTACCTACTCGAGGACGAGAAGGAATTAAGCTTGGGGATGTTGACACGTCCCAAACGTATCTATAATTTCTGCTTGCTCCATGCATGTTTTGGGTGATATTGCCAAACTTTTGATGCACTTTCATACACTTTTGATCATATTTGGACTAACCTATTAACTCAGTGCACCCCAGTGCTAGGTTCTGTTTTCTGCTGTTTTTTGTATTTCAGGTTTTCCCATTAATTAAAGTGCCAGAAAAATTCTAGGAAAATATATATAAAAATCAGCGTCACGGAAGCTTCCAGATGCCCGAAGGGGGGCTGGGGGACCCACCTGGTGCCTAGGCAGACAGGGGGCGCAGCCCCACCCTAGGTCGCGCCAGGGGGGCGCCTGGACCCCCTCGTCCACCCCTAGCTACCCCCCCTTCGCCTATATTTACCTCTCAGCCCGAAACCCCCGAGGACAGAACCATTTTTCGCGATCTCCCCTCTGTTCCGACCCCGAGGGGCTGCCAGGAGACCCTGTCCCGGCACGCTGCCGGAGGGAGGATTGACCTCCGGGAGCTTCTCCACCACCATGGACGCTTCCCGGATGAGCCTTGAGTAGTCCACCTTGGACAATGGGTCCATGATCAGTAGCTATGTGATGTTTTCTCTCCACCTTTGTTCTTCATTGATTAGACCTTGTGAGTTGCCCTACATGATCAACGCACATATGTAATTCTTTCTGTTGTTGCTATGTTGAGTTTGCTAGGATCTGATGGATTATGAGAATATGTTCAGATTGTGATGAGTAATATATTTGGTTCTTCTCCTTTTATATTTATGTTTTTGAGTAATTCTTGCATGTTCTCCGTTGTTGTTTATTTCTTTGGCCAAGTGGTAGATTGTAACTCCAAGAGGGAGCGTTATGCATGATTGTGGGTTCATGCCCCCTGATGACTAGCTTGAGTGATAGAAACATGAGTCTAGGGGATGTGTTGTTGCCACAAGGGGGAAAAGAACGGTTCTTGTTCTTGAGGGTTCAAGGATTCTTTACTTTACGCGAAGTTCTTTTCATGCAATTGTTTGTTGCTTTGGGTTTACACTTTGGGTGGGGCTCGCAACTTAATACCAGCGAGATGTTCTGGATAGATATCTCAAGGTGGATGATTAGTGAGTAGATGCAGATGGATTCCGGTCTACTTGTCTTGGCATACTGCCCATGCTTTTGAGACTCTTCCTTTATTTTGTAGCATAGTTACATTGCGGTGCATTTTTAATCTTGTCAATCCCAGCTGTAATTTGTTCTCCTCGCATAGCTGTTTATCGTCTTTCGGGAGAGAGACATCACTAGTGAAATTCATGGGACCCCGGTCCATATTTACATTATTGTTTACACCCTCAATTTATCTCTTGTTTTACTTTCTAGTTGCAATTATCATTACTATTATCTCTTTCCTTTGATCCTTTGTAAATGATAAGGCCAGAGGGATTGACAACCCCTCTGTACTTGTTGGGAGCAAAGTTATTTGTATCTGTGTGCAGGTCCACGTCAACTCTCGTGCTAGTAATTTCTAGCGCCGTTGTCACCTACTTGTCATCGTTGGAGCCCTACTGGAGACAAACACTTGTATCTTCATCGAGGGAAATTACTGTTGCGCTACATCTCAACCTTCCACTTGGGGTAGCCAACGAGGAGCACTACTTTAGTGCCATCAATCAATGTCATGAAACAAGCATGTAACAAAGATACGTTTTAGACATATTAGCATCCCCAAGCTTAAGTCTTGCTCGTCCTCGAATAGGTAAATGATAACAAAGATAAAAAAAATTGGTGACATGTATCCACATAATCAAGGATAATCAAGTAATGCAATCAAGATTTATGGGATGAGAAAAAGTAATATGAAGCAAGAGTCTATATCTAGTATTGAAATAAGCAATGAAATAACATAAGGACAATTGAGATCTTCCTTTTTGTGAATCGAATGTTTCCAACTGGAGTTCCCATGCCATTCAAACTTCGCCTTTCTCATAGTATATTGGAACCTTGTCATAACTATACCACAGAATGTCGGTCAGATACATGGTTACGTGGTCATCTCCTTTTTGAATTTTGAGCAACTCATACAATGAATGAGCGCGAGCAAGATAAATGACACTTAAATGGCAAAGAGAATAATTAGGCAAAAAGTGAGAAAGTATCACACCAATGAGGACAATCATTAGGCAAGAAAGACTTATGATAGATATGGTCTGAGGAGTAGGGATTGCCATGCAACAGATGCACTAGAGCTATAAGTAGTAGGGTGCATCCAACTTGCTTGCTCATGAAGACCTAGACATGGATCAACTCAGGAGACGGAGTTCTCAACTAATATTGTTTTTGAAAATAGGGCAAGTTGAGCCAACATACAACACCTATCATTAATGGCTACAAGCTCAATTGCACAAAAGTTCAACATTACTCAATCAATACCTCAAAACTATTGCAAAACATACTATGCTAAACTTAGCAATCTATATTACCTACTCAACAAGATACAACCAGTGTAACAAAACCAACTCTCCAAACAAATATAAGTGAAGTGAGGGAGTTCTACAACTTTCTATAAAATAAACTAATATCTTTTAACAAGATATAAGTGAAGAACAAGAGCTAAACATAAGCAAAGCATAATACTCAACAAGTATAAGTGAAGCACAAGAGTATTCTAGGAAAAGCAAAACATGTCTCTCTCCCAATCCAGAATAGTAGGATCTAAAATGCTATGATCAGAAAACAAATCAAAAATTAAACTAAAACTAAAAGCAAAGACGCTCCCATGGCATCTGTTCTTATCAGATTAAAGAAAACAGAGAAAACTAGGCAGAATTGGCCATGGAGTGACCCACAACACACAAACCACCCAGGATACAATGTCTAGCATAATTGCTCAGGGCACAATTAAAAGCATTCACATGAATATGAATATGCTCATACTGTAGCTGAGGCCATACTAGGTAGGCTTGCGGAGAGTACGGTGCGGAGGAGCAGGGCACCCACGTTGGTGCCACACCCGCCGGGGCTGCACCACATGGTCGTCCTGCCGACGGCCGTGGGCATCGGGGGTGACCCAGGCCGGAAAGCGCCAGGGCAGCAGAGGCGCGGGAGACGTGGCCACGCAGGTGAGAAATAACACTAGGTTATTTTCCCTTTTTCTTTCTATTGTTTTTTGTTATACTTTGTTTATGCTAGAAAAAACATTTTTAAAAAACAGTGTCACATGTTTAATTATTTATGTTGTCACATGTAACACTATCACAAAAATTCTAGGAGCTAAATAAAATCAAATGTATTTTCTTTAAATAGCAAAGAATTTATTGTGGGTTGTTTTGCTTCTGTGTTATTTTATTTTATTTATTTAAATACTTCAATAAATCCCCAATTCTATTTTACCATCAGATACTGATTATTAGGCAATTAATAAAATTGGTTGCACAATTTTTGCTTTCACTTTAATTACCACTTTTGTTTTTAATTCCATCCAAAGAGAATTTGAGATTGGTTTGAAACACCGATAATCAAGGCATGACTAATTACAAAGATCTGTCATTATCATAAGTGATTACGGTAGCATGACACTAGGGGTGTTACATTCAGAGAGGCCATCTTTAACCTCTACTTCTCTGAGTTCGATGATCTCAGGCCTACCAAATAACTGCTCAAACGGTCATCCATATGAACCGTGTGCTTTGCAGATGTCATCCCAAACGGCTATGAAATCTAATCGTCTGTGATGAACCCATCAATGCAACAGATTTATGAAAAAAATCGTCTTTGCTAGCGGTCGGTCGGAGACATTCGTTTCTACAAAACTGTGTGCTATGCGGAAGTATCACATATGTTCACGCAATGAAAAATTGTCACTCATCAAGAACTATCGCATACAATAGCGGTGAACAACTCCTTTGTGATGATTACAACATCACATACAGCCGTCAGGGGCCAATCGTTTGTGATGCCTACTATCATCGCATGCATGAATGCATCCCTGAAGCACTGTGTGTGATGCCACGACTTGTCACATACATTTACCACGTATGAACTGTGTGTGATTCCTCGACATAGCGCATACAGTTCCCTGGTACGAAATGTGTGCAAAGAATTTATCGTCGCCCACGATTCCTTTTTTCGCCCGTGTGGGCAAGTAACGCCATCCAACACGATTTCGATAAATTGACCGTGGTTAATGAGAAGACTGTACGCACACATTTTCGATGTCCGCCAGCGATGGACTCCCTCATCGTACACCCAAGCAAGCACACGGTTCCGAAAATCATATGCGAAGGGGGTAAAAACCGTTTGCATTGTTGCGGTCGGTACTAGTGAGTGTTAATGCAGTTGTCTGTTGGTTTGAGTATATATCATTAGTTATATCTCACAACTTAATACCAGCGAGATGTTTTGGATAGATATCTCAAGGTGGATGATTGGTAAATAGATGTTGATGAATAAACTATATGCTTGTCTTGGTGTAATGCCCATACGATTGAGCCTTTTACTCTCCTGTAGCATAATTAGCATTGCGGTGCATTTCTAATTCTGTCAATTTCCTAGCTGTAATCTGTTCACCCAGCATAACTGTTTTACTATCTTTTGTGAGAGAGGCACTACTAGTGAGCACCTTGGTATCCCGATCCATATCATCATCATATATTTACACCGCTTTTATTTACTGTCTTATTTTACTTTCCATTGCACTATTAATACTAGTCTTTGTATTTGACCCGTTGTAAACAGCAAGGACGGAGATATTGACAACCTCTATGTACTCGTTGGGATCAAAGTTACTTGTGTCTTGTGTGCAGGTCCGCGACAGCCGTCAACTTATGTGCCATATTTCTGACGTTGTTGCCACCTATTTGTCGTCTCTGGAATCCTACTAGATTGATAACATTGGTATCCTTACTGAGGGAAATTTGCTGTTATCTACATCATAACCTTCCACTTGGGGTAACCAACAAGGAGGTGTATCTACACCCATCAGGTGGTCGCGCCCCTGGACGCATCCTCCCTTGGTAGCCCTCCTTTGGAACTTCTTTGCATGGATGTCTTCTTCTCGGATAAAAACTGATCTTTGCAAATTTTCAGTGCGTTCTGAGAATATATTTTTGTGTAGGATTTCTGAAACAAAACGACAGTGAAAAGCAGGTACTGTCACTAGGCATCTCGTTAGTAGGTTAGTTTCATAAAATGCTAAAAATGATGTAAAAATATAAGAAAACTATGTAGCAATGTCATGAAACAAGCATGGAACAAGCGGAAATTATAGATACGTTTTGTACGTATCAGCTACCTGGAGGCAATCATGTTGAAACTGTGGTTTGCTGGAGGACGGGTTAACATTTTCATGAGTGTAACAACCCAGATTTCACAAAAAATAAAAAAATTGTTTTCGGTGTGAATTGTTTGATCGCCTGATTTGTTTGCGGTGTTTGCATCCCCGATTTATCGATCGGCGATTATTTTTCCCCTCTTATCTCGTACCGGACGGAGACCGACCCTTTCCACCCTGACACTCGACCTTTGCGACACCGGGTTTCACCCGAACACCGTCGCGAAAACCGCACGAGACCAGTCTTAGCCAACGGAACGAAAAAACCCCATTTAATAAGTAAACGGGGGTATTTTTATAGCGCGCCGGAAAGTGTTCTCGAAACGGTTCCAGCTCGAGGTGAACGCTGCCGCTCGACGTGCTGATCGCGCAGTTCGAAGTTTTACCCGAATCGGAGGTACTGCGGACCCCCGGCGGTCAGAAACGTAAACACCGCGCGCACAGGAGAGAAACCGGGGATGTTTTTGCAAACTGCCAGCCACCGGGGCTATATAAAGACCACCACACTCCCACCCCTTTTCTAGGGTTTCCCTAGACCAAACTTGCAGCCACCCCCCTCACAATGCCCCCAATTTCGCAATTTTGCCAATTTTCTAGCAAACCTAGCCCCCAAGCGATCTGGACCGTCAGATCTGGCGATCCGACGGCCCAGATGCGCCCTGACTCCCATCTCTCTCCTCCAACTCCTCTCCACGCCGCCTCCATCCCGTGGAGCCGCCGCTGCCCGAGGAGGCAACAGCCGCACCGGCCGCCGCGCCTTCCCTCCTCCTCTCCCTTCTCGTGCTCCTCTCATCTCCCTCTGTGTCTCCTCTCCTCGCAGATCGCAGCCCGGAGCTGCAGCCGCGCCATGGCCATGGCTGAAGCTCGAGGGGCTCCTCGGCCGCTGCCCATGGAGATGCCCGTGCCGGCATGCGCCTCTTGGATCCGCCCGGCCCCGCCTCCTCGTGCCTCCCTCACACCGGATCCGCACTGAGCCGCCTCCCCATTCCGCCGGAGTCCGGTCGGCGCCGCCGCCTGCCTCGCCAGGGTCGGGCGCGACCCCGAACCGGCTGGCCTCCCGTCGCCACCGCATGGGCTGGCCTGCCAGGCCGCGGCCCACCTGCCCCAAGCCGGCCCGTCCACCGCCTCCAGGCCCAAGGCCATCTCCAGGATCCGCCGGCCTCATGGGCCTGGCCCATGGGTGAGCCAGCCCAACCCTTTTTTTTATTCCGTCTGTTTTTTTTCTTTTGCCTCTGTAAATTTTTCAAAGTCTGAAATAAACTGCTGCTGATGCTATTTTGCGATGTAGTTTGCGATCAAACCGTAGCTCGCATGACGTTGCGCCCAAAAAGGAAACTACTTAGAATTGTGTGTACTTTGATTCATCATTTGTGAGAATTTGCATTTGAGCTCATCTTGATTGTGTAATTGTGTGCTAAAGTGGGCATCAGGCCGTTAAACTGCTACTAAATTCCTGTTTAGTGCTGCTGTTATTATTTTATTGCAACTTTGCATGATGATTGTGACTCATCCATGAGGCCTATTGCATTGATTCTTTTTCCTATGTGTTAAGCATCATGTGTACTTAATTTCCATGCTTTAACTTGTCATGTTTGGGTGATATAGCTATATAATCTTGCTCCAAAGTGGTGATCCTGATGTTAATGTGCTGTTGTACTAAAAACTATTAATTTTTTGCAACTTCGGGTGACGTTTGCGTCGCAACCGTTTATCGGAATTGAGTGATTCCAATTGCATATTGTTAAGCATCATGTATAATTTAGTTCCATATCATTTGTGAGCATGTTTGAATTGATTATCCTGTTTATGCATTGCTCTAAAGTGTGCTTCGTGATGTTGGCAGATTGTGCCCGTAACTTGTTTTGCTTATATCTTTTGATCCGTAACTCCGTTTGGGGTGTTCTTTATATGTAACTTGATTAGTTTTTCGTGTACTTTGTGTTTATGCTATTGTTTTCTGTTGTTAACCAACCTAAAATATGGTTTAGGGCAGAACAGTACCAAATGTTTTAATCATCGTGCGGCACTTAGTGTTATGCCATGTTTAGGTTGTGCCTCACTTAAATTGACTAGCATAGATAGTTTACTTTGTGCTTCACCTCTTGCCATGTTTGTGTGATATGCCATGCTTGCTTGAGTTTCCATGTTAATAACCGTTGGTTGATCACATGTAGCTAAGAAACTTGAACCACCGTAAACGTGCGGTATTCGTTGTGTGTGACCGATACCCCACTTAAACTGTTAATAACCGTTCTCGACGATAGATCCGTATCGCGTTGTCGTGTCGTGTGATGTCTTCTTGATATTGTGTTGCCCCGTAGTAATAGAGTGCTTGCTCGTTGATTGCTTTCCAGTGTTTATCGTCTTGTGTGCTTCCGCGGGTACCTCTCAGAGACGATGCGAGCTTGCGATCAGCTACACCTTCGGAACCCGACTTATCAACAAGCAAGTACTATACAATACTTATGATCCATTCTATTTCAACCAGTGGTTTGCATGCTAGTCTAGGTTAGGTTCGATGTTTGATCCTACCACATGTTTACAGCCTCTTTCAAACCGATACAGCCATGTCCCCTCCTAGCAAACCTTGTACTGCTATGTTACTATTGCTCGTTGCTCAGCCCCTGCTTAGTATGCATGCTTAGGATGCTATGATGTTACCCTGTTACTCCTTGGTTTTGGGATATCACATTATTACTACTGTTGTTGATGATATGATTATTATAATGTTGACTATATTCGACGAAGGATGGAAGGTCTAGGCTATCCCGCCCCGATGCTTTGTTCCATTCGAGTCACCTAGGATCCGAGTTCCGGGTATTGGTTTTAAGACTGAGCGTGCCTAACCGCGTGTGGGATTTTATGGGATCCCTTTTTCTTACCTACCTAGCTTCAAACATTTCTAGTGGTGGCCGAAGCTGATTTACCATTTGAAACCGTGTGTGTGCTGGTCAGCTGCCAGTAGTTTTTGAAACAACCCGGACCAGTGAGGACATAGTTCCCTTGCTGGCCCATCATGACCGGCTGAGGACCCGGTTTTCCCATGTGTGATTAACCGGCAATCCAACCCTGGAGTCATACGGTAGAGACCAGATCGAGAGCGCGGCCGACTCCTGAGCTGGATGTCGACTCACCGGGGGCCACCCGGATTTGTTCGTTGTTAGCTAGAGGGACCTGTCGTTTCGGATCTCTTGGAACTAAATCATAAAATGGTTGCCTGTGATGGGTAGCAACTGAGAGAGATGGGCGTGCATGCGGAGCCTTGTAATGGGCAGTTGGTACACCCCTGCAGGGTTAAATCTTTTCGAGAAGCCGTGTCCACGGTTATGGACGACTTGATACCTACTCCTTGTTCATAGACAACAACAACTTAGATAATCTTAATATAACTTGATCAACGTGTGTGTGTGCCTTGACTGCTTCTTCTTCGTCGGGATGCGAAGAGGAGGACAAGGATAGGATAGGTGTTATGTTTGCGTATGTAGGTGGATAGCAGACTTGTTGGAGGAGATTTCTCATCGAATGCTTGGCTTCTTATCTTACTCTCTAGATCGTTAGCCACTTCATAAATGCTAGTGCAGCAGCAACCTCACCACTTACCACTTCCTTACCGTAAACTACTAGTTGTCCTAGAATGACGAGTGATGAAGTCCTTGCTGGGTCAGATGACCACTACAGTTGGATGCTGAGTACCTCTGTACTCATGATACTACCCCCAAACTCTTTTCAGGGTTCTGATCGACAACAGGTATGGTGATCGACGTTTCACGTGGAGACTCGATGACGACTAGTTAGGCGGATCCCGGCGGAGGGCCTGGACCCGTGTGGTTATGGGATCGATGCTTTTCTCTTTGCCACTAGGCATTTGATTGTAGTCTGTACTCAGACATGTATCTTCCGCTGTTGTATTGTATTAAGGCAGTTGTATGCCGATTGTATGAGATGTCGTATCCTTGTATCTGTAATGTTGTGATATCGTGTTGGAAATCCGGGGCATATGACTTCGTCATATGTCGCGGTGGGACTAATATGTGCTTCGTCCCCGAATCTGGATGGAAACATCTAGATCTGGAACAGTACCGCATATCGGGCCTTACAATGAGCCTATTAACTTCAATTAAATTTCCTATCCCTTTTCATGGAAAGAAATTGGAGGAGTTTAAACCCTTATGTGGTATTCGCTAGGGGGGGAAATTTCATCGTATTTTTCTTTTTGGCATCAGAGGGCCATTTGTGCCTCCTAAAAACCAGAGATCAATCAATAGAATTAGGTGGGATACAAGTGGAGTCATTGGCACCATGAGTGAACCATTTATTATTTGCAGATAACAACCTCCTATTTTCCAGGTCTAATAGTAATGGTGCAATGGAGATGAACTAGATTCTGGATATGTATTGTGAGGTTTTGGGTCGGAGAATAAATTCCGATAAATCTTCCATCTTCTTCAGTAAAGGGGTGCCTAAAAATACAAGACTGGAGGTTAAATGCACCCTTCATGTTCCTAATAAGACATTAAATGATAAATATCTTGGTATGCCTTTAGATATTGGTTCTTCAATGAATGGTGTATTTAAATACTTGAAAGATAGATTATGGAGTAGAGTTTGGGGATGGATTGAAAAAACCTTATCATATCGGGGAAGAAGGTGTTGGTGAAATCAGTTGCACATGCATTAACTATCTACTCTATGTCTTGCTTTAAACTTCCAAAGGAGCTTTAATTTGTGAACATTCAAAATGTAGATTCAAAATTTTGGTGGGGCAGCAAAGATGTTCGTAGAGAACCACACTGAATTTCATGGGAGGTCATGACACAACCAGAACGAATGGATGGTCTTGGATTTAAAGATTTTGAATGTTTAATCAATCCCTACTGGCTAAACAAGCTTGGAGATTGATTCGAAGCCCGAACTCAAAGTCATAGAATTTTGAAGGTTGTTTATTGATATGTCCCAAACATATCTATAATTTTTGCTTGTTCCATGCTTCTTTTGGTGATATTGCTATATGTTTTGATGCACTTTCATATCATTTACAACATATTTGGAACTAACCTATTAACCTAGTGTCAGTATGTGTCTGTTTTTATATGTGCAGAAAAATGTGAAAAATAAAAATGCTCGAAAAATTCCAGAAAATTTCCCAAAATTCTTTTATGTTGGAAGACTCTAGAAGACTAAAGGGGAGCCAGATGGGGGCCACCATGAGAATAGGGAATGTTCTTTTGCCATTAGGGGTAAAACAGCGGTGCTTATGACTGTGTGTCATAAGGATTGCTTACATTACGCATAGAGTGTTAAGGCAGTTGTCCGTTGCTTTGAGTTTACAACCTTAGTTGTGGCTCGCAACTTAATACCGACGAGATGTTCTGGATAGATATTTCAAGGTGGATGATTAGTGAGTAGATGATGATGAATAAATGATCTACTTGTCTTGGTGTAATGCCCATACGATTGAGACTTTTACTTTCTTGTAGCATAATTAGCATTGCGATGCGTTCATAATTTTTCCAATTTCCCAACTGTAATTTGTTTACCTAGCATAGTTGTTTATTGTCTTTTGTGAGAGAGACACTACTAGTGAGCATCATGGTACCCCGGTCCATCCTCACATCATAGTTCGCACCGTCAACATTTACAGCTTTACTTTTCCTTTCAGACGCATTATAATTATTTCCCCTTTGTGTTTGAATCTTTGTAAACAGCAAGGCCGGAGAGATTGACAACCTCTCTGTACTCGTTGGATCAAAGTTATTTGTGTTCTTGTGTGCATGTCTAGGTCAAGTAAGCAACCTTGAGGTTGTAAACGACGCTTTTGTTTACTTACCACCTTCTTGTCGTCTCAGGAATCCTCCTGGTTCGATAAACCTTACAGTCCCCATGTAAGGGAAATTTCCGCTATGTGCATCATAACCTTTCACTTAGGGTAGCCAACAAGGAGGTGTTATCTGCACCCATCATTTATTATCCCACTTGTGAAATGTGTCAGAGCTCGAAAACCATCCCTCCAAAAATTGGCGGTCTATTATTAAAGGAAGGGACACCCTAAAAGTTAACTTGATCAAGCGGGTTGGTAATGGACAGACAATTGGTATACGGCAGCATAATTGGATCATGCAGAAGCAAATGATGAAATCGTATGGTGCTAGACTGGTCGATCCACATGTACATTGCCGAGCTTATAGACAGTACAAGCGCAGATGGAATAGGGAGCGAGTCAAAGAAGTCTTTCTGCCAATTGATGTGGTTCCTATTCTGAGCATCCCACTCTGTACGTGAAACATAACCTATTACTGGGCATGTAATCCCAAAGGAACAATATCTTCACCGTCAAATCGGCGTACAGGATGATCACAGAGATTAAACGACGTGAGGCTTAGATTATGAAACAACAGAAGATTCAAACTATGAACATGAGTCAAAATTATGGAAGTTGCTTTGGAAAACTATAGTGTCATCCAAACTTTGCTCATTTTTGTGGAGATTGTCTCATATTTCTCAGCCCGCGGAAGATGCATGAGACCACCAAAAGATGTCTTCCAGTAGCTATTGCTTTCTATGTGGTAATGAGGATACATGGAGGTCTTCACTTCTAGAGTGTTCCATGTCAAGAAGTGTGTGGGCATTGCTTGATGATGAACTTCTGGAACACCTAATTGCCACCTCAACAATACACCCGAAACATTAGCTATTCATGATGATTGAGTCCCTCTCCAGTGAAGCTTTCGTCAAGATGACAGTAACACTTTGTGCGATCTGGTATGCTCGCCAAAAATCCTACATATGGAAATTTAACAAAGTCCATTATCTACAAAGATTTTCCTTGAAAGGTTTGTCACCGAACTAGAGATCTTCATACGAAACATATGCCGTTAGTGACCCCCTGTCGAACGATCCAATCATCATGGACAACGCCACCCCCGTCGTGGCCAAAATTGTAGTGGATGGAGGAGTCACCCGCTTGAGTATTTAAGGATCAGCTGTTGCAGTTTGCCACGATGCCAGTGGCATTTTTCTGGGAGCGTCATCTTTAGTTGTGCATGGGGTGATTGATCCAGCGATGTTGGAAGCATTGGTATACCGAGAAGGCCTCTTATTTCCTAGTAACTTAGTGCTACGTGATATCATAACAACGCAAGATTCAAAACAAGTCACCAAGGAGATCACCAAGCAAGAAAGAGAAATATATGACCCTATCATAACAGAGATCATTTATCTAAATCTAGTTTTAATACCTGTAGTTTTAGTTTCATAGGTAGATTTGGTAATGTAGATGTTCAAAAATTAGCAAACTTTAGTCATTATTTAGATTAAAGGCATTACATGTGATTCAAACAATCATTAATTTTGCACTATCATAACAAAGATCACATTATCTAAATCTGGTTTTAATACTTGCAGTTTCATTTTCGTAGGCAGAACTAGTAATTTGGTGGGCTGGGAGTGCTGATTGACCAGATCAACAAATATCTCAGACACTGTCTTTGGAGGAAATATGGCCAGGATAACAGAGGACCTGCTTTGATTGCTTGGGATAAAGTGTGTAAACCTAAGGAATTTTGTGGACTGGGAGTGCTGAATATTGAGAACCAGAACATCTGCCTTCAAATGAAATTTCTCCACAAATTCATGAACCATCATGATTTGCCCTGGGTAGATATGATCTGGAATACATATTACCCTGATGGACAGGTAAACAACTCACATATTGGGTCTTTATGGTGGAAAAGCATTTTGAAGCTCATGCCTCTTTTCAAGAAACATTCGAAGGCAAAGATTGGTAATGGAAGAAACACACTGATATGGCAGGAGGATTGGGGACATGGTGTCTTAATAGATATATTCCCAGAGCTCTATTCTTTTTCTGATACCCAAAAGATTACTGTTGCACAATATGCAACACATCAAGAACCTGCAGACTTGTTCAATCTTCCTCTTTCAAACATTGCTTTCAATCAGTACCAACAAATGAACAGCCTTATGGCAAACTCTCAACTTAGTAATTCTTGGGACACAAGAACCTATGTATGGAACAGTCTGGAATACTCAACATGAAATATGTACAGAGAAATTATTCGTCAAGATAACCCCCACTGTATCTTCAAAAAGATTTGGAAGAATGCTACAATGCTGAGGCATAAGATCTTCATTTGGCTCCTCATCTATGACAGAGTGAACACCAGAAATCTTCTTAGAAGGAAGACATTTCACCTGCCATCATACTCACGCGAGCGGTGTCATGAGGCGGAGGAAGAAACATCACAACATATTTTCTGGGATTGTGAATTTGCACTGTCATGTTGGAACACAATCACAAATAGAGCTAGATGCTCTTTTGGAGAACTGATCAATTTGACTGAGATATTGCCAAAAGAAATTGCATGGGATATTGCAATTATGGGTTGCTGGAACATCTGGACTCAACGCAACAATTTCATATTCAAGAACATTCCACCAAGCATCCAGGAATAGAGACACAACTTCAGACAAGATTTGCAATTACTGCTATACAGAATCAAGATCAAGCATCGCTCTTTATTACAGACTTGGCTACTAGAGAATTTTCAATAATCATGATTAGTGATAGAACTGACATTGGCTGATTTTTTGAGGTTTTCTGTATATGTACATTTGTGAATAATATTTTTAATAAAAATACTGTAGAACAAAAACCTCAAAAAAAAAAAACTGGTAATGTAGATGCTCATAAATTAGCAAACTTTAGTCATTCGTTAGATTACAGGCTTTACATCTGATTCGAACAACCGCATGATCAATTCTGCATCCCTTTTGGTAAATGTTGATTATTACAAGCGGGATTACACTCAAAAAATAATACTTTTGGTAAATGAGTACTATCTAAAACATCATCTAGGAGGTAAAATATCCGATCTGAAAAAACAGAAGTACTAGAATATCTACTGATTTTGCGTCTGCGAGTCTGGACTACTTCCTTGAACGGTAGCAAAGGGATACACAACCGCACCCACCCACCTCATGGAGTCGTCCCTTACCTCGGCCGCCGCTGCCACATCGTCGTTTCCGCCGCAAATCCGTCCCCGAATCACCAATTTCAACCCGCCCGTGCTCCATGGGCAACCCCGATTCGGAACCTCCAAGATCCGGACCGCCAAGAGGAGACACCTGCCTGCGGCCCCGGCATCCACGCCGCCGGCGCCGGGAGGCGGCCTGTACTCGGCGGAGACCTACGAACTGACGCCGGATAACGTCGACCGCGTCCTCGACGACGTGCGCCCCTACCTCATCTCCGACGGCGGCGACGTCGCCGTCGTGTCCGTCGAGGACGGCGTCGTCTCCCTCAGGCTTGAAGGTAAACTGGATTTCATGGCCACGATTCCACCCGTATATCAAATCTTACCGTGCTTACTGACCATGCTCTTGTCACCGCAATCCAGGGGCGTGCAGCAGTTGTCCCAGCTCGACGACGACGATGAACATGGGCATCGAGCGAGTTCTCAAGGAGAAGTTCGGTGACGCCATCAAGGACATCCGCCAGGTGTTCGACGGGGACCAGACGCCGGCAGAGACAACGCCTGAGGTTGGGGAGCTGCCACCACCAAAGCAATCTCGTATTTTGTTTGCCTTCAAAGGCTTAAAAACAGCATAATCTTAGTGCGTTCATTGGCTGGATGTTGCTTGCAGGCGGTGAACCGGCACCTGGACATACTACGGCCTGCGATCGCCAATTACGGCGGGAGTGTGGAGGTTCTCGCCGTGGATGGCGAGGACTGCCTGGTTAAGTATGATGGACCAGAGTCTATCGGGAGCGGAGTGAAGGCGGCCATCAAGGAGAAGTTCCCTGACATCAACAATGTGGTGTTTACCCAGTGATCTACACAGGTAGTCTGGTCGGCTTGATGCCATTCGTCGATACTAAGTGCAGTAAATTATGGCATGCACGAAATGCAGTGAGATTTTCGATATATCATCTACATCTACCCCAGAGTTTCGATGTTTTATTTGAGTAGAAAAGTTGCAGCTCGCACAAACACTACAATGGAAAATGAAATGGAATGATATTTGCCTTTTGGTCACCTGGTTTTGGATAAGCGAGATGAGAATAAATCTGGTCACTGAACTCATGCTGAATTCGAGCCTTTATTACAGCACGCTTGATTGAGCTATATGCATTTGAATTGCAATATTTGCTTTGTGCCTTAGTACTAGCTCAAACGATTCAGATAGTGACTATTATCTTGCACCACACGCTGTCCCCTCCCTATATTAATAGTATTAGCCTGTGATTTACCTCCCCATATTAATATGATTGTGTAAATCAATATTTGCCAAATCATGCCCCTGATTTACTTATTTGGTAATCACTTGTTGGCGTATCGAACAAAACATAAGTGAACAATCTATTTATCAAATTCTCATATGATTTAGGCCCTGTTTGTTTGGGCTTTTGCTTCTGCTTTTGCAGCTCTTACATTTTGGCCAAAAAGCCATAAAAGCTCCGAAAGCACCTATTTAGGAGCTTTTATGGCTTTTGATGAACCAATATAATAATATTTAGCTCCAAAAGCCATAAGCTCCAAAAGCACCTATTTAGGAGCTTTTATGGCTTCTTGGTGAAGCCCAAACAAACAGGGCCTTAGCTACCTAAATATAAATTTATTTAGTAATCATTTACTGGTTTATCAAAAAAACATAAATTTATTTGATAAATTAATAAAATGTGGGGTAATTAAGGCAGACGATGAATGAAGGATGTGCAAGAACACGTTCTGCCAGCAGGAAAGAAAAGACTACTTATTTAAAATATGTTGATTAAGTAATAGAGATAAGGCAAAATACATTTCTAGAGGTACTTTGGTAGCTTCTCGCGCAGTAATGTTCAAAAGATTCAGATCAGTAACTAGTATCTCGCACTACTAGCTTGTATGTGCATTTGTGGGAGATATTTGGGGCACAATGAGTCAATGACTGTTGTATGCTCTTTTTCTTCATTGTACAATATTGTCAGTTAAGCTGAAAATTTCATCTTATTTCGGCAAGCATTCAGGTTTTACTTTTCACTTAGGTGATCGCTGAACGGTGATCTGATTAGACAGTTGGTTTGGCAAAGTGACTACCCCCCTTCAGCGTGAAAATAATATTAATTCACTGATGAGTGTTGTTTGCTAGCACTCAACCCTTTGGGATATTGGCAGGTCCACATACTAAGATGAGTGCTGGAGTTCAGTACTGAAACTTGCAGTGATATGTCAATGGTGAAGAAAATGTCAGCAGTATGCGTTGAAACCTTATTTTCTTGCGATCTTTCCTCCTGTTTCACTAGATGAGAGATGCATAGATAGTGTTGCTGTCACCTTGACTGAATCAGTTTTTTTAGTGTACCTTGACTGAATCAGTTTTTTTAGTGTACCTTGACTGTATCAGATGGTCTGACTGTGCATCACGAGCGTTAATTTTGAATCATCAACGATGAAAAGTTTTCCCTTTGCCTTTTGCCAGGCCCAATGTTTGTGGACCAATGTGCTACCGGCTGAAGGAGTGGCGAATCCATGAAGAACAATGAGAGTGGACTCAAAAGTTAATGACGAAAAAATGAAACACCCTTTAAAGAAAGTGCCCTCCTAAACCTTTTGCCCAAATAATCTGTTTTTCTTTCAGATTACTACTGGAAACCTGTAGTATTTAATTGATTTTTTCAAAAATATCAAATTTGAACAAAATTGTGGATCTGTTTTTTTAAGCCGTGACTGTAGAACAATCATTCTATGTTAATTTTCTATTAATATGTAGTACAGTATGTTACAAGGGAGAAGAAGAAAAATAAGAAAAAGGAAAGACAAAAAAAAAAGAGCTAACCAATTTCAGATTTCTCCAACATGAAACACTAATTAAAAGTTAGAATCTAGCCATGATTGGAACTCAGCAGCATGCTTGTCCAGAATCTGTGAGAAAGAAGCTTCACATCAATAAGAAGTCCAAATCTTCAAATGTCTACTGAGTGTTGATTTTGTTTAAAAATCTTGTTATTTCTTTCAATCCAAAGTTGCCAACACCCAAGAATAATAATCTTCATACTGAAATCTTGTGGGAGTAGTTGAGCAAACATTGTGTCCTCAAAGATGGAGGTAACCATTTTTTCTATGGGGAATGGTTGATGACCAACAATCAAGAGCAAAATTACAGTCCCAGAACAGATGCACAATGTTTCAATATCTCCTTGATTTCGGCAAACATAATTGAAGCTTCCCAAGAAAATTCCTTTTCTAAGCCGAAGGACTCTAGAGTTTATCCTGTCTAGTGCTTAAGTTTTACTTTCCCAGATAAGGGAGAAAAAATTAGAGCACTCAGGTTCTTCAGAAAGTTTCCTGTAAATCTTCAGTGGTAAGCAATGCCAGCAGTCTTTCTCGTGATCTTGAGTTATGGGAAGATCATCTATGAGTAGCAAAAATTGGGTCCAAGCTTAGGTGGAGAGAGGGGTATGAAAGCGATCTATCTTGTTCTCTGACAAAGAGAACATCTCCAGTGTGATCTGATCATCTTTGGCAAAAGAAGAAAGTTCAGGGAATTTTAAGTAGAAAGGTTCATCAATCCATTTGTCAGTCCAGAGAAACAGAGTATCTCCTTTTCCACTTTTGCAAGCACTGAATTCCTTACAGAATGGAATCAATGGAATGTGAGCTCTCCACCAAAAAATCCTTCAAGTTTGCTAGTTGGTGGGCCAAAGAGATAAAGAGTATACCAAATTAACTTGATTCAGAGAATATTGTCCTTATTGAAAAATTTATGAATATTCTTGAGAGAGCTTGGTTGTGGGTAGCAATATCCAATGTTCCCAGTCCTCTAAGTTTTGGTTGACAAACTTTCTTTCATGCAATTAAAGTAGAGCCACCATCTTATCATACTTTCTTCAGTAGAAATTTGTTAAGTATTTATTGATTTGGGAAATCACTCCATCAGGAAGTGCGCATGTATCAGGAAATTTCTTCATTAAACATGTGCACTTCCTGATGGTGTTAAGCCAAATATTGCAGTTTCTGCTTTTGCAGCTTTAGCTCCTGTGTTAAGCTAAATATTGTTATATCGATCCATCAAAAAGCCACAATTTTATAAAAATAGGTGTTTTTTAAGCTTTTATGGCTTTTTTGCCAAAACGAAAAAGCTGCAAAAGAGCAAACCAACAGGGCCTTGTCGTTTAAGGGATTAGTGTCCATGAATGCCATAGGGATAGACTAAATGCCACGTCCTAGGGGAGACATAACTCTATTCTCTCAAGTTAGAGAAAATTTATTGCTATTTACATTATGACCTTTCATTTGGGATAATCAACAAGGAGGTGTTATCTACACCTATGAAGCTAAATTTTTGGCGCCGTATAAGCTGCACTTTCAGATCATAGATACATTTTTTTTAAAGAACAACATAGCTAAGGGCATCTCCAACCCATAGCATAAATCAGACACACTAAATGTTCGCAGATGTGTTCGCGAACATCGATAGCCGACCAACTAACCCACTACATCACATAAAAGACGACATGGTATTTTTGTTAATATAGAGGAAAATACATAGAAAAAGTTACCTGTGAGTGCCCCATATGTTCTTCGTCGGACGTGGGCGTGTTCATCTTCCACGTTTTACTCTTCGCTTGAGTTCGTTGCGTGGCCATGGATATCACCGATGGAGGTGAGGTTAACGAGATTAGAGCTCGTGGTCATTGCGTCCTGACACAAACAAAACTAACTGATAGCTTCCGCCTTTATCGTGATCTGCTTGAATACATAGTCACTTATTTCTCAATTTTGATCTGCTCAAAACTAACTGATAATCTTTATTGAATTGTTTGTCAGTTTTGTCGCTTATTGCATGTCAATTATTTATGTAGCCCCAAGAAAAACCAGTTCGTCATACAAAGTGAACTATGAAGAATGGTTCCTTGGTTATGGGAAGATCATATCTTATGCTGATGGAAAGTTGGGGTGGTGTGATTTCTGTCAATAATGACGAGTGGACACCAACATCGTTTCATGATTTGATTAAGGGCATAGGGTATGAGAAGCCAAAAAATACCTCCGTATATTATTGCAAGCCTTGCCAAGGTGTCTACTCATGTGGACTGACAAGGCTAATTTCAATGATGAAACACATGACATGTAGTCTTATGAACTGCACCATTTTATGAGAATTACATAGACCACACAAGCGGTTTGAAAGGATACAAGTCGAGTGATGTGGTGCAAAACCCAAGTGTTTAATTGCCTCATGTGATCACCCCTATCAAGCAACCGAATGAGACCAAACGTGATGATATGTAGAACCAGAACATGACTTTGGGTGGAAAGAGGGCAAGCAATCTCAGAGGTGACGAGTACCTCTTACAAGACCAAGAAAATCAATTAGTCTTTAGAAAGTTACTTGATCTCTAGAACATCTCCTTCTTTAGAGCTGAGAAATGACCTTCACTCAGAAACATTGTGTGTGTTTACTCTAAGTGCTTCTACAGACCTGCATTTCTACACAATTTAAAATTTCAGTGTTTTCATTACATGTGTGTCAAACTAATAAGTTGTCATATTATGTATGCCAATATTCATTTCATCACTTACCAAAAGCATCACATAGCTCTTTGTTCCCTCGACCTCCACATAAACATATACATCATCTTAAGAAATTTGCAACACCAACTTAACCATTCCTCATGCTACTAACTAAGCGACACTAAACCAACACCATTGCTAAATGATAACACTGATGCAATCATTTCTTTGGCATTGCAAAAAACATGATCACATATAACACTAAATCAACAATAACTCATATCTTTATAACAAACAACATCCCTCCTCCTAACACTAATAAGGGACTAATCATCTTCAACATTTTAGAATCTATAATTGTAGTTCTCTCAAGGCTGATGTTTCCTTTAGTTTGACCAGGTTTCATAGTTTTAGTTTTTGCCTCTCTGATGCTATAGTTCTTATCTTCTATATTCATCCCAGTCAAATGCATCAACGCGAGTATCACCTCTCGAATAATTATGTTAAAGGGAATACACCATTTACTTCATCTCTCAATGCCAGAAGTCACATCCATGATGCAAATTTGTAAAAACATTAAAGACTATAATACATAAAAAAATTAACAACACCCGAACTAGAACAAGAGAAATCAAAGGCAATGACTAACCCCATGGCATAAGCATTTGTAGAAGACCCATCCTTCATGGATCGTGGTCAAATGTTCCAGATACGAAGAGCTTTACCTCACAACAATAGTCGAGGCATCCACGAGTGAATCGTCGAGTATTAAGGAATGATCTACGGGCGAGGCGGATTGAGGGGAGGGGCGACTGTATGATGACAACAATTAGTGGTTGTTTGGATACAAAGGATTAGAGATAAGATTTTAGAAAACTAGTTTTGAGAGGATTTTTAGGAAAACCAGTTTTAGTTAGGTTTTCTGTTAAACTAAGTATATGCAATTCCTTGTTTGGATGGGATGGGATGGGATAACAAAATAAAAACACGATTACATAGTTTGATTCCATGCAAAAAAAGCGTTGCGTCTCGTACTCTCGTCCATGGTAGCTCCATGCACATCACATCAATCTTTGCATCATACAACGGAGAGCCATGGCAGCAGTAGCGAGCCTGCCCCTCGCCGCCCCACTCAAAGACCCAGCCTAGAGCCAAGTCTAACTTCTCCGCCTGCTGAGTACGGCCACGGAGGGTCACCACATCTAGGCCCAGAATAAGGATTGCCGGAGTCCCCCCGCGGCGCTGCTCCAGTACGGGCCCCGCCATGCCGACGAGGCGACAACGAAGGCGAGCCATTCTTGCTGGGGCGTTCGTGCTGCTCTCTCTCTCGTCCTGCCGAGCTGCCATCCTCACTTTGTTCGCCGGTGCTGAGACGACAGGAACAACACGCCACGCCGATGAGGTGACGACGTACAAAGTGGAGCTGGAGGACGCGGGACTTCGACGGTGGTTGCCAAGCGGACGAGGCACATGGCGGCAGCGCGAACGGAGTATGCGTCCGCGGTGGAGGCGTTGAGCACAACCACCTGCTTCTGGTGCTGGCAACGGCGATTCCATCAAGCCCTTGTCACTACCGAGGGAACTCACCGTTGACGAGGACGATGATCCCTTGGTATATAGAAAACAGGTTTTTAGAAAAACGTCTATTAGTCGTTTTTCCAAAAACTGGGTTTTCAGGTTTTTGTAAAACTCAGTTATACTTATCCACGGTTTAGCTAAAGAAGCCAAACATGTTTTTCGGTGGTTATACTAGAAATCAGGTTTAAGAAAATCTAATTCTCTACGGACTCGGTATCCAAACAACCCCTTAGGGGAATTAAGGATTCGAGAATTTAGGAATTTAAGGGAGTGGGTGAGTGAAATAAATCGTTGCTCAAAATGTTTTGCCACATATTGGTTTTAACCAAGGGCCAGGGCGAAAATGTCAATGAAGGATGGTTGTGACAATAGTAAGTATTGAGATTGATTCACAAAGACGCGGAAGAGGGGAAGGGTATTAACAAGAATGCACGGACGAGCCGCAAAAGGAGGGTGTAGTAGAAAGAGTGCATGTGCCGCTTAGAGCATCTACAATCGAACTCTTCAAATTTTCCTCAACATCCGCGGGCGGACGTGTTCGGTTAGTGATTGAACTTGAGAGAAGGAAAAAAGTGCTCCAACCAGATCCCGTGATAGATGCTTGTCCGACAAATTCGACATGGCAACCATACGGTACGATATAATTGATGCGTGATTATATTTTTCCATCCCGTGTCAAATGTGTGAACGACTGCATTACCTTTTTCAAATTTATGGATGAATACTGCATACACGTGCCAAATTTATGGAATGATGCTATTACCTGAACAGCAAAGAAAACGAGCACCACACCAAGCTGTAGAAGTGACAACACTCGAGTAGTGCTACGGTACCGCCCCTGTGTACCAACAGTGTTACTACTACCCCAGCTCCACGCTTGAGGAATTCTCTGAGTCAGAAGTCGTGCGCTGTGCAATGAATGGTACGGTACATGGGTTGGTAGTTGGTACTCCTACTCCATCTTCCAGGATCACTGATGTGAGAGAACACAGAACAGAGCTAATCGCATAGAATACGCTCCATCCTGACTGACCGCGTCGCATCCATGATCTGTCGCTAGATCGCCCATGATCCATCATCGAATGACACGGACACGGGACACGCACGTTCATGCGCATATGCTCCTCCGCTCTCTAAATCTCGCATCTCCCATTGATCAACAGCCTAATTGTGCTGCTGTTCCGGCCGAATAACAAATACCAAAGCCATGAACGGAGTAGAGTAATATTTTCTTACTCCAAGCTACGTAGTACGTGTTGGGGCACGGGGCGAAAGCAAGTCAACCGAGGGAGGGGGGGTTGGGGTTCCGTTCTCGGGGCCTAGAAGGCCGAGACGGTCGCTACACGGCTTTATGGACGGACGGACGCACCCACGCAATCCGGCCCGAACCCGATGCGCAGTTTATGGGCGCGCGCGTACGTCCGGCCGCACCTGCACGGGGCGAGTAGACACGCACGTGACGCCCCCCATGCGGGGTTTGGGGATTCCAACAAAATATTTCCTGGGAATGCCGCTCGGATCCGCTCATTTACGCCGGGTGAAAAGCCGCTTTATTTTCCCATCGGACGCTGGGGGTGGCGGCGTCAGAGGGGACGTTGTTGCAGCGGCACCGGATTTATTTCAGTCGCCAGTCCATCTGCAGTTACTTCTTTTTAAGGGTAGCCATCTGCAGTTACTACTCCGCTTCAATGAAGAAAAAAGCATCTGCGGTTTTTTTAGGATTAAAAGCATCTTTTTTCGAGAAAACTGCCAATCCATTTATTTTTATTCATGATAGTACAATGAACATAAAAAATAATAAAAATTACATCAAAATTCGTTAACCATCTAGCAACGACTATAAGCACTAAAACGAATCAAAGGCGCGTCGCCGTCATTGCCTCTCCCTTATCGAAGTCGGGCAAAAACATGTAGCAGACAATCGGAAAGTCATCGTGTACGATCCCATAAGATCAACGCACCAGGGTATAGATTTGAAGGGTCCAACCTAAACGCACACAGACACGGACGAGCTACGAGCAGATCCGAGCAAATCCACAAAGGATAAATCCGTCGAAAACACACCTCCACATGCCACCGATGGTGCTAGACGCACCACCACGATGAAGGCTAGACGGAAAGAACCTTATTTCGTCTTCAAAGAGCCCCCGCGCATTCCGTTTTGCAAGTGGAACTAGTTGTGAACAAGAAAAATCTATTTAAACCTTAAACTCATAGTAATAGTTGGAATAGAATTTCAAATTTGAGATCACTGAAATAAACACCATGGCACTTACTAATCCTGGTGAATTTCACTCGAAGACTCATTTGATGCACCGACGAACACAACTTGGTTAATTAAACATTATAGTTGACTACACAAACCCACATGGAATATCCATCCAACCCCACCCTCTCTCTAGCTTAGAAAATTATCTTTTGCCCCTTTATAGATAAAGGAATCAAATAAGGTACATGGTCGAATGATATAAGATGGTGAGAGAGCCTTTTTAGAATAACTCTAACAAATGTGTTATCCCGCCATCGACCCATATATATGGCGCGAACGGATGCCTTTGTCAGCCATAACTGATGTACCATATCCTGCGTGGCCCGTAAAATTGTTGCGGACGGCCCGCAAAATTCCCTCCCCGGCGCTATATTGTAGGGTTGTCGTCCCATATTCAATCCCCCTCCGCCATCGCATCATTTTCCCTCTCCGGTGAGCAATTTAGATGGCTCGGGCAGGATCTAGCAGTCACGGAGGCCAAACGGGTCTCCGCAGTTGACACGTGCCCCCATGACGACGAGGAGGCTAGCTCCCGCGGCATCGTGCGTCATCCGATTGAGCCAAAAATGTCGGCTCAAGCACGCGCCCGTGGGGCGCTGCCCTACGGCCGGAACAACGCCTGGGCGTGATTCTATGACCTCGACGACCTCCTATGGACGTCGACGAAGCAATTCCGTGCCGCAGAGCGCGAGCTCATCGCGGTCAAGGAGGCCGTGGCCGCAGGCGACTACGGAGCCGGCGAGCGTATGGACGCTGCGAGGAAGGAGTACAACTTCTCCTTCATGATGATGAACTCCGCCTTGGAGTATCACCTCGGCGTGAGCAAGTAGGCGGCGACTTCGGCAAAGCCCCCCCCCCTCGCAAATTTTTGGTCTTACTTTTTGTCGCTCAAAAGTCCGGCGTAGCTCTGACAACCTATGTACCCACGAATTATTAAGTTTAACATATTTTAAATATGGTGTTCTGGACAACAGATTTGTTCCGCCGCGTTCATTTTGATAGGTTCCGATGCAGGAAAAAAAACTAGCAACGAGAACGATGTACCTAGGATCTATGATATGCAGATGTAAGCTATCAAAGGGAATCAGTGTTCATACCCTTGAAGACCAAAAGTGGGAAACGTTCCCATGAACATGGTTGATGTAGTCGTACGATTCCTACGAACGACCTTAAAGCCGTGTAGATGTACTGGCGATGACGAGTGCCACCTCCATAGTTCTACACACGTCCGGTGTAGATGACGTCCCCTGGGCCCTTGTCGTCGTTTAGTAATAACAGATGCCATAGGGATGGCTAAAGAGAGGGGAAGACTCGAGGGAGAACGATGTCGATGGTGCCGGAAAAGGGTTGGGCACAAGCACGGTGAAGGACACCACGATGTACCCAGGTTCGGGGCTCTCCGGAGAGATAACACCCCTACTCCTGCTTGTCTGCTTGCTATAAATGAACTCACGAACTACAATCAATGCTCGTGGAGCTGCTCAGAGGAAGAAGAGACCTACCGTGGGCATGGCTCTCCTCTGCTTCTCTACGAGTTCTACTGTGTGAAGTAAATGCGAATGGGGAAGTACCTCTCACAGGAGGGGTACCCCGGGCTCTTATAGCGTGAGCTCGGGGTACTACGGTAATTTCAGTCGGGGGCTGGCCCTAGCTGTCATCCTCTCGTCGGCTGGGGTCCACCGACTGCAAATCTCCGGTTGATCCGGACTTGTCAAGCGGCTGCCCATGTTGTAGCTTCTAGGTAATGATGATGAACAGTGGAGCTACGTCCTCTGATCTCGTCGTCCTGTCTCCGGATTCAGAGGAAAAGGGTGACAACACTCCTCTGACAGACCGGCGAAGTGACTTGGCTTACTGCCATCCGGATCTCTCGGGATCCCGCATTTATGACCTTGTACCAGAGACATCCGATCTGGATAAGGTCAACTCTTGAGCCGATTGAGGTGTGTGCCGATTGCGCCTGGGTCGACTGCTCGCATTCGGCATGGTCGATTGCTTGGGAGCAATCGGCCATGCGACTGCCTAGCTCGGCCCAGCAGCAGCCCAATCGGCCTCCTCCTTGTCTTGAAAGAATGCTTTCGTCTGGGTGACCCTACCCGGGTATCATTCCCCCGACACTAGCCCCTAAAGCTGTAAGGATCCCACGGTTACTTGACTGCGGGGCTCTTGCAGTTTTTCTTTTCTTATCCTTGCGCTTTGATTGCTCTGGCCTCATCGGACATCTCAATCCGATCTGGACGCTCAGATCGGAGATTCCGCCCGGCTGACCAGTCCAATAATGGTTCGATACAACTTCTCCGACCTCGGCTGCCAGCTCGCCGATTGCTCTTGCACTTCTCTGATAAACGACCGTTGCCAAACCTTGCCCGAGCTGAGATCTGGCTCACCCGATTGCTTCTCCAACGGTTACTTTTGACCACTTCTGACCAACCCATGTCGCACGTCGCTTCCGATTCCCTGGGGCAGTTAATGCTCCGGGCCCCACGACCCATGCGCAAAGGGACGTTACTGCACACGCTTCGCATTCTGCGCCATGATCCTCTGCGCCGATCCATTCCAACCTCCTCTTGATACACGCGGCCACACCGGGCCACACGTGCCGCACCTGCAATCCCACTCGCCCCCGCCGCCCATATAAGCCAATGGGGGAAGGGACTCCTCGGGCTCAACCGCACCTCTTCTTCCTCACTCTCCTTCTTCTCTTCGCGCCGCCGCAGCGCTTCTGCTCCGGCGACCTTGGTCTGGTGTGCTTGTGGCGTCGCCGCACCGCACCCTCTCTCTCTGCAATTGCTTGCGCCCTTCGGCGCCGCCGCGCCTCCATTCGCCAGCATCCGCTGCCGGATCCCTCTCGCCCTTCTCTAAAGATTCAACCTTCATCGCCCTGGAAGACGCCATGGCCGCCGCAGATGAGAAATCCGCCGCAAGCCGCGGCCGGTGGAAGGGTTCCACCGTCAACGACGACGAGATCCGCCGGCTCCTCCACGCGCGCAAGATGCCGGCTGGCATCCAGCGGCGTGCCCCCGGCGAGGAGATCGTGCCGGAATCGCGCGCCGGCGAGCGCGTGGTTTTTGCGGCGCACTTCGAGCGCGGCTTCGGGCTGCCGGTGAGCACCTTCTTTCGAGAGTTCTTGGACTTCCACCGACTCCAGCCGCACCATCTCGGATCTTCTTCTCACTTTTGCCTTCTTATGCCGTCCTCAGATCGATGGATCTTCCCTCAAGTGGGTGCGCTCAAGCGCACCCACTGGGTGTAGTCCCCGAGATTCGGGCCGATTGCGTGCAATCTGCTCGGATCTTCTCCCGAATGTAGACTCCGTAGCACATCTTCTGGTAGTGGGGATAATTTTTCTTGGACGTTGAGAGTACCTCGCTGATGTAATATACTGGCCGCTGAATCGGCTGCGCTTTGTCCTTCTCAGGACGCTCTACCACCATCACTGCACTGATCACCCGATTGGTTGCCGCGATATACAACATCATCGGCTCCTTCTCAATTGGTGCGGCCAGAATTGGTGCGGTGGAGAGCATATGCTTCAGCTCTTTGAATGCCTCATCTGCTTGTGGAGTCCATGTGAACTTCTCCGTCTTCTTCATGAGTTGATACAATGGGATTGCCTTCTCTCCCAGCCGACTGAGAAATCGGCTGAGTGAAGGCAAGCAACCGGTGAACTTCTGTACTTGGTTCAAATTCCTGGGTCGATCCATTCGTTCGATTGCGGCTATCTTCTCGGGGTTGCATTCGATTCCTCTTTCAGAAACGAGAAACCCCAAGAGCTTGCCGGCTGGAACACCAAACACACACTTCTCTGGATTCAGCTTGATCTGGTAGACTCGCAAATTGGTGAATGTTTCCTTGAGATCGTCCAGGAGTGTGACCCCTTTGACTGTCTTCACCACCAAATCATCTACATATACATGCAAGTTCCTGCCGAGCTGAGAATGAGTACATCGTTTGATGGTGCGCTGATAAGTAGCACCTCCATTCTTCAGACCAAAAGGCATGATGATATAGCAATAAGCCCCAAAGGGGGTTATAAAGGCAGTTTTTATTTGATCTTCCACAACAAGTTTGATGTGGTGATAGCCAGCAGTGGCATCCAGAAATGACAACAACTCGCAGCCGGCCGTAGAGTCAATGACTTGATCTATACGGGGCAGAGCAAACGGATCTTTAGGGCATGCCTTGTTCAGGAAGGTGTAATCGATACACATGCGCAAAGTCTTGTTCTTCTTCATCACGAGGACTGGGTTTTCCAGCCACTCGGGGTAGAACACCTCCATGATGAAACCTGCAGCCTTGAGCTTGGCGATCTCCTCGCCGATTGCTCTTCTCTTGTCTTCGGAAAAACGCCGAAGAGGTTGCTTGACCGGTTTAGAACCTGGCCGAATGTAGAGCTTGTGCTCGGCGAGTTCCCTCGGCACTCCAGGCATGTCTTGTGGAGACCATGCAAAGATGTCCCGGTTCTCATGGAGGAACTCGACGAGCTCACCTTCCTATTTGTTGCTAAGTCCTGCTCCGACCACAACAAACTTGGCTGGGTCGGAGGGATCTAGAGCAACTTTCTTGCTGTCCTTGGATGCCTAGAAGGCTGTCTCCTCATCTGCTCGCTTGGCTGGGCCGACTGGGAGAGGATCCTTGCTTTGAGCTTGGGCCATTGCCACCACCTTGTCGAGCTGGCGCTTCTCTTCGACCACCACCAAGGAATCGGCCAGGTTTGCACCGGCGGACGAGCATTCGAGAGACTTCCCGAAGTCTCCGGCGACCGTGATGATGCCATTCGGACCTGGCAGCTTCATCTTCAGGTAAGGCATATATGCATCAAGCATGAACTTGGCGATTGCGGGCAATCCCAATAGGACATGGTATGGGCTGCTGAGGTCGGCGACCTCGAACCAGATCGGCTCTCTTCTGAAGTTCTCCTCTGTCCCAAAGATCACATCCAGCCGAATGCGACCCATGGGAGTGTATGACAGGCCCGGGACAATCCCATGGAAAGTCGTCCGACTGCGCTCCAGGTCCTTCTCCGTGAGCCCCAACTTGACCAATGTGTCTCTGTACAGAATGTTGATTGTACTCCCTGAATCAATGAGCACTCGGGAAAACAGACATGAAAACTTTGGTGCCGCAAACAGGGCATCCACCACGACCGGATAGGTGCCTGGATTCGGCATGATGCTTGGGTGATCTTCCCTGCCCCAGGTAATCTTGCAATCGGACCAGTGCATATATTGGGGAATCAGGGGCATTGTGGCGTTGACCTCCTGAGCTCAGGCCCTCCGACTGCCCTTGTCACTTGACTCGCTGGTAAAAATCATATATGCGGCATCTTGCCGCGGGAACTGGTTCTGCGCCTGAGGTGGTGCTCTGTTCTGAGGTGGTGGTGGGGGTGGAGGTGGTAATGCCTCTCCCTTTGCTATACGCTTGACAAAATCACATTGCCGAGTGGTATGCGCCGCTGGCTTGCATGGCTGATCCAGCATGTCCTCGAATGTGTACTTGGGCTTCATCGGCCATTGCGGCTTCGGATTCGGCTTCATCTTCCGACTGCCACTTGCAGCCCCTTGTTCATTTTGATCCTGGACAGCGGCCACCTGCCGACTGCCATACTGAGCATCTGGCTGCTCGTCTTTCCTCTTTCCACTGTTGTTGTTGTTGTTGTTGTTGTTGTTGTTGTTGTTGTTGTTGTTGTTGTTGTTGTTGTTGTTGTTGTTGTTCCGATTGATATCTCTGCGATCTCGCCGACTGAGCCCCTGGTTCCCTGTCTCTGCTGCTTGCGCAACCCCTTGTGTCTGAACCACGCCGCCGACGCCGAGCTGAATAGGCTCGCGCATCGCGGAGTCGGAGACGGCAAATGCGTTGGCTACCTTCATGAGCTCGGCCAGTGATGAAAATCCTTTGCGGAGCAGTTTGTGCTTCAACATTGATCCCGCCAGACACCCATCAGTGAAATACTGGATGGCCTGGATCTCATGGACTCCTTCACATGAATTCTTCAGCTTGATCCACCGAGCCAAGTACTCTCGGAGCGGCTCGTCCTTGCCTTGCACGCATAAAGAGAGCTGCCGAGGAAGATGCGGCCGATCATACATGCCGGTGAAGTTGCGAATGAAAGCTTCCGAAAAATCCTCCCAGCAGTTGATGCTGCTGCCGGGCAGACTGTTCAGCCATGTCCGAGCTGTCCCCTGTAGCATCAGAGGAGCGTAGCGTACAGCTACACGCCGACTTCCGCCGGCAATCCCGACCGTGGTCATGTAATCTGTCAGCCAGTCCTCTGGCTTAACAGAGCCGTTGTACTTTGGGGTGTCTCTAGGCAGGGTGAATCCCTTGGGGAACTCCTCAGTCCGAATGCGATGCCAGAAACATGCTGGGCCGGCTGCTCCCTCCTCTTCTTGCTGCGCATCTCTTTCCAACAGCTCAATGCGATGCCTTGCATCATTCTGGCCGATCTGACGAGCACCCAGCCGATTGCTGATTGCTAGCCTTGCTTCTGGCTGACGAGGTGGGTCATTGCGCCTGCCTCTCACGGCTGGCTCTTCTGCTCTCTGGTTCATGACTGGGGGACCCCGGTTGCTTCTAACCCTGCTCTTACGTCAGGACTGGCCTGGCTGCCTGTTCTGCCGCGACACATTCGTCCGCTGGCTGACCTCTGGAGCTGGCCTCGCAGTCCTTCTCGATGCTTCAGGGCCTGCCCCTGGATTGTCCAATGCCGCCTGCTGCTGCTGCTTGGCCGACGCCAGCAGCTCGCGCATTCGGCGAGTCTGCTGACGCCGCTCTTCGCCTTCCAGATCTTCCAGCTCGTTTGCAATCTGCTTAGCAGATCGCAAATTCTTCTCGGGGGTGCTTTATGCTGGTCGATGGACAAATGCCGACGCCGCCGGCTGCTCGGCTCCTGACATCTCTCTGCCGACAGCGCGACCTCTGCTCCTGAGATCTTCTAGGACTGTGGGCGCAATCGGCCGCCGCTGGTTGGCTTGAGCTGCGTTGTACTCTCTAGTGATAGCTCCCAGCCTGCGCTCTTCTGCCAGCACGTGCTCGGCCCTGCGAGCGAGAGCGAGCCATGCTGTCTCCAGATCGGTATGAACTTGATCGGGATCACCATTCCTGTTCACGAGTGTGTACAACACATCCCGCAACGCACTAGTGCCGACTCTTTCTGCGGCGTCCGCCGCCTCCTTGGCCTTCCTAGACGCACTCGCTGCGCCTTGATTGCTTGACGCAGTCGTTCCTGCCATCATCACAGCCGCATGCACATGCGACTCCTCTCCGCCGGGAGCTGTTGTGTAGCCCCTGGTCGGGAGCGGATCCGTGGCACTGGAGAAGACGCGCACCTCCTTGGGATACGCCTCGGGGAAGCAGCTGATGAAGAGACGCTGGCTACCGATCTGCAGCGATACGCCGGGCGGCAGGGGTGCGCCGACCCCAAACCGCGCGGCATAATCCACCAAAAAGTCCACTGCCCCATGCCTAAAGATCAGGCCGGAGGCGTGGCTCATGCTCGACGACGAGGAAGATCCCGTCCGGATCAGAACTCCAGTCGACGCCTCGGTCTGCCCCACGGTGGGCGCCAACTGTCGTCGTTTAGTAACAACAGATGCCATATGGATGGCTAAAGAGAGGGGAAGACTCGAGGGAGAACGATGTCGATGGTGCCGGAAACGGGTTGGGCACAAGCACGGTGAAAGACACCACGATGTACCCAGGTTCGGGGCTCTCCGGAGAGATAACACCCCTACTCCTGCTTGTCTTCTTGCTATAAATGAACTCACGAACTACAATCAATGCTCGTGGAGCTGCTTAGAGGAAGAAGAGACCTGCCGTTGGCATGGCTCTCCTCTGCTTCTCTACAAGTTCTACTGTGTGAAGTAAATGCGAATGGGGGAGTCCCTCTCACAGGAGGGGTACCCCGGGCTCTTATAGCGTGAGCTCGGGGTACTACAGTAATTTCAGTTGGGGGCTGGCCCCAGCTGTCATCCTCTCGTCGGCTGGGGTCCACCGACTGCAAATCTCCGGTTGATCCGGACTTGTCAAGCGGCTGCCCATGCTGTAGCTTCTAGGTAATGATGATGAACAGTGGAGCTACGTCCCCTGATCTCATCGTCCCGTCTCCGGATTCAGAGGAAAAGGGTGACAACACTCCTCTGACAGACCGGCGAAGTGACTTGGCTTACTGCCATCCGGATCTCTCGGGATCCCGTATTTAGGACCTTGTACCAGAGACATCCGATCTGGATAAGGTCAACTCTTGAGCCGATTGAGGAGTGTGCCGATTGCGCCTGGGCTATCAGAACCCCAACTAGGGTAAGTGCTAGGGTTTGAGTGCCCTTTGCATCATGTGAAAAATTTAAAAGAAAATTCAAAAATGGGGAAAAGAAAAGCCCTGAGAAATTTAATCAAATGGCCAGATAAAAATATTTTTCCAAAAATCATTTGAATGTTTGGAAAATTCCTAGAATTGTTGCTGATCATTGCAAAAGTGGTTTGGGGATTTTCCCATGCCCATGGAATATTCAAAAATTCAAAAGGTGCATTGGAAATTAAATTAAACTCCAACTTGAATTTAAATTCAAATTGTTTGATTTTCAAAAGTCACCAAAACTTATGAGTGGCTAGCTATATATGTTATAAGCCCACATAAAAGTTTTCATGATTTTATAAAATGCCTTGCTATTTTTATTTGGGGAAAAACAAATAACAGAAAAGGAAAACAGAAACAAAAACACAGAGAAAAAGAAAAAGGAAAAAGAAAACCCCAGCCCACCCCACAGGCCACAGGCCCACTTACCTCGGCCTGGTCGTCTACCCCGGGCACGAGCACACAGCTGCGTGCCCGGCATGCCGGCGTCGCCGTGGCCACTAGCTGGCTACCCCCGTCGCCATCTGCCGCCGTGGAGACGCCTGGTGAACCCCCAACTCTTTTCCCCCTCCCTCTGATCCTCCACATCGTCTCCCCTCGCCATTCTCAAGCCCTAGCCGAGACCCGCCTGAGCGCCGATGAGGAAACCACGCGGCCACCGTGCCCCTTTCGACGCCGCGAGTTGTCTAGGAAGCTCCCCGTCCTCGGCTTCGTCGGACTACGCAGTCAATCGAGCCCAACCTGCCCTGAAGACGTCGCCCTCCTCACCAACTCGCCGCCGTCCGCAGCAAGTTTCCGGCGACCAATTCGTCATCGACAACCCCCCTCCGGCCTCCCCGTGCTCGCCATCGAGCTCTGGTGAGCTTCACGATTTTCCCCCCTAGCAGCGCTTCTCCCCGGCCCCTCGTCGCCGTCCTTCGCCGCGGACAGAACACGGCCGCCGCGGGCCTCGACGCCGTCGTGCTCCAGGACCTCCCCGGGACACCCCACTGGCACCCCTCGATGCGGAAGAGCACGAGGCACACACCCGTGCCCTCCGTTTCCTTTCCCGTGGCTGGAAAGCCTACTCCGGCAAGGCGCCGCCGCGTACGCAGCCGCCGGCGTCAAGCCGGCCATTAGCGCCTAAACCACCACTTAACCCCACCCCCCTAATGACCCCCTAGCCTATGACAGGTGGGGCCCTGCACTAATTAACCCCTCGGGTTAATTTTAAACAAGGGATTAAACCCCTCTCCCACTGACAGAGTGGACCCACATGTCAGCCCCCTGTGACATCACCCCCACATCAGCATGATGCAATAAAGACTTTCCAAAAAAATAGAAATGATTTAAAGAAATTACAGAAATTCCAGAAAATACCCAAAACTTCAATAATTCATAGAAAATTCATCTGAACTCCAAATTGGACGAATAATATATGAAAAATGATCAGCATAAAATTCTCTATCCAAATATGCAACTTTCAACCATGTTTGAGTTGATTTTAAAATGGGACCAGTAGCTTTTGCTATTTGGCTTAATTGGAATTAATTCAAATTTAATTCAAATGCAATTCAAATTTTAACCATTACAATGCAAACATGATCACTTGAACTTCAGAAGCATATCACACATATGATCACATGGTTTCAAATGATCAAACATTTTCAAATACAACTTGGTTAAATTGAAATTCATATGTGGAGTTTGAATTTGCATTTCAAATGCAATAACTTCATTTAAATCAAAAGTACCACAAACCAGCACCATTCACATCATGGACAACATAATCATGTGCTTGTGCATTCTATTACAATGTTGTTCTCCCTTGTTGATGATTGTTTCCGGTACCAGCCTTTCCGAGACGGTGATCACCCCCAAGAAGAAGACCACCGTTAAGACCCGTGTATCGTCAACAAGGCAAGCAAACCCCATTGATCATGTCTATAAAATCCCATTTCCCTCTCAATCTCGCTTATGCATGTTTAGGAGATCACCTTGTATCGATTCTACCAGATAGTTGAACCCATATCCTTTGCATGACCTATCATCTTGTCACAGTAGTAAGCAAACCACAATCCTAGCTGACATAGGAGTTGTTTGATATCATGTGGCCCCTGCAACTGTTACAGCTTATTGCATGCTTAGTGTTACAGTGAGGTTGCTTTTGATGTGAGTCGGGATGATAGTGAACATGGTGTTGATGAAAGTGAAACTGTGTTGGTGAATCCACCCTAATACAAGGTGAACGATGAGAGGCTGTGTAGGAGTACACAGTGGGTTGTCTCGTTGAACACGGCCTTAAGCATCGAGTTCTTGTATGGTAATCCAAGACAAAGAGTACAACCACACATTGGGCTCACTGACCCCTCTCGGCCTAGTACCTTGATCCGTGTCGACGTCCAGGAGTCACATTAGTTCGGGCTTTCCATTTGACATCTGCATAGAAAAAGAATGAAGGAATGGTTGCATCATATAGATATGTGAGTGCACCTGTGAGGCAGGAAAACCATCTGCCAGAGGTGGCGTCTCGGTCACTTACATTGTTTGAGTCCGTTTCGTTGATCCGGCCGGGCTCTCGACCGGAGGCAAACTCAGATAGTCGACTCCTGGAATAGACCGGTTGTGAGCGAAGTGTCGTGGTGAACATCCTCGCTGTCACCTCTTGAACGGTGGCGAGACCTGGCGGTAACCGATGGTCATGTGTGTGTAGCTTACACCCTTGCAAGGTTAACAAAACTATTCGAATAGCCGCGTCCGCGGTTAAGGACTACTTGGAACCTGTACCGGATTATTAGACAACTTGAATGGATACTTATAAAACTCGCAAGATAAGCATGAGTGCTATGGTGTGCTTCTCGTGGGGAAGTCGAGGAAGTAACCATAGTGGTGTATTGGTTGGAGATGTAGTGGACTCGTGTACGCTTCTTATCTCAAGTCTGGTACTCGTAGTTCAGGATTAGCCAAGTCAAAGCTGGCACTTCTGCATGATGAAACCCCACCTCCCTTTATCTTGATACTTGAGCATGAGTAGTATAGATCTGATGTAAGTCTTGCTGAGTACGACTTTGTACTCACGTTTGCTTATTCTATGTTTTAGATGAGAACCCGGACCCCGATGGAGTCACCGACCTGAAGCTCGACGTTGACTAAGTTAGCATAGTCCCAGACAGCAGTCTGGTCCCTCGTGGAAGGGCATGTTTGTTGTACAAGGCTTCTCTAAGCCATTTGTTAATCTTGTCTGTACTCAGACCTAATTTGCTTCCGTTGTATGATGTAATGTGATCACAGACATGCGATCTTTGTATGCTCTATGTATATATCAATAAAGAGTACTTTGTAGAGTTATGTGATGATACCTGCTGTTCATACTAGGCATGTGTGCTGCGTGTATGTTTATAACATGCATGTCTTAGTATGGGTTTTCGAGACCTTAGTTGTGATCTGGCTGGCGGTCCTTTATACACCAAGTGGCCCTTAGATGTGCGCAGCTTGGGGCATCGCGATGCGATTGTTCGTGACTCCGTCACGTGCACACTTTGTGGTATGATCGAGCCCGCCCTAGACCCCGACTAAGTGATCGGGCTGGAGTAAGTCTATGTAAGAGTTAGGATTCAATCGATAACATGGTTGAGGCGACTTGTCTATGAGTATGGGATTCACCACCCATAAGCATTTAGAGTTGTGAGCGGACGATGAGGACCCATCTCAGATGATCATCCGGCCTGGATGGGATGCCCCTCACGTTCGATGCTTACCGATAACGTTCTGTGCTTGGCCTTGTCTGCTCAGACAAGTGGGTACGGTTCTCGGCTCTCCATGTGATTGTATCGTGATTGGAATTACATACGCTAACCCTGGGTCCCGACAGACTTGGTATCAGAGCAGGACTGTCTGTAGGATTATCAAACCCTTGGTCGAAGTCGAGTCTAGCATTCTTTAGTTATATAGTTACTCTGGGTATAAGGGAACAACGTAAGGCTTCTTTTTCTCCTTACCCTCATCGATCTGAGTTCTGGGTCACCCTTATCTTTTCTACGGGATGATAGGACTAGGCTCATCTATGTCTTACTAGAACATCTCGTTGAGTGCTTCCTTGTAGCCGTAGGACAGTTGTGGTCGTCCAGACTCATCGTTTTGTTGAGTTCCTTGAGGAAGTTTTGTCCAATCTCCTCGAGGTTGTTTCATTTTCCATCCCGGTGTAGCCGTTATGCTGCCCGATTTATCCCGTGATTCTATGAATCTTTTCCTTTGCTTTACAATCTTTTCCTCCTAGTTATGACCTCTTGTCTTTGATTCCATCATACAACCTGTTCCGATTGTTGATTTTTATCACACAGGATGTCAGGTGGAACTCGTAGTGCTGTTCGTCGGAATCGAGACCCTGTTCGGAATCGAAATGATGGTGAACCTCTACCACCGCCTTCTGCGGCGGAAATCATGATGGAAGCTGAGAAGAATCGACGTGATCAAACACGCCTGCTGGAGCTCATCGAGCAGAATACCGCTCGTCAGCGTAATGTGCTCGTGAGCATTTAGGATTTCATCCTCCTCAAGCCACCGGTATTTCGATGTTCTTTTGAGCCCCTTGAAGCTGATGATTGGCTCCGTTCCATCGAGCGTAAGCTTGATACTGCACATGTTGCTCCCGATGATCGAGTTATATTCGCGTCATACTTTCTGGAAGGTGCTACCGCTGAATGGTGGGAGAACTATGTTGCTATGCAGCCAGATGGTCACCTAGTGACTTGGCAGGACTTCCGTGATGCCTTTCGAGGGTACCAACTTCTGGATGAGTTGATGGAGCGCAAGAAAGAAGAGTTCTGCAACCTGACTCAAGGAGAGATGTCCATCCATGAGTATGTGAGAGAGTTCAACCGTCTTGCTCGTTATGCCCAAGATGAGATCACCACCGATGCTAGAAGGCAGGCAAGGTTCCGTAAGGGACTTAGCCCCATCCTTCGTCATGATCTCAACCTCCTTGAATTTTCCACCTTTGAGGATTTAGTCAACAGATCCTTCAGAGCTGAGCATGGCAATGAAGTGTTCGAAGAGTCCCACAAGCATGCTCTTGAGCATGCTCCTTCTTCAAGTTCAGCCCCTCAGAAACGCCAAATTTGGATTCCAACCAGAGCCATACCTCAAAACCTTCTCCAGAGGCCACCACCAAATATATGCCATCCACCCCAGCACATTATTCCACCCCGGAATGATGGTGTGCAGCCAAGTAATCCCACTCCTAGCAATTCAGACAGGGTATGCTTTAAGTGTGGTCTTCCTGGCCATTACTATCGTCAATTAGAAACCAACTACCAAGACCTTTCTAGCAAAGCCTTCATCCACTAGTAGTGTTTGTGTGAACCAAATCTCCATTGAGGAAGCCACTGATGCTTCTGACGTCATTCTTGGCACACTCCCAGTCAATCATGTCCCCGCCTCCGTTCTTTTCGATCCAGGAGCTTCTCATTCATTCATGTCGAAGAGTTATGCACTTCGTCATGAGTTTCCTTTTGAAGAAATGTTTTCTCCAATGATCATTCAAACTCCTGGTTCCAAATGGCAAACTAATAGAGTAAGCCATGGCAATCAAATTGCAATTGAAGGTTTAGTATTCCTTGCTTCTCTTATAGCCCTCAAGTCTTCGGACATTGATGTCATCCTAGGAATGGATTGGTTATCAAGGCAGAATGCTTTCCTTGATTGTAAAGCCAAGTCAGTTAAACTCACCCATCCTTCAGGCCAGACCATTGACTACACATCACCCAGCTCTAGAATCCAGATGCATACTTTGAATGTGCTTCCCCTTCCAGACCTTGAAGATATTCCGGTGGTTCGTGACTTCCCGGATGTCTTTCCTGAAGAGCTGCCAGGAATGCCACCCGACAGATGTGTAGAATTCATAGTGGATCTTATACCAGGCACAACCCCAATCTCGAGACGTCCATATAGAATGGCCCCACATGAGTTAGCTGAGCTAAAAACCCAACTTGATGCTTCGTTGGCAAAAGGCTTCATCCGCCCTAGCTCATCGCCATGGGGTTGCCCCGTTCTGTTCGTAACGAAGAAAGATGGAACAGAAAGGATGTGCGTAGACTATCGCCCGCTAAATCTAGCGACGATAAAGAACAAGTACCCACTGCCCAGGATCAATGATCTTTATGATCAACTTGCAGGATCCTCTGTCTTCTCCAAGATGGATTTGAGATTAGGCTATCATCAAATCAAAATCCGAAACGAGGACATTCCAAAAACGGCTTTCACTACTCGTTATGGTCTTTACGAGTATACCGTCATGTCCTTCGGTTTAACCAATGCCCCCGCCACATTCTCGCGCTTAATGAATTCGATCTTCATGGAGTACTTAGATAAATTTGTTGTGGTTTATCTTGATGACATTCTCATCTACTCGAAGAACGAAGAAGAGCACGCAGAACATCTTAGGTTGGTATTGATGAAACTTAGAGAGCACCGCCTTTATGCCAAGTTCTCCAAGTGTGAATTCTGGCTACCAGAAGTGACCTACTTAGGCCACGTGGTTTCTGCGAAAGGTGTTGCAGTCAATCTCGAGAGAGTTCAGGCCGTCCTTGACTGGACTCCACCTGAATCGGTTAAGCAAGTTAGGAGTTTTCTTGGCTTAGCAAGCTATTGCCGTCGCTTCGTCGAGAACTTTTCTAAAGTTGCAAAGCCTCTTACTGAACTCCTCAAGAAAGATAAGAAATTCCAATGGACTCCCAAGTGCGAGGAAAGCTTTCAAGAGCTAAAAAGAAGATTGACTTCTGCACCCGTACTTGCGCCTCCAGACACCAAAAAGGATTTCGAGATCTATTGTGATGCCTCATGGCAAGGGTTAGGATGCATACTTCTGCAAGATCGACATGTGGTAGCTTATGCTTCACGCCAGTTGCGTCCACATGAAGAGAACTATCCTACCCATGACCTTGAACTCGCTGCCGTAGTTCATGCCCTGACAACTTGGCGACATTACCTCCTTGGTAATCGTTGTGAGATCTATTCCGACCACCAAAGCCTCAAATACATATTCACCCAGCCAGATCTTAATCTCAGGCAAAGACGCTGGATTGAGTTGATAAAAGATTATTGTTGGATATGTGCCCTAGAGACAAATTAATAAAGATATTTGTCACATATCCGTTTTGTTCATAATACGTTTTATACTGTGCTATAACTGTATTACTTGGAAATACTAATACAGGTGTAGTATAAAACATGGTCCGTAGTTTAACTCGGGTAAACTATCTCATTGGGCAATTGATTGATCAAGCTTTCCTGATCATGGCGACACTTAAGTCCATTGACAATGAGGTCATATCATTAGGGGAATGATGTGATGGACAGACACCCACCTAAAGTAATGCAATGTGATCGAGTCACATAGTTCAGCGTTGCTATGACTTTGTAACGTATGGCTTAGTCCTTAGACCGTAATGATCATACGTAATCACGATCTATGAGGAGACTTTGATTTGTATCCCACCGCCTGACTGAAATATGCTGGCTATAACGGTGCACTTTGGGTATTCCGAAATAGATGGTTGATGAGTATGTTAATAGATCAAAGCGGGATTTGTCAGTCCTTATGACAGGACAGGTACTCTGGGCCCACTCGGTGATATTGCATCAACCCTTGCAAGGACGTGACTAGGTCACAAGAGATGCAATGATCATGGACGAGAGAAGTTGTTTGTCATGAACGAGATGTGAACACGGTATGTGGGATACCGACGATCAAACCTCGAACAAACAAGGTACCGCAGAACAAAGGGATTACGTCGTATCGTTAACGGTTTCCAAAAGCGATCGAAGCTCATTCGATGGAAGCGCAGGGGCTGTCAAGGATTGTAACCAGGTCCAACTGACTAGTCATTGGTCAATGAGAAGAGTCTCGACCATGTCTGCTGTTTCCCGGACCGTTAGGGTGTTACACTTAAGGGCAATCGATGCATAGGACAGTTACGGGATCAATCGGTGAAATAGGAGAAATCACCGGAATAGTTTCGGAGGAGGACGGAATGGTTTCCGGACATTTTGAATAGTTCAAAATAAAGTTTAATTGTTTTAATAATGTTTTTTATTATTTAATTATCTGAATTAAATATTTAAAACTTATTAAATAATTAAAATAATGGAAAAATGGCTATATGGGCCTTAGAGGCCCATTAGGGGAGGAGGGGGTTCCCCCCCTTGGGCTTGGCGCCAAGGGGTGGGGCCCAACCCCCCCTTGGCCGGCGCACCCCTCCCCCCTTGGGGGTTTAGTCCCACATGGGGGAGGGAAGAGGGATCACCCCCCCCTTGGCCTTTATATAGAGGGGTAGACCCCCCTTTTTCCATACAACAATTGATCTCCTTCTTCTTCCTTCTCCATTTCCGGAAGTGGACTCCCCTTGTTTGGAGTCTGCACCAGGATTGGAGTTCTCCACCATAAGGCAGGCCGTCGCTCTGCCGGAGTCGGGATCCGTAGCCGTCTTCTTTCCGCTGCTCGTCTGGTTCGGAGCCCGGGAGGAACATCGATTGTGCCGTACGTGTATAATCTCTTCGAGGCACTACACCTGTGGTGCTGCTTCGTCGCTGGAGGTCTACCGGAAGTCATCCTCGCCGGTGGTGGTCTTCTACACGACAGGGAGGTCGTAGTTCTGAGTCTACGCCAACCACGTTCGTAAGAACGTTTCCCGCTTTCGGTCTTCAAAGGTATGAACACCGATTCCCTCCGTTACTTTACATCGCCATAGCATAGATCTTGGGTTCGGGTACCGTAGGTGTGAAAAATTTGTGTTTTCTGCCCCGTATCCCAACAGTGGTATCAGAGCTAGCTATGCGTAGATGTATTGTACGGATAGAACACATCTAGGATGTGGGCATAGAATCTTCATTCGTTACCCTCCCACGTGTACTCATTGAGCATTGCGGCAATGTTTGATGAAGCGGCCCCCGACCGACATTACGCGTTTACGCGAGACTGGTTCCACGCTTGACATATGGCTTGTACCATATAAAGTGGATGGGGGGGGTGTCTGTCTCTCTGCATTAGCGATGCAAAGATGTTTGCAACGGAGGGCCCCGACAGGGGTGTAATAGAGACGGATAAGAGACGGTGTTGTGGCATGTTTTTCGCAGGATAGAAATCGGTTCTCTCTCTCGAAACCCCTAGCAGCCACGTAAAACTTGCACAAGCTAAAGTAGAAAGACGTTTTAACTTTGCTTTGCATGAAGGGGGATCATAGGTTGTATGATTTAAAGTTTTACTTCCTGTTTTATGCTAGTATGCTAGATATATCGACGGTAGCACGAAACAGGACCATCTCTCACAATACCAACATTGTGTTCTCCCTTTTGATGGGCACCACCTGGAAGGTTCTCCCATATGGCCTGACGCTCCGTACATACCGGAGTTGTCCTACATATTCAACGGAGCTCGCTTGAGGTTGGGTTCGGCGAGCCTGGCATATGCAGATATGGCCTTGCCTGAACAGCTAACATCAAGGTTCGATTGGCAGGCTTGACGTATGTAGATGCGGGCCTGGAACACAGAAGACCGAAAGTTCGAGCACGAGTCACATGCCTGATGTGATTGGCTTAGAGGCCTACCTGGATCGCATACTGGGCCGTACATATCGGGGGAGGTACGGGGGCTGGGATTGTGTAATCACTTAGTTAAATTGAGAGGTGTTTATCTAAGTGGGAGCTTTCTAGAATTTTAAGATTAAATTGAAACTCCACATTATGAACAAAAGTCTAAATATGTATCGTTGTGAATCCAACCTTGTAGATGGAAGCACCTCGCCCCTCGTTCAACTTAGGATCATTCCTAGAGAAAGATAAGCTAAAAACAGATGGGACAAACTTCACCAACTGGTTCCGCACCCTGAGGATTCTCCTCGTTCCCCTCAATGGCATACGTACTAGAGGACGCGTTAGGTGACGCACCAGCAGATGATGCCAGTCAGGACGAGAAGAATGTCTATCTCTCCAGGACTGATGATTACAACCTTGTCCAGAGTGGCATGCTCTACTCCATGGAGGCTGAGCTGCAGAAACGCTTTGAGAGGATGGGTGCATATGAGATTATCACCGACCTCAAGGCGGTCTTCGCACCTCAAGCCAGGGCTGAACGGTACGAGGCTTCTGAAGCCTTCTTCTCAGCAAAGATGGATGAGCACGGCAGCATGAGTGAGCACGTGGTCAAAATGTCTGGCTACGTTCAGCGCTTGAATGCTCTGGAATGTCAGATTCCAGATGAACTTGCGGTTGATAGGGTGTTGCAGTCGCTTCCCCCTAGCTACAAAGGCTTTGTGCTGAACTACAACATGCAGGGGATGACCAAAACCCCTTCTGAGTTGTTCGCCATGCTAAAAAGCGCTGAGGTTGAGATCAAGAAGGAGCACGCCGTCTTCATGGTCAACAAGACCACTGACTTCAAGAAGTCAAGCAGACGGGAGAAGGCCAAGAGAGGTGGCCCTAAGAGGGATGGCAAGTCAGTTGCCGCTCCTCCCAAGGCACCCAAGCCTAAACTCGGAGTGGAGTGCTTCTACTGCAAGGGTGAAGGTCACTGGAAGCGCAACTGTCCCAAGTACCTAAAGGACAAGAAGGCTGGCAAGGTCGCCAAGAGAGACAAAGGTATATTTGATATACATATTGTTGATCTTCTCTTGACAAGCGCTGGGAACACATCCTGGATATTTGATACAGGGTTTGTCGCTCATATTTCTAATTCCATTCAGGGACTAAGGAATAGGAGACGCTTGGTCAAAGATGAAGTGACGATGCGCGTGGGGAATGGCTGCCGGATTGAAGTCTTGGCGGTCGGCACGAAGCATCTTAGTCTCCCTTCGGGATTGGTTTTAGTTCTGAATAAATGTTACTATGTACCCGCGTTGAGTGTGAACATCGTGAGTGGTTCTTGCTTGAAGCGAGACCACTATTCTTTTAAGTACGATACAATTGGTTGTTCGATTTATAAGAATGAAATGTTTTATGTTCACGCACCGGAGCTGCATGGTTTATTCGTACTTAATCTCAATGGTGACGTGTGTCACGTTAACAATATTGAGGCCAAAAGATTGAAGAATAATGAAGATCACATGATGATGTGGCATTGCCGACTTGGTCATATTGGTATAAAACGCATGGAGAAGCTCCATAAGGATGGACTTCTTAAGTCATTGGATTTTGGATCCCTTGATACATGTGAACAATGCCTCATGGGCAAAATGACAAGGACTCCATTCAATGGTGTGATGGAGCGTGCGGATGTCTTATTGGGGATCATAAATACGGATGTATGTGGACCCATGAACGTCCCCACTCGCAATGATCTTCGTTACTTCGTGACCTTTACTGATGACTTGAGTAGATATGGGTATATTTACTTGATGAAGCACAAGTCTGAAACCTTTGAAAAGTTCAAGGAATTTCAGAATGAGGTCGAAAATCAACTCGGAAGGAAAATCAAGCACCTTCGATCGGATCGAGGTGGCGAGTATTTGAGTCACGAGTTTGGCAATCATCTGAAGTCTTGTGGCATAATACCACAGCTTACGCCGGCAGGCACACCTCAGAGAAACGGTGTAGCTGAGCGACGTAATCGAACCCTATTGGATAGCGTGCGATCGATGATGTCTCATACTGATTTGCCTGTGTCATTCTGGGGGTATGCATTAGAGACCGCCATTCATATTCTTAATAGGGCACCATCCAAATCCGTAAAGACAACACCATTTGAAGAATGGCATGGCACTAAACCTGAGTTGTCTCACCTGAAGATTTGGGGTTGTGAGGCTTATGTTAGGAAACTACAGCCTGACAAACTTGAATCCAAGGCGGATAAGTGCATCTTTGTGGGCTATCCCAAGGAAACTTGTGGGTACACCTTCTACAACAAGTCTGACAGCAAAACGTTTGTTGCCAAGACGGGACACTTTCTTGAGAAGGAGTTTCTCGCGAAAGAGTTGAGTGGGAGGAAAATAGACCTCGATGAAGTAACTGACCAATCACTCCAATTGGATGAAATGGCTACGGAATTTGTTCTGGAACCATCTTCCACAGTGGGAGTTGAAGAGAATGGCCAGAACGACATTCATAACGATCATGACATTCACGATGATCATGATGAGAATGAAGAGGAACCTTTTATGCCCCGTAGGTCATCAAGAGTCCGTCAACCTACTGAGTTTTACGGACAGCTTGTGAATGCAATCTCGGCTGTTGAGTCGGATGAACCTACGAGTTACAAAGAAGCAATGGAGGGACCCAAGTCCGAGAAATGGCTTGAAGCCATGAAATCCGAAATAGACTCCATGTACACCAACAAAGTATGGACTTTGGTGGATATTCCCGAGGACCGCAAGGCCGTCGAGAATAAATGGATTTTCAAGAAAAAGACTGACGCAGACGGAAACGTATCTGTCTACAAAGCTCGACTTGTCGCGAAGGGTTTCCAACAAATTCAAGGAGTTGACTACGAGGAGACATTCTCTCCTGTAGCGATGATAAAGTCTATTCGGATCCTACTAGCAATAGCTGCATATCATGATTACGAGATATGGCAGATGGATGTGAAAACTGCATTCCTAAATGGCAACATTGAGGAAGAGTTGTATATGATGCAACCAGAGGGGTTTGTCAATCCAAGGAATGCTGGTAAGGTTTGCAAGCTTCAACGGTCCATCTATGGGTTGAAGCAAGCATCTCGGAGCTGGAATCTTCGATTTGATGAGGTCATTAAAGCTTTTGGATTTGTCCAAAACGTCGAAGAGTTCTGCGTCTATAAGAAACTGAGTGGGAGATCTGTAGCATTCCTTGTGTTATATGTGGATGACATATTACTAATAGGGAACGATAAGAAATTCTTAGAGGAAGTGAAGGAATATCTGAATGGACAATTTTCCATGAAGGACCTAGGTGAAGCTGCGTACATACTGGGGATTAAGATCTATAGAGATAGACCTACTCGGAGGTTGGCCTTGAGTCAGAATACTTATATTGATAAGATTTTGAAAAGGTTCAAAATGGATGACTCCAAGAGAGGTCTCTTGCCAGTTATAAAAGGTGTCAAATTAAGCGTGACTCAATGCCCAACCACAGCTAAAGAGAAAGAGGAGATGTCCTCAAAGCCCTATGCCTCAGCCATAGGTTCCCTCATGTATGCTATGTTATGTACCAGACCAGATTTAGCGTTGGCCATTAGTATGACTAATCGTTACCAGAGTAATCCGGGAATGGCCCATTGGACAGCAGTAAAGAACATCCTTAAGTACTTGAGAAGAACCAAGGATCTCTTTCTCGTTTATGGAGGAGTTGATGAGGAGCTCACCGTAAAGGGTTACGTTGACGCAAGCCTCGGCTCAGACCTAGATGACTCGAAATCCCAGACGGGATATGTCTTCATGTTGAACGGTGGCACGATTAGCTGGAGGAGCGGCAAACAGTCAGTCGTCGCTCAATCTTCAATGGAGTCGGAGTATATTTCCGCTTGTGAAGTGTCAAACGAGGCGCTATGGCTGAAGAAGTTCGTGATCGAGCTTGACGTCTTTCCCAGTTGCACTGACCCCGTGGGAATCTTCTGCGACAACACGGGTGCCATTGCTAACGCGAAGGAGCCAAGAACTCACTCTACAGCCAAGCACATCCTCCGAAAGTTCCATGTGACGCGAGACTACGTCAGGGATGGACACACTAGGATTCACAAGATACATATGGATCTGAACGCAGCAGACCCGATGACTAAACCTCTTCCACAGGGCAAGTTTGAAGAACACCGAGAGACCATTGGTGTTAGATACATACCTGATGTAAACTAGTGTAATTTGTAATCTAGTGCAAGTGGGAGACTGTTGGATATGTGCCCTAGAGACAAATTAATAAAGATATTTGTCACATATCCGTTTTGTTCATAATATGTTTTATACTATGCTATAACTGTATTACTTGGAAATACTAATACAGGTGTAGTATAAAACATGGTCCGTAGTTTAACTCGGGTAAACTATCTCATTGGGCAATTGATTGATCAAGCTTTCCTGATCATGGCGACACTTAAGTCCATTGACAATGAGGTCATATCATTAGGGGAATGATGTGATGGACAGACACCCACCTAAAGTAATGCAATGTGATCGAGTCACATAGTTCAGCGTTGCTATGACTTTGTAACGTATGGCTTAGTCCTTAGACCGTAATGATCATACGTAATCACGATCTATGAGGAGACTTTGATTTGTATCCCACCGCCTGACTGAAATATGCTGGCTATAACGGTGCACTTTGGGTATTCCGAAATAGATGGTTGATGAGTATGTTAATAGATCAAAGCGGGATTTGTCAGTCCTTATGACAGGACAGGTACTCTGGGCCCACTCGGTGATATTGCATCAACCCTTGCAAGGACGTGACTAGGTCACAAGAGATGCAATGATCATGGACGAGAGAAGTTGTTTGTCATGAACGAGATGTGAACACGGTATGTGGGATACCGACGATCAAACCTCGAACAAACAAGGTACCGCAGAACAAAGGGATTACGTCGTATCGTTAACGGTTTCCAAAAGCGATCGAAGCTCATTCGATGGAAGCGCAGGGGCTGTCAAGGATTGTAACCAGGTCCAACTGACTAGTCATTGGTCAATGAGAAGAGTCTCGACCATGTCTGCTGTTTCCCGGACCGTTAGGGTGTTACACTTAAGGGCAATCGATGCATAGGACAGTTACGGGATCAATCGGTGAAATAGGAGAAATCACCGGAATAGTTTCGGAGGAGGACGGAATGGTTTCCGGACATTTTGAATAGTTCAAAATAAAGTTTAATTGTTTTAATAATGTTTTTTATTATTTAATTATCTGAATTAAATATTTAAAACTTATTAAATAATTAAAATAATGGAAAAATGGCTATATGGGCCTTAGAGGCCCATTAGGGGAGGAGGGGGTTCCCCCCCTTGGGCTTGGCGCCAAGGGGTGGGGCCCAACCCCCCCTTGGCCGGCGCACCCCTCCCCCCTTGGGGGTTTAGTCCCACATGGGGGAGGGAAGAGGGATCACACCCCCCCTTGGCCTTTATATAGAGGGGTAGACCCCCCTTTTTCCATACAACAATTGATCTCCTTCTTCTTCCTTCTCCATTTCCGGAAGTGGACTCCCCTTGTTTGGAGTCTGCACCAGGATTGGAGTTCTCCACCATAAGGCAGGCCGTCGCTCTGCCGGAGTCGGGATCCGTAGCCGTCTTCTTTCCGCTGCTCGTCTGGTTCGGAGCCCGGGAGGAACATCGATTGTGCCGTACGTGTATAATCTCTTCGAGGCACTACACCTGTGGTGCTGCTTCGTCGCTGGAGGTCTACCGGGAGTCATCCTCACCGGTGGTGGTCTTCTACACGACAGGGAGGTCGTAGTTCTGAGTCTACGCCAACCACGTTCATAAGAACGTTTCCCGCTTTCGGTCTTCAAAGGTATGAACACCGATTCCCTCCGTTACTTTACATCGCCATAGCATAGATCTTGGGTTCGGGTACCGTAGGTGTGAAAAATTTGTGTTTTCTGCCCCGTATCCCAACAATTATGACTTAGGAATTTCTTACACCCCAGGCAAAGCCAATGTCATGGCTGATGCACTAAGTCGTAAGTCGTATTGTAACAACCTCATGTTACAACAGTATCAACCACTTCTTCATGAGGAATTTCGAAAGCTCAACCTCGAGATTGTTCCTCGTGGATCTCTTTTCAACTTGGTGGCGAAACCAAACCTTGAGGATAAAATCATAGTTTCCCAAAGGCGTGCACGAGGTGTTCGCCGGATCAAGGAGAACATTGCTAGCGGAATTGCTAAATGTTTCTCCATAGATAGTAAAGGAACGGTATTCTTTGAAAATCGTTTGGTAGTACCTAAGAATAAGTATCTACGACAACTCATCCTCAAAGAAGCCCATGACACACCCCTCTCAATTCATCCCGGTAGCACAAAAATGTACCGAGATCTACGCCAGAGATTTTGGTGGACCAGGATGAAGAGAGACATTGCTCGATATGTTGCCGAGTGTGATGTTTGTCGTCGCATTAAGGCCGAACACCAAAGACCTGCTGGCACACTTCAACCTTTGCCTATTCCCGAGTGGAAATGGGACAAAGTCGGTATGGACTTCATCACCGGCTTTTCAAAAACCCAGAAAGGAAATGATGCCATCTTCGTGGTCATTGATAGACTGCCCAAAGTTGCTCACTTCCTTCCCGTTCGCGAGTCTATAACTGCTAGTCAGTTGGCAGACTTGTACGTCTCTAGAATTGTGTCTCTTCACGGTGTTCCTTTGGTGATCAATTCTGATCGTGGCAGCGTTTTCACCTCTAGATTCTGGGGAAGCTTTCAGAATGCTATGGGAACACATCTATCCTTTAGTACAACTTTCCATCCTTAGTCTAGCGGTCAAGTTGAAAGGGTTAACCAAATTATTGAAGATATGCTCAGAGCTTGTGTTATCTCATTCGGGAAGAATTGGGAGAAGTCTCTTCCATTCGCCGAATTTGCTTATAACAACAGTTTCCAATCTAGTCTGAACATGGCTCCTTTTGAACTCCTTTACGGACGACGATGTCGAACACCCCTTAACTGGTCAGAAACCGGTGAGAGACAACTCTTTGGACCGGATATGATCAAGGAAGCAGAAGAGCAAGTTCGCATTGTTCGTGATCGTTTGAAAGCCGCACAGTCTCGTCAGAAAAGCTACTATGCTCGTCATCATAGGCAAGAAAGCTACAATCTGGATGAGAAGGCTTACCTTCGGGTTACTCCTCTGAAGGGAACCCAACGCTTCGGTATCAAAGGCAAATTGGCCCCACGTTACATCGGACCTTTCCGCATTCTAGCTAAGCGTGGAGAAGTTGCCTACCAACTTGAACTACCCCCTCACCTTTCCCGAGTACATGATGTATTCCATGTGTCACAACTCAGGCGTTGCTTCAAGGACCCCATCCGCGAAGTCGACCATGAAACGCTTGATCTCCAAGATGACCTTTCTTATCAAGAGTACCCTGTTCGTATTCTTGATTCCGCAGAGCGTGTCACGCGTCGTCAGACGATCAAGTTCCTCAAAGTGCAATGGTCGCATCACTCCGAGAAAGAAGCAACCTGGGAAAGAGAAGACCGCCTCCGTGCCGAGTATCCCACCTTCCTCCCGAAGACTTCTGAATCTCGGGACGAGATTCTTTTGAGTGGGGGCGAGTTGTCAGAACCCCAACTAGGGTAAGTGCTAGGGTTTGAGTGCCCTTTGCATCATGTGAAAAATTTAAAAGAAAATTCAAAAATGGGGAAAATAAAAGCCCTGAGAAATTTAATCAAATGGCCAGATAAAATATTTTTCGAAAAATCATTTGAATGTTTGGAAAATTCCTAGAATTGTTGCTGATCATTGCAAAAGTGGTTTGGGGATTTTCCCATGCCCATGGAATATTCAAAAATTCAAAAGGTGCATTGGAAATTAAATTAAACTCCAATTTGAATTTAAATTCAAATTATTTGATTTTCAAAAGTCACCAAAACTTATGAGTGGCTAGCTATATATGTTATAAGCCCACATAAAAGTTTTCATGATTTTATAAAATGCCTTGCTATTTTTATTTGGGGCAAAACAAATAACAGAAAAGGAAAACAGAAACAAAAACACAGAGAAAAAGAAAAAGGAAAAATAAAACCACAGCCCACCCACAGGCCACAGGCCCACTTACCTCGGCCTGGCCCAGCCCAGCCGCCTCCTCTGTTGTCGTCTACCCCGGGCATGAGCACACAGCTGCGTGCCCGGCATGCCGGCGTCGCCGTGGCCATTAGCTGGCCTCCCCCGTCGCCATCTGCCGCCGTGGAGACGCCTGGTGAACCCCCAACTCTTTTCCCCCTCCCTCTGATCCTCCACATCGTCTCCCCTCGCCATTCTCAAGCCCTAGCCGAGACCCGCCGGAGCGCCGACGAGGAAACCACGCGGCCACCGTGCCCCTTTCGACACCGCGAGTTGTCTAGGAAGCTCCCCGTCCTCGGCTTCGTCGGACTACGCAGTCAATCGAGCCCAACCTGCCCCGAAGACGTCGCCCTCCTCACCAACTCGCCGCCGGCCGCGCAAGTTTCCGGCGACCAATTCGTCATCGACGGCCCCCCTCCGGCCTCCCCGTGCTCGCCATCGAGCTCTGGTGAGCTTCACGATTTTTCCCCCCTAGCAGCGCTTCTCCCCGGCCCCTCGTCGCCGTCCTTCGCCGCGGACAGAACACGTCCGCCGAGGGCTTCGACGCCGTCGTGCTCCAGGACCTCCCCGGGACACCCCACTGGCACCCCTCGATGCAGAAGAGCACGAGGCACACACCCGTGCCCTCCGTTTCCTTTCCCGTGGCTGGAAAGCCTACTCCGGCGAGGCGCCGCCGCGTACGCAGCCGCCGGCGTCAAGCCGGCCATTAGCGCCTAAACCACCACTTAACCCCACCCCCCTAATGACCCCCTAGCCTATGACAGGTGGGGCCCTGCACTAATTAACCCCTCGGGTTAATTTTAAACAAGGGATTAAACCCCTCTCCCACTGACAGAGTGGACCCACATGTCAGCCCCCCTGTGACATCACCCCCACATCAGCATGACGCAATAAATACTTTCCAAAAAAATAGAAATGATTTAAAGAAATTACAGAAATTCCAGAAAATACCCAAAACTTCAATAATTCATAGAACTTTCATATGAACTCCAAATTGGACAAATAATATATGAAAAATGATCAGCATAAAATTCTCTATCCAAATATGAAACTTTCAACCATGTTTGAGTTGATTTTAAAATGGGACCAGTAGCTTTTGCTATTTGGCTTAATTGGAATTAATTCAAATTTAATTCAAATGCAATTCAAATTTTAACCATTACAATGCAAACATGATCACTTGAACTTCAGAAGCATATCACACATATGATCACATGGTTTCAAATGATCAAACATTTTCAAATACAACTTGGTTAAATTGAAATTCATATGTGGAGTTTGAATTTGCATTTCAAATGCAATAACTTCATTTAAATCAAAAGTACCACAAACCAGCACCATTCACATCATGGACAACATAATCATGTGCTTGTGCATTCTATTACAATGTTGTTCCCCCTTGTTGATGATTGTTTCCGGTACCAGCCTTTCCGAGACGGTGATCACCCCCAAGAAGAAGACCACCGTTAAGACCCGTGTATCGTCAACAAGGCAAGCAAACCCCATTGATCATGTCTATAAAATCCCATTTCCCTCTCAATCTCGCTTATGCATGTTTAGGAGATCACCTTGTATCGATTCTACCGCATAGTTGAACCCATATCCTTTCCATGACCTATCATCTTGTCACAGTAGTAAGCAAACCACAATCCTAGCTGACATAGGAGTTGTTTGATATCATGTGGCCCCTGCAACTGTTACAGCTTATTGCATGCTTAGTGTTACAGTGAGGTTGCTTTTGATGTGAGTCGGGATGATAGTGAACATGGTGTTGATGAAAGTGAAACTGTGTTGGTGAATCCACCCTAATACAAGGTGAACGATGAGAGGATGTGTAGGAGTACACAGTGGGTTGTCTCGTTGAACACCGCCTTAAGCATCGAGTTCTTGTATGGTAATCCAAGACAAAGAGTACAACCACACATTGGGCTCACTGACCCCTCTCGGCCTAGTACCTTGATCCATGTCGACGTCCAGGAGTCACATTAGTTCGGGCTTTCCATTTGACATCTGCATAGAAAAAGAATGAAGGAATGGTTGCATCATATAGATATGTGAGTGCACCTGTGAGGCAGGAAAACCATCTGCCAGAGGTGGCGTCTCGGTCACTTACATTGTTTGAGTCCGTTTCGTTGATCCGGCCGGGCTCTCGACCGGAGGCAAACTCAGATAGTCGACTCCTGGAATAGACCGGTTGTGAGCGAAGTGTCGTGGTGAACATCCTCGCTGTCACCTCTTGAACGGTGGCGAGACCTGGCGGTAACCGATGGTCATGTGTGTGTAGCTTACACCCTTGCAAGGTTAACAAAACTATTCGAATAGCCGCGTCCGCGGTTAAGGACTACTTGGAACCTGTACCGGATTATTAGACAACTTGAATGGATACTTATAAAACTCGCAGGATAAGCATGAGTGCTATGGTGTGCTTCTCGTGGGGAAGTCGAGGAAGTAACCATAGTGGTGTATTGGTTGGAGATGTAGTGGACTCGTGTACGCTTCTTATCTCAAGTCTGGTACTCGTAGTTCAGGATTAGCCAAGTCAAAGCTGGCACTTCTGCATGATGAAACCCCACCTCCCTTTACCTTGATACTTGAGCATGAGTAGTATAGATCTGATGTAAGTCTTGCTGAGTACGACTTTGTACTCACGTTTGCTTATTCTATGTTTTAGATGAGAACCCGGACCCCGATGGAGTCACCGACCTGAAGCTCGACGTTGACTAAGTTAGCATAGTCCCAGACAGCAGTCTGGTCCCTCGTGGAAGGGCATGTTTGTTGTACAAGGCTTCTCTAAGCCATTTGTTAATCTTGTCTGTACTCAGACCTAATTTGCTTCCGTTGTATGATGTAATGTGATCACAGACATGTGATCTTTGTATGCTCTATGTATATATCAATAAAGAGTACTTTGTAGAGTTATGTGATGATACTTGCTGTTCATACTAGGCATGTGTGCTGCGTGCATGTTTATAACATGCATGTCTTAGTATGGGTTTTCGAGACCTTAGTTGTGATCTGGCTGGCGGTCGTTTATACACCAAGTGGCCCTTAGATGTGCGCAGCTTGGGGCATCGCGATGCGATTGTTCGTGACTCCGTCACGTGCACACTTTGTGGTATGATCGAGCCCGCCCTAGACCCCGACTAAGTGATCGGGCTGGAGTAAGTCTATGTAAGAGTTAGGATTCAATCGATAACATGGTTGAGGCGACTTGTCTATGAGTATGGGATTCACCACCCATAAGCATTTAGAGTTGTGAGCGGATGATGAGGACCCATCTCAGATGATCATCCGGCCTGGATGGGATGCCCCTCACGTTCGATGCTTACCGAGAACGTTCTGTGCTTGGCCTTGTCTGCTCAGACGAGTGGGTACGGTTCTCGGCTCTCCATGTGATTGTATCGTGATTGGAATTACATACGCTAACCCCGGGTCCCGACAGACTTGGTATCAGAGCAGGACTGTCTGTAGGATTATCAAACCCTTGGTCGAAGTCGAGTCTAGCATTCTTTAGTTATATAGTTACTCTGGGTATAAGGGAACAACGTAAGGCTTCTTTTTCTCCTTACCCTCATCGATCTGAGTTCTGGGTCACCCTTATCTTTTCTACGGGATGATAGGACTAGGCTCATCTATGTCTTACTAGAACATCTCGTTGAGTGCTTCCTTGTAGCCGTAGGACAGTTGTGGTCGTCCAGACTCATCGTTTTGTTGAGTTCCTTGAGGAAGTTTTGTCCAATCTCCTCGAGGTTGTTTCGTTTTCCATCCCGGTGTAGCCGTTATGCTGCCCGATTTATCCCGTGATTCTATGAATCTTTTCCTTTGCTTTACAATCTTTTCCTCCTAGTTATGTCCTCTTGTCTTTGATTCCATCATACAACCTGTTCTGATTGTTGATTTTTATCACACAGGATGTCAGGTGGAACTCGTAGTGCTGTTCGTCGGAATCGAGACCCTGTTCGGAATCGAAATGATGGTGAACCTCTACCACCGCCTTCTGCGGTGGAAATCATGATGGAAGCTGAGAAGAATCGACGTGATCAAACACGCCTGCTGGAGCTCATCGAGCAGAATACCGCTTGTCAGCGTAATGTGGTCGTGAGCATTCCGGATTTCATCCTCCTCAAGCCACCGGTATTTCGATGTTCTTCTGAGCCCCTTGAAGCTGATGATTGGCTCCGTTCCATCGAGCGTAAGCTTGATACTGCACATGTTGCTCCCGATGATCGAGTTATATTCGTGGCATACTTTCTGGAAGGTGCTACCGCTGAATGGTGGGAGAACTATGATGCTATGCAGCCAGATGGTCACCTAGTGACTTGGCAGGAGTTCCGTGATGCCTTTCGAGGGTTCCACCTTCTGGATGAGTTGATGGAGCGCAAGAAAGAAGATTTCTGCAACCTGACTCAAGGAGAGATGTCCATCCATGAGTATGTGAGAGAGTTCAACCGTCTTGCTCGTTATGCCCAAGATGAGATCACCACCGATGCTAGAAAGTAGGCAAGGTTCCGTAAGGGACTTAGCCCCATCCTTCGTCATGATCTCAACCTCCTTGAATTTTCCACCTTTGAGGATTTAGTCAACAGATCCTTCAGAGCTGAGCATGGCAATGAAGTGTTCGGCATGGTCGATTGCTTGGGAGCAATCGGCCTTGCGACTGCCTAGCTCGGCCCAGCAGCAGCCCAATTGGCCTCCTCCTTGTCTTGAAAGAATGCTTTCGTCTGGGTGACCCTACACGGGTATCATTCCCCCGACAGCCCTGGTCCAGCGAAGCAACGGAACGTGATGGATTCAGACCAGTAGTCCTGCAACAGGACGGTTTGCGTGTGGTGGAGCTCTCTCTATCCATCCCTGTATCCTTGCTCCAATTGCGGAACTACACGTGAGGGCGAGTGACGAGGGGATACCCCCACGACTCCTCACTGTGATGGTACCTGGTGCGCGTCAAGACTGGCGGCCCACTAGAAGCCTCACGAACCGACATGACGCCCAAGACTTGAGGCGCAAGAGAAGGAATCTTACTTTTAGTTGATTAGGACTCATGTAAACCCATACCTGGTTATCTATATAAAGCGAGGTAGGGACACCCCTCTAGACAACCTCTCGAGGCATAGAACTAGAAATATCTGTCTCCACCAAAAGCCCTCGCGACACCCCTATACATCATCATCAATACAAGATCAGACAAGCAACAATAAGGGTGTTCCCTTCGCGTCTTGAAGCTGGGTAAATCGTGTCCCGTGTGTTGCTTGTCCATCGTCCGAATCCTACCAGCGCGCGACCACCTTCCTCCTATACAAAACCTAGGGTATCTAACCCTAGGATTTGCCGTGATCATACCTCGTCAATTGGTACCGACCGTGGGGAAGACACACGCGTTGGAATCACGGATTCGGCGGCTCCAATCATCATCAACAACGGCGGCTAAATCGCATCTGGCCACGACTGCGTGATCATCGGCGCCACCACCTCATCATCTCCACTTCAAGAGTCATTACACGGACCTCCCTACGCCAAGCTCCTTTGTATGGGTCTCTCCCATACCGAGCTCCATCGCGCAGGTATCGACACGTCGAGTCCCTTCGGCACCTCTCCGCGCACCTTCATTACGTCAACTCCGTCGTGCAACTCTGCCACCTCATCACTCGGGGGTTGTTGGACTCGGGGGATGAACGTTGCAGTCTCCATCACATTGAATCCTTCCTCTACATCGACTACGACCGTGGCATAGACTCCGTCCTGTACATAGACACAGGCCGCGACATCGACTCCGTCCGCTGCATCGACCCCATTATCTGTATCAAGACCTTCCGCCGCATCGACTTCGCTTCGCCACGTCGACTACTCATCGCCAACTGCTCATCTTCGACTCCCTCCGCCGCGTCGATCCTATAGCTAAGTTTCTTTACACTCTTATATGCTATGATTTCAAAACCTATATGCATTATCTTTCAATCACAAAATCCGACTATGCAGTCGCGCACAACCCTCTTAGGGATACAAAACTATCCTTTGGATCATGCTCAGTTTTATCTACTGTTTATTCGTGTTCGTCGAAGTAGTGAGGCTGGGTACCAAAAGGCCGACCTTGGCTTCAGGTTCAACAAGTCTGGCATCGCATCCCTATTACCCGGCAAGAGTATGCTGCCAGAGGTCTTCCTACTCATGAAAAGACACGCATAAACCATATATGTTGCTACATTACCCACTCAATAAAAGTGCAATGTCTACAAATCACGCACCTTAGAATTGTTTTGTATATCGCGCAAGTACACCTTGATACAGTTGCATATTTTTCTCCTTCCCAGCAGGGGCTCGGAGTCTGGGCGCCCTCGTGACACGGCGATGCCAACATCCTCGTCCATGACCGGTCCCTACAACAACTCACTCCTACGGCGCAAGACCCGAGTCGAGCACTTCCTCGGATGACAATTACTTAACAACGAAAAAGTTTTGAGTCTATGCTCGACTACAAGCAGTCGAACATTGCCTTGGGGGATACTCCCATCGGGAGCGCTGACGCGCACCCGATGAGCACTACTCGCGTATCCAATAAGAACGACGGGGTTAGCTTAACAACAACTTGAGCCTATGCCCGACTCTATGAGTCGCACATAGCCTCGGGGGCTACTCCCATCGGGAGCGCTGACGCGCACCCGACGACTGCTGCTCGCACATTCAACAAAAATATGAACTCGACTGCAATTTCGATGCTTCATCCAAATACTCCCATCGGGAGCATACTCACGTCAACTTCGACTGTTCATCAGCAAATGATGTATGGATCCTCAGAAGAATTGATCCTGTTACTTGTACAAGGTCATCCACCCGACGAAGGATCAAGTGCTCACTCAAAGACGACAAACTATCAAAAGAAGATCCCGAAAGGTTAGATTGCTCACTCGACAAACTTACGAGTGATCATACAACTCTCAAAAAGCGACACACACTACGGCAGCTAATGCAGATTGGAGTCCCTGCGCGACTCTTCGAGTCCCCTAGGCACTCGGGGGCTACTGACGAGGGGATACCCCCATGACTCCTCACCGTGAGGGTACCTAGTGCATGTCAAGACTGGCGGCCCACTAGAAGCCTCACGAACCGACATGAAGCCCAAGACTTGAGGCGCAAGACAAGGACTCTTACTTGTAGTTGATTAGGAATCATGTAAACCCCTACCTGGCTATCTATTTAAAGCTAGGCAGGGGCATCCCTCTAGACAACCTTTCGAGGCATAGAACTAGACATATCTCTCTCCACCAAAAGCCCTCGCGGCACCCCTGTACATCATCATCAATACAAGATCAGACAAGCAACATGTAGGGTTTTTCCTTCAGGGGGCTGAAGCTGGGTAAATCGTGTCCGGTGTGTTGCTTGTCCATCGTCTGAATCCTACCAGCGTGCGGCCACCTTTCCTCTTGTACGGAACCTAGGGTATCTAACCCTAGGATTTTCCGTGATCATACCACATCAGTGAGAGAGGAGGAAGGATGGGACAAACGAGGGGAGCCCCCCTTATATAGGCGTGGGGGAGGGTGCCACCTCCCTTGGTTGAGCCCTCCCCCCTTTAGGGTTTATGTGGGGAGGCCCCACAAGGGCCCTTGGCCCTTGGGGATGGCACCCTCCCCCTAGTGGGCCCAAACTTGTGGCCCATTCGGGGTTAGCCTTTTTATTTAATTGTTTTAAATATACATTTGATGTTTAATTCATTAATTAAATACTAAAAAATATTTAAATGAGTCTTCAATCAATTCGAAACTTTTTCCGATGCCTCTATGGAACAATTTCAAAGATCCCTAAATGTTGTATACGCTTATGCGTGAAACTCTACGGTTCGGTAATGCGCAGACATGACCGAGGAAATTCTTCAATCAATGACCAACAACGGGATCGGGAAACCCATGATGGCCTCCGTGCTTTCCACGAATCAACTTCATCGTTTGAACCTTAAACATCGAGTCCTAATCCCTTTGTCAGAATGATACTTAGTTTCTCCGAGCTTTGATCTTCGATATCCTTATGACTAGTTCAATCTCGTTACTGAGAAACATATTTACTCGTTCCAGTGATGTTACATCCCTTTGACCTAGTCACATGCTGGCAAGATTCATATATGCAATCACACCGAGTGGGCCCAGAGTATCTATCCATCTAGAGGATGGAAAAATCCCGATCTCGATACATACGCCTCAACATATTAATTTGTAATACCCGAGTGACACCTTTATGATCGCCCCTGTTATGGTGTGAAAGTTGATGCAATCAAGGCACTCCGGTGATAGAGATTAGATATGATCTCGCCGTCTAAGGATTGGGCTACTATGTTATCTTAGTAATCGCAATGTTGAACTATGCGACTGGATCACATTGCAATACTTATGGTGGGCGTGTGTTCATCACATCATTCACCTAATGATATGACTCCATTGTCAATAGACATAAATGCCCCATGATCAGAAAACCTTGATCATCGGTTGATAAATGGACAAGTTGAATAGAGGCTAATAGGCACTTTGTTTGTTTACATACTACATGTGTATTAATGTTTCCACTTAATGCAGTTATAAAATTGTGTATGTTGTACACAGTCATCAGTGATGAATTTATATGAAAAACATGTTGAATGATATAAATAATAATTAAACAACTTAATTATGTAACCGTATGGAATGTAATATGAAATAAAAAATGAGACTATTATTTAATAATCACATCATTAAATGCATGTAATAAAAGCATGTTCATATCAACCATCACACACAGTATATTTCAAAGCCATCACAATAATTCATAACTTACACCGCATACACATCAAATTTTACAACTGACATGACAATACATAATTGAGCAATAAATTTGGCATGTAACGTCTAAAACCTTTTAAAACTAACATAATAGATGAATCTCATATACAAATATGTTGAAGTGGAAGGCGAATATTGATGGTGTCATTGACGGGATCGTCAATACCATCTGGTGTCACAGCCCTGCAAAACACAAGAAAAATTACTACCTCTTTTTTCCAAGGTCCTGTTCATAGCGTTAAGATAAGTAGAATAAACATGCAACTATTATTTTTTGCAAAATGTCACATATGTCGGAGTACTGTATCTTACAGTGATAGTGAATTGATATAAAGAATCAATCTTCACACGTATCATCCGACACTTTGTTGATCTCAGCTATCAAATTTGGTCCTGCTACCTCTTTGGCATAGTGGAATTCATGGAAAGATCATCTTATTTCACCAATTTTCAGACATGACACCACCCTGCAGCATGCGTCCGAGGCGGAGATATGAGTCAGAGAATGCAAATTAACCACGGGGGTGAGGAAAGAGACAGCAAATCACCTAAGGGACTTTAGAGAACGCAAACTTCTTCATTCTGATGGCTTAAACTTCATGGGCTGCTGGAAGCAGGAAGTGCTTTACCTTCAGCAAAATTTCCTTCTATAAAGTTGATATCCTTGTGCCATAATTCTTTCTTCCTGTGATCCCCTCTCAGTGTGTTCCTTGCAAAATAAGGAAAAACTCATAAGTAACACAACAAAACATAAGTAGAAGTGACATTATTAGAACATCATATTTTGGTTTTGATGAAAGAAGTAATAGAAATGAGGATGCAAACAACCACGGGTGGATGACGAATGAGGTAGCAGATCAGCCGAGGGACTTTAAAGAACGAAAATTTCTTCATCCAACTGGCTTAAGCTTCATCAGCGGTCGGTAACATAAAGTGTTTTACCGTTAGAAAAATTACCATCCTTTGCGAGCATCATTACTCAAGTATGACTCATTCATATAAGTAGAAGGACTTGGTATAGTGGAGTTGTAAATACAAGATTTTTCCACTCATTGATTCCAAAGTTATGTTCATCAATATAGTTAATCCATTTTTTTGCAACATTATTTGAAAGACGTAAACAACATCATAAATTCCCAACATTCGACAGTACTACTCTCGTCCTGGGTACTTTGAGCAGTTATATGATCGTAAAAAGATATAATGAATGATATTCAATAAATGATGTGATCGACGTATCATAGCTGCTCAGATTACCCCAGGATGAGAGTAATATTGATGACTGATCGTTAGGTACAATGCGGTTTAGTTCTTTGATTTTGTGTTGCAACAAAAGAGAGCAACTATATCTACTGTTAGGACTTCGAAATCAATGATGAATGGATACATCTTTCTTGCACCTACAATCCTATAATATACATCCTTCCACTTGTAAGAATCAGTCTAACTTGACTCGTGATGCAGAGCTAAGCAAACCGACATAGAGATAGGAGGGCTGAACCACTGTCAGAACCCCAACTAGGGTAAGTGCTAGGGTTTGCTTGACCCTTTTTGCATCATGAAAAATTCAAAAAGGAAATTCAAAAATGGGGAAGCAGAAAGCCCTGAGAATTTAATTGAAATGGCCAGATACAAATCCTTTTCCAAAAATCTTTTGAATGCTTGGAAAATTCCTATAGATGATGCTGATCATTTTAAAAATGATTTGGGATCAATCCCATGCACATGGATTTTTCTAATATTCAAATAGTGGCTTTGGAAATTAAAATAACCCTATTTGAATTGAAATTCAAAATATATTGAATTTCAAAAATGCCCAAATTCCATATGTGACTAGCTACTGGTCACCTAGGATTTATAAAAATGTTTGGGCATTTTACAAAATTGCTCTGCTATTTTTATTTGGGGCAAAACAAATAAACAGAAAAGGAAAAACAGAGAAGAAATAAAAAGGGGAACACCCTGGCCATTCGGCCCAACTCTTTCTCCCCCCAGCCTTCCAGCCCAGCCCACCTGGGGAGGGCACATGCGTCTTCCTCCCCAGGACAGGCAGGCAGCACGCCGGCGACCGCCGTGGGCGTGCCAGGCAGCTGCCTGCTTCCCCCTCCCTTCCCGTGGCGCCTGGAGACGCCCAGAACGCCACCGCGTCCATTCCCCCTCTCTCTGGACCTCCTCCCCCTCTCCTCCTCGCCGTTCTCGCGACGACCGAAGCCGCGCCGGAGCACCGCCGCCGCGTACTCGTGGCCATCGACCTCCTCCCGGCAAGCTGATCTGTCCAGACGAACCAGCGCTGACGTCTCCACCGGACCCCCCAGCTAATCGAGCCCGAGGACGCCCGGAGCCCACGCCAGCTTCTTCGAGACCCCGCCGGAGCCGGAGAAGACCGCCGTCTAATTGCGTCGTCTTCGCGCGCCCCAGCCTTCGCCGTTGCCTCCGTGAGCTTCAGGGTGAGCTCCTCGCCATTTTCCCCCATTCCACGCTCTCTCCCGTGCACCGTAGTCCCTCCTCCACCTCACCAGTGGCCGGCCGCCGCCCCTCGACATCGTCGGCGTCGTTTTAGCCCTCCCCGAGCCCCCCTAGTGGCACGGCTTGATGCGGACGAGCCCGGAGCTTCTTCTCGTGCAAGCGGCGCCCGATTTGGTGGCCATTTTCGCCACCCAGTACCACGCCGCCGTGCTCGACGTCGCCGGCGTTGAGCCGCCGGCGAGTTGGGATTAGACTAACCTAATCACCCAGCTAACCCACCCCGAGTCCATGACATGTGGGCCAGCCCCCCCTAAACCCTCTGTTAAGCTAATTCAAACCGGGAGATTAACCCCTGAGGCTGACAGAAGGGACCCACAGGTCAGGAGCCCCCACACGTCATGCTGAGGTCAGCATGACGCATTAAATCAAATTTCCAGTTTTTAAAAGAATTATTTAAAACAGAGAAAAATCCAGAAAATGAGTTAAACTTGGGAAATTCATAACTAATTCATATGAACTCCAAATATAACAAATAATATGTCTAAAAATATCAGAAAAATCCAAGGATTATGAATATGGACTCTGTTTTCATGTTTGACCAATTAAAATTGGGTGAACAGTGCAAAACATCCATATGGCTTTCATTCAAATTCAAATTTGAAGCACATTTGCAAATGACTTTGCATTTGACTTCTTTTAAATGGAATTGTAAACACATTGTGACCAAGAACATCACCATTTCAATATTGATCATGTGTTTGATGCATTGCAAATAAATTTATACCTTTTTTGATTGTTTGCTCGATAGACGTGCAACTGGAATCGGAGGCCACCCCCTTCGTTGAAGACACCGTTATCGAACCTCGACAGCAAGGCAAGCAAACCCCATTGATCATGTCTATAAAATCCTATTTTCCCTCTCAGTCTCGCTTATGCATGTTTAGGAGATCACCGAGACACGTTCTTTCGCATAGTTAAACCCATTCCGATGCATGACCTATCATTCTGTCACCGTATTAAGCAAACCACAATCCTAGCAGATTTAGGAGTTGAATGATGAGCATGTGGCCCCTGCACTGTTACTGCTTTGCTGCTTAGTGATACAATGATGATGTTTTGATTGTGAGTCGGGATGGAATGAACACAGTGGTGTTGATGAAAGTGAAACATGTTGGTGAATCCACCCTAAGCAAAGGTGAACGATGAGAGGCTGTGTAGGAGTACACAGTGGGTTGTCTCGTTGAACACTACCCTAGGCCCCGAGTTCCTGTTTTGTGATCCAAGACAAAGAGTATGACCACATGTAGGGTTTTATGGGAGCCCCGTTTGGCCTCTTTACATACCCGATCCGGTCCAGGAGTCACAATAGATTCGGGCTTTCCATTTGGCATGTGCATAGAAAAAGAATGAAGAAAAGGTTGCATCATCCTAGATATGTGGGTGGACTTGTGAGGCAGTGAAACCATCTGGCAGAGGTGGCGTCTCGGTCCCTTACATTATCTGAGTCCGTTTCGTGGAACCGGCCGGACTCTCGAGCGGTGCCAAACTCAGGTAGTCGACTCCTGGATTAGAGAAGGTGATGTGAGGTTAGTGCCTTGGTTTCATCCACGTCCGACATCCGCTTGAAGGATGCCAAGAACGAGGCGATAAGTGATGACACGCGTGTGAAGATGTACACCCCTGCAGGGTAAATGAACTATTCGAATAGCCGTGTCCGCGGTTATGGACTACTTGGAAACCTCTACTTGATCATAGACAACTTGAATGGATACTTATAAAACTCGCAAGATAAGTGTGAGTGCTATGGTGTGCTTCTTCGTGGGGAAGTCGAGGAAGTAACCATAGTGGTGTATTGGTTGGAGATGTAGTGGACTCGTGTACGCTTCTTACCTCAAAGTCTGGTACTCGTAGTACAGGATTAGCCAAGTCAAAGCTGGCACTTCTGCATGTGAAACCCTACCTCCCTTTACCTTGATACTTGAGCATGAGTAGTATAGATCTGATGTAAGTCTTGCTGAGTACGACTTTGTACTCACGTTTGCTTATTCTATGTTTTAGATGAGAACCGGACCCCGATGGAGACACCTTCGTGAAGCTCGATGTTGACCTTGGTAGTATAGTCCCAGACAGCAGTCTGGTCCCTCGTGGAAGGGCATGTTTGTTTACAAGGCTTCTCTAAGCCATTTGTTAAACTTGTCTGTACTCAGACCTAATTTGCTTCCGTTGTATGATGTAATGTTGATCACAGACATGTGATCTTTGTATGCTCTATGTGTATATCTATAAAGAGTACTTTGTAGAGTTATGTGATGATACCTGCTGTTCATACTAGGCATGTGTCCTGCGTGTATGATTATAACATGCATGCCTTAGTATGGGTTTTCGAGACCTTAGTTGTGATCTGGCTGGCGGTCGTTTATACACCAAGTGGCCCTTAGATGTGCGCAGCTTGGGGCATCGCGATGCGATTGCTCGTGACTCTGTCACGTGCACACTTTGTTGTATGATCGAGCCCGCCCTAGACCCCGACTAAGTGATCGGGCTGGAGTAAGTCTATGTAAGAGTTAGGATCCAATCGATAACATGGTTGAGGTGACTTGTCTATGAGTATGGGATTCACCACCCATAAGCATTTAGACTTGTGAGCGGACGATGAGGACCCATCTCAGATGATCATCCGGCCTGAATGGGATGCCCCCTCACGTTCGATGCTTACCGAGAACGTTCTGTGCTTGGCCTTGTCTGCTTAGAGAAGTGGGTACGGTTCTCGGCTCTCCATGTGATTGTATCGTGACTGGAATTACATACGCTAACCGGGTCCCGACAACCACCGCCTGTATGCCACACCTGAGATAGCCACGAACGTCCGGGAATAAGTAAACATATAGGTGTAGCATGGCAGCGGAGTTGTCGGTTTTCTTTCTTGATCTGCGGATTGCTTTGTTTCGCAGGAATCCCATTTTTTATAATCCTCCTTGTACTCTTCCATTCCTGGGATAAGATCAGAAATCGGAGAATAATTAATCCCAACAGATTGTTGGGACCCTTTTATTCTTAAAGAATTGAACGAAATAAAGAGTGAAATTGAACACCATGTTACAACTCTAACATTACACCACATTGCTCATGTAAGTGTTATTGAAGAGCATATTACATGATGTCATTACATTGCAAAGGGAAACCTAAGATAATGAACTAAGCATAAGCTGGCTAGTTGAACATAGGCATTACGTAAGCTGAAACGAGCTACTCCTCATCTTCATCAGAGATGATGATGGTCTCTTTCCCCTTAGAAGAGGGCGAGATCTGCACATCGTGGGTGCCCTGCTCGTGGTCGGTGTGGTTCACCAACCTGCTGGATATAGAGTTCATGTAAGCACGAGCACGCTGAGAAAACATAGCGTAGGGTTTGTCGTAGGCGACGACGGTGCCCTCAAAAAACACCAAGAGCTTCTACTCAAAGCAGACAACCTTGAGGCAGCGTCATTGCGTGACGCGTTCAAGGTGGCCTCGAGGGCCATGTGCTCTTCGAGGATCTTAGGGTCCGCGCGCATGGAAGCCACTGTGGCCTCGTCAACGAGTGCGGCCGCTGACGAGGGGGTGACCCCACGACTCCTATGGATGAGCCTACCCGGTGTACCCGAAGAAAGAAGGCCCACACAGATGCCGCCTGGGCCCAGCCTTGGCCCACTAGTGGCACCGACGTAGGAGTCCGCAAGTCATAAGGAAGGTGCAAACTTGCCGTATGGAACAAGATCATGGTTAGGAAACCTCATCTGTAATCCAGGACGGACTCCCCGAGACCTAGCCTAGTATATAAGGGCTAGGAGGGGAGACGTCGAGATCAAGCAATACACAATCTATAACCCTAGCCTTGCGCGCACTAGCCTCGGATTCCCTGTAATCGCCATCTCCAATCAATAATATCGAGCAGGAACGTATCCTCCTGTTAGCCGACAAGCTTATCGTCCAACCTGTGCCTCTCATGACTAACCCAAGGTCCCTGACCATGGGATTTGCCGGGGTACATCCCCGTGAATTGGCGCCGTCCGTGGGGAACACACAGGTTGGGAACGCGATCTCGGCGGCCTCATCAGCATCTTCAACACCCATTGGCGCGACGACTTCACCAACGCTCTTCGATCCGACGACCCAGGCGGAATCCGATCTGTTCGGGTGCCTTGGTTTCACAGCCCACCTTTCGACTCTCCGACCAATCTTCGCCGACCTACGCTCCGGCATCAACCTGATCTTCGGAGCATATCAGATCTACATCAACCACTGGGGCGCCCTCCGCCTCACGGACGACGCCCGAACACCCGCGACGACATCTACAGCAACAATCGACGCAGTCGCCACCCGCGCGACCACCCTTCAGGCCAGCCGCGACTGCCCACCCAAACCAAGGCTCCGCGTCGCCCGCGATCGCTTGACTGGACCCTCGGCCCGGAAAAGCAGCATCACACGCACGAGAAACAAGGCAGCCGGGGCACCATCCTAGGTGTTCATGGCAGAAGTCGACGCGCCACCAGCAAACGGCAAGGGCCAGGACGACGACTCGAGCACTCACCAAGCCAACGGCAACACAAAAGCGCCCGGAACCACCAATAAGATCGTCGTGAAGCTGGGAGACGTGGGAAGAATACCAATGAAAGTACCACAAGGACAAGAACAGAGCAACCACAAGAGCGACAAGCCATCAAGCAGTAAGCAACAAACCCCGAGTGCGACGGTGGATGACCTAACCAAAGAGCGAATCTACCTGACCAAAGAATCAATGGCCAAGGTTAAAGACGCAGTCGAACACGGGAAGTTACTATCGGCAAGCGCAACAAGGAACGAGCTCAGGCATACAACAAATTGGCAAGCGAGCTAACCCGGCAAGCGAGACAACATCGCCTAGAGCTGGAGAAGGAAGAAAGGGCGGCCACCGAGCAGAAAAGCAATCGCAAGCCACCTCCAAGAGACGACTCCCCGGATCACGGCTCCCCTCTCCGCAATAAATCGAAATTCAGCAACCTGCGACGAATAGACAAGAAGAGAGTGGTCCGGAAGCTCGACGACGACTTCAAGCTAGAAGAGGAGGACGACGAAGAGGAACCCCTCACACCAGCAGAAGCCCTTATAAGTGCCCGAGACTACCTATCCCGTGCCCAGAGGAACAGGCAGAACAGACCAGACCGCAACACTTCAATAGCCTTACAGATAATGAAGGACGCCATCGCCGCCTCAGCACCCAAAAAATCAAGTGCAAGGCGACCGACCCGTGCAAGGACACCAGACAGGGACCCCAGCTCACCCGATGACGACGACAGCAGCGACGACTAGCGCAAACGCTCCGGCAAAAACAGGGAACACGACAGCGACGACAACGACAACAGGAGCCGCAGCAGTCGACGAGACGCTCGCGACGACATCACACAGAACAAAGTCAACCGCAGCAGACGAAGACGCGCAGCACACGAAGAGTACTCGGACGAAGAAGCCTTCGACGAAGAAATCGAGCCATGCGGAGCACTATGCTTCACGCGTTCCATACGCGAGACGGGAATGCCGAGCGGGTTCAAATTGAACTCCACAACGCTCAAATACAATGGAATCGAAGAGCCAGAGGCGTGGCTCGACGACTACTTAACAACAGTCAAGTTCCAGCGAGGGACCAACTTCATGACAATGCAGTATGTGCAGCTCATGCTCGAGAGCTCGGCAAGACACTGGTTGAAGAACCTCCCGCGAGGATCCATCAACTCATGGAGGCAGTTCCGTGAAGCCTTCATTGAAAACTTCAAATACACATACAAGAGACCGGCATCACTCGAGGAACTGCGGGCATGCAAGAAAGGAACCAGGGAAACCTTGCGAGCCTACATCCATCGGTGGACCATACCCAAGACATATCAGACGAAAGCGCAGCGCATCGAACTCAAGGAATCGCTCGGGCAGATGAAAGTCTGAACACTCGCACGGCTGCTGGAGCAAGCCAACAGCTGGGTAGACGGCGAGGATTCCGTTCGCAACAAAACAGAAATCCACATCACACGCTCAGAACACGACTACAACTACCACAACGGATAAAGAGGACTCGACCATCGAAGGAAGCGACCCAGGTGCAGCTTCTACGACGACAGAGGACCCGACATGGTCGCCGCAGGCTTCCTAGACGATAGAGACGGCAGGCATCGTGACGACGGCAGGATACAACACAGAGACAACCTCGAAGATGCGCCCCAAGCTCAGAAACGAGACTGGAGGACGAGGCTGCCGCGCGACAGCACCAGAACATACCGCTCGGCCAAAGAACAACTCGACGGACCGTGCTCGATACACGGATTCAGAGACGAATGAGGGGAGCTCAAATCAGGACACACCCTCAGGAACTGCAGAAGCTTCAACGAGTTGGCGGAGGAAAAAAGCCGATTCGCGACAACAGCGGCCCAGCCACTCGCGAGCATAGCAGTCGGGCCCATCGCCCACGATGCACCGCCAGCCCCTCCCCTACCAGCAAGGCAAGTGGCCGCAATCCAGCAACGGCGCAGGACACCAGATGCAGAGGAGCAGTACCCAGAAGCCCACGACATGATCTACATGATACAAGAAGGCAGGCCTTCAATTAGGCAGCAGAAGCAGGTCACAAGACAAGTCTTCCTCGCAGCCTCCTCACACCCCGCTATCCCGGAGTACTTGCTCGGGTCCGAAACAGATATTACCTTCTCTCAGGAAGACCACCCGCCTGCCATCCCTTGACCAGGACATGCCGCACTAGTGCTCGAGGCCAGAATAGGGAACTACGACATGTCACGAGTATTCATGGACGACGGCAGCGGGATCAACATCATCTTTACAAGGACACTCGAAGAAAAGCTAATCCAGATCTCCGCGCTGAAATCCTCAAGCACAACCTTCCACGAGATTGTGCCAGGAAAAGCAGTCTACCCTCTAGGAAAGATAAGCCTGGAAGTGGTCTTTGGTGAAGCGACTAACTTCCGCAAGGAGATCCTAGACTTCTAAGTGGTCGAATGGAAATCGCAGTACCACGCAATCCTCGGACGACCGGCCTTCGCCCGCTTCATGGAAGTGTCTCACTACGCCTACCTTAAGCTAAAGATGCCAGGGCCTCACGGTGTCATCACAATCAGCGGCAGTTTCGTCCGGTCCGACCGCTGCGACAAGGATTTCCACAAGATATCATAGGCCTTTGAAGCCCACCAAGCCAGCGAGACCACGGGACCCGCAGAAGAAGCAATCCCATAGAAGAAGCTGCCACCCGAAGGACCCGAGCACTCGGAGAAGAAGCCATTCAGCACTTAAGGCTGCCACGTCGCCGTTTTTAATAAAAGGAGACTGTCCTCATCAGAACGCCCCCCATTCTTACTAAATGTAAGAGACATCAGGAAGAATATTGAAAAATGTTTTTCCAAAAATTGATCCATTGGCACTCGGGGGCTCGCCGCAGCAGCCACCCCCCGAGGCGTTCTTCTCAATCGCGACATAAACAAAATTGGCACTCAGGGGGCTCGCCGCAGCAGCCACCCCCCCCCCCCCCGAGGAGTTCCTCGCAATCGCGACATAAATAAAATTGGCACTCGGGGGCTCGCCGCAGCAGCCACCCCCCGAGGCGTTCTTTGCAATCGCGACATAAACAAAATAGGCAATCGGGGGCTCGCCGCAGCAGCCACCCCCCGAGGTGTTCCTCGCAATCGCGACATAAATAAAATTGGCACTCGGGGGATCGCCGCAGCAGCCACCCCCCGAGGCGTTCTTTGCAATCACGACATAAACAAAATCGGCACTCGGGGGCTCGCCGCAGCAGCCACCCCCCGAGGCGTTCCTCGCAATCGCGACATAAATAAAATCGGCACTCGGGGGCTCGCCGGTGCAGCCACCCCCCGAGGAGTTCCTCGCAATCGCGACATAAATAAAATTGGCACTCGGGGCCACCCCCCGAGGCGTTCCTCGCAATCGCGACATGGCGTTCCTCGCAATCGCGACATAAATAAAATTGGCACTCGGGGGCTCGCTGCAACAGCCACCCCCCGAGGCGTTCTTCGCAATCGCGACATAAAAAAATCGGCACTCGGGAACTCGCCGCAGCAGCCACCACCCGAGGCGTTCCTCGAAATCGCGACATAAATAAAATTGGCACTCGGGGGCTCGCCTCAGCAGCCACCCCCCGAGGCGTTCTTCGCAAATCGCGACACACAAGGGCTCGCCACAGCAACAAAACTATTTACCTACAGTACACCAAGAAGAAGCGTATACAAAGGAAGGAAGCATCTAACCCCCAGGCTCCATCTTCGCCTTAATCAGGGCACCCAGATAACGATCGTTCTCTTCACAAACTCGCTCCACAACTCGGCACGCAGGCTCATCGACCGCCGAGTAATGCTCATTCATCGGGTAATCCCTGCCACCAGGAGGACCCCCCACCACTTGAGAAATATCAGCCCCCGGCCAGTGACTATGGACCAATCCCAAAGCAGCACGGGCTCCAGCATGAATCTGGTGATTCATCACACGACGCAGCTCTGCAGGCTGAGAAAATACGCGGCAAAGCATCTCGAAGGACGACGACACCACCTGCAGCGGATAAAACTCATCATGGATCCTACCCAGCACCTGCTGACAGTACCGCAGAGCAGCCGGCACCCGCTCATCTTGAAGACTAAGCACAAAAAATGCTCGAGCACGAGCCCCATCTGCCCAGAAAGGATTGCTCGCCTGCACTTCAGGATCATCCAATCGAGATAGCTCCGACTGGACGGCCATATCTGCATCCCAGGACCGCCCCGACAGCACTTCAAAAAACAGAATCAAAACCAAGACGACGACAGGAAAACTACTAAAGGCAGTCGAGCAATCGAGCAGCAGCAAGACTCACCTCGCAGGAGGTCAGATAAGTTCACCACCCATGAAGCAAGACTATCCAGCATGGCCTCAGCACGCTCGCGTTTGGAACGATGAACTGCTACAACCCCTTCAAGCGACAACCTCTCGCTCAGCGTCCCTCAACCTAAAGCACACAGACTTATACGCGCCCTCGCGAGCGTCCTCCTTCAAAGAACTCCAAGACTGAAGCACGCCTGGGGCGGCCTACCGCAAAATGAACAAAAAGAAAAGACAATCAAACACAACAACAGGACGGCCAAACAGTTTCTTCAATCCAGGTAGCACAGATCCATCACAACAAAGGAGGCATATTACAACCAGAAAGTTCCAAACGACACGACATGGCTACGACCCCCCCTTGCCTACAGAGGAGGGATACTGACCATCCACAACCTCCTGCAGGCGACGAGCCAGAACAGTGGCTCGCGCACTCTGCTCGTCAGTATAAGCAGGGACAGTCTCAACCAACGAATCGTCAATGGCAACTCCGTGCCCCATAAGAACAACAAAGGACGTGGAAAGACCACTCACCACGGTCTCCCCAACTAGCTCTTCCAAGAGGTCCCCGCCATTACCAAATGCAGCAACACGGGCGTCCAGACCAGCAGGTACCTTCATGCCCTCCGGCATGAGATGCTGATGGAAAAGACCCACAACAGTAGAAACTCGGGCACAGACACCCTTGGCAACGTCAACAGCGGCCGACATGGCATCCACGGCCCCCCGGAGAACTCTAGATTGCGATGCAGCCACTTCCGTCACACTCGCACCCGTGGAGGCTGCACTAGGCAACAGAAATCACTACAAAAGGAAGGAGACAAAGCACCCAACAACGAAACAACGACTTACACACAAGCGAGTCCTCCAAGACCCGAAGACGCTCACACTCAACTGCCTCCGCCTGCACAAGCGCATCCTCAGCCCGAGGCAGGCGCACCAGTTCCTCGCGCTGATCGTGCAACTCCTTCTCCTTGGAAGCCAAAGCAGCCTTAAGGTTGGAAACCGTTCTTTCCGCCTTCTCGGCCTGCTTCTCGGCAGTCTAACGACGGTCCGAAAACACAAGACAACACTCAGAATCGAAGACCCAGCAGTTCAAGCACGACAGCACAGGAAGAAATACTCACTACTCATGGCAGAAAAAGCATCCTGGGCAGAAGCGTGGGCCTGCCGCCAACGCTCAGCATCGACCACCAGACGCTCACAGTGCTGAAACACCGGCTACTCGAAGAAAACGGATATTAAAGTCAGAACCAAAGCAAGACTACAACCAATCGCAAGTGCTTGCTTGCAGCCTCGGGGGCTACTCCCATCGGGAGCACTGGCCGTGCTCCCAATGTCGACACAAAGGAAAAACAGAGCCAAGGCAAGACTGCAAGCAACCACAAACACTTGCTTGCAGCCTCGGGAGCTACTCCCATCGGGAGCACTGCCGTGCCCCCGATAACAAAAACTACACAAGTAAACATGAAACAAACTTACCAGCCCAGCTATGCGGTCGAAGAAGTGGATTTTATCCTTGACACCAAGATCACGACGGCCCAAGTAATGACGATCTGGAGCAGCAGGCTCGGCATCAGGAACAACAATACCAGACGCCACTGGAGGAGCAACAACAGGAATCACACCCGCAGCCGGGACAACAGGGGTCACCGACGATACGGGCCGACAAACAGCAGCCGACGAATCCCCAGTATGCTTGGCGGCCGCTCCGGAGTCAGTCGACTGCAGGTCGACAGCAGCCGCACTGGAGGTGGAAGCAACCAGAGAAGTCGCAGCGCTAAAAGATAAACCCATCAGACAAAAGAACGGAGGAAAAACAGCCTCAGCAAAGACAAGCATGTGCTTACCCGCCACGCACAGAGCCAACGCGCAACAACCTCCAAAACCTGGGCCTTTTGAATTCAGCAGCAGAAGGAGACGGCTCAGCAGACGGTACAGACATTGGAACAACACCACTAGTCGTGTCAATTCCCTTGGCGCCCGAAGGCCGCGACCGCTTAACGCGAAAGGGCGCCGGCTCCTCACTATCTCCGGTCCTCGGCAGCTCGATCCCCGTGGACTCGTTTCTCACCAGTGGCACCCACAAGCACGCTGACATCAGCACTCGGCGCAGCATCGTCAGCAGCGGAAGCATCCGGCTCCTCGCAAATATCAGCATCCTCCGGCTGCGGAGGGTTCCACAACACAGGAACATGATCCTACAAAAGCAAGAAACATCATCAGCAAGCAGCCAAACAAGCATCTCCAGTCACATGGGAAATTCAAAAACGCGAACCTGCGGCAGCGCATGATCAGAAGAATACGGAGTGACGAAACCCATCTCGGAAACGTTCGAGCATTTGGTCACTTACTGGATCCGGGCCAGGAGGCCATCGGCATCAAGCTCTTGGCCGGAGCATCTCGTCGAGTCCCCGAGTCCCACATATTGCCACATGGGACGGGCTCGCGACTGCAATGGTTGAACGCGCCTCCCAATGAAAACAGAGATGAGCTGCCCACCGGTCAAGTTGTCCTTCACCAGGGCAATCCTCTCCAAGAATGGAGCCACTTCAGATGACTCTTTCGCAGACAAAGAATGGAACCATGAGGCCTGCTTGACTACCCGCGCTTCAGGATTAAAGGGAGCAAGACCAAATCGTTGCCCAGCAATATGCTGGTCCTTGAGATAGAACCAACTTTTTCGCCAAGCACTGACGGAGTCAAGCATCTCCAAATCAAAGTACGATTTGGAGTCCCTAATGGATATACCCACCTGCCCTACAGCGTACTCAGAGTTCGTCCTCTTTATACAAAAGAGGTGCTTCCAGAGCCCCCAATGGGGATAGATCCCCAAGAAAGCCTCACAAAGGGTAATAAAACAAACAATGTGCAAAATCCCATTGAGAGTCAAATTGTGCAGCTGAAGCCGATAGGTGTACAGTAAACCACGAACAAAAGGGTGAATTGGAAGGGCAAACCCGCGAGGGAAGAACGCCTGAAAGCACACCCGCTCATCGGCCGTGGGAGCAGGAACAAGTTCATCCCCTGGAATCCGCACGGCATCTCCAGCCACCAAGCCATCGGCAATCAGCGGGCCGAGATCTGCAACCCCAAAAGTCGAGCGCTCCCACTTGCCAGACATCTTGGCCTATTTCGGAGCAGCACGGGAGCGCGTTGTCAACAATCCTGCAGCAAGCAGCAACAGGAGGAAGGAGAAGGCTTAAGAACAGGGGAATCTAGCAGCGAGGGGAGAAGGCAATGGCTGGGTAAAACCTAAAATTTACCCAGCTGCTCGGTATTTAACCACCAGCTAGGCGAGCAGGGGCACCGTTCGATCCCAGCGGCCAGTAAACGTGGCACGATCCCACGGCAGGCGAAAAATATGGAAAACCCAAACGGCGCAGCAACAACACCGCCCACTACGCACGCAAAAAGAGGACCATAATCATAGGAAGCGAAAATCTCGGCGAGACAGCGCCAAGTCATTTCCTTTGGCAGGTTACAATGGTCAAGGACACCAGAAAAATCAAGCCAGCATAGCAAGGCGTATCGAGTACGTTTCCCAGCTTCAGAAATTCAACTTTTTAAATCTTTTTCCGTTGAGAATTTTTTTTACTCCCATCGGGAGCATCCCCATGAGAGTTTTCGGGTGCTCCCTCACCCAGAAGTAAAAACGTGCTCGAGTGATTACTCGCACCCATGAGAGTTTCAGGTGCTCCCTCACCACGACACGAGATGAGTAGGCCTGCACTCGCCAGATCAAGCGACCCCGGAGTATCGGGTGCTCCCTCACCCCGAGAGCAAAAGCGATATTTGAGTGATTACTCGCAAAACTCTATATACTGAAGCACTCGACGACCTCCCGAGCAAATATCCCTCTACGCCCGAGCACTCGGAGAAGCTCCACGAGCGACTGCTAAAACCGTCCACTTGATTGTTTATTCCAAGTGGGTGCATTATCTACTAGGCTCCGCGCCTCAATAAAAATACATATTCCTGGAACACGATACACTGTGCCCAGATGCCATGCAAGCTTAGCGTGTAGGTAATACCCCACTGCGAAGATCGGCCGGGCTGGGACTTGCCGAAGAGCGATTTCACTCCCAACCTTTTCCATGCGCATGCATGATAGAAAAAGTCGGGCGGACGCGCCTAGGCTACGAACTTTACTGGCGGAAATTGATCACTGTAAGACCTGCAGCGACATGACTTTTGCTAGACACCAGTGTTCCAAGCTCATGTCGAGGGACATGGGTTTGATTGGGCTATTGCGGTTTTTTCCACTAGTGCAATTCACCAAGGCTCGACCAGTCGACACCTTGGGCCCTTTCAGCTTAGCATCCCTCGAAACAGGTTTTTTCATGGCCCCAGACTGCCAGCGACCCGCGGTTGAACCGTGCATACATCAAAACAACGCTAGAGTGGATTCGAGTCCCTGCGCGCCTCTTTGAGTCCCCCAGGCACTCGGGGGCAACTGACGAGGGGGTGACCCCACGACTCCTATGGATGAGCCTACCCAGTGTTCCCGAAGACAGAAGGCCCACACAGATGCCGCCTGGGCCCAGCCATGGCCCACTAGTGGCACCGACGTAGGAGTCCGCAAGTCATAAGGAAGGTGCAAACTTGCCGTACGGAACAAGATCATGGTTAGGAAACCTCATCTGTAATCCAGGACGGACTCCCCGAGACCTAGCCTAGTATATAAGGGCTAGGAGGGGAGACGTCGAGATCAAGCAATACACAATCTGTAACCCTAGCCTTGCGCGCACTAGCCTCGGCTTCCCTGTAATCGCCATCTCCAATCAATAATATCGAGCAGGAACGTATCCTCCTGTTAGCCGACGAGCTTATCGTCCAACCTGTGCCTCTCATGACTAACCCAGGGTCCCTGGCCATGGGATTTGCCGGGGTACATCCCCGTCAGCCGCGATTTGCCTCTCTGCGGCCAAGTGCTCCTTGAGCTCCAGGCCATGCCGCCTGGGCCATAGTGAAGGCGGGACCTTGGTTTGTGGGATGTGGTGGTGGTGATTTGGATGGGACATGTCGGGCCAACGGTCGTGGCATGGGTGTGTACGAAGAGGGTTGGGTTGGATCTTAACTGACTAGGTAGATGAGGTGAGAATAGAGAGCCGAAGGGGATCCCCGCACGCAGCCACCGTGTTGCATGCTGGTGCCCCATCGGGCACATCATTTAAGCAGGATGCCACGCGCAGCCACCAAGCCGTCTCGCCGCAGCGCCAGCTCCTCCTAGCAACCTGCCGCCTTCACAGTCACCACCACCACAACGTAGGACCCTACGTCAAGCTTGTGCTCTGCCCGACTAGGTCGCCTCGCTGACCGTGGACGAGGGAAGGGAAGAGGGCCCCCGCCACCAGCCATCGTGAGGGGATTTTCCTCGGTGGCTCAAACCAGCAACAGTAGCAGAAAGAGGGTGAGGAGGGGGCTGGAGGGGGAAGGAGGCGACACCACCCGAGCCTCCCATGGGAGGGGCGGCGCGGGGGCTAGGGTTACGCTCGGTAGGAGTCGTAATTGGGACCTCAAGTTGGAATGCTTTTTTCTTTCCTTTCTCTAGCCTCCTATATTCTTCTCCTTCATTGTAGAAAAACCAAATTGTAACCACTAAAGATTTGATGACCTTGAAGGTTATCTTGAGAACGCTTGGTAGTGTAAGGCCCGATATGCGGTACTGTTCCAGATCTAGATGTTTCCATCCAGATCCGGGGACGAAGCACATATCGGTCCCACCGCGACATACGACTAATTCATATGCCCCGGATTTCCAACATGATATCACAACATTACAGATACAAGGATACAACATCTCATACAATCGGCATACAACTGCCTTAATACAATACAACACCGGAAGATACATGTCTGAGTACAGACTACAATCAAATGCCTACTCGCAAAGAGAAAAACATCGATCCCCATAACCACACGGGTCCAGGACCTTCGCCGGGATCCGGCTAACTAGTCGTCGTCGAGTCTCCACGTGAAATGTCGATCACCATACCTGTTGTCGATCAAGAACCCTGAAAAGAGTTTGCGGGTAGTATCATGAGTACAGAAGTACTCAGCATCCAACTGTAGTGGTCATCTGACCCAGCAAGGACTTCATCACTCGTCATTCTAGGACAACTAGTAGTTTACGGTAAGGATGGGGTAAGTGGTGAGGTTGCTGCCGCACTAGCATTTATGAAGTGGCTAACGATCTAGAGAGTAAGACAAGAAGCCAAGCATCCGATGAGGAATCGCCTCCAGCAAGTCTGCTATCAACTACTTACGCAATCATAACACCTATCCTATCCTTGTCCTCCTCTTCGCATCCGGACGAAGAAGAAGTAGTCAAGGCACACACACATTGATCAAGTTACATTAAGATTATCTCATTTGTTGTTGTCTATGAACAGGACGTAGGTCTCAAGTCGTCCATAACCGTGGACAAGACTTCTTGAAAAGATTTAACCCTGCAGGGGTGTACCAACTGCCCATTACAAGGCTTCGCACGCACGCCCATCTCTCTCAGTTGCTACCCATGATAGGCAACCATTTTATGATTTAGTCCCGAGAGATCCGGAACGACAGGTCCCTCTAACTAACAATGCACAAATCCAGGTGGCCCCTGGTGAGTCGACATCCAACTCAAAAGCCGGCCACGCTCTCGAGTCGGCCTCTACCGTCTGGACGAGGTCGGGTTAGCTACCCAAACAGATGTGGGCAGCCCCCTAGCTTCCAGGTGTGGACCAACAAAGAAACCATGTCTCCTTTGGCCTGAGTTGTTTGAAAATCTGCGAGGTCGACACTCGCACACACATGTTTTGCAAAAGGTAAAACCAGCTTGGGCCACCACTAGAAATGTTTGAATCTATATAGGTAAGAAGAGGGGACCCCATATCATCCCACACGCGGTTAGGCACGCTTAGTCTTAAAACCAATACCCGGAACCCGGATCCTCGGTGACTCGAATGGAACAAAGCTTCGGGGCGGGATAGCCTAGACCTTCCATCCTTCGTCGAATATAGTCAACATTATAATAATCATATGATCCACAACAATATAATAATGTGATAGCCCAAACCAAGGAGAAACAGGGTAACATCGTAGCATCCTAAGCATGCATACTAAGCAGGGGCTGAGCAACGATCAATAGTAACATAACAGTACATGGTTTGCTGGGAGGGGACATGGCTGTATCGGTTTGAAAGAGGCTGTAAACATGTGGTAGGATCAAACATCGAACCTATCCTAGACTAGCATGAAAATCGCTGGTTGAAATAGAATGGATCATAAGTAATGTATAGTCCTTGCCTGTTGATAAGTCGGGTTCCGAAGGTGTAGTTGATCGCAAGCTCGCACCGTCTCCGAGAGTAACCGTAGGAGCACACAAGATGATAAACACTGGAAAGCAATCAACGAGCAAGCATCTATTACTACGAAGCAAACACGAGCAAGCATCAACAAGAAGGCAACACGAGACATCGCACCTACCGTCGAGAGAGGTTACTAACAGGTTAAGGGGAGTACTCGTCACACACGACGATACCGCACGATTATAAGGGTTCAACTTGTTTAGCTACAGGTTATCAACAAAGGTTGTTAACATGGCATCTCACTGAAGCATGGCATATCAGATAAACATGTCAAGAGGTGATGCATAAGATAAACTATCTATGCTAGTCAATTTAAGTGAAGCACAACCTAAACATGGCATATCACTAAGTGCTCCACGACAATTAAAAGAGTTGGTACTGTTCTGCCCTAAACCATATTTTAGTTTGGTTAACAGCAGCAAAAAATAGCATAAACAAAAAGTACACAAAAAACTAATCAAGTTACATATAAAGAACACCCAAACGGAGTTACGGTTAAAAAGATACAAGCAAAACAAGTTTGGAACACAATCTGCAAACATCAGAAAGCACACTTTAGAGCATTGCATAAATAGGTTAATGAATGCAAACATGCTCACAATTGATATGAAACTAAAGTAGACATGGCAGGGAAGGCATGGCAAAAGGAATCATGCAAAAAGGCATCATAGATCACAAGATATTAAGCATGCAACATGGCATCGGAACGTTACAGACTTGGAGAAAAACATAGGTTGCTGTCAAAAACAGCGGGATAGCAACTTTGGAGCTCAATAACTAGATGACCAGAAAGCATATCATGACAAAGCAATACATATAATGGGAGTAGACATGATGCTTAACAATATGCAATTGGAAACGCTCAATTCCGATAAATAGTTGCGACGCAACCGTCACCCGAAGTTGCAACAAATTAACAGTTTTCAGCACAGCAGCACATTAACATCAGGGTCACCACTTTGGAGCAAGATTTAATATAGCTAAAGCAACCAAACAGGACAAGTTAAAGCATGGGAATGAAGTACACATGATGCTTAACACATTGGAAAAAGAATCAATGCAATAGGCCTCATGGATTTGACACAAATATCACCCAAAGTTTGAACAAAATAACAGCAGCAATAGTTAACAGCAGATTAGCAACTTAACGATCTGGTGCTCTGTTCAACACACAATTACATATTCAAGATGACCTCAAAATAAATAACTTCCTAAAGATGAACTCTAGAGCACACAAAGCACAACCAAACAAAAAAAGAATCACTTCATTCCAACCTACGAGTCAACGAGAAATAGCATGGCGAAACATGGACAACAGCAGTTTTCTCCAGACTTAGAAAAATAACAGAAATAAAAAAAAAACAATACAAAAAAATAAAAACGTGCCTCACCCTAATGGGATCGGCCCATCGCAGCAGAGGAGGCGGCTGGGCTGCTGGGAGGCCGGCTACGGGCTGGTGACGTGGGCCGGCCCACAGGCGGCGGTTGGAGGCGCCCTGGGTCGTGCTCGCTCCCGATCGGGAGGCTGGCGATCGCGGCCGCGGTCAACGCCGGTGAGCGGCGGCGCAACGGAGGCGGCAGGGACGGGCGGCCGGAGGGGAGCTTGGAGGCGAGGTCGGCGCGGATCCGTTCGACACCTTGTTGGATCCGGGGCGACGCGAGCTCGGGGAGCCGACTGTCAGAACCCTCTGTTAGGTAATGTGCTAGGATCAAGTAACCTTGCATCACGTCAATTTTTTTCAAAGGATTTCAACTTCAAAATCAAAATGGGAGAAGGAAAACCCCCCAGATGAATTAATTCAAAAGGACAGATAAAAATATTTTCCAAAAATTCATGTTAGAGTTTTGAAAAACATATCAAGTGATGTGGGACCCACCCCATGCTCATAGATTTTTCAAATATTCAAACAGTACCTTGGAATTAATGAAATACCCCTATTTGATTTAAAATTCAAATCTTTTGAATTTTAAAAATGTTGAAACTCTGTGAGTGGCTAGTCTATGTTATTATGAGGTCACATAAAAATTTTCAGCATTTAAAAACATGTTTAGCTATTTTAAATGGCTAAACAGAACAAATAGCAGAAAAGAAAAACAGAAAAGAAATCAGAATTCCTTACCTGGCGCCCAGGCGAAGTCAGCCCACCCCAGCCCAGCCGGCCCACAGGGGCAGGGGCGTCTTCTTACCCCTCCCGCGCCTCCAAGCTGCTCGGTGGAATGCCACCGAGCTAGCCGGGGACGACACGTCGCCGTCGAGGAGCTTCCAGGCCTCCCCGTGGCCTCTTCTCGCACCTGGAGACCCCCCGCAGCCTCCGCAGTCCATTCCCCCCTCCAGAGCTTCCTCCTCCTCCTCCCGTGCTCGAATCCGTCGCCGCCCGAAGCCTCACCGGAGCGCCGTCGAGCCCCCGCGTGGCCACCGTGCCCTAGAGCTCAAGCCAGCAAGTCCACCGTGCTCCTCGTCGTCGTCTTCATCGACCTGCGAAAGGAATCGGAGAAGGACGCCTCCACGAGCTCGCTAGCTTCGTCGTCTTTATCGCCGGCCGCCGTGGATCGACTTCAAATTCCGGCAGCTCCAGCGCCTCCCCGAGCATGCCACCACTCCAAATAGATTCAGGGTGAGCTCACGGCCGGAACCCCTCACTTCTCCCCCTCGTTTGCTTCCTCTAGCCGGATCCGCCATGGACGCAGGAGCTCATCGCTGCCATGGTCGTCGTCCTCCTCGCTCCAGTGCTCGTCCTGAACCCCCAGTGCACGCGTTTGACTCCTGCACGTGCTAGCGTTCGAACGAGCCCCGAATCAACTCCAACCGTGCACCACAACTTCAACTACGACCTCGCCGCCGTTCTGTTGCCGCCGGAGTCGTCGCCGTCGACGCTCCCGACCACCCCGTGACCCCCTGTTGCCTCCAGAAGATGCGAACGACGATGCTGAGCAAGATGGTGCCCTCCCCGTGGCCTCCCGTGGCCCCTAGGCCATTCCGGCGAGTCGCCGCCGCGGCTCCAGTCGCCGGCGGTTAGCCGCCGGTGGGTTAGCCCTTAAGCACCTGGCTAATGACACCCTTGGTCACTGACCAGTGGGCCCAGTGGCTTAATTAAGCCACTGGATTAATTTAACCCACGGGTTAAGTTAACCCAGTCACTGACACCCTGGACCCACATGTCAGCTGACGCAATAAATCATTTTATGAATTTCCATAAAATCAAAATGAATTAAAAGAATTCCAGAAAATCCAGAAAATACCCCAAACTTTGGAAATTCATAGAAAATTCATATTAACTCCAAATTGGACAAATAATATATGAAAAATGATCAGGAGAAAATTATCTTTCCAAATATGCAACTTTCAACTCTGTTTGAGTTGAATTTAAAATGTGATCAGTAGCATTTGCTATTTGATTTAAATGGAATTAAATCAAATTCAAATCAAATATTTTTGCAACTTGAACCATGGCAACATGCTACATTTCAATCACACATCAGAGGCATATCATACACATTTGAAGTTGTTTCAAAATGATCAAACTATATCACATACAACTTGGTTAATGTTGAATTCAAATGTGGAGTTTGAATTTGCAATTCAATTTGCAATATACTCCATTTAAATGGAATGCTCAACACATAAGAACCATGAACATCACCCTTTAAATATTATTCATGTGATTGTGCATTGTACATTCTGTTGATCCTATGATTGTCATGTTGCTGATAGACGTGGAACCGGAGCAAGAGGTTGCAACCTTCGTTGAAGACCCCGAACCCGAACCTCGTCAGCAAGGCAAGCAAACCCCCATTGATCATGTCGATAAAATCCCACTTCCCTCTCATGTCTCGCTTATGCATTGTTTAGGATGATTACCATGCTTCGTTTCTACCGCATAGATGAACCCATTCCTTTGCATGACCTATCATTTTGTCACAGTAGTAAGCAAACCACAATCCTAGCAAATGTAGGAGTTGTTTGATATCATGTGGCCCCTGCAATGTTACTGCCTATTGCATGCTTAGTATGATACCATGTTATTACTGTGATGTGAGTCGGGATGGGAATGATCACGTTGATGTTGGTAGAAAAGTGTTGGTGAATCGACCCTAATACAAGGTGAACGATGAGAGGCTGTGTAGGAGTACACGGTGGGTTGTCTCGTTGAACACCTCCCTAGTACGAGTTCTTGTGTGGTGATCCAAGATGAAGAGTACAACCACACATTGGGCTCACTGACCCCTCTCAACTTACTAACTCATCCCTTTCGATGTCCAGATGTCGCAATAGTTCGGAGTTCTGGTAGGTCTGTGGCCTGGATGCTAAGTGAGAGAACGGCTCATTCGAGACCGGCTTATGCACCACGCACACATCACTTGGGTCCACTTCGGTAAACCGGCCAGGTTCACGATTGTGGTAACCAACCCAAGTAGGCGGCTTTCTCGGACTAGATCGGCTATGAGGTAACAGTTGTGGTGAGCATCCTCGCTGGCACCCCTTGAATGGTGTCGAGATCAAAGGCGGTAAATGATGATCATGTGTGTGTAGCGGTACACCCTTGCAAGGTTAACAAAACTATTCGAATAGCCGCGTCCGCGGTTATGGACTGCTTGGAAAGCTTAGCTTGATTATTAGATAACTTGAACCGGATACTTCTAAAACACACCAAGATAAGTGTGAGTACTATGGCGTGCTTCCTCGTGGAGAAGTCGAGGAAGGTACCATAGTGGTGTATTGGTTGGAGAAAGTAGTGGACTCGTGTACGCTTCTTACCTCAAAGTCTGGTATTCGTAGTTCAGGATTAGCCAAGTCAAAGCTGGCACTTCTGCAAATGAACCCCATCTCCCTTTACCTTGATACATATGCATGAGTAGTATAGCTCCTATGTAAGTCTTGCTGAGTACGACTTTGTACTCACGTTTGCTTAATCTATGTTTTAGATGATTCCACTGACCCCGAAGGTGGCTTCTTCATCGAGCTGGACGACTGAAGACCAACTAGTCTAGTCCCAGTCAGACGACTAGTTCCCTCGTGGAGGGCTTTGTGTTTAAATAAGGCTTCTTAAGCCATTTGTTAAACTTGTCTGTACTCAGACATAATTTGCTTCCGCCTGTTTTGTAATGTTGGGTCACATGTATGTGATCTCTGTGTGCACTCTATAAGAGTTATAAATAAAATGTACACTTTGTAGAGAATTGCGATGGTACCTACTGTTCATACAAGGCATGTGTGCTGCGTGTATGTTTATCACATGCATGTCTTTGTATGGGTTTTCGAGACCTTAGTTGTGTTCTGGCTGGCGGTCTTTCATACACCAAGTGGCCCTTAGATGTGCGTAGCTTGGGGCATCGCGATGCGATTGCTCGAGATTCAGTCTCGTGCACACTTTGTGGTATGATCGAGCCCGCCCTAGACCCCGACTAAGTGATCGGGCTGGAGTAAGTCTATGTAAGAGTTTTGAGATAGTCGGTAGTATGGTTGAGGCGACTTGTCTTTGAATATGGGAGTTCACCACCCATATCATTTGACTTGTGTGCGGACGATGAGGACCCATCTCAGTTGATCATCCGGCCTGGATGGGATGCCCCTCACGTACGATGCTTCCCGAGAATGTTCAGTGCTTGGCCTTGTCTGCTTAGACAAGTGGGTGCGGTTCTCGGCTCTCCATATGACTATGTCTTACCTGTACTTGCATACGCTAACCCCGGGTCCCGACAGACTTGGTATCAGAGCAGGACTAACTGTAGGACTAGTAGCCTTGGCCGAAGTTGAGTCTAGCTTGCTATAGTTATATAGTTACTCTGGGTATATAAGGGAACAACGTAAGGCTTCTTTTTTTCTCCTTACCCCCTTCGTTCTGAGTTCTGAGTCACCCTCATCTTATTCTACGGGAAGATAGGACTAGGATCTCCTCTGTCTGATTAGAACATCTCGTTGTTTGCTTCCTCATAGCCGTAGGAAAGTTGTGATCGGTTTGTTAGAGTGGTTATGCTCCCTGTTTTATTACATCGTATGTAAGTGTTGTTTCCATGTTGGAAGAAATTGTCATTTCTTACAATTACAGGCTTTATGCTGTCCGAGTCATTCCATGTTTATCTCATAATCTGATGCATTTGCAAACTCCTTTCTGTTTCAGATGGCAGATCTTCCCCCTCGGCAGATTGTTCGTTTGACCAGGTGCCTCGGTGTGCGTGGCCATCCCGCCACGTTGATCGAGATGATGTCCTATGTGGGATATCGATGGTACCCTGAGTATACCGTCGAGGAGCAGTTTCACGACTTCAACCAGACGCAGTTCCACTGCATCGTCAGGATCTACCCGCACCACGTTGGAGTCACTCAGCCTATCCACTTTGGACATGGCATTGGCGTTACCGAGAACATGGCTGTGCAGGATGCTGCATACTCATGTATGACACTGCTGAGAGAGGAGCACACTTTGCTGAGAGAGACTTCTTTCCGCTATATCCCTGCTGCACTTCCAGGAGAAGAGGGATATTACACTGGACTCTACTCAGATCACTCTGCAGAGGATCCCACACTTCAGATGACTGCTAGGTTTGCTAGTGACAGAGATCGTGATGCACGCGCTCTTCGTTTCGAGCTCCACGCCACCTGTGTTCGTCTGTATCGAGCACTGACCCTCTTGGCGCCCTTTGTGAGCGTGGGATCAGTTGAGCATGATGCGATCTACCCAGTGAGGACTCAGATGCCTTCTCGAGTTGCTTGGCCCGAGATTGGAGGCATTTTTCCACCCCGTGGTCCTTTGCTTCCACCCTACGCTGGACCTAGGCCCCATCCTTGCCCAAATGGATATCAGGGTCCACAAGCCTCCGTGTTTTCCGATGGTCACCTCCAGCTACCGGGATACGCGGGTAACTTTTACGAGGACTACTATGGAGATGGAGATGAGTGAGACCGCATGTGGTCTTACTTAGTGATGATGTAGTAGTATCTTAGTATATTGTAAGCAAGGTGTCTAAGATTCCAGAGGCTTAGATAAATAATGTATAGGAAGTCAGAGTGCCTCTGACGGATGTATCATCTTCATCACGTTTGTATTAGCTTGGTGCTTGTACTAAAACGATGTATGGCTTGTATGACAGCTTGTGAATATATGGCTTGTATGCTTTTATCACCATGTTGTCAAGATGATTACTTCCTTTGCTCTGTAATCCTTCCAGTACTTCAATACCTTGTTTAGACTCTCCCAATCAACTCTGTTTGACTTTGAATTTTTTCACCTTCAGGATGTCTCAAGGAACCCGTGGCCAGGTTGGTCGTAACCAAGGTCGTGGGAATGATCAGGAGGAAGGCAACTTTCCACCCCCACCCACGATGGCACAGGTTCTGATGGAAGTCGAGAGGAACCGCCGAGACTCTCACCATCTATTGGAAGTCATTGCACGCAACACCACTCAGCAGCGCAATGAGTTGGTGTCCCTGAACGACTTCATCCGAGTTCATCCCCCAGTTTTTAGTTACTCCACCGAGCCCCTTGACGCCGATGACTGGCTTCGCAGCATCGAGAGGAAGCTCAAGGCAGGCCGTGTTGCAAATGGCGACAAGGTCAGCTATGCCACCTATCACCTCGAAGGTGCAGCTAGCTCTTGGTGGGAGAACTTTCTGAATATGCGTCCTGATGGACCACCTGCATCTTGGGAGGAATTCTGCACATCCTTCCGCGAGCACCACATTCCCAAAGGTCTTATGGACCGCAAGTGTGAGGAGTTCTGCAACCTCACCCAAGGCAGAAGGACTGTTGATGAGTTTAGTCGTGAGTTCAACCGACTGGCTCGTTATGCTACCGAAGAAGTCTCCACCGACTCCAAGAAACAAGAGAGGTTCCGTCGTGGCCTCAACAGTGGACTCCGTCGCGAGCTCAACCTTCATGACTTTGCCACATTCCAGGTCCTTGTCAACAAGGCCATCAAGGCAGAGGACATGAACACCCCCAACGACTTTTGCAAACACCCCAGAGATGATGGTTCATCCAGTTCTGGCTCCCAGAAGCGCAAGATCTGGATCCCAAACAGCATGTTCCGCCAGAACAACCCACCGAGGCCATCCTATGTGGCGCCTCGTCCACCCACCCAGTTCCACCCAGCTCCACCAAACAACCCAGCTCCACGAACTGTTTTCGGAGCCTGTTACAAGTGTGGTCAGGAAGGCCACTATTCTCGTGAGTGTCCCCAGAACCAGCTCCAGCATCAGAATGCTCCACCCCGTGCCGGAGGCAACAACAGCAACAATGGTCGTGGCAAGCCACCCCAGAAGGTCTACACCGCCAAACCCGCTCCTCCCGCCACTCGTGGACGTGTGAACCAGATTGCCGCCGAAGAGACTGACGACACCACTGACGTCATTCTTGGTACGCTCCCAGTCAAATTTGTTCCTACTTCCGTTCTTTTCGACCCAGTAGCATCTCATTCATTCATGTCGGAAAGTTATGCACTTCGTCATGAGTTACCCTTTGTTGAATTATCCACCCCAATGATTATTCAAACTCCAGGGTCAAGATGGCAAACTAATAGAGTAAGCCATGGTAATCAAATTGCAATTGGGGGTTTAGTATTCCTTGCTTCACTCATAGCCCTCAAGTCTTCAGACATTGATGTCATCCTTGGCATGGATTGGCTATCAAGACAGAATGCCTACCTGGATTGCATAGGCAAATCCGTGAAACTCACCCACCCTTCAGGAAAAACAGTCAACTATACCTCACCCAGAACAAGAATCCAAGTGCATTCCTTGAATGTACTTCCCCTTCCCGAACTTGAAGATATTCCGGTGGTTCGTGACTTCCCGGATGTCTTTCCTGAAGAGCTGCCGGGAATGCCACCCGACAGATGTGTAGAGTTTATAGTGGATCTTGCCCCAGGAACCGCACCAATTTCTAGACGCCCGTACAAAATGGCCCCACGTGAGTTAGCTGAGCTTAAAACCCAACTGGAAGCTTTGTTGGAGAAAGACTTCATCCGCCCTAGCTCATCGCCATGGGGTTGCCCCGTTCTGTTCGTAACGAACGAAGATGGAACAGAAAGGATGTGCGTAGACTATCGCCCGCTAAATTTAGCGACGATAAAGAACAAGTACCCATTGCCCAGGATCAATGATCTTTATGATCAACTTGCAGGATCCTCCGTCTTCTCCAAGATGGATTTGAGATTAGGTTATCATAAAATCAAGATCCAAAACGAGGACATTCCCAAAACGGCTTTTACTACTCGTTATGGTCTTTACGAGTATACCGTCATGTCCTTTGGTTTAACCAATGCCCCCGCCACTTTCTCACGCATGATGAACTCGATCTTCATGGAGTATTTGGACCAGTTCGCCGTGGTTTACCTCGATGACATTCTCATCTACTCGAAGAATGAAGAAGAACATGCCGAACACCTAAGGCTGGTATTGATGAAACTTAGAGAGCATCGCCTGTATGCTAAATTCTCCAAGTGTGAATTTTGGCTACCAAAAGTGACCTATTTAGGCCACGTGATTTCTGCAAAAGGCATTGCTGTGAATCCCGAGAGAGTTCAGGCCGTCCTTGACTGGACTCCACCTGAATCGGTTAAGCAAGTTAGGAGTTTTCTTGGCCTAGCCAGCTATTGCCGTCGCTTCGTCGAGAACTTTTCTAAAGTTGCAAACCCTCTTACTGAACTCCTCAAGAAAGATAAGAAATTCCTATGGACTCCCAAGTGCGAGGAAAGCTTTCAAGAGCTAAAAAGAAGATTGACTTATGCACCCGTACTTGCACCTCCAGACACCAAAAAGGATTTCGAGATCTATTGTGATGCATCACGGCAAGGGTTAGGATGCATACTTCTGCAAGATCGACATGTGGTAGCTTATGCTTCACGCCAGTTGCGGCCACATGAAGAGAACTATCCTACCCATGACCTTGAATTCGCTGCCGTAGTTCATGCCCTAACAACTTGGCGACATTACCTCCTTGGTAACCGTTGCAATATTTATTCCGACCACCAAAGCCTCAAATATATGTTCACCCAGCCAGATCTTAATCTCAGGCAAAGACGCTGGATTGAGTTGATAAAAGATTACGACGTAGTAATTTCTTACACCCCAGGCAAGGCCAATGTCATGGCTGATGCACTAAGTCGTAAGTCGTATTGTAACAACCTCATGTTACAACAGTATCAACCACTTCTTCATGAGGACTTTCGCAAGCTCAATCTTGAGATTGTTCCTCATGGCTATCTTTCTACCCTGGTGGCGAAACCAACTCTTGAGGATCAAATCGTAGTTGCCCAAAGGCGTGCACGAGGTGTTCGCCGGATCAAGGAGAACATTGCTAGCGGAGTTGCTAAATGTTTCTCCACAGATAGCAAAGGAACGGTATTCTTTGAAAATCGTTTGGTAGTACCTAAGAATAAGGAACTAAGGCAACTCATCCTCAAGGAAGCCCATGACACACCCCTCTCAATTCATCCCGGTAGCACGAAAATGTACCGAGATCTACGCCAGAGATTTTGGTGGAATAGGATGAAGAGAGACATTGCTCAATTTGTTGCCGAATGTGATGTTTGTCGTCGCATTAAGGCAGAACATCAAAGACCTGCTGGTACACTTCAACCTTTGTCTATTCCCGAGTGGAAATGGGACAAAGTCGGTATGGACTTCATCACCGGCTTTCCAAGAACCCAGAAAGGAAATAATGCCATCTTCATTGTCATAGATAGGCTTTCCAAAGTTGCTCACTTCCGTCCGGTTCGCGAGTCTATAACTGCTAACCAGTTAGAAGACTTGTACATCTCTAGAATTGTATCACTTCATGGTGTTCCTTTGGAAATCAATTCTGATCGTGGTAGCCTTTTCACCTCTAGATTTTGGAGAAGCTTTCAGAATGCTATGGGAACTCATCTCTCCTTTAGTACAGCTTTCCATCCTCAGTCTAGCGGTCAAGTCGAAAGGGTTAACCAAATTCTTGAAGACATGCTCAGAGCTTGTGTTATCTCATTCGGAAAGAATTGGGAGGAATCTCTTCCATTTGCCGAATTTGCTTATAACAATAGTTTTCAATCTAGTCTGAACATGGCTCCTTTTGAACTCCTTTATGGACGATGATGTCGAACACCACTAAACTGGTCAGAAACCGGTGAAAGACAATTCTTTCGACCGGACATGATCAAGGAAGCAGAAGAGCAAGTTCGCATTGTTCGTGATCAATTGAAAGAAGCCCAGTCTCGTCAGAAAAGCTACTATGATCGTCATCATAGGCAAGAGAGCTACAATCTGGATGAGAAGGCTTACCTTCGGGTTACTCCTCTGAAGGGAACCCAACGTTTCGGTATCAAAGGCAAGTTGGCCCCACGTTACATCGGACCTTTCCGCATTATTGCTAAACGTGGAGAAGTTGCCTACCAACTTGAACTACCTCCGCACCTCTCCCGAGTACATGATGTATTCCATGTGTCCCAACTCAGGCGTTGCTTCAAGGACCCCATCCGCGAAGTTGACCATGAAACGCTTGATCTCCAAGATGACCTTTCTTATCGAGAATACCCCGTTCGTATTCTTGATTCCGCAGAGCGTGTCACTCATCGTCAGAAGATTAGGTTTCTGAAAGTGCAATGGTCACACCACTCTGAAAGAGAAGCTACGTGGGAAAGAGAAGACCGTCTCAGTGCCGAGTACCCCACCTTCCTCCCGCAGACTTCTGAATCTCGGGACGATATTCTGTTGAGTGGGGGCGAGTTGTCAGAACCCTCTGTTAGGTAATGTGCTAGGATCAAGTAACCTTGCATCATGTCAATTTTTTTCAAAGGATTTCAACTTCAAAATCAAAATGGGAGAAGGAAAACCCCCCAGATGAATTAATTCAAAAGGCCAGATAAAAATCTTTTCCAAAAATTCATGTTAGAGTTTTGAAAAGTCTTATAAATGGGTGTGATCACATATCAAGTGATGTGGGACCCACCCCATGCTCATAGATTTTTCAAATATTCAAACAGTACCTTGGAATTAATGAAATACCCCTATTTGATTTAAAATTCAAATCTTTTGAATTTTAAAAATGTTGAAACTCTGTGAGTGGCTAGTCTATGTTATTATGAGGCCACATAAAAAATTTCAGCATTTAAAAAAATGTTTAGCTATTTTAAATGGCTAAACAGAACAAATAGCAGAAAAGAAAAACAGAAAAGAAATCAGAATTCCTTACCTGGCGCCCAGGCGAAGTCAGCCCACCCCAGCCCAGCCGACCCACAGGGGCAGGGGCGTCTTCTTCCCCCTCCCGCGCCTCCAAGCTGCTCGGTGGAATGCCACCGAGCTAGCCGGGGACGACACGTCGCCGTCGAGGAGCTTCCAGGCCTCCCCGTGGCCTCTTCTCGCACCTGGAGACCCCCCGCAGCCTCCGCAGTCCATTCCCCCCTCCAGAGCTTCCTCCTCCTCCTCCCGTGCTCGAATCCATCGCCGCCCGAAGCCTCACCGGAGCGCCGTCGAGCCCCCGCGTGGCCACCGTGCCCTAGAGCTCAAGCCAGCAAGTCCACCGTGCTCCTCGTCGTCGTCTTCATCGACCTGCGAAAGGAATCGGAGCAGGACGCCTCCACGAGCTCGCTAGCTTCGTCGTCTTCATCGCCGGCCGCCGTGGATCGACTTCAAATTCCGGCAGCTCCAGCGCCTCCCCGAGCAAGCCACCACTCCAGATAGATTCAGGGTGAGCTCACGCCCGGAACCCCTCACTTCTCCCCCTCGTTTGCTTCCTCTAGCCGGATCCGCCATGGACGCAGGAGCTCGTCGCCGCCATGGTCGTCGTCCTCCTCGCTCCAGTGCTCGTCGTGAACCCCAAGTGCACGCGTTTGACTCCTACACGTGCTAGCGTTCGAACGAGCCCCGAATCAACTCCAACCGTGCACCACAACTTCAACTACGACCTCGCCGCCGTTATGTTGCCGCCGGAGTCGTCGCCGTCGTCGCTCCCGACCACCCCGTGACCCCCTGTTGCCTCCAGAAGATGCGGACGACGATGCTGAGCAAGATGGTGCCCTCCCCGTGGCCTCCCGTGGCCCCTAGGCCATTCCAGCGAGTCGCTGCCGCGGCTCCAGTCGCCGGCGGTTAGCCGCCGGTGGGTTAGCCCTTAAGCACCTGGCTAATGACCCCCTGGGTCACTGACCAGTGGGCCCAGTGGCTTAATTAAGCCACTGGATTAATTTAACCCACGGGTTAAGTTAACCCAGTCACTGACACCCTGGACCCACATGTCAGCTGACGCAATAAATCATTTTATGAATTTCCAGAAAATCAAAATGAATTAAAAGAATTCCAGAAAATCCAGAAAATACCCCAAACTTTGGAAATTCATAGAAAATTCATATTAACTCCAAATTGGACAAATAATATATGAAAAATGATCAGGAGAAAATTATCTTTCCAAATATGCAACTTTCAACTCTGTTTGAGTTGAATTTAAAATGTGATCAGTAGCATTTGCTATTTGATTTAAATGGAATTAAATCAAATTCAAATCAAATATTTTTGCAACTTGAACCATGGCAACATGCTACATTTCAATCACACATCAGAGGCATATCATACACATTTGAAGTTGTTTCAAAATGATCAAACTATATCACATACAACTTGGTTAATGTTGACTTCAAATGTGGAGTTTGAATTTGCAATTCAATTTGCAATATACTCCATTTAAATGGAATGCTCAACACATCAGTACCATGAACATCACCCTTTCAATATTATTCATGTGATTGTGCATTGTAAATTCTGTTGATCCTATGATTGTCATGTTGCTGATAGACGTGGAACCGGAGCAAGAGGTTGCAACCTTCGTTGAAGACCCCGAACCCGAACCTCGTCAGCAAGGCAAGCAAACCCCCATTGATCATGTCGATAAAATCCCACTTCCCTCTCATGTCTCGCTTATGCATTGTTTAGGATGATTACCATGCTTCGTTTCTACCGCATAGATGAACCCATTCCTTTGCATGACCTATCATTTTGTCACAGTAGTAAGCAAACCACAATCCTAGAAAATGTAGGAGTTGTTTGATATCATGTGGCCCCTGCAATGTTACTGCCTATTGCATGCTTAGTATGATACCATGTTGTTACTGTGATGTGAGTCGGGATGGGAATGATCACGTTGATGTTGGTAGAAAAGTGTTGGTGAATCGACCCTAATACAAGGTGAACGATGAGAGGCTGTGTAGGAGTACACGCTGGGTTGTCTCGTTGAACACCGCCCTAGTACGAGTTCTTGTGTGGTGATCCAAGATGAAGAGTACAACCACACATTGGGCTCACTGACCCCTCTCAACTTACTAACTCATCCCTTTCGATGTCCAGATGTCGCAATAGTTCGGAGTTCTGGTAGGTCTGTGGCCTGGATGCTAAGTGAGAGAACGGCTCATCCGAGACCGGCTTATGCACCACGCACACATCACTTGGGTCCACTTCGGTAAACCGGCCGGGTTCACGATTGTGGTAACCAACCCAAGTAGGCGGCTTTCTCGGACTAGATTGGCTATGAGGTAACAGTTGTGGTGAGCATCCTCGCTGGCACCCCTTGAATGGTGTCGAGATCAAAGGCGGTAAATGATGATCATGTGTGTGTAGCGGTACACCCTTGCAAGGTTAACAAAACTATTCGAATAGCCGCGTCCGCGGTTATGGACTGCTTGGAAAGCTTAGCTTGATTATTAGATAACTTGAACCGGATACTTCTAAAACACACCAAGATAAGTGTGAGTGCTATGGCGTGCTTCCTCGTGGGGAAGTCGAGGAAGGTACCATAGTGGTGTATTGGTTGGAGAAAGTAGTGGACTGGTGTACGCTTCTTACCTCAAAGTCTGGTATTCGTAGTTTAGGATTAGCCAAGTCAAAGCTGGCACTTCTGCAAATGAACCCCATCTCCCTTTACCTTGATACATATGCATGAGTAGTATAGCTCCTATGTAAGTCTTGCTGAGTACGACTTTTTACTCACGTTTGCTTAATCTATGTTTTAGATGATGCCACTGACCCCGAAGGTGGCTTCTTCATCGAGCTGGACGACTGAAGACCAACTAGTCTAGTCCCAGTCAGACGACTGGTTCCCTCGTGGAGGGCTTTGTGTTTAAATAAGGCTTCTTAAGCCATGTGTGAAACTTGTCTGTACTCAGACATAATTTGCTTCCTCCTGTGTTGTAATGTTGGATCACATGTATGTGATCTCTGTGTGTACTCTATAAGAGTTATAAATAAAATGTACACTTTGTAGAGAATTGCGATGGTACCTACTGTTCATACAAGGCATGTGTGCTGCGTGTATGTTTATCACATGCATGTCTTTGTATGGGTTTTCGAGACCTTAGTTGTGTTCTGGCTGGCGGTCTTTCATACACCAAGTGGCCCTTAGATGTGCGTAGCTTGGGGTATCGCGATGCGATTGCTCGAGACTCCGTCTCGTGCACACTTTGTGGTATGATCGAGCCCGCCCTAGACCCCGACTAAGTGATCGGGCTGGAGTAAGTCTATGTAAGAGTTTTGAGATAGTCGGTAGTATGGTTGAGGCGACTTGTCTTTGAATATGGGAGTTCACCACCCATATCATTTGACTTGTGTGCGGACGATGAGGACCCATCTCAGTTGATCATCCGTCCTGGATGGGATGCCCCTCACGTACGATGCTTCCCGAGAATGTTCAGTGCTTGGCCTTGTCTGCTTAGACAAGTGGGTGCGGTTCTCGGCTCTCCATATGACTATGTCTTAACTGTACTTGCATACGCTAACCCCGGGTCCCGACACCGACCATGGCCATGGCGGCGTCTTCTTTGGCTGCCGGCGGCCTGCAGCAGAGAGATGGGGAGGTCAGGGGCGCGGGAGCAAGAGGAGGAGAGGGAGGCCAGTCGTGGGGAGGAGAGGAAGGTGGCCGGCGGCGGCGACGGATTCCCACGGCGTGGAGCTCGGGCGCACGGTGGAGAGGAGAGAGAGGGAAGTTGGGGCCGACGTGGTGCAATCCTGACCGTCAGATCGGCCGATCTGACGGTCCAGATCCTTTGGGCTGATCTCCAGATCTAGGAGCTTGGTTTTGGACGAAAATGGAGGTATTTTTGGGGCAAAGTGGAGGGGGTGGCTGCAATTTTGTGGCTAGGGAAACCCTAGAAAGAGGTGGGAGTGTGGTGGTATTTATATAGCCCAGGTGGCTGGCAGTTTGCAAAAACATCCCCGGTTTTTCTCTCGCGCGCGCGGCGTTTACGTTTCTGACCGCCGGGGGTCCGCAGGACCTCCGATTCGGGTAAAACTTCGAACTGCACGATCAGCGCGTCAAGCGGGCGGCGTTCACCTCGCGCTGGAACCGTTCCGAGAACACTTTCGGGCGCGCTATAAAAATAACTCGTTTAATTATTAAACGGGGTTTTCGTTCCGTTGGCTGCAGCTGGTCTGGTGCGGTTTTCGCGACGGTGATCGGGTGAAACCCTGTGTCGCAAAGGTCGAGTGTTAGGGTGGCAAGGGTCGGTCTCCGTCTGGTACGAGATAGGAGGGGAAAAATAATCGCCGATCAATAAATCGGGGATGCAAACACGGTAAACAAATCGGACAATCAAACAATTCACACCGAAAACAAATATTTTTATTTTTTGCGAAATCTGGGCTGTTACAATACAACAACACCAACAAGGGATCTCGTCCCGAGATCTAGGACGACCAGATGGAGAGGGGGGGGGAGAGAAAAGAGAGTCGACGATCTTCAACACCACCAACAAGGGACTCTGCTCCATGTCGACGACGTACTTCCGCCGAAAACTTTCCGCAGGGAGACGACATCGTTGGAAAAACGAAACCGTCAGTGTCAAGAGGAAGAACGACAATGAAAGCTAGATCAAAGGACAGTGCTTTTCGACGCAAGTCGTGAAAACACTGGGAAAAAGGATGGATGGCAACGGGTGACCAAGATGTACACCAGAGTTGCAGAAGCTATAGGTACTACAAGAATTCCCACCTGAGCTTGGATTCGAGACAATACGCTGCAAGCAAGGCATTGTAACTATTCCGAAACTCCACACACTCGAGAACCTAAAGTTTGCAAGGGGATAAGGCGAGAGTTAAAACACTTACGGCACTTGTCCTGACCAGAGCAAGGATAAGGAGTAAAAAGATTCCTACTCTCCGATAACTAACTTAGTAACTACAAAATAGTTTTTGTCTAGACTCGACTTCGGCCAGAGAAGGGATCCTACGGTCGGTAAGGCTGTGATACCAAGTTGTAAGGCCCGATATGTGGTACTGTTCCAGATCTAGATGTTTCCATCCAGATCCGGGGACGAAGCACATATCGGTCCCACCGCGACATATGACGAAGTCATATGCCCCGAATTTCCAACATGATATCACAACATTACAGATACAAGGATACAACATCTCATACAATCGGCATACAACTGCCTTAATACAATACAACACCGGAAGATACATGTCTGAGTACAAACTACAATCAAATGCCTACTGGCAAAGAGAAAAACATCGATCCCCATAACCACACGGGTCCAGGCCCTCCGCCGGCATCCGCCTAACTAGTCGTCGTCGAGTCTCCACGTGAAACGTCGATCACCATACCTGTTGTCGATCAAGAACCCTGAACAGAGTTTGGGGGTAGTATCATGAGTACAGAAGTACTCAGCATCCAACTGTAGTGGTCATCTGACCCAACAAGGACTTCATCACTCGTCATTCTAGGACAACTAGTAGTTTACGGTAAGGATGGGGTAAGTGGTGAGGTTGCTGCCGCACTAGCATTTATGAAGTGGCTAACGATCTAGAGAGTAAGGTAGGAAACCAAGCATTCGATGAGGAATCGCCTCCAACAAGTCTTGCTATCAACTACTTATGCGAACATAACACCTATGCTATCCTTGTCCTCCTCTTCGCATCCCGACGAAGAAGAAGCAGTCAAGGCACACACACGTTGATCAAGTTATATTAAGATTATCTCAGTTGTTGTTGTCTATGAACAAGGAGTAGGTCTCAAGTCGTCCATAACCGTGGACACGGCTTCTCAAAAAGATTTAACCCTGCAGGGGTGTACCAACTGCCCATTACAAGGCTCCGCACGCACGTCCATCTCTCTCAGTTGCTAACCATCACGGGCAACCATTTTATGATTTAATTCCAAGAGATCCGAAACGACAGGTCCCTCTAGCTAACAACGAACAAATCCGGGTGGCCCTCGGTGAGTCGACATCCATCTCAGGAGCCGACCGCGCTCTCGATCTGGTCTCAACCGTCTGTCGCAGCTTTGGATAGCCGGTTAATCACACATGGGAAACCGGGTCCTCAGCCGGACAAAGTGGGCCAGCAAGGGAACTATGTCCTCACTGGTCAAGGTTGGCTTGTAAACAACTGGCGGCCGACCAGCACACACACGGTTTCAAATGGTAAATCAGCTTGGGCCACCACTGGAAATGTTTGAAGCTAGGTAGGTAAGAAAAGGGGACCCCATAAAATTCCACACGCGGTTAGGCACGCCCAGTCTTAAAACCAATACCCGGAACTCGGATCCTAGGTGACTCGAATGGAACGGGAAACAGGAATTAGCGTTGCGGGAAATAGCGTTGCAAAACAGGGTCAACGGGAAATAGCGTTGCAAAACAGGGTCAGCATCAGTTTTCTCCAGACTTAGAAAAATAACAGAAAAGAAAAAAAACAATACAAAAAAAATAAAAACGGGCCTCACCCTAATGTGCTCGACCCATCGCAGCAGAGGAGGCGGCTGGGCTGCCCATCGAGTCAAGGAAAATCAGTCGCTGATCTTGGGCATACACAATAATCAACAACGAGCTAGTGCGCAAGATTGCAACTGGTGTCTTTCAAAGATGCGTAGAAGAAGATAGAGGCTTAGAGTTGCTCAGAGACATCCATCAAGGTGAATGCGGTCATCACGCATCAGCAAAAGCCATTGCCAGCAAAGCTTTCCGACATGGTTTCTATTGGCCGACTGCGCTTGCAGCGGCTGAGAACTTGGTGAAATATTGCAAGGGTTGCCAGCGGTTCAAGGAAAAAAGTCATCAACCAGCATCAGCATTGAAGACAATCCCAATAGCATGGACGTTTGCGGTGTGGGGTTTGGACATGGTCGGTCCATTCAAGAGGGCCCGAAGTGGCATGACACATCTCCTGGTTGCAGTAGACAAGTTCACCAAGTGGATTGAAGCCCGCCCGATCAAGAAGCTTGATGGTCCGACTGCGGTCCGCTTTGTGGCCGACATCGTGTGCAGATATGGCGTGCCCAATAGCATCATCACCGACAACGACACCAATTTTGCGAAAGGCGCACTGGCTCGGTATGCGTCTCAGCAGAGCATTCGGCTCGATCTTGCGTCTGTGGCACACCCTCAGTCAAATGGTCAAGTAGAAAGAGCAAATGGCCTCATCCTATCGGGTATCAGACCCCGATTGGTGGAGCCACTTGAGAGGGCACCCGGAGCATGGATTGAAGAGCTCCCAGTAGTACTGTTCAGCTTAAGGACCACGCCAAATAGGTCGACTGGATTCACCCCTTTCTTCCTGGTATATGGATCAGAAGCAATCATCCCATCCGACATCGAGTTTGATTCACCTCGGCATGCCTTGTACACCGAGGAGGAAGCTAAGTTGGCACGAGAAGACGGCGTTGATCTCAAGGAAGAAGCCTGCCTGCTGGCCTTGTCCAGGTCGGCAGTCTACCAGCAGAAGTTGCGGCACTACCACAGCAAGAAGATTCGTCCTCTTGCCTTCCGAGAAGGCGACATGGTGCTACGCCGAATTCAGAAATCGGATGGGAAACACAAGCTGGCCTCACCCTGGGAGGGACCATTCGTCATCAGCCGCGCACTCAAGAACAACTCGTACTATTTGATCGACTGCACCAAGGGCACTCGGCATAAGGACACGTCGGGAGTAGAAACAGAGCGGCCGTGGAACGCCGAGCTTTTATGCGTGTTCTATAGTTGAGCGGCATAAATTTATGTACGCCATTCGGCAAACGATCAGTAAATCTATCATGCCTCTGAAAAAGAGCATTCGATTACCTTTGCATAATTTCATTCGAAAAGCTAGCCCAAGTTGGCAACGCTTAGTCATACCCGAGACGTGAATAACGCACCCGGGGACTGACCGACCACGAGGTCAGCAAAATAAGCCAACGAGGCACGGGGACTACGGGCTGGCACTCAACTTAGCACCTGACTTAAGCACAAGTCACGAGAGTGGTTGTGGCATTGAGAAGGGCAGCGGTTGGGGAAGTCGGCAGTACAAATTCCCGAGAAACAAGTCGAAACGCTCTAAAAAGGGCATAGCCGATAAAATCAGTTACCGATTGTGCCGCAGACCGGTGCATCGAGCACGGCAGGAAGCAATCGGCTCCTAACATTGCAGAAACCTTTGCGTTAAATCTTGTCGTGTAAATTCAAAAACTTATCGAACCTTGGCTGGAAATCAACCTTCGATCCGATTGCAGACCGCATGTCGGCGGCAACATGGACAAGGCATGACACCCCCAAGTGCAGACCGATAAAAGAAACCGACAAAGACGCAAAGTCGATCGCACCGATAAAACTTGCAACAAGCAATCGGATTGCATAGAGATAACAGGCCTAAGGCCGAATAAGTTCATTACATCAAAACCACACCCAGTGGGTGTCGGTGGAATTAAAACCATGTCTTACAAGCAACTATGCCGAAAGTAAAAATAAGATAAGGCCGATAAGAGGTCAGCGGCAGAGGCAAAGGGCGTCGTCGGCGGCACGGCTCAAGAAGTCGGGGCAGTTGATGGCACAGAGCTAGCAATCGGAGCAGTCAGATCGGCTTGCGCAGTGGCGGCATCCGGCTCCGACTGCGCGTCAGTAGATGTAGCTCCATTTGGTTTGGATCTCGGAGAAGTATGGGAAGAACCGCTGTCAGAAAGTTCATCAGCCAAGCCAGAGATGGTAGTTGCTGCCAGTGGGTTCCCTCCCTCGTCGAGATATGGAGTGTAGTCATACGGAGAAAACCATTTCACCATAGTGATGGCTAGCCGATTCACCTCAGCATAGGCCTTCTCAAGCACGTCGGCTGCATTCTCTCTGAGGCTGTAGAGCTGGGGAAGCTTCACTTGTGGGTACCATCTCAGCACAGTTTGAAGAGCAGTCTCCGCACCAGTCCAACCGGCAGAATTGAGCAAGACGTCGATCCGACGTGGGATGGCCTTCAAAAGAATCTGAGTCTGCTCGGTAGTAGCATTTGGAGCCTCTCCTTTGTCAGAGTCTTCTTCGTCCAGAGTCTCAAGCTCGCGGGTCTCGGCGGAGGAACCGGCGACATGCTTCATCTTCTGGAGTCCGACCTTGAGCTCAGTCGGCGACCACAGCAACTCGGCAATCTTGAGAATGCCAAGTTTGAAAGACAGTGCAATCCCCTTGATGACAGGAATGCGAGCTTCTGTGCCAATCAGATACTCATGCCGAGTCCAGACATCATCATCGAGTTGGCAGGTCCCTCCGGCCGCGACGGTCTCCTCTCGGGATTTGGCCACGGCTGCTTCAGATTCAGGCCAGGCCTCTGCACCACGAAGAGAAGTATGAGTAATAACACCGAAATAGGAAGCAATCGGAAAATGTACTCGGATGCAAGAATCACGTACCACTAAGGAGGACGTCCATCTCAGTCATTGTATCACAAAAACCCTTGGCCCGGGGGCGCAGTCGGGTTGTTTCTTCATAATTGCGTTTTTCCAAGTCTTCATATTTGGCAATGTGCTCGTCGCGATCCTTCCGGATGGAGTCTCGAGCTGCGACGGCACCATCCCTCTCGGCTTGCATCGCTTCTCGGGCGGCCACAGCTGCATCTCGTTGATGACGGCTTCTCGCCCTTCGTTGGTAGGCCCCAAGTGGAAGGCGTGATGCGGTATAGCAGAAAGTTTCCCTCAGTAAAGATACCAAGGTTTGTCTGCAGTAGGACTCCAGAGATGATAAGTAGGTGTCATGGGTGCAACTGATGCGGACCTGCACACAGAAACAGATAACTTTGCTCCCAACGAAGTTCAGAGAGGTTGTCAATCTCTCCGGTCTTGTTGTTCACAAATGATAAAACGCAAGGGGATAATGATAGCAACTTGAAAGTAAATGCAGAAAATTAAATATAGCTTGGAAACAATAATGAGGATATGGACCGGGATACGTGATGTTCGCTAGTGATGTCTCTCTCCCAAAAGACGATAAAGATGCTATGCGAGGTAAACAAATTACAGAAAGGCAATTGACAGGATTAAGAACGCACGGCAATGCTAACTATGCTACAAAAGAAAGGAAGAGGTTCAAAAGCACAGGCAGTACGCCAAGGTAAGTAGACCGAAATCCATCTGCATCTACTACTAATCATCCACCTTGAGATATCTATCCAGAACATCTCGCTGGTATTAAGTTGCGAGCCCCACCCAAAGTGTAAACCCAAAGCAATAGACAACTGCATTAAAAAGAACTTTGCGTAAAGTAAACAATCCTTGTAACCGCGGTTACAAGCACCGTTGTTTTCCCCCTTGTGGCAACAGCACATCCCCTAGACTCATGTTTCTGTCACTCAAGCATGTCATCGGGGAGGCATGAACCCACAATCCAGCACAACGCTCCCTCTTGGAGTCACTACCTACTACTTGGCCAAAAGCAATAAACAGCAACGGAGAGCATGCAAGAATTACTTAGGAACAAAAATATAAGAGATAAAAACCAAATATATTACTCTATCACAATCTAAACTTAATCTCATAATCCATCATATCCGATCAAACTCAACATAGCAATAGTAGAAATATTACAAAGGTGCCTCGATCATGTAGGGAAGCTCACGAGGTCTAAACAATGAAAATCAAAGAGGGTAGGAGAACATCACATAGCTACTGATCACGGACCCATGGTCCAAGGAAAACTACTCACGAGACACCCGGGGAGCATCCATGGTGGAGAGGAGACTCCCGGAGGTCAATCCTCCCTCCAGCAGGGTACCTGGAAGAGGTCTTCTGGTGCTCCCGATCTTGGAAGCGCGGCGGCGGTGGAACAGAGGCGAGTTCGCGGAATAGGGTTCCTCTCCTGGAGTTTTCCCGTGACGGGGGATAAATAGGCGAAGGGGGGCAGCCAGAGGTGGACCAGGGGCCCCAGGCGCCCCCCTGGCACGGCCAGGGGTGGGGCCACGTTGGGTGGCCGCCTGGGCCCCCTCTGGCCCCTCCCGGGCTTTTCTCGAAGCTTCCGTCACGCTGATTTTTTATCTGAATTTTCCCGAATTTTTCTGGCACTTTTTATATGGGGGAAACTGAAATAGAAAAACAGCAGAAAACAGGAACTGGCACTAGGTTGCACTGAGTTAATAGGTTAGTCCAAATATGATAAAAAATGTATGAAAGTGTATCTAGATCATAGCAATATCACACAAGACATGCATGGAGCAAGCAGAAATTATCGATACGTTTTGGGCGTATCAACATCCCCAAGCTTAATTCCTGCTCGTCCTCGAGTAGGTAAATGATAACAAGCATAATTTCTGTGGTGACATGCTAGCAACCATAAAAGACCTTTGAAAAGTAAAGCAATCAAGGTTAGAGATTCAATTCAAGTCATAACATGCAAGAGTCTATATTAGCATTGAAACAAGTAACAAAAGAACAAAAGGTGCAAGAGCTCTCGCTGTCCATGACTCGAATGTCTCCAAATGGTGTTTGCGTGCAAGAAAGGAGAATAGGGAATACGAGAAAAAAGTATTTTTGTTGAGAACTCAATCTACTAAAGTTTCACACTTGGTCCTCTTTGGAATCATATATTGACTCGTCCCCAGACCACTAGCCAGGTACAAGTCAATTTGATCCACTCCTTTTCGATATTTTGAGCACTCATGCAATGGATGAGCGTAAGCACGAGAGTTGACACTTAGGATGGCAAAGAGCGAAATATGGTGGAGGAGGAAGACAAAAAGGATGAGAAAGGCTCACATCAATGAGGACAATCGTAGGCAAGAGATGCCAAATGATAGATATGATGTGAGGAGTAGGGATTGCCATGCAATGGATGCACATACGAGCTAAGAAGCTCTCCAAACTATATGCATAAAGATCATCTCTATGGAGTACAAAGATATAGAGGGAGTACTAGTGTGGATCTCTCAAAAGGATAGTAGTGTTGCCCCTTTCTCTCTTTTTATTTCTTTTTCTCTTTTTTCTATTTTTTGTATTTTTTTGGTGGCCTCAATGGCTCTTTCTATTTAACTCTCATTTGTCCTCTTTGGGATCTTTTAATGTGTCCACTTTGGGATATTTTCCTCACTTAAGGGAAACACTCTATTTTACAAGAAGGCAAAGGAGATCTTTCACACTTTACAAGGTACTCAAAATCATAAAGAAGATGTAACTATCATGATGGATGCAATGTGTGTCCATGCCAGTGTAGCAGGAACATGTATGACATGAAGATCAAGTCATGAAGAGGTGGATATTGCATGGCAATATATCTCGGAAAGGCTATGGAAATGCCTTGGTAGGTAGGTATGGTGGCTGTTTTGAGAGGATAAAGGGAGGCTTATGATGACAGAGCGTATCATGCCAAGGGTTTGGATGTACCGGCGAAGGTGGACACCAACTCTCGGAGTGAGAAGAAGGCAATGCACGGCACGGGAAAGGCTAGCAAAATATGGGAAGGTGGAAGTGTCAACTCTCAATACTTAAATTAGTCCGAAGAACACATGCACTTATTATCGGTAACTCTCAATCTAATGAGGAGGTTCACAAAGAGACAAGTACCCCGAGGAGGAGTGTATGCGGGTTTGGTTATCCTTGCGCATCCTCGACTCATGGTACGTGAGTGTTCTCTGATATCCGACTCCTCAGAAGAGTAGTGATCTATCTAGTAGCTAGAGTTCTCAACTAGTTTTGTAGGTTTTGAAAATAAACACGGATTGCCCAAAATACGACACCTATCACTAATAGGCAAGAGCTCTTGACACCAAAATTCCAAACATTACTCACAACAATGCCTCAAACCTATTGCAAGCTACTACTAAAATTAAATAGCAACCTCAATTACCTACTTTCAAGACAAAACACAACTCAGTGCAACAACCAACTCTCTTAACAAGATAAACATGAAAACTAAAAAGATTTGCAGCAACAAACTACACAAAAGCCAAAGCTCTTGCTAAAGACAAACTAAGACTAAAACTAAACATGGCAGTAGCTACGAAAAGATAAAGAACACACAACAGCAAAAAGATAAGAAGGAAAAATCCTATGATGTGTTCTAGATTTTGAAAGTGGAGCGTGTTTCTCTCCCACAAAAAGTAAGAAAGGATCTAACTTGTTATGAACAGCAAGCAAAGCTAAAGAAAACTAAAAACAAAACCTAAGAGCGAGACGCTCCAAGCATAGCACATAACACATGAAGTGATAAAAATATAGTGAGACGAAGGACGAACTGATGATGGTTGATGGAGAAGGGGATGCACGGGGGGCATCCCCAAGCTTAGACGCTTGAGTCTCCTTGAATATTTATTGGGGATGCATGGGGGCATCCCCAAGCTTGAGCGCTTGACACTCCTGGATCTTCTTTCATCATCTTCCATCGCACACTTGAAAACTCCCTTCATACATAACTCATCATAAGCTGATTAGAGAGGTTAGTACCCTTAATAAATAATTTTTCCCACTGGATATAAATATAATCTTGACGAGCTACTGTTTCTCAAGAGTGCCAAAAAGTTTTTGCAAAGAAAAAGCAAGCTTAAGGTTTGCAAAAGTTAGGAGAGACAAAACGTGGCAGAATCTATGAAAAACAGAACAACAGATAGTAAAGAATTTTTTAGGGGCAATTCTGAAACTCAAATAAAAAAACTCAGAACATACGGAAGTTTCGTAATTGTATAGATCATACTGTGTAAAAATTTCAGCTCAAAAAGATGAACTGGGATTTTTATGGAATTTTTCTGGTCACGAGGACAGAATCTGTTTTCTGGACAGCATGTCACAACTTTTACTTCACTTGCCGTAAGAGGCTATAACTTGGCACAAAGCTGAAAAGTAAAGATACAATGATGTTGCTACAGTAGTAAAAATCATCAAGACACAACAAAAGCAAAAAGAAAAACCTAAATTCGTTGCGGGCTGCCTCCCGAAAGCGTTTCTTTAAAGCCATTAGCTAGGCATGATGCAAAAAGATCAAGTTGTATCAATTGAATCATTAACAAGATCATCAAAAAGCTCTTTAATTGTACAACTGGTCTTAAGAGGTCTTTCAAATAAAGGTCTAATGAAGATACTTCTAGGGAGAAAACCAAAAGGCGAAAAATCAATGGAAGATTCATTTATAAAATTATCAAAGAGAGGTATTTCTTCCAAAGTTTTCACGGTCTCAACTTCTTTGGCAATAGGTGGTTCCTTTTTAGATCGGGGAACCTTAGGGACATAATTGAACTTAGGTTCCCTTCTTGCCGAAGTCTCTACCTTTTTTGGTTTGATTGAGGAGAAAGTAGTTCCATGAGTATTAATGATTTCCTCAATCTTATCTATCCTAGAAAGATCCGTATCACGAGATTTGATGACCTCCAAAGTTTTGATAATTTTAAGCATGGAGATATCAAGCCTATTCAAATTCCCTTGAATATTGCGATCCAACTCATTTATCCTAGCTATACTTGGTATTTCTAACTCTATCTTTTCAAGTTTCTTCATAATGTGAGACAGAGTCATATCTTCTTGTATGCTAGCAATGGGGAGATTTCCAACAAGATTTTCAATAAAATTAAGAGACTCCCAAGTCGGAGCTTCTAGAAAATTCCCATTGATAGAAGTATCTAAAATAAACCTATTCCAAGGAGCAATCCCAACATAAAAATTTCTAAGAAGGAAAGTAGTGGATTCCTTCTTGGTGGCTCTTATTTGAGAATCATTAATTCTATACCAAGCATCTTTTAAACTTTCTTCACCTTTTTGTTTAAAGGTGAGAACCTCCGTCTCAACACAGGAAGAAGGACCAGACATAATGAAAGCTAGCAAGATAAATAATTATTTTTTGTAATTTTTGATAAAAGACACAAAGATAAAAACTGAAAGATAAACTAACAAGACTAAAAAACCAAAGGTAAAGGGTAGTGTGCATCTCCCCTATCTTAGCACTTGGAGTCCCCGGCAACGGCGCCAGAAATTGCTCTTGATGACGGCTTCTCGCCCTTTGTTGGTAGGCCCCAAGTGGAAGGCGTGATGTGGTACAGCAGCAAGTTTCCCTCAGTAAAGATACCAAGGTTTGTCTCCAGTAGGACTCCAGAGATGATAAGTAGGTGTCAGCGGCGCAACTGACGCGGACCTGCACACAGACATAGATAACTTTGCTCCCAACGAAGTTCAGAGAGGTTGTCAATCTCTCCGGTCTTGTTGTTCACAAATGATAAAACGCAAGGGGATAATGATAGCAACTTGAAAGTAAAAAATATAGCTTGGAAACAATAATGAGGATATGGACCGGGATACGTGATGTTCGCTAGTGATGTCTCTCTCCCAAAAGACGATAAAGATGCTATGCGAGGTAAACAAATTACAGAAAGGCAATTGACAGGATTAAGAACGCACCGCAATGCTAACTATGCTACAAAAGAAAGGAAGAGGTTCAAAAGCACAGGCAGTACGCCAAGGTAATTAGACCGAAATCCATCTGCATCTACTACTAATCATCCACCTTGAGATATCTATCCAGAACATCTCGCTGGTATTAAGTTGCGAGCCCCACCCAAAATGTAAATCCAAAGCAACAGACAACTGCATTAAAAAGAACTTTGCGTAAAGTAAACAATCCCTGTAACCACAATTACAAGCACCGTTGTTTTCCCCCTTGTGGTAACAGCACATCCCCTAGACTCATGTTTCTGTCACTCAAGCATGTCATCGGGGAGGCATGAACCCACAATCTAGCACAACGCTCCCTCTTGGAGTCACTACCTACTACTTGGCCAAAGCAATAAACAGCAACGGAGAGCATGCAAGAATTACTTAGGAACAAAAATATAAGAGATAAAAACCAAATATATTACTCTATCACAATCTGAACATAATCTCATAATCCATCAGATCCGATCATACTCAACATAGCAATAGAAGAAATATTACAAAGGTGCCTCGATCATGTAGGGCAGCTCACGAGGTCTAAACAATGAAGATCAAAGAGGGGAGGAGAACATCACATAGCTACTGATCACGGACCCATGGTCCAAGGAAAACTACTCACGAGACATCCGGGGAGCATCCATGGTGGAGAGGAGACTCCCGGAGGTCAATCCTCCCTCCGGCAGGGTGCCGGGAAGAGGTCTTCTGGTGCTCCCGATCTTGGAAGCGCGGCGGCGGCGAAACAGAGGTGAGTTCGCGGAATAGGGTTCCTCTCCTGGATTTTTCCCGTGACGGGGGATAAATAGGTGAAGGGGGGCAGCCAGAGGTGGACCAGGGGCCCCAGGCGCCCCCCTGGCGCGGCCAGGGGTGGGGCCGCGCCGGGTGGCCGCCTGGGCCCCCCTCTGGCCCCTCCCGTGCTTTTCTCGAAGCTTCCCTCACGCTGATTTTTTATCTGAATTTTCCCGAATTTTTCTGGCACTTTTTATATGGGGGAAAACTGAAATAGAAAAACAGCAGAAAACAGGAACTGACACTGGGGTGCACTGAGTTAATAGGTTAGTCCAAATATGATCAAAAATGTATGAAAGTGTATCTAGATCATAGCAATATCACACAAAACATGCATGGAGCAAGCAGAAATTATCAATACGTTTTGGACGTATCACTCGTTCGGCGCGGAGTGCCTCGCCAGCAGTAGTCACGGCAGCCAAGTCGTCCGAGTGTTTCGTCTTCAGAGAAGGCAGCTCGGAGCCGGAGTGTTTTTGATGGTTCGAGTCTAATCGGTTTCCACCCCTTGCAGTCGGGTCGTCTCTTGCTTGGCTGCGGCGAGTGCGGGCCCTTGCTGAGTGAGCTCAGTGGTCAGTTCAGCGATTCGGCCCTGGAGATCGTCTACCATGGGACCAGAAACTAGAGGAAGACATAAAGATGTTAGTACAAGAGAAATTATCAACCAAAGGGAAGATAGAAGTAATGAAGAGGTTACCTTTCAGCTTATTAATCTCGGCTGACTGGTTGTTGACTTCGAGCTGGGCCTGAGCGAGGGTTCGAAGGCTGGCGGCGTAGGCTTCGAGAAGTTTCTCGAAGACATCGCGTCGTTCCTCCATAACAGCCTAAGAAGAAAAACAAGATGAACTTTAGAGACACAGCAGCCAAAAGAAGATCCAAATCGATTGCAAGCAATCGACCCGAATCTCGGGGACTACACCCAGTGGGTGCGCTTGCGCGCACCTACCGGAAGAAAAGTCTCCCGATTGGAGGAAGGCAGGAGAAAAAGCAAAGAGCATAAAAGATCCGAACCGATTGCTAACAATCGGCCCGAATCTCGGGGACTACACCTAGTGGGTGCGCTTGCGCGCACCCACCGGAAGAAAAGTCTCCCGATTGGAGGAAGGCAGGAGAAAAAGATAAAAGCATAAAGATCCGAACCGATTGCAAACAATCGGCCCGAATCTCGGGGACTACACCCACCGGAAGAAAAGTCTCCCGATTTGAAGGAAGCCATAAAGGAAAGTTGAAGAGCTTACCGCATGATGGCGGTCGAGCAGCTGGAGGTCCTTAGCTATGGCGGTGGCGAAGTCGTTCACTCGGTTGTAGGACATAGTCAGGGGGCCCTCAGAGGAAACTGAGGAGCGGCGTGAAGCATCAGGCTCGGCACCGACATGTCTGGTGCGAGATTACTCGGCCCGGAATTGGTCCATCGAGCGCATCAAGATTATTGACGCAGAATAGGTCGGCGGCGGCGGCGGCGAAACTTGAATCACAGCGGCAGAGGAAGTGATGGTCGAGACCGGTGGCGCCGATATCACCGGAAGTTCGGAGGCATCCGGTTGTGGCTGCGACGAAATCGGGCAAGATGAAGTTGAAGGACCTGTCGCCACAATCGGCGGGGTAGTTGTCATAATCGGCGACATGGTCGTTACGATTGGCGAGGTGGTTGTCAGGATGGGCAAGGACATAGTTGTGACAGGGGCGGAGACTGGGTCGGAGTGTGGTGGCGGAGATGGAGAAATCGGACCGACCGATCGCGCTCCCTCGCCACCAATAACTCCCTGGTCGGCCGAGCTCTTGGAGGTCTTGGAGGCAGTGGCAGAGGCAGTAGTTTTTTGGGCAGTTTCGAGGCGGGCCTTCTTGGCGGCGCGCTCGGCATCCTTGGAGGTTCGATGTGAAGCCGGCTGCCGTTTGCGAATCGTAGCAGCAGACGCGGCGGTTGAGATGACTGCGCCGATATGGGCAGGAATGCCGGCATCAATGTCATCAAGGCCAGTCGGCTCCCTGGAAAAAGAAGGAAGAGAGGAATCAATATAGGAAAAGACAGTGAGATTCATAGCATGAATATAAGGGCATACCCGATTGTTCTTGGCGCACCCGTTGGCATCCGACATCTCAGCGGGGCGACATTCAGAGGCGCTTGGCCAATCGGCACTCGAGTGGTCATCACCTGAGGCTGTTTGCCTTTGAGAGCAGTCGGCGCCACCTTAGCGGCTTTGCTGGGAGCGGCACTAGAGGAGGAGCTGGTCGCCGAGGCGCGTTTGGTCGGCACCTTCGGAGGCTTGCTGTGGGGAGCTGCATCAGAAGTACAAACCTTTGAGACACTATCGTCATCACTCCATTCGGTCAGAAATTGCTCAAGGGAAGGGTCAGGCATACCCCCTTGAGCCGCAGTTCGGATGTCGGCGTTCTTAGGGTCGGCAGCCTCGGCGTCGGCATCATCAGCAGGCTCGTCGGATTCGGAGGACTCCCCAAAGGATTCACCGTCATCTGCGTCGTCATCTTCGGATTCGAAGGGGGGAACCTCACCATTGTACTCGAAGTCCGCGGGGTCATTGTCCTCGCGGTCGGGGGCGTACGTGCCGGTCACCTGGCCGTCTTCCATCAGGTCGGATCGAATGAAGTGCTGAGAAAAAAGAAGAAAGTTATCAGAAAAGCTAAGGATGAGGAAAAAGCAACCGGAAAAAGAGAGCAGTCGGCGCATACCACAGGTGGTTTCTGTTGGAAGTTGAGGTACTCGAGGCCGAAGCGGAAAGGGTCGGGCAAAGGACTGGATGTGATAGTCTTCAACCTGGCGCAGAGGTCTTCGGTCTTCACCCGCCATGTGCAGAGCCGAGTGGGATCTCGGGGGCCCGACATGTCGTAGAGGCGGTGCACTCGGTGCAGTAGAGGGAGCACTTGGGCTTGAAACCAAGCAGCTGCAAGGTCAGTCGGCAGGAGTCCCTCCTTCTCCAGTTGGGCAATCCTGGCGACTTGGGCATCAACGTCGCAGTCTCCGACACCATACTTCAGCGACGATTGGTACTTCTCAGTCGGCCGGGCGAGGGAGAACTCGGGCAGGTTCAGGAGATCGGGGCCTTGGTCGGGCGACTTGACATAAAAGAAGGTGGTCTGCCAGTTCTTGCATGACTGAACGATCTCGGGACTCTTGTACTTATGCTTGCCGGCTGCGACGAGGCAACTGTCGTAGTCGGTCATGTCAGTCACATGTGTTGGGTCGCCACCCTCCGTAGCAGACGGCACCACAGCTCCCGTCCGAGCATTGTGAGCTCGGAGGTTGAAGAACCGCTTCCAGAGGGCGATGCTTGGGCGGCAGCCGAGATACCCTTCGCACAGCGAGACGAAGCCGGAGAGGATCATGATGAAGTTTGCCGCGAGATGATGCGGTTGCAGGCGATGGAAGTTAAGGAAATCTCGAAAGATGGTGCTGGCAGGGAGTCCGAATCCACGCTCTCGCCAGCACGCGTGTTGGGCACGAGCTCGGCGCCGGGAGCGCGCCACTGGACCTCGGCCGGCATCTTGCGGGCGTGCACCAGAGCTTGGATGGCACCGGCGGTGACGGTGGAGCCCCTCCAGCTCCCACGGCTGGCCTGAGAAGTATCTCGCCGGGGCGCCATGGAACTTGCGGGCGGAGAGAATCAAGACGAGAAGCACGGCGGCGAAGAGCGCAAGCTGATGGGGAGAGGGTACCGCGAGGCGGAGGAGCACGCGAGCGCGCGGCCGAAGCGGGTCCCGTGCGCGGAGGAGGAGCTGCACGCAAGACGGAGAGCTTCGGGCGGAACAGCAATGGCGAGCGCGAGAGCAAGAGACAGAGGAGGAAGAAAGCGTATGAGAGAAGGAGGAGGCAGAGACCCTCCCCTGTGGCTTATATGGGCGGCGGGGGAGGGGAGTGGGATCCGGTTGCGGCCGTGTGGCCCGGTGTGGCCTAGCCCACAGGAAGACCAACTGGCAAACCGGCGCAAGAGATCCCAGCGTGGGAAGCGAGGCGTGCGACGTGGGGGTCAAGGCCTGCAGTTACGTCAAATCGCGCGTGGGTCATGGGCCCCGGTCCATTGACTGCATCCCGGAAGAATCAGAGGTAACTGTTGGAAGACAATCGGTGAGGATCAGATCCGAGTCGGCAAGGGATATGATTCTCAAGAAGTGAAGACAGAAATCGGAGACGATTCAAATCAAATCGGACGAGATCTTTGCTAGCCGAGTGTGAGCTCCGAGTCGGTCGACGAACTCGGATGACGCACTTGATGAGGCCAAAGCATTCGGAAGATGTTGGAGAAAGATTGAAAACTTCAAAGGCCCCGCAGCCAAACGACCGTGGGACCTTTACAGCTTTAGGGGCTACTGTCGGGGGATTGGTACCCGGGTAGGCTCACCCAAGCGAAAGCAACCTTTCAAGACAAGGATGGACCGATTGGGCTGCAGCTGGGCCGAGCTGGGCAAGCGTACGGCTGATTGCTCCAAGGCAATCAGCCGTACCGAATGCCAGTAGTCGGCCCAGGCGCAACCGGTCCACCCTTTTTCATCACCAAGACGATCATCCGATTGGCCCGCAGCTGGGCCGAGATGGGCATCGACACGGCCGATTGCCTAGAGCAATCGACCCTGCCGAGGGCCACCAGTCGGCCCAGGCGCAATCGGTACATCTTATCACCCCTGGAGAAGTTGACCCCGAGACCAGTCGGAGGTCCAAGTACGAGGTCATAAATGCGCAATCCCGAGATATCGGGGTGGCAGAGATGCTAAGTCACATCGAAGATCTGGCAGAGATGCGGTGTCGACCTCTCCGCCGATTCCACGGACAGGGTGACAAGACCGCACCTCCTAGCTCCATTGTTCATCATCATGCACTACAAGTCTACAGCATGGGCCACCGCTTGTCGGGTCCGGATCACCCGGAGGGGAGCAGTCGGTGGGACCCAGCCGGTTAGAGGATGACAGCTGGGCCCAATCGGCAGTGAAGTTACCGATTTACCCCGGGCTCACACTATAAGAACCCAGGGTAGCCCTCCTGCGTGGGGGACGATCCACACATTCGCACCATTACTCACAACTTCCTCAGTTCATTTACTGCGTGTAGTTTCCTCCTCAGGGAAGCAGGAGAGAACCTTGCCCACGGCAGTTCTCACCTTCCCTTTAGTAGATAGAGAAGCAGTTATTTTAGCGCAGTTCCATTGATATAGAAGAGACAAGAAGGAGTAGGGGTGTTATATCTCCGGAGAGCCCCGAACCTGGGTACATCGTGGTGTCTGTCACCGTGTTTGTGGCCAACCCGATTCAGGCACCATCGACATCTTTTTCCTCGCGTCTTCCCGTCACTTTAGCCATCCCCATGGCATCTGCCGTCACATATCGACGACAATGGCATTGCCATCAACCCAGAACGTATGCAGGATATTCTTGACTGGACTCCGCCCAAGACTGTCAAGCAAGTCAGAAGTTTCCTCGGCCTTGCTAGCTATTGCCGCCGTTTTGTCGAGAACTTCTCCAAGATTGCCAAGCCTCTGACTAATCTGCTTCACAAAGGCGTTAAGTTTGAGTGGACAGACAAATGTCAAGAAAGTTTTCAAGCTTTGAATGACAAGCTCACTTCTCCCCCAGTGCTTGCTCCCCCTAATACTCAGAAGGACTTCGTGATATATTGTGACGCGTCTCGTCAAGGATTAGGCTGTGTCCTAATGCAAGAGCACAAAGTGATTGCTTATGGCTCTCGTCAGTTGCGTGCTCACGAAGAAAACTATCCAACACATGATCTCGAATTGGCAGCGGTAATATATGCATTGAAGCTGTGGCGACATTACCTCGCTGGTAATCGTTGCGAGATCTACACCGACCACCAAAGCCTGAAGTACCTGTTTACTCAACCAGACCTGAATCTCCGCCAGCAGAGATGGCTTGAGACAATAGCCGACTACAACATGGGAATTTCTTACACCCCTGGCAAAGCTAATGTGATGGCTGATGCCCTGAGCCGCAAAGCCTATTGTAGTGAACTAGAAGTTCAAGTAGATCAGCCGCGTCTGTATGAAGAGCTTCGAAAGCTGAACCTTGATATTGTTCCACAGGGATATGTGAATTACCTTGTTGTTGAAGTAGACCTCATCAAAGACATCAACTTCATCCATAAAGCTGATTCGGATGTCGGAAAGATGAAGAGATATCTCGCCATAGGAAAGCCCTCAGACTACAGGCTTGCTGATGATCAAGCGTTGTACTTCAAGAATCGTTTAGTGGTTCCTAGCAAAAGCAATCTAAACTTGAATCCGCATGTTATGAAAGAAGCTCATGATACCCCGTTGTCGATCCACCCAGGTAGCACCAAGATGTACCAAGACCTTCGTCAGCGGTACTGGTGGCCTGGCATGAAGAAATAAATTGCTCGTTATGTTGATGAGCGTGACGTTTGCCGTCGCGTAAAAGCAGAACATCAAAGGCCTGCTGGAACTCTGCAACCACTCTCTATTCCTGAATGGAAATGGGACAAGGTTGAAATGGACTTTGTAACCGGTTTTCCGCGATAACAGAAGGGTCATGATGCGATCTTTGTCGTCATCGACCGCTTATCCAACGTTGCCCACTTTCTGCTAGTCAAGGAGACGATATCTGCCAGACAGTTAGCAGACTTATACGTTTCCAGAATTTTTTCCCTCCACGGTATTCCATTGAAGATCAATTCAGATCGTGGCAGTATTTTCACCTCGAAGTTCTGGGATAGTTTCCAAGAAGCTATGGACACTCATCTGAAATTCAGCACCGCTTATCACCCCTAGTCGCAAGGAGAAGTAGAACGAGTCAACCAAGTTCTTGAAGACATGCTTCGAGCTTGTGTCATCACATTAGGTAAGAAATGGGAGGAATCTCTTCCATTTGCTGAATTCTCGTACAACAATAGTTATCAAGCTAGTCTGCAGATGGCACCCTTTGAAGTTCTTTATGGACGTAAGTGTCGAACCCCTCTGAATTGGTAAGAAACTGGGGAACGAACCATCATTGGTCCGGACATTATTCAGCATGCCGAAGATCAGGATCGCGTTATCCGTGAACACTTGAAAGCTGCTCAGTCCCGCCAAAAAAGAAACTATGACCGCAAGCACAAGGAAATGGTTTATCAACCCGGCGAACAAGCTTACCTTCGTGTCACTCCCATGAGAGGCACTCATCGTTTCGGGATCATAGGCAAGTTAGCTCCTCGCTACATTGGCCCGTTCCGTATCCTTTCCAGGAGTGGACCAGTGGCATACCGATTGGAATTGCCGCCGAACCTCTCTCAAGTCCACGATGTCTTCCACGTGTCGCAGCTTCGGCGCTGCTTCCAGGACCCTATTCGTGAAGTCGAGCATGATCTGATTGAATTGCAACAGGACTTAACTTATCAAGAACATCCGAGCCGCATTCTTGATCAGTCTGAACGCAAAACCCGCAACAAGACAACCAAGTTACTCAAAGTTCAGTGGTCGAATCATTCTGAAGATGAAGCCACTTGGGAACGCGAAGAACGTCTTCGTGAAGAATACCCCGATCTTTTCCCCTCTACTGCTTAGATTCTCGGGATGAGAATTCTTGTAGTGGGGGAGATTTGTAACACCCTGAGTGTCTGTAAGAGTAATCACTTTGACTATTGACCATTACTGTTGCTAATCACTTTGCTAATCACGCTTTGATCACCTTGGGTTCTCAAACTCAAAATGCCTTCTGATGAATATTAAAAATAAGTGATGAATAAAACTTTGTCTAAAATTGTGCAACCACTTTTGTTAAATCACAAATATTCAGTGGACCATGATAAACCTGCAAAGAGCATTTATTGCAATATCTAAATATTGCAAACAATTATTAACACTAGAAAACAACACAAAAAGCCCTTTTAAAATAAACAAAAATAATCCAATGAATTTATTTAATCCCCAAACTTTTTGTAGCATTGCTACATAGGGCAATACAAAATTGGAGCAAGTTTCACATGTGGCAAAAATCATTTGAAAGCAAAACAAATTAAACAGTTAAGAAAAAAAAGAAAAAAAAAGAAAAACCTAAACTACGCTCAGGGGCGATAGCCCACCTAACCAGCCAGCCCCCTCCCCTCCCCACTGGGCCTGCCCGACCCAGCCCACGCCCCTCCCTCCCTTGTCTTCTACCTCCCCTTGCGTGGAGGGCATCCCCGGCTGCATGGCCACTGCCGTCGGCGTGGAGGCCATCTGGCAGCCAACGGAGGGGTTAAAGACCCCGAGGCCACCCCCGAGCCCGCCCCGGAACCCTAGGACCCCCCTGGTCGTCACTTCTTTCCCCCTCGTGCCTTCCCCATCTCGCCCCGCCACGCTCCTGTGCCGCCGTCTCCGCCGTACGTCCTCGTCTTGGCCAACGAACAACCCATGCCAGGACGTCGTGTCGAGGGGTGCGTAGCCGACCTCTTCGTCGTCCGGAGCCGCGAATCGAAGCCGTGAGCCTTTACGACAACCGCTACGCCGTCGTGTACCTCCGGCCACGGCGGGATTCCAGCGACGAATTCCCCCACCTCTGGTACTCCCCCGAGCCCACTGCCTCCTCCCCTGCAACCACGGTGAGTCCCGCTCTCGTTCCCCCCCTTACCGTGCTCGATCTCGTGCGCCTGAGCGTTGGCGCCACCTAGCCGTGCCCCGGCCGCCGCCTTGATGCGCGCCGTCGTCGATTTAGTCCACCCCGGCGACCACCTCGTGCCCCAGTAGATGCGCGGAGCTCGTCCCGTTCGATTCCACCCGCCCGCATTCGATTTGGCCGCCGAAGTGCACCGCAAGGGCCTCGTCGTCGCCAATGTTTGCCACCGCCGGTGCGCCACCGTGTTTTAACGTGGGTGTCCCACTGACATATGGGGCCCGCTCGCTGGGTTAGGCCCTGATCAGTGGTTATCAAATTAAACCCCATGGGTTAATAATATGTGTGAATGACCTGTGGGCCAGTAGCTTATTAGGCATTTTAAACAAATAGAAAACCCCCACTAACCCAATGACAGATGGGCGCTGATACGTCCAAATTGCATCACTATTTTATATCGTAATTCATTCATATTCATTGATATATTTCACATTACGATGATGTTCTTATGTTGTTTTGGCTTATTTTACACAGTTTGCAACTTTCCGGTGCCGAAGCAGCAGACGCAGGATTCAGCGGTAAAAAGGGACGCTGAGTTGCTGAAGAAGAATACCTCCAAATTACCTAAAAATCGACGGGGGGTATTTTCCAGAAGATTAACGAAGACTCGCCGAAGAGGGGCCAGAGGGGGTTGATACGTCCAAAATGCATCACTATTTTATATAGTAATTCTTTCTTATTCATTGATATATTTCATGATATGATGCCATTCTTATGTTGTTTTGGCTTATTTTACACAGTTTACAACTTTCCGGTGCCGAGGCAGCAGACGCAGGATTCAGCGGTAAAAAGTGGACGCTGAGTTGCTGAAGAAGAACACCTCCAAATTACCTAAAAATCGGCGGAGGCTGTTTTCTAGAAGGATAACGAAGGCACGCAAAAGAGCAACCAGAGGGGGGCCACAGGGTGCCCAAGCGGCTACCTGGCGCGGCCCCACCTCTGGTCGCGCCGGGAGGGCGCCTGGGCACCCTGGAGCTCTGCCGGCTCCCCCCTCTGGCCTATATACCCCTTGTCGCACAAAAACCCTAAAAAGGAGAGAGTTTCTGAAGTTCCTCCGCCGCTCCGTGGCGGAAACCTACAGAGAAGAAAAGCCATCTCTGGCGGGCAGATTCCGCCGGGGAGATCACCTCCCGGAAGGGGAGATCGTCGCCATCGTCATCACCATCATCACGGGCATCATCGAGATCATCATCAACATCATCCCCACCATCATCACCATCTCCATCTTCATCCAATCTTGTCTCACAATTGCAACTCGCGTTGTAATCTGTACTATCTATCCTCTCTACTCTATCGGTGTTGATTACTACCTTGTGGTGAATGCTATTGAGTTTTGTTGGAGAAATATTATTGTGTTCAGATTGTTTATCATCTATTTATCCCCACTGATCATGATCTCTTTTATGTCTTGTGAGTAGTTACTTTAGTTCTTGAGGACATGGGAGCAGTCTAGTTGCTAGTAGTCATATGATGTTGAAGTAATATGTGTTGGTTGATATTTAAGTTGTGTTGTTATTTTCCTAGTGGTGTTGTGTGAGTCGAACACTCAACACATCGCCTTATCAAGGACCTAGGGGAATGCATTGTGTATAAAGAATGCTTACGGTGGGTTGCCGGAGTGACAGAAACCTGAACCCTAGTTTGCACGCTTTTGCACAAGGGAACAATGGATCACCGATCGTATTGCTATGGTTAGGCTTTTGCCTTAATTACTATCTTGTATTTGCGGATGCTTGCAAGGAGTTTAATCATAAGAGTGCATTCATCTTAGTCTAGAGGGTGCACTAGCATAGATCCACCCACACAACACTTATCAACCCAGCACATAGTACCGATACGGAATATGGCGAAAGCACATGATTACCTCTCCCGTGTGTCCTCAAGAACACTTTAGCTTTTATAAGTTCTGTTGCTAGGCCTCTCCTTTGCTCAGAAAGGATTGGGCCACTCGTTACTCTCCAGTATCTTTTACTTTGCTAGTCTTTACTATCCTGTTGCTTATACCAAGAAAATCCCTAAAAAGTTATCTTTCAGTGCTTGCAGTTATCTCCTTACCAAAGTCACTTGCTACTACCTTCTGCTCCTCGTTGGGTTCGACACTCTTACTTATCGAAAACACTGCAATAGATCTCATTACGTCGTGGGTCATCAAGCTACGTTTTCTGGCGCCGTTGCCGGGGAGTGTAGCGCTATTAGTAAGTGAAGCTGGTAAGGAAGTTTTTATATTTCTGTTTTTAGTTTTGTCGTTGCTGTTTTTATCCTTATGGAGACCCCTACTATTGGATCGTTGTTCTCGGAGAGCCGCCCCACTGCTAAGGTAGCTACTCCTACCCCTACTGAAATTGTACCTTATAAGATACCATCTGGTATTATCGATTATGTCCTATCTAATCGCTATGCAGGAGATAGACATCCAGGTGAACACTTGCTATATTTATCACAACTATGTTCATTATTCAAGCTTGCAGGTGTATCACTGGAGTTCGTTATGAAGAAATTATTCTCCGTATCGCTTACAGACAAAGCTTCAGATTGGTATAAGCTCCTCGATAACCCACATTCTCTTAATTGGGAAGAGCTTAAGTCTCTCTTTTATACAAAGTTTTACCCTCTTCATGAAGTTTATCGAGACAAGAATTACATCTATAACTTTAGGTCTCGCGAAGGAGAGAGCATCGCTCAATCTTGGGGGAGGCTTAAGTCCCTAATGTTTAAATGTCCTATCCATAAGCTCCCCAAAGATATTAGACTTACAAATTTTTATGCCATGCTTTCTCATCAGGACAAGGAAAGGCTGGATGCCACTTCTAGCGGGGTATTTCAGACAAAGAGCGTTGAAGAAAGGTGGGATCTCATTGAAAGGATCCAGAAGAATACTGAAGACTGGGAAATCGATAAAGGTATTGAACCTGCTATAAATTATGAGCATGATTATATTGAGAGTTATGTGAAGACTGATTATTTAAATACCTTTTGCTCTAAGATTGGTCTGGATTCCCATCTAATGATTGATTTTTGTAAGGACTTTGCCTCCCATGTTGATTCTTCTAAGAGGAAGAAGGATCAGTACCATAAGCCTTTCAAAGAAGTGCCTATTGATATTCACGTTGCTGATCCTATTTTGCCTGCAGTTATATATGAACAACCCCCTTTTCCTTCGAGAATAAGGGAACACTCTTTTGTGACAGGAATCATAAATAAAAGTGAGAGAAGAACAGGTGAACCTGAGGACCAGATCAGAGTCGATCCTCAAGTTGCTATGGTTAAAGATTTAGTTACTAATGATGTTTCAGATTCTATTATAAATTTTTGTGCTGTTTCAACTAACATTGTCACAACCAAGAATAAAAGCCCAATTTCAGGTACACCAGTTGTATCTGTTAAAATAGGAGATCACAATTATTACGGGCTATGCGATCTGGGATCGAGCGTTAGCGCGATTCCTTATTCACTTTATCAAGAGATCATGACTGAGATTTCACCTTGTGAGCTCGAAGAGATTGATGTTACTATTCATCTTGCAAACAAAGCTACTATCTCTCCTATTGGGATTGTGAGAGATGTTGAAGTCCTATGTGGAAAGGTAAAGTATCCTACCGACTTTCTTGTACTTGGTTCAGTACAAGATAGTTTTTGTCCTATTATTTTTGGTAGGCCTTTTCTCAGAACTTGTGGAGCTATTATAGATTGCAAGAAAGGTAAAGTTTCTGTTGAATTCAATGATGAGAAGTATGAATTTAATTTTTCCAAGATTTCCAAGCAGCCTCGTGGTACTGAAATACCTAGTGATGATAAAATTATTGAAAGTATTGCTTCTATTGCTATTCCCCCTAATGATCCTTTGCAGCAATACATGGAGGACCACGAGAATGATACTCGTATGCAGGAAAGAAATGAAATTGATGAAATCTTCTTGACACAACCTGCTATCCTGAAGCACAACCTTCCAGTTGAACCTTTACGAATTCTATCCAAACCAAAACAAGACCCGGTGTTTGATCTCAAACCTATTCCCGATACACTCAAGTATGCTTATTTAGATGAAAAGAAAATATAACCTGTTATTATCAACTCTAACCTTTCAGGATATGAAGAGGAGCGACTATTGGAAGTACTTCGTAAACACCGTGGTGCAATTGGCTATACCCTTGATGACCTTAAGGGAATTAGTCCATCTATCTGTCAACATACTATCAACCTCGAGCCCGATGCCAAACCTGTTGTTGACCATCAACGACGGTTGAAACCAAAGATGATGGATGTTGTGAGGACCGAAATCCTCAAGCTTCTAGCTGCAGGTATTATCTACCCTATAGCCGATAGTAAGTGGGTGAGTCCAGTTCATTGTGTTCCTAAGAAAGGAGGGACAACTGTAGTCCCTAATGATAAGAATGAACTAATACCTCAGAGAATTATTATTGGATATAGAATGTGTATTGGTTACAGGAAGTTGAACAAGGCAACCAGGAAGGACCACTACCCGCTGCCCTTTATTGATCAGATGCTTGAGAGGCTGTCCAAAAACACCCACTTCTGCTATCTTGATGGGTACTCTGGCTTCTCTCAAATTCATGTTAACACCGCCGATCAAGAGAAGACCACTTTCACTTGTCCTTATGGTACTTATGCTTATAGACATATGCCTTTTGGTTTATGCAATGCCCCTGCTAATTTTCAGAGATGTATGTCTGCAATATTTCATGGTTTCTGTGAGGAGATTGTGGAAGTCTTCATGGACGATTTCTCCGTCTATGGAACTTCCTTTGACCACTGTCTCCACAATCTTAATAAAGTTTTGCACAGATGCGAGGATACAAACTTAGTTCTAAACTGGGAAAAGTGCCAATTCATGGTTAATGAAGGGATCGTTCATGGCCACAAGATTTCCGAGAGGGGAATTGAAGTGGACAAGGCGAAGATTGAAGCTATCGAAAGGATGCCCTATCCAAGGGACATTAAAGGTATTCGTAGTTTTCTCGGTCATGCCGGTTTCTATAGAAGATTTATTAAAGACTTTTCTAAGACCTCAAGACCCCTCACTAATCTTCTCCAGAAGGATGTTCCTTTTGTATTTGATGAAGATTGTAAGGAGGCTTTCGAAGTTCTTAAGAAAGCTTTAATAACCGCTCCTATAGTACAACCGCCTGACTGGAAGTTGCCCTTTGAAATTATGTGTGATGCTAGTGATTTTGCTGTTGGAGCTGTTTTAGGACAAAGGGTTGATAAAAAGTTGAATGTTATATATTATGCTAGTAAAACCCTTGATAGTGCTCAAAAGAACTATGCTACTACTGAGAAGGAATTCTTAGCAGTTGTGTTTGCTTGTGATAAGATTAGACGGTATATTGTTGATTCTAAAGTTATTATTCATACTGACCATGCTGCCATTAAGTATCTTATGACGAAGAAGGATGCCAAACCAAGACTCATCAGATGGGTACTCCTTCTTCAAGAATTTTATTTGCAGATTGTTGATAGAAAAGGAGCAGACAACCCTGTAGCGGACAATCTTTCAAGGATGGAAGATATACCGCATGATCCCATCCCAGTCAACGACAGTTTCCCAGACGAACAACTTGCCGTTGTTAAAGTACAATCTCTTTCTGATCCCTGGTTTGCAGATTATGCTAATTTTATCGTTGCAAAGTATTTTCCTCCAGGTTTAACATTTCAGCAAATGAAGAAGTTCTTCCATGATTTGAGGCATTACTTTTGGGATGACCCACATCTTTTCAAAGAAGGTCCAGACGGGATCGTGAGAAGATGCGTACCGGAACACGAGCAGAAGGACATTCTCAAGCACTGTCACGATAGTCCCTACGGAGGACATCACGCCGGTGAGAGGACCGCACATAAGGTTCTCCAATCAGGTTTTTATTGGCCTACTCTCTTTAAAGATGCTAGAAGTTATGTTTTAGCTTGTGATAAATGTCAGAGAGTTGGTAATATTAGTAGGAGGAATGAGATGCCTATGAATTAGTCACTAGTGATTGAGCCTTTTGATTGCTGGGGTTTTGATTTTATGGGTCCTTTTCCTTCTTCACACAAGTACACTCATATATTAGTTGCTGTTGATTATGTAACCAAGTGGGTTGAAGCAATCCCCACTGAAAGTGCTGATCACAAAACATCTTTGAAAATGCTCAAAGATGTAATTTTCCCTAGGTTTGGTGTACCTAGGTATCTCATGACTGATGGAGGATCACACTTCCTGCATGGAGCTTTTAGAAAAGCTTTAGCCAAGTACGATGTCAATCATAGGATTGCGTCACCGTACCATCCTCAAACTAGTGGGCAAGTTGAGCTCACCAATAGAGAGATCAAGTTGATCTTGCAGAAGACAGTTAACAGAAATAGGAAGGACTGGTCAAATAAGTTAGGAGATGCTTTGTGGGCGTATAGAACTGCTTACAAAAACCCCATGGGCATGTCCCCCTATAAAATGGTCTATGGCAAGGCTTGCCATTTTCCATTAGAGTTAGAGCACAAAGCTTTCTGGGTTGTTAGAGAGCTTAATGCTGACCCAAAGTTAGCTGGTGAAAAGCGTCTCATGAACTTGACTTCTCTAGATGAGTGGAGAAGTGAAGCTTACGAGAGCGCTAAAATGTTCAAGGAAAAGGTAAAGAAGTGGCATGACAGGAGGATTCTGAAACATGAATTTAATGTTGGTGATAAAGTTTTATTGTTTAGATCTCGTTTCAGGTTTTCTCCAGGTAAACTATTTTCCAGGTGGGAAGGGCCATTTCATATCGAAGAAGTCTATCGGTCTGGTGCAATTAAGATTAACAATTTTGAAGGCACCAAACCTCAAGTTGTGAATGGGCAAAGACTCAAGCATTACATAGCGGGAGACCCCGTCAATGTTGATGTAAATATAATTCGCACAACAACTCATGAAGAACATGTTGAAGCCCTGTTTCAGACACTGACAGAAGCAGAATAAGGAAAGGTAGGTATTACGGTAAGGAAACATCGCGAACCGCAAAAAAAAAGGTTCCATATTACGAGTTTTTGGAAAATTAGGAAAATTCGAGGCCTAAGTGGAGCCAGAGACGAGCTCCAGGGGGCCCAGGCGCCCCCCTGGCGCGCCCTACTCCCTGGCCGCGCCGGGAGGCCGCCTGAGCACCCAGGACTCCGTCTCCGACCCCACTTTGGCTCGTTACCTTCCTTTTGTTGCAGAAATTTTTTCTATATATTCACCTGGATTGTTCCGGCAACGTATCTCGCGAATTCGTGTGTTTTCTTTTCGATCTGTTTTTGCCAGGGTAAAAAGCCTATTGTTAGAGATGTCTTCTTGTGGCTCGAGTGGAGAGGACTTCATGGGACGGCGTCTACGTGAAGTTCAGAGAGACCTCAACCAAGGGAAATACATAGATTGGGCCACAGAAGAAGAAATTGCTGCAAGGCAAGCGGAGATGGAGCGTTCCGTGAGAAAAGAAGTCAAGATTATCACCGCCCAGCAACCAGGGGGTCCATCAACACAAGGAGGAAGATCAAGCAACCCCATCATGGTGGGGAGTGTCCAACCTTATTATGATCTTTCTCTTAACCTTTTAGGAACAGCCCCTACACATGAAGATCAACGTACGATTTTTACCATCTCCGAAGCCTACCGCATCACCAATCAACTGTGTGAAGATTTCCGTGTACTAAAGGTGCAAGTGGAGATCTTGGAGAAGGAAAACCAAACCCTTCGTCGAGTCATCAAAGATTTGAAGAATCAACAAGAACAAGGATGAGGAGTAAATCTCCTCGGGTAATGGCATCCCCTCAGCTTGTTCCAAGCTTGGGGGAGTGCCCGGTATCTTTATCTTTATCTTAATCTTTTAGAATCAAGTAGAGTCGTATCATGTCTAGGAAGTTTATTATATGAAATAGGTGTTTGCATCTAGGTCTATCACTCCTTCTGTGGAGAGATTGTGTCCGTGAGTGTGGAGTCATCTTTAATGGAATATTAATGAGAAGTCCATTGGTTCCTTCGCTGCACTCGGTATTCTCTTCACGCAATCGGCATCATATGACGATTCTTATGGGGAGTGTTGACCTTATATCAGGTATGGCTTTGAAAACTTTATTTAATTTTGGCAAACATAGCTCTGGTCTTGACAACATGCATGTTTTCTCAAGTAGCGACATAGCCAAAACCTTTTTGTTATTATGCTTGAAGTGTTATGTTGACAAGGAAGACAACTTGATGTGTTATGCTTACCTTAATGTTTATGCCTTATATGTTTTGCATCTAAATCAGCATCAATTGTCTGTTCTCTCAAAGCCTTTGCTAGCCAAACTCTTTGCCAAGTAGATTTCTGCTTGTGCATCCATACCCTGAAACCTTTACCTTCCATGTGAGTCCACCATACCTTCCTATTCGTGGTATTCCCCTACCACTCCTATAAGTATAGAATTTATGTGTTATCCTTAAATGTTCAAAATCTTCTGTTTTGTGCCTCTTGTTTAGCTCATGAGGAAGTAGTAGGTAATTCATGATCTTCTCAAGTTGGACAATTTTTATCCCGGGATTGCATGTTTAATCTGCAAACCCATAATACGAGGAGGAACTGGCATGGGTGCGCCCAGCTCGAAAGATAATATAACCAACAAACCCTCCTTCACGCTGGTCTATGATAAATCAGAAACTTTGGCAGTGATAAACAAAGGAGATTAAGGGGATGTGATCGTCCTCACTTGGGAGCCGTTCCTCGAAACTTGTCCATCTTGAGAAGTAATTGAGCTATCTATTAGCATTCGTTGACAAACTATGCACCGTCCCAAAATCTATTTTTATTCTGTTTGATTTAAGGATAGCACATGAGTTTTCCCTGCTTGCCCTTAACAAGGCCTTTCTTCCACTTTCATGTTGAGTCAGTTTTCCCACTTCCTTCTTTTCCCTAAGAGAACAGACATTTGATGTTAATGAGGATTCATCCATATAGAGCTGCATTAAGTTTTGCCATGCCATATCCTTGTTGACATTATCTTTTGATAAGTAAGTTGTTTGCGAAAGCTTTTGCCTAGCAAGCATCTTCCTTTGTGTTAGCATTTGCACTTCATGACGATTAACATGTTCTTTCAAAAGCTTCAAATTGTTTTTAGTTGTCCTTTGACCAAGGTTATGTTTGCCATAATTTGATGAGTTTCCTCAGCCCTACTTCTGATTATAATTGTTATTACTTTCTCATGAGGGCCTTATGAGTTGAGGTTGCTGTTGAGGATGTTTGGGTTTGATGGAGAAACCTTGATGCTTCTTGTCCGTATTTTATTTATCGACACTTCACTCTCTAAACTTGTGGACAGGTTGACCGAGTTCAGTATTCGCTTGAGGACAAGCGAGGTCTAAGCTTGGGGGAGTTGATACGTCCAAAATGCATCACTATTTTATATAGTAATTCTTTCTTATTCATTGATATATTTTATGATATGATGTTATTCTTATGTTGTTTTGGCTTATTTTACACAGTTTACAACTTTCCGGTGCCGAAGCAGCAGACGCAGGATTCAGCGGTAAAAAGTGGACGCTGAGTTGCTGAAGAAGAACACCTCCAAATTACCTGAAAATCGGCGGAGGCTGTTTTTCAGAAGGATAACGAAGGCACGAAAAAGAGCAACCAGAGGGGGCCCACAGGGTGCCCAGGCGGCCACCTGGCGCGGCCCCACCTCTGGCTGCGCTGGGAGGGCGCCTGGACCCCCTGGAGCTCTCCCGGCTCCCCCCTCTAGCCTATATACCCCTCGTCGCACATAAACCCTAAAAAGGAGAGAGTTTCCGGAGTTCCGCCGCCGCTCCGTGGCGGAAACCTACAGAGAAGAAAATCCATCTCTGGCGGGCAGATTCCGCCGGGGAGATCACCTCCCGGAAGGGGAGATCGTCGCCATCGTCATCACCATCGTCACGGGCATCATCGAGATCATCATCAACATCATCCCCACCATCAGCACCATCTCCATCTTCATCCAGTCTTGTCTCACAATTGCAACTCGCGTTGTAATCCGTACTATCTATCCTCTCTACTCTATCGGTGTTGATTACTACCTTGTGGTGAATGCTATTGAGTTTTGTTGGAGAAATATTATTGTGTTCAGATTGTTTATCATCTATTTATCCCCACTGATCATGATCTCTTTTATGTCTTGTGATTAGTACTTTAGTTCTTGAGGACATGGGAGAAGTCTAGTTTCTAGTAGTCATATGATGTTGAAGTAATATGTGTTGGTTGATATTTAAGTTTTGTTGTTATTTTCCTAGTGGTGTTGTGAGTCGAACACTCAACACTTCTCCTTATCAAGGACCTAGGGAAATGCATTGTGTATAAAGAATGCTTACGGTGGGTTGCCGGAGTGACAGAAACCTGAACCCCAGTTTGCACGCTTTTGCACAAGGGAACAATGGATCACCGATCGTATTGCTATGGTTAGGTTTTTGCCTTAATTACTATCTTGTATTTGCGGATTCTTGCAAGGAGTTTAATCATAAGAGTGCATTCATCTTGGTCTAGAGGGTGCACTAGCATAGATCCACCCACCAAACACTTATCAACCCAGCACGTAGTACCGATACGGAATATGGCGAAAGCACATGATTACCTCTCCCGTGTGTCCTCAAGAACACTTTAGCTTTTATAAGTTCAGTTGCTAGGCCTCTCCTTTGCTCAGAAAGGATTGGGCCACTCGTTACTCTCCAGTATCTTTTACTTTGCTAGTATTTACTATCCTGTTGCTTATACCAAGAAAATCCCTAAAAAGTTATCTTTCAGTGCTTGCAGTTATCTCCTTACCAAAGTCACTTGCTACTTCCTTCTGCTCCTCGTTGGGTTCGACACTCTTACTTATCGAAAACACTGCAATAGATCCCATTATGTCGTGGGTTATCAGGGGTCCACAGGAGCCCTAGGCGGCCACCTAGCGCGGGCCGACTCCTGGTCGCGCCGGGAGGGCGCCTGGAGCCCTGGGGCCACTCCCGGCTTCCCCCTCTGGCCTATATACTCCTAGTTACGCAAAAACCCTAAAAAGAGAAGCTTTTACGGAGTTCCGCTGCCGCTCCATGGCGGAAACCTATATAGAAGAAAAGGGCTCTCCGGCGGGCAGATTCCGCCGAGGTGATCATCGCCATCGTCATCACCATCGTCACGGGCATCATCGAGATCATCATCAACATCATCCCCAACATCAGCACCATCTCCACCACCATCCAATCTCACCTCACAAGTTTATCTTGTGTTGTAATTCGTACTATCTATCCTCTCTACTCTATCGGTGTTGATTACTACTTTGTGGTGAATGCTATTGAGTTTTGTTGGAGAAATATCATTATGTCCAGATTGTTTATCATATATTTATCACCTCTGATCATGATCTCTTTTATGTCTTGTGAGTAGTTACTTTAGTTCTTGAGGACACGAGAGAAGTCTAGTGGTTAGTAGTCATATGATGTTGAAGTAATTTGTGGTGTTTGATATTTAAGTTGTGTTGTTATTTTCCTAGTGGTGTTGTGTGAGTCGAACACTCAACACTTCGCCTTCTTAAGGACCTAGGGGAATACATTGTGTATTAAGGATGCTTACGGTTGGTTGTCGGAGTGACAGAAACCTGAACCCCAGTTTGCACACTTTTGCACAAGGAACTAATGGATCCTCGATCTTATTGTTGTGGTTAGGCTTTGCCTTAATTTCTATCTTGTATTTGCGGATGCTTGCAAGATGTTTAATCATAAGAGTGCACTTATCTTAGTCTAGAAGGTGTGCTAGCATAGATCCACCCACTCAACACTTATCAGCTCAACACTTGTTATCAATACGGAGTATGGAGAAAGCACGTGACTACCTCTCCATGTGTCCTCAAGAACGCTTTAGTCTTTATAAGTTCAGTTGTCAGGCTTATCCTTTGCTCAAAAGGATTGTGTCCTCAAATGGTGTTGTCTTTACGGATTTGGACGGTGCCCTATTAAGAATGTAAGCGGCAGTTTCTAATGCATACCCCCAGAATGACACAGGTAAGTCGGTATGAGACATCATCGATTGTACGCTATCCAATAGAGTTCGATTACGTTGCTCAGAAACACCGTTACGTTGAGGTGTTCCTGCAGGCGTAAGTTGTGGTACGATGCCACAAGTCTTAAGATGATCGGCAAACTCGTGACTTAAATACTCGCCTCCTCGATCGGATCAAAGGTGCTTGATTTTCTTCCCGAGTTGATTCTCGACCTCACTCTGAAAGTCCTTGAACCTTTCAATGGTTTCAGACTTATGTTTCATTAAGTAGATATACCCATATCTTCTTAAGTCATCTGTGAAGGTCACGAAGTAACGAAGACCATTGCGTGTGGGGATGTTCATAGGTCCACATACATCTGAATGTATGATCCCTAACAAGTCTTCCACATGCTCCATTGTTCCATTGAATGGAGTCCTTGTCATCTTGCCCATAATGCATGGTTCACATCTGTCAAGGGATCCAAAATCCAATGACTCCATAAGTCCATCATCATGAAGCTTCTTCATGCGCTTTTCACCAATATGACCAAGTCGACAATGCCACATCGTCATGTGTTCTTTGCCACTAGGTTTTAATCTTTTGGCCTCTACGTTATCAATATGAAGTATATCACAATCGAGATTAAGAATGAATAAGACATTTTTCTCCGGTGTGTGAACATAAAACACATCATCCTTATAAATCGCACAACCAATTGTATCTGACTTAAAAAAATAGTGGTCTCGCTTCAAGCAAGAACCACTAACGATGTTCACACTCAATGCGGATACATAGTAGCACTTATTCAAAATCAAAACTAATCCCAAAGGGAGACTAAGATGCTTCGTGCCGACCGCTACCACTTCAGTCCGTAAGCTGTTTCCCACACGCATCGTCACTTCATCTTTCATCAAGCGTCGCCTATTCCGTAGCCCCTGAGAGGAGTTAGAAATATGAGCAACAGATCCTATATCAAATATCCAGGATTTGTTACCAGCGCTTGTTAAGAAAAGATCAATAACGTGTATATCAAATATACCTTTGTCTCTTCTGACAATCTTGCCATCCTTGTTATCCTCTAGGTACTTGGGGCAGTTGCGTTTCCAGTGACCATCACCCTTGCAGTAGAAGCACTCAACGACGGGCTTCGGTCCAGGTTTGGGTGCCTTACGAGGAGTGACAACTGGCTTGTCACCCTTCTTCGGGCTTCCCTTCTTTCCCTTCTCTTTCTTGCCAGACTTCTTGAATTCAACGGTCTTGTTGACCATGAATACAACATGCTCCTTCTTGATCTCAACCTCAGCAGTGTTCAGCATGGCGAACAACTCAGAAGGGGTCTTAGTCATCCCCTGCATGTTGTAGTTCAACACAAAGCCTTTGTAGCTAGGGGGCAGCGACTACAGCACCCTATCAACAGCAAGTTCATCTGGAATCTGACATTCCAGAGCATTCAAGCGTTGAACGTAGCCAGACATCTTGACCACATGCTCACTAACACTGCTATGCTCATCCATCTTTGCGGATAATAAAGCTTCAGAAGCCTCATAACGTTCAGCCCTGGCTTGGGGTGCAAAGACGGCCTTGAGGTCGGTGATTATCTCATATGCACCCATCCTCTCAAAGCGTTTCTGCAGCTCAGCCTCCATGGAGTAAAGCATTCCACTCTGGACAAGGTTGTAATCATCCGTCTTGGAGAGGTAGACATTCTTCTCATCCTGACTAGCGTCTATTGGTGGTTCGTCACCTAATGCGGCCTCTAGTACGTATGCCATCTTGAGGGGAACGAGAAGAATCCTCAGAGTGCGGAACCAGTTGGTGAAGTTTGACCAATCGGTTTTCAGTTTGTCTTTGTCTAGGAATGACCCTAAGTTGAATGAGGGGCGAGGTGCAGCCATCTACAATGGTTACTTGCAAAACACATATTTAGACTTTGTTCATAATTGGAGTTCAATTTTAATTAATTCTAAAACTCCCACTTAGTTAAACATCTCTCCAAATTTACTAAGTGATTAACATAATCCTAGTTTGAATGATCGTCCTCGAATATCACACGGCCGACGACACATCTCCCTAGGTAGGCCATCATGCCAATCATATCCGTTATATGACTCATGCTTAACATTTCGGTCATTCGTATCCCAAGCTCATATCTACATATGTCAAGCCTGCCAGTCGAACCTTAGTGTATGGTTGTTCAGCAAGACCATATCTGCATATGCTAGGCTTGCCAAACCCAACTACATGCGATCGCTAATGTATGTATGACACCCGATCGTCACGGCCTGCATATCATAAAGAGATCCTTCCAGGCGGTGCCCAATAAGGGAGAATACAATCATGGTATTGAGAGAGATTATCCTATCATGCTACCGTCGCATATCTAGCATATTAGCAAGACATGAAGTAAAACTGTAAATCATACAAGCTATGATCCCCCCTTAGATGAAAATTAAAGTTAAAAAAGCCTTCTACTTTATCTTTTGCAAGTTTTACGTGGCTCCTAAGGAGTTTCGAGAGAGAACCGCTTTCTATCCTGCGAAAACAAGCCACAACACGAATCCTGCAATCATCTCTATTACACCCCTGTCAGGGCCCTCCGTTGCAAACATCTTCGCGTCGCTAATGTTAGAGAGACAGACACCCCCCAGCCACTTATATGGTACAAGCCATATGTCAAGCGTGGAACCAGTCTCGCGTAAACGCGTAAGGTCGGTCGGGGCTGCTTCATCGAGACATTGCCGCAACGCTAAACGAGTACACGTGGGAGGGTAACAATTGGAGAATTGATGCCCACATCCTAGATGTGTTCTACCCGTACAATACATCTACGCATAGCCTTGCTCATGATACCACTGTGGGGGATCGGCGCAGAAAACAAAAAATTTCCTACCTACGAGTCCCGAACCCAAGATCTATGCTATGCTGATGTATGTAACGAAAGGAATCAGTGTTCATACCTTTGAAGACCGAAAGAGGGGAACGTTCCTCGAACGTGGTTGGCGTAGACTATGATCCTACGACCTCCCTGTCGTGTTGAAGAACCTCCGACGATGAAGTAGCACCACACGTGTAGTGCCTCGCGGGATTACACACGTACGGTGCAACCGACGTCCCTCCGGGCTCCGAACCAGAAGAGAAGCGGAAAGAAGATTGATCTGGATCCCGATTCCGGCAGCGCGACGGCGTCCGGATGATGGTGAAACCCCCAACCAGGTGCAAACTCCAAACCAGGGGAGTCCGCTCTAGATCGGAGAAAGAGAGAGAGAAACTCAATGTTATGTTGAAAAAGGGACCCCCACCCCTCCTTATATAGGCCAAGGAGGGGCTCCACCCCCGCCCCTTCCCCCATGTGGGACTAAACCCCCAAGGGGGGTAGTGGTGCAGCTAGGGGGGGGATGGGCCCCTCCCTTGGCGCCAAGCCCAAGGGGGGATGCTCCCCCTTCCCCTCATGGGCCTTTTAAGGCCCAAATACCTTTTCACCTTTTTAATTAATTATTTAAATCATTTTTAATATTTAATTCTGTCAATTAAATAATAAAACATATTTAAACATTAATATATATTATTTTCAACCTTTCAAAATACCGGGAACAGCTTCCGGCACCTCCCGGTACATTTCTGGTGTTTTCTCTCTTTTCACCGATGATCCCGAATCAATCCTTAATGCATCGATTGCCCTTAAGTGTGACACCCTACGTTCCGCGAAACAGTAGACATGATCGAGACACTCTCTGACCAATGACCATCATGTGGGATCTGGTTACAATCCTTGATGTGCCTCTACGCTTCCATCGAATAAACTTCATCGCTGTTGAACCGTTAACAATATGACTTGATCCCTTTGTGCTTTGGTACTATGTTTGTCCAAGGTATGATCTTCGGTTTCCAATACCTAGTTCTTCCTCGTCTCCGACATAACATGTTTACTCGTCTGTGAATATTACATCTCTTGTGACCTGGTCACTTGCTTGCAAGATATTGATGCAACACCACCGAGTGGGCCCAGAGTACCTATCTGTCACTCGGATTGACAAATCCTGCTCTGATCTATTTCATACTCCTCAACATATCTACTTCGGAATACCCAAGATACACGTTTTCAGTTACCATGTTTCAGTGTAACGGTTAATGCACTCAAAGCATCCTAATAGATAGAAATTATGTATGATCATCACGGTCTAAGGATTCAGTCACTATGTTATTAAGTCCTCGCAATGCTGAACTTATGTGACTTGATCACACTTCAATGCTTAAGGTGGTTGTGTGTCCATCACATCATTCTCCTAATGATATGACCTCATTTAGACTATTATGTTATCATGATCAGGAAACCTTGATCATCAATTGCCCAATGAGCTAGTAGCCTGAGTTTAACTAGGGACCAGGTTGTTATATATCACACGTGTATTAATGTTTCCACTTAATACAGTTCTAGCACAATATATAACGTATTATGAACAAACAGATATGTGACAAATATCTTTATTAATTTGCCTCTAGGGCACATATCCAACATGTATTATCTACCCTATAGCTGATAGTAAGTGGGTAAGCCCGGTTCATTGTGTTCCAAAGAAAGGAGGAACGACTGTGGTTCCTAATGATAAGAATGAACTAATACCTTAGAGAATTATTATTGGATATAGAATGTGTATTGATTACAAGAAGCTAAACAAGGCAACCAGGAAGGACCACTACCCGTTGTCGTTCATCGACCAAATGCTTGAAAGGTTATCCAAGAATACTCACTTTTGATATCTTGATGGTTATTCTGGATTCTCTCAAATTCAAGTTAACACTGCTGATCAAGAGAAGACCACTTTTACTTGTCCCTGTGGTACTTATGCTTACAGACGTATGCCTTTTGGTTTATGTAATGCCCCTGCTACTTTTCAAAGGTGTATGTCTGCTATCTTTCATGGTTTTTGCGAAGAAATTGTGGAGGTATTCATGGACGATTTCTCCGTCTATGGAACCTCTTTTGACCATTGTCTCCACGACCTTAATAAAGTTTTGCAGAGATGTGAGGAGACAAATTTGGTGCTTAACTAGGAGAAGTGCCACTTTATGGTCAACGAGGGAATTGTTCTTGGCCACAAGATTTTTGAGAGGGGAATTGAGGTGGACAGGGCCAAGATCGAAGCAATTGAAAGGATGCCCTACCCAAGGGACATCAAAGGTATTCGTAGTTTTCTCGGTCATGCTGGTTTCTATAGAAGATTTATTAAAGACTTTTCTAAGACTTCGAGACCCCACACTAATCTTCTCCAGAAGGATGTTCCTTTTGTTTTTGATGAAGATTGTAAGGAAGCCTTCCAAATTCTTAAGAAAGCTTTAATAACTGCTCCTATAATACAACAACCTGATTGGAATTTACATTTTGAAATTATGTGTGATGCTAGAGGTTTTGCTGTTGGAGATGTTTTAGGACAAAGGGTTGATAAGAAGTTGAATGTTATATATTATGCTAGCAAAACCCTTGATAGTGCTCAAAAGAATTATGCTACTACTGAGAAGGAATTCTTAGCAGTAGTGTTTGCTTGTGATAAGTTTAGGCAGTATATTGTTGATTCTAAGATTATTTTTCATACTGACCATGCTGCCATTATGTATCTTATGGAGAAGAAGGATGCCAAACCAAGGCTCATCCGTTGGGTACTCCTTTTTCAAGAATTTGATCTGCAGATTGTCGATAGGAAAGGAGCAGACAATCCGGTGGCGGATAATCTTTCAAGGATGGAAGATATACCGCATGATCCCATTCCATTCAACGACAGTTTTCCAGACGAACAACTAGCTGTTGTAAAAGTACAATCTCTCTCCGATCCTTGGTTTGCAGATTATGCTAACTTTATCGTTGCAAAGTTTTTGCCTCTAGGTTTAACATTTCAGCAAAGGAAGAAGTTCTTTCATGATTTGAGGCATTACTTTAGGGATGACCCACATCTTTTCAAAGAAGGTCCAGATGGGATCGTGAGAAGATGCATACCGGAACACGAGCAGAAGGACATTCTCAAACAATGCCACGACAGTCCATATGGAGGACATCATGCCGATCCCGTTTCAGGTTTTCTCCAGGTAAACTACTTTCCAGGTGGGAAGGGCCATTTCATATTGAGGAAGTCTACCGCTCGGGTGCAATCAAGATTAACAATTTCAAAGGCACCAAACCTCAAGTGGTGAATGGGAAAAGACTTAAGCATTACATAGCAGGGGATCCTGTCAATGTTGATGTGGATTTGGTATACACAACAACTCATGAAGAACATGTTGCAGCCCTGTTTCAGACACCAGCAGAAGCAGAATAAGAAAAGGTATGTATTACGGTAAGGAAACATCGCGAAACCGCCATAAAAGTTCCAGATTATAGGTTTTTGCGAAATATAGAAAATTTGATGCCGAAGTGGAGCCGGAGACCAGCTCCAGGGGGCCCAGGCGCCCCCCTGGCGCGGCCCCACCCCTGGCCGCACCGGGAGGCCGCCTGGGCACCCCGGAGTCCGTCTTCGACACCGCTTTGGCTCGTTACCTTCCTTTCTGTGCAGAAATTTTTGCTATATACTTGCCCGGATCGTTCCGGCAACGTATCTCGCGATTTCGTGTGTTTTCTTTTCGAGCTGTTTCTGCGAGGACTAAAAGTTGAGTAGTAGAGATGTCTTCTTGTGGCTCGAGCGGAGAGGACTTCCTGGGATGGCGTCTACGTCAAGTCCAGAAGGACCTTAATCAAGGGAAGCACGTCGACTGGGCTACCGAAAAAGAAACTGCCGCAAGACAAGCGGAGATGGAGCACTCCGTGAGGGAGGAAGTCAAGACTATCACTGCCCAACAGCAAGGAGGTCCAAGCAATCCCATCATAGTGGGGTCTGTCCAACCTCAATATGATCTTTCTCTTAACCTTTCAGGGCCCTCCACTTCGCTTGAAGATCAACGCACGCTTTCCACCATCTCCGAAGCCTACCGCATCACCAACCAACTTTGTGAAGATTTCCGTGTACTGAAAGTGCAAGTGGAAATCCTGGAAGCTGAAAACCAAACCCTTCGATGTATAATCAAGGATCTGAAGAACCACAAGAATGAGGAGTAAATCTCCTTGGGTAATGGCATCCCCTAAGCTTGTTCCAACCTTGGGGGAGTGCCCGGTATTTTTATCTTTATCTATGTCTTTTAGAGTCAAGTAGAGTCGTATCATGTCTAGGGAAGTTATCTTATAAAATAGGTGTTTGCTTTGAGGTCTATCACTCCTTTTTGGAGAGTTATGTATCCGTGAGTGTGGAGTCGTCTATGATGGAATATTAATGAGAAGTCTATTGATCCCTTCGCTGCACTCGGTATTCTCTTCACACAATCGACCTCGTGATGATTCTTATGGGGAGTATTGACCTTATATCAGGTATGGCTTTGAAAACTTTATTTAATCTTGGCAAACATAGCTTTGGTCATAACAACAAGCATGTTATTTTTCTCAAAGTAGCGACATAGCCAAACCCTCTTTGTTATTATGCTTGTAGTGTTATGTTGACAAGGAAGACAACTTGATGTGCTATGCTTGTTTTAATGTTTATGCTTTATATTACTTTGCATCCAACTCATCATCAATTGTCTGTTCTCTCAAAGCCTTTGCTAGCCATACCTCTGTACTAAGCGGAATTCTGCTTGTACATCCATACCCTCAAACCAGTATCTTCCATATGAGTCCACCATACCTTCCTATTCGTGGTATTCCACTACCACTCCTAAAGCATAGAATTTTCGTCTTATGCTTAGATGTTCAAAAATCTTCTATTTTGTGCCCCGGTTTTAGCTCATGAGGAAGTAGTAGTTAACTCATGATCTTCTTAAGTTGGACAAGTTTTACCCCGGGATTGCATGTCTAATCTGCAAACCCCTAATACGAGGAGGAACTGGCATGAGTGCGCCCAGCTCACAAAAGATAATACAACAAACAAACAAACCCTCCTTCACGCTTTTTTCATGAGAAATTAGAAAACTTTGGCAGTGATAAACAAAGGAGATTGCGGGGATGTGATCTTCCCCGTTTGGGAGCCGTTCCTCGAAACTTGTCCAATCTGAGAAGCAATTGAGTTATCTATTAGCATTCGTTGACAAATCATGCACCTCTCAAAACTTGTTTTCATTCTGTTTGATTTAAGGATAGCACTTGAGTTCTCCCTACTTGCCTTTAACAAGGCTTTTTCCTTTACTTTTATGTTTAGTCAGTTTTCCCTACTTCCTCCTTTCCCAAAGAGAACAGACACTTGGTGCTGATGAGGATTCATCCATATGATGCTGCATTAAGTTTTTCCATTCCATATCATTGTTGACATTATCTCTTCATAAGTAAGTTGTTTGCAAAAGCATTTTCCAAGCAAACATCTTCCTTTGTGTTAGCATTTGCACTTCATGACTAATAGCTTGTTCTTTCAAAAAAGTTCCAAATTGTCTCTTCAAAATATAAAGAGAAAGAGCAAAGGTAAAAGCTCTTAGTTGTCTGTCGTCGATATGTAACGCCAGATGCCATGGGATGGCTAAAGTGAGGGGAAGACGCGAGGGAGAGAATGTCGATGGTGCCGGAATCGGGTTGGGCACAAACACGGTGAGGACACCACGATGTACCCAGGTTTGGGGCTCTCCGGAGAGATAACAACCCTACTCCTGCTTGTCTCTTGTATATCAATGATCTGACTTCAATTACTGCTTCTCTATCTTCTCAGGGGAAGGAGAACACCGCCGCCGTGGGCAAGGTCCTCTCCTGCTTCCCTGAGGAGTAACTACTAGCAGTGAATGAACTGAGGGGGAAGTGAGTAATGGTGATCTAGTGTGAGGCGTTGTCCCTCACGCAGGAGGGGTACCCTGGCTCTTATAGTGTGAGCCCAGGGTACTTCGGTAACTTCATTGCCGAATGGGCCCAGTTGTCATCCTCTAATCGGCCTGGGCCCACCGACTGCTCCTCTCCGGCTGACCCGGAACCTACGAGCGGCGGCCCATGCTGTAGACTCGTAGAGCGTAGGGATGAACAGTGGAGCTAGGGGGTGCGGTCTTGTCGGCCTGTCCGCGGAATCGGCGGAGAGGTCGACACCGTATCTCCCCCAGATCTTTGACATGACCTGGCCTTCCTGCCACCCGGATATCTGGGGATATGGCATTTCTGACCTCGTAATCATACCCCCGACTGGGTATTAGGTGGTTCCGATTGCGCCTGGACCGACTGGTGGTACCTGGCAAAGTCGATTGCTCTGGCCAATCGGCCTTCCAGGTATCAACCTCGGCCCAGCTGCGGACCAATCGGATGATCGTCTTGGTGAAGGAAGGTTGGTCCGATTGCGCCTGGGCCGACTGCTGGCATTTGATACGGCTGATTGCCTTGGAGCAATCGGTCGTACATCTGCCCAGCTCGGCCCAGCTGCGGTCCAATCGGTCCATCCTTGTCTTGAAAGGTTGCTTTCGCTTGGGTTAGCCTACCTGGGTACCGGTCCCCCGACAGTAGCCCCTAAAGCTGTAAAGGTCCCTCGGTCACTTGACCTCGGGGCCTTTGCGGTTTTTTTATTTCTCTTGATATCCTCCGACTGCTATGGCTTCGTCGAGTGCGTCATTCCGAGTTCACCGACCGACTCGGATATCACACTTGGCTGACCAACTTTTCGTCCGATTGGATCTGGTTCGCTCCCGATTCGCGTCTTCACTTTTCGAGAAAGAAATCTTTCGCCGATTTAGTTCCAACGGTTACCTCCGATTCTTCCGGGACGTGATCAATGAGCTGGGACCCATGACCCACACGCGACTTGACATAACTGCAGGGCCTGACCCCCAGGTCGCACGCCTCGCCTTTTGCGCCAGGATCCTTTGCGCTGGTTTGCCGGTTGCCCTTCCTGTGCCCTAGGCCACACCGAGCCACACAGCCGCAGACGCATCCCACTTCCCTCCCCCGCCTCCTATATAAGCCACAGGGGAGGGCCTTCGCCTCTTCCTTCTCCCAGACGCCATCTTCAACCTCTAGCTCTCTCTCTCCTCTGCGCCATTGCAGCTCCACACGAAGCTCTCTGCCGCGGACCTCTGCACCTTGGATCTGCTCCGGCCACATACTTGTGCTCTCTGCCACTTCCGCCGCCTCCGCGGTAACTCTTCACCGCTTCTCTCGCGCTCTGCCTCCCTCTTTTTCTCTCTTCTTCTCCCCGCCCGCGAACGCCATGGCGCCACGGCGAGACACCTCCCAGGCGAGCCGCGGGTGCTGGAAAGGTTCTCAGGCTACCGCTGGCGCCGTCGAGTCCCTGATTCGCGCCCGGAAGATGCCTGCGGAGGTCGAGTGGCGCATTCCCGGTGCCGAGGTCGTGCCCAGCGCGCGCGCTGGCGAGAGGGTCGTGTTCCTCACTCACTTCGAGCGTGGATTCGGCTTTCCCGCCAGCACCTTCATCCGCGGGTTCCTCGATTTCCACCGACTGCAACCACACCATCTCGCAGCCAACTTCATCATGATTCTCTCCGGTTTCGTGACACTCTGCGAAGGGTATCTCGGCTGCCGTCCCAGCGTCGCTCTCTGGAAGCGATTCTTCAATCTCCGAGCTCACAACGCTCGGACGGGAACTGTGGTGCCCTCCACCATCAAAGGCGGCGAACCCACGTACCCGACTGACTGTTGGAAATATGCCCTAGAGGCAATAATAAAATGTTATTATATATATATTTCCACGTTCGTAATTAATGTTTATATTTCTGTGCTATAATTGCAATGACCCTGACTATGAGATTCAGAAGAAAACTCACTTGCATGTGTGGAAATGTAAACACCAAGAGTTCCTGGTTTAGCCTCTAAGACCAGCTCATGTGCTAACTGATGATTACGTTTTCTTAATCATGGACATTGTTCTTGTAACAAGGATGTCAGTAGCAATGGGAACATATTGTTAGCAGAACAATGATGTTGAACCGACCCCAGTATTGAATGATATACTTAGAGATCACATCGTAACTACGTTATAAGTCATATCATGAAATGTTATCATATACGTAATTCCTTAGACCATGAGAGTATCGAGTTGCTTCACACAGGAAGACATTCTTTGGTTCTTAGATGAATCCTCCCGTAAATGGGAAGTAGTAAAATAAGTTCTGGGTATGTGTTCACGATGAAGAAGATATTCACTTCGGGCCCACTCGGTATGACGGTATCCATTATAGTTTGGCCAGACGCATTGTGATTCAGTCACGGGGATACCGGAATACGATAACGAGAAAATGGACAAACGAGCAAAGAGGATAACGAGTGGCTTGTGTTCAAGAAGTTGTTACACATGGGTGCCAAACATCTCTCCTCTAACTTTGTCATATATCACGAAGCAAAGGGAATGGTACATGAATAAACATAATGGTTCACTCGAAGTTTCTTCGTGTATGTGCGGGAGTCAACATGGGTGTCCATGGCTCCGCTGTTGATTATTGGCTATTGACGAAAGGCTGTTGACCTATGTCCGGAAGATGTTCTGAGTCATGTCCGCATTATACCGAACCTATTGGGTCACACACTTAACGAGCAGTAGTCTGTTAGAATACTAGTATGGTAGAAGGTTTAGTGGAAGCAAAGCAGAATAGTTCATACGGGTACCGGAAGTAGTTTCGGAGATTTATGGAATAGTTCATAAGGGCACCAGAAGTAGTTCTGGGTATTTAGGATATGTTCGGATCTCTCTGGAGTAGTCCCAGGTGGTTCCGGAACATATGAAAATGGTAATGGGAAAGTTTACGATCAACCGGAATAGTTTCGGTGGTCGGTGGACAGCTTAAACAATATGTTGTGTTCACCGGACATAATAACCTTTGCCCGGATGGCTCCGAAACCCCTTTAGATGGCTCTGGAACATTCGTTAGAGGTTCCGGAAGGTATTGGAAGTGCTCCAAAAGTGTCCGGAATGTCCCGAAACAGTCCCGGTAGGTCCTGGAAGATTCTAGAAGGTTCCGGAAGGTTCCGGGCAGTACCACCCACTGCCCTGCGCCCTTGGCCTTGGGGGGCAAGCCACCTAGGCTTCCCTGGCCGGCCAGGTGGTGGGGGCGCACCAAAAAGGGGTGGGAGATCCTCCAGGTGGGATTTCCAAATACCATTATGGAAGGTTTCCGGTGGGAAGGTATGTGTAGGTTTGGAAGGCTTGGGAGTCCAAGTTGGACTCCCAAACCTCCTTGAGCTGCGCCCTAGGCCCCTTGGCCACCTATATAAGGTGAGCCAAGGGTGGGGGGAAGACACACAATCAATCCCCAAGGCCTATGCGCCACCCTCCCTCCTCTAAACCCCGTTGCTCCACTTTTAGATCCCGGTTTAGACGCTGTTCTAGATCGGAATCCGTTAGGGTTTTCTCCCTCTAGTTTTTTCGGTGGCGTTCATCTCTGGACGGCGGAGCGCTGCTGGATTGCTGCTACGGGATGTGTGGATACTAATGGAGGGGTCGTACCTTCGACCCTTCTTCGAGGAGCTTGTTCATGGGACTTGTCCGTGGGACTAGATCGCGGGACTTGTTCGTGGGATTGATCGAGGGACTGTTCGTGGGAGAACTTGCGAGATCTACTTACACTACGTCCACGAGCTTCACCAACTGTACTTCCGCTACATCGGTTGGTGAGCCATGACCTAAAACCTTGTATGCAATCTTCTTGGATGATCTTGGGTTCTTGATTCGTAGGCCGAAATTTTTTGTTTTCTACTACGTTTCCCAACAGTGGTATCAGAGCGATCCTTGATTAGATGCATGTTTAGGTAGATCATATGTTGATATGAGGCATTGATTTTCTTGTTTGCTTCCCTATCATGTGATCTTTTCTTTGCTCGACGGCATGATGTGATTTTGCTACAAGGTTTGAGTTTTGCCATGATCCCTCTATGCTGCTCTTAGTATGCTGGTTGCCTTGATCATGGACTACATCAAATTCCTTGGATCTCATCCTAGTCTTGCTATAGAAAATTTTACATGAACGGGCTTGTGGATTTTATGAACTCAAATCCACACGGGGGTCACGCGTTTAACGAAGTTTGGCTTGTGGCATTAGTTGCTACACGCACCCCGTATGTTAAACTAGCAACAAAAGAAGTATCCTGTTTTTGTTTTGTCTAGGGTTTCTCGTTTGCCTTGTAAACCTGCTTAACAACCACGATAAAAGTTGCAACAACCCGTGTAGATGGCGATCTAACTCGTTTTTGCAGAGTATGCATGTGATGTGGTATAGCCTTCAAGATTTGCAATGTGTTTGTATGAGATGCTATATGTTATGTAATATTTATTCGCGACCTGCGTGTCGTGGTACGGCATGATGACTGGAGTCATATGATTGTCACTTAATTATGGCCTGCGTGCCAGAACTGTTTATTAGCTCGAGGAAAAGCAATAGATAGATGCAAGGTGATGATCTACGATGCGGAGGTGGACCCCGACGCACATGCCGGAAGCCGTGGTGATGTTCCCGGTGCCAAGGAGAAAGTTGGTGGACGCGGTGACTTCTACCACGACGGCGTGAAGACTACGAAGACTTCACGAAGCAAAGGGCTATATCATATCATATAATTTTATGAACTGCCTGTGATGTTTATCCCTTTGATGCACCCTTGTTTTATGCGCGGTAGTCGTATTTTATTAGGGTGATCTCTCGCAAAACAATATCAAGTTGATAGTGTTCTTCCAACTGTAGCACCGTCTATACTATGTTTCACATCGGAGCAGGTCATGTCACATGGGTGCACACGGTGTGACGCATAAAAGACGGGTGTGTTAAAAGAACACACAACACATTACACTTGGTTATCTTGACGGTTTGGATAAAAGTTTGCTACCGGAACACGCCCATCGAAAGATGAACAAGAATCACCTTTGGTGTGATTGGCAAGTTGGCCTACCGGTCCAGTCTAAGTCATCAGTGATGTCACATCAATGGCGGACGATTGGGTTGGATCTTGAATCACTCCAGCATCAATTACGAGAGATATTGATCTGAGTGGGAGCGCACTTAGTAATTAAATTGATTAATCACAAGTGCAACTTAATTATGAACAAAGTCTTAGTATTTGCATTGTCGTTGTAGAATAATGGCTCGCGTTACCACCTTCCCAATTGAGTTTGATTAACTGTATTATCTGGTAAAAACTTTACGATTGGTACCGTATTGTGAGGACTATCCTCAATAGTGTCGAGAAGGAGCTTGTCCTATCGCAAATTTTTTATGCTCTCCCGCTGATGCTATGGATGATGTGACTTATGTCCATAATCCAAAATGCTAGAATTCCACGACAGCTAAGTGCATTGTCTTCACCACCATGAAACCCGAACTTCGAAAAGTTTGGGATAGTTATGTTATATTCATGGAACTGAAAAATAAGTTTTCAGTAGTAAGACAATTAATGTTGGATATAAGATATCTAGTACAATGTATGATTGTAAGCATTAGTGAAAATGTTCATTGTGCTCTAAACAAAACTGATAAGTGTGGGATCCAGAAGAACAATGATCATATGATGATGAGGATTAAGGGAAAGGAAGTTCCATAGGGTGTTAGTAAGACTTACACGCCGGAAAGTCCATGGCCTGCGCCACCCTTGATCATGTGTGATCTTCTGTGAGTAGGAGTGACATTGGAAATAGAACTATGATACGTATAAAGGCAAAACGAAAGAAGACTGGAATAACCAGCTCAGAAATGAAAGTCATACGGAGTTATAGATGAATTCATTGTTGGTCAAGAGATGTAATTCTTGGGAATCATGATTAAGCAGTTAATTGTGGATTCTGTATATTGTGATTAAACTGTTGATCACCGGAATATCACATCGATTGCATATTGTTGCAACTCGATGCAAGAAATACTATGGCCTTTATGACCAGCTAATGATGAGTTTTGACACGCTTGGGAACACGGTAAAAGGTTTACTATGCCGTGTGTTGACTCTATGATTATCTTCATAATTCATTTTAGAGTTGAGTAAATTGTTACTACACTTTAGCCTTGTTACAAAACATCATTTTGAATCATGTTTGTTGCAAGAGAGTTGTTCAAAGCTATGAATAACGTAAAGGCCATACTTCCATTATGAATAGGTTGTATGTTATGAATCTTGATAATAATACTAAACATCCATAACACTGATGCTAAACATCGCAAGACTAACAGAAATACCACATAGATGTGGCACTGCCGTTTATCACAAGTGACATAACATGCATGAAGAATTTCCATAAGTGATGGACTTTCGAGTCATATGATTATGAATCACTTGACGCTTGCGATCTTTGTCTCGAAGTAATGTGACTAAAACACCGTTAATAGGCCATACATGAACGGGCAACTAAACCATTGGTAATCATACATGATGATGTGTGTAGTCCAATAAGTGTAGTTGTGTGCAGTGGATTCCCTATCTTCACTCATGAGTTGAAGTAGATATGTGGATATCTGTTCAATAGAGACATACGTCTGAAATCTTTGAAATGTTCAAGGAATTTTAGAGTGAAATAGAAATTCATTGTAACAAGAAAATAAAGCTTCTGCAAATTAGATTGTAGAAAGTAATATTTTAGTTACAAGTTTAGTGAACGTCTGATGAGTTGTGAAGAACTGTCATAACTTGCGTCTCCCGGAACATCACTATGAGTAAAGTGTTCGAGAGATGTAATCAAGCCATGTATGACACGGTAAAGATCAAATATGACGTTTATCAATTTGCCATTATACTTATTAAAGTTATGCGTTAGTGACTACGGCTTTTACACTGAAAAGAGCACCATCAAATCTGTTGAAATGACACCATATTAGATGAGGTATGGACTGTTAAAACCATGTTGTCTTTTCTTAAAATTTGGGTATATGAGGCATATGTTTGACATACTCAAAAACCCCAAATCAGATAAGTGCTACTTTGTTAAGGTTATGCCAAAAGTTTTGGTATTCCTCTATCACTACACAAAAGCAAAACTGTTTGCTGTTAAGAACAATGTGTTTTGAAGAAAATGGTTTCTTGCAAAAGAGTGAGTGGGAGGACAGTGCAACTTGTTAAAGATTGTTGAATCTTCAAATAAGTGCGCAGCTGAACCACACAGGTTAGACAAAACTCGTACAAACATTCATGATATGTAAGACGAGATATTATTGTTCGACAATGATAAACCTGTGATATACAAAGAAGCGTTGATGGGCCCTGACTCCGGGATTTGGCTAAATGCCAAATAATCCGAGATAGTATCCATGGAAGTAAGTCAAGTTTTGAACTTGGTAGACCCTCTGAAAGACTAAAAGTCTAGAGAATATATATATGGATCTATAATTGATTCGGATGAAATTGTTTTATCCATAAAGCTCAACTCGTTGGAAAAATTGTTTTCTAGCAAGTTCAAAGGTTGACTAAGGAGAAATAGTTTCGACCGTAGAGATGCTTTAGTCAGTTCGGGTTATATTAGCAATTACTACATATCTCATTTATAGGATATGGTAGAATGAACGTCAAAACAAAGTTCCTACACGGAAATATAACAAAGGACGTATATGTGATATGACCGGAATGTTTTGTCGATTCAAAGGATGCTAAAATAGATGCAAGCCTTGGATATCCAGTGATGGACTGAAGCTAGCATAATGGAGTTGGAATTTTTGTTGTTATGAAATTGCCAAAAGAGTTTGTTTTCATCAGGAATAACGAAGATGCTTGAATATTCAAGAAAGTAAGTGGGAGCTGAATGACATTTCTAAAACCTTATGTAGATGACATATTGTTGATTAGAAATGATATAAATTTCTTGACACGAATAAGGACTTCATTGGAAATGGTTTTCGGTTGAAGAACTTGGGCTAATATAGCATTAGTATTGAGCACAGTGATCTATGTAGATAGTAAGTGCCTGATCATGCTAAAGCCAACATTACATGTTGACATGATACTAAAGTAGTTTAGTATGAATACGCCAAGAAGGATGTTCTTGCCGAGGTCACGGTGAAAAGTTGTTTGCGGAAATCAGTGTTCATGAACACAGATAAGCAAAACACATGAATTGAATTTCACTCACATGTGTGTTTGGAAATCGGTGTTCATGAACACAGATAAGAAAAAACACATGAATTGGATTTCACTCACCTATGTGTTTGGATTAATCATGTACACCATAATATGTAAAACGACCAGATATGTCCAGTGCTCCAAAAGGTTGTGAGCAAGATACCAAAGTGATCAATATGTTGATCATTGGACAAACAGTGAAAAGTTAAACTTATGATAGATAAGATATGTTTCTCGGAAAATGGAGATAATGAAGAGCTCGTTGTAACAAGTTACACCAGCTGAATTTTTGATGTAAACAGTTACACCAATTCAGTCTTCATACTTACTCCAACCGATTTTCGATTTTAATTGGGATTATGTGTTTCACACGTAAGGGTGGCACAGTATGAAGGAACTGTGTTAAGTTAGATACTGTGGCGAATTCTACAACAGAGGCTAAGTATATTGTTGCTTAAAGAAGTAACAAGGGAGGGTATTTTGAGTCATCAGTTCATTTATGAACATGGTATGGTTTCCTAGATGCTTGAAGCTCATGGAACATTGACGAATGATTTCATGACTTATTCTGAAGGAACCAAGGTCCTGCCAAATGATTCAAACATATACAAAGCTAAACTGATAAATCTAGTAAATTTTATGATAGCGTGAAAAACGCGAAGATATGCAAGATACAAACGGGCCTGAAGCATCAGATCCGATGATGAAGTCTATACCACAAATGAAGCATGTATTACACCGGTATGCCATAGGTGTAAAATGCTCAAGCACTGATAATATTATTGACTCTAGTGCAAGTGGGGGATTGTTGGAAATATGCCCTAGAGGCAATAATAAAATGTTATTATATATATATTTCCACGTTCGTAATTAATGTTTATATTTCTGTGCTATAATTGCAATGACCCTGACTATGAGATTCAGAAGAAAACTCACTTGCATGTGTGGAAATGTAAACACCAAGAGTTCCTGGTTTAGCCTCTAAGACCGGCTCATGTGCTAACTGATGATTACGTTTTCTTAATCATGGACATTGTTCTTGTAACAAGGATGTCAGTAGCAATGGGAACATATTGTTAGCAGAACAATGATGTTGAACCGACCCCAGTATTGAATGATATACTTAGAGATCACATCGTAACTACGTTATAAGTCATATCATGAAATGTTATCATATACGTAATTCCTTAGACCATGAGAGTATCGAGTTGCTTCACACAGGAAGACATGCTTTGGTTCTTAGATGAATCCTCCCGTAAATGGGAAGTAGTAAAATAAGTTCTGGGTATGTCAGATGGTGTGGCTAGTGACTGTGATAGTTCAAGAATGGGATTTGCTCCTTCACGATGAAGAAGATATTCACTTCGGGCCCACTCGGTATGACGGTATCCATTATAGTCTGGCCAGACGCATTGTGATTCAGTCACGGGGATACCGGAATACGATAACGAGAAAATGGACAAACGAGCAAAGAGGATAACGAGTGGCTTGTGTTCAAGAAGTTGTTACACATGGGTGCCAAACATCTCTCCTCTAACTTTGTCATATATCACGAAGCAAAGGGAATGGTACATGAATAAACATAATGGTTCACTCGAAGTTTCTTCGTGTATGTGCGGGAGTCAACATGGGTGTCCATGGCTCCGCTGTTGATTATTGGCTATTGACGAAAGGCTGTTGACCTATGTCCGGAAGATGTTCTGAGTCATGTCCGCATTATACCGAACCTATTGGGTCACACACTTAACGAGCAGTAGTCTGTTAGAATACTAGTATGGTAGAAGGTTTAGTGGAAGCAAAGCAGAATAGTTCATACGGGTACCGGAAGTAGTTTCGGAGATTTATGGAATAGTTCATAAGGGCACCAGAAGTAGTTCTGGGTATTTAGGATATGTTCGGATCTCTCTGGAGTAGTCCCAGGTGGTTCCGGAACATATGAAAATGGTAATGGGAAAGTTTACGATCAACCGGAATAGTTTCGGTGATCGGTGGACAGCTTAAACAATATGTTGTGTTCACCGGACATAATAACCTTTGCCCGGATGGCTCCGAAACCCATTTAGATGGCTCTGGAACATTCGTTAGAGGTTCCGGAAGGTATTGGAAGTGCTCCAAAAGTGTCCGGAATGTCCCGAAACAGTCCCGGTAGGTCCTGGAAGCTTCTAGAAGGTTCCGGAAGGTTCCGGGCAGTACCACCCACTGCCCTGCGCCCTTGGCCTTGGAGGGCAAGCCACCTAGGCTGCCCTGGCCGGCCAGGTGGTGGGGGCGCACCAAAAAGGGGTGGGAGATCCTCCAGGTGGGATTTCCAAATACCATTATGGAAGGTTTCCAGTGGGAAGGTATGTGTAGGTTTGGAAGGCTTGGGAGTCCAAGTTGGACTCCCAAACCTCCTTGAGCTGCGCCCTAGGCCCCTTGGCCACCTATATAAGGTGAGCCAAGGGTGGGGGGAAGACACACAATCAATCCCCAAGGCCTATGCGCCACCCTCCCTCCTCTAAACCCCGTTGCTCCACTTTTAGACCCCGGTTTAGACGCTGTTCTAGATCGGAATCCGTTAGGGTTTTCTCCCTCTAGTTTTTTCGGTGGCGTTCATCTCTGGACGGCGGAGCGCTGCTGGATTGCTGCTACGGGATGTGTGGATACTAATGGAGGGGTCGTACCTTCGACCCTTCTTCGAGGAGCTTGTTCATGGGACTTGTCCGTGGGACTAGATCGCGGGACTTGTTCGTGGGATTGATCGAGGGACTGTTCGTGGGAGAACTTGCGAGATCTACTTCCACTACGTCCACGAGCTTCACCAACTGTACTTCCGCTACATCGGTTGGTGAGCCATGACCTAAAACCTTGTATGCAATCTTCTTGGATGATCTTGGGTTCTTGATTCGTAGGCCGAAATTTTTTGTTTTCTACTACGTTTCCCAACACTGACATGACCGACTACGGCAGTTGTCTTGTCGCAGCCGCCAAGCCAAAGTACAAGAGTCCCGAGATCGTCCAATCATGCAAAAATTGGCAGACCTCATTTTTCTACGTCAAGTCACCTGACCAAGGGCCCGATCTCCTGAATCTGCCCGAGTTCTCCCTCGCCCGGCCGACTGACAAGCACCAGTGGTCGCTGAAGTATGGCGTCGGAGATTGCGATGTCGATGCCCAGGTCGCCAGGGTCGCCCAGCTAGAGCAAGAAGGACTTCTCCCGACCGACCTGGTAGCCGCTTGGCTTCAAGCTTGGATTCTTCCCCTGCAGCGCCGAGTGCACCGTCTGTGCGATATGTCGGGTCCTCGAGATCCCACTCGGCTCTGCACATGGTGGGTGAAGAAGGAAGACCTCAGCGCCAGGGTGAGGGCTATTACATCTAGTCCTTTTCCCGACCCTTTCCGCCTCGGGCTTCACTGCCTCACTCGCCAGCAGAAACCGCCTGTGGTATGCTCCGATTGCCTTCCTCTCCCGATTGCTTTTCCTTTCAGCTTCTCTGATTACTTTTATCCTCTTTCCAGCATTTTATTCACTCAGACCTGATGGAGGACGGCCAGGAAGTTGGCGTGTATGCCCCCGACCGCGCGGAGGATGACCCCACCGACTTTGAGTATAACGGCGAGGTTCCTTCCGCCGAGTCCGGTGACGATGACGCTGATGACGACAAGTCTTCCGGAGAATCCTCCGACTCCATGGATGCCGACCTCGCTGATGCCGGGGCCGCCGACCCTCCGAGGACCGACACCCGACCGCCAGCTCAAGGGGGTACGCCTGACCCTTCCCTTGAGCAATTTTTGGCCGAATGGAGTGATGATGAAAGTGTCTCAAAGGCTGATGGTTCTGATGCAGCTCTTCGTGCCAAACCTCCGAAGGTGCCGGCTAAGCGCACCTCAACCACCAGCTCCTCCGCTGGTACTGCTCCAGGCAAGGTTGCCAAAGCCACGCCGACAGCCGGCAAAGGCAAACAGCCCCAGGACACGACCACTCGGAGGCCAACTGCGCAGGCGCCACTGAACGTCGCCCCGCTGAGATGTCGGATGCCCTCTGGCGCGCCGAGAACAATCGGGTATGACTTTACCTTCACGCCTTGCATTTTACTATCTTTTCCTCTTTATACTGATTCACTTCCTCTCTCTTCTTTCAGGGAACCGATTGGGCTTGATGACGTTGATGCCGACATTCCGGTCCGACCCGGCGTCGTCATTTCGCCTGCTGCATCTGCCGCCGCCACCCATAAACGGCCGCCTGCTTCTCATCGCTCTTCCAAGGACGCCGAGCACGCTGCCAAGAAGGCCCGCCTGGAGGCGACCAAGAAGACTTCTTCCTCTTCCATTGCCTCCAAGACTTCGAAGAGCACAGCTGACCGGGTAGCTCCTGTGTCAAAACCCTCTGTTAGGTAATGTGCTAGGGTTAGCCAGTACTCTTGCATCATGTTAAAATTTTCAAAAGAAATCTTTGACATCAAATTCCAAAGCAAAATGGGAGAAGGAACCCCCCCCCCCCCCCCAGATGAATTAATTCAAAAGGCCAGATAAAAATCTTCTCCAAAAATTCATGCTAGATTTTTGAAAAAGTCTTATAAATGAGTGTGATCACATATCAAGTGATGTGGGAACCATCCCATGCTCATAGATTTTTCAAATATTCAAACAGTGCCTTGGAATTAATCAAATAACCCTATTTGAGTTCAGATTCAAATTATTTGAATTTTAAAAATGTTGAAACTTTATAAGTGGCTAGTATATATTTTTATGAAGCCATATAAAAAATTTCAGCATTTAATAAAATTCCTAGCTATTTATTTTAGCACAGCACAACAAATGTCAGAAAATAAAAACAGAAAAGGAATCAGAAAGACTTACCAGACGCCCAGGCGAAGCCGGCCCATCCAGCCCACCCGGCCCAAAGGGGCAGCGGGGTCTTCTTCCCCGATCCCGCGCCTCCAAGCTGCTCGATGGAATGCCACCGAGCTAGCCGTGCACGTCGCGGCCTCTCCAGACGCCACCTTCCCCTCCCGCGCCTTCTAGCGACGGCACGGAGACGCTGGAGACGCCGTGCGTCCATTCCCCCCCTCCCAGTACCTATCCTCCTCTCTCTCGCTGAGCCCCGCGAAGAACAGGACGCCGCCGTCGCCATGGCTTGAAGCCCGCGTGGCCAACGTCGTTCCCGAGCTGCGTCGTGTTGTCCATCTCCCTCGCCATCCTCGAATTCGTCTCCGTGCAGAAGGAATCGAGCTCGGACGCTCTGTAGCCGCCGGAATCATCTCCACGTCGCTGCCGGACCCGCAAGCCAACTCCGCCGAATTCCTCGTCGTTGAAGCCTCTCCGCCTCCACCGCCTGTGCCGTTGCGTTCACCACCTCCTGGTGAGCAGAACCCCCAACCTTGCGGCTCCTCAATCCCCCCCTAGCCGATTCCGCCATGAGAGCAGAGGAAGGTCGCCGCCATGGACGATGCCCCCCTTGCTCCTGTGCCCCTCTCGATGCCCCAGAGCGTGCGTATGGCTCATGCGTGCGCTAGCTTCACAACGCGCCACTCGCCACCCCAAATGGTGCCCGTTTTCCCCCTCCCCGGCGCAGCCCTAGCTTCTGCTTCCGCCGTCGTCGACGCCGGCGACGCTCTAGTGACCCCCTGAAGCTCTGGACGGGTCCATTCGATGCGGACGACGATGCTGAGCAAGATGGTGCACTCCTTTTCCCCTCCCGCGCCCGATTTGCAACTCCGACGAGTTCTCCGGCGAACAGTACCGCCGTCGACGCCATTAGGGCTTAATACAGTGCTTAACCCCCTAATACACTCCAGTGAGGCAGACAGTGGGCCCTAGCCCCCCCTAATCCTCTCTGTTTAATTAAACAGAGAGGGGATTAGCCCCTGAGTCCATGACAGATGGGACCCCCATGTCAGTTTGACTGGGTCAAACCCCTGATGTCATGCTGACTCAGAGATAACGCAATAAATCGATTTAATGAATTTCCAGAAATCAAATTGAATTAAAGAAATTCCAGAAATTCCAGAAAATACCCCAAACTTTGGAAATTCATAGAAAATTCATATTAACTCCAAATTGGACAAATAATATATGAAAAATGATCAGGAGAAAATAAGCTATCCAAAAATCCAACTTTCAACTATGTTTGAGTTGATTTTAAAATGGGACCAGTAGCATATGTCATTTGAATTATTTGGAATTTATTCAAATTCAATTCAAATTCTTTTGCAACTTGGACCATGGAATTATGCTATATTTCAACCACACTTCAGAGGCATATCATACACATTTCAAAAAGGTTTAAAATGATCAAGCAATGTCACATGTAACTTGGATAAGTTTGAATTCAACTTGGAGTTTGAATTTGCAATTCAATTTGCAATATACTCCATTTAAATGGAATTGCTTCACACATCAAAGCATATACATCAAGTTTCAACCTTCCATCATGTGATTGTGCATTGTATTTACTTTGCTACTTTTCTTGTTGTTTGTCGAGTAGAGGTGGAACCGGAGCAGGAGGCTGCACCCTTCGCTGAAGACCCAGAACCCGAACATCGTCAGCAAGGCAAGCAAACCCCCATTGATCATGTCGATAAAATCCCACTTCCCTCTCATGTCTCTCTTATGCATTGTTTAGGATGATTACCATGATGCGTTGCTACCGCATAGATGAACCCATTCCTTTGCATGACCTATCATTTTGTCACAGTAGTAACCAAACCACAATCCTAGCAAATGTAGGAGTTGTTTGATATCATGTGGCCCCTGCAATTGTTACTGCTTATTGCATGCTTAGAATGATTAGAATGATACCATGATGATACTGTGATGTGAGTCGGGATGGTAGTGATCATGATGATGATGGTAGAAAAGTGTTGGTGAATCGACCCTAATACAAGGTGAACGATGAGAGGCTGTGTAGGAGTACACGGTGGGTTGTCTCGTTGAACACCGCCCTAAGTCCGAGTTCTTGTGTGGTGATCCAAGATGAAGAGTACAACCACACATTGGGCTCACTGACCCCTCTCAACTTACTAACTCATCCCTTTCGAATTCCAGATGTCGCAATAGTTCGGAGTTCTGGTAGGCTTGTGGCCTGGATGCTAAGTGAGAGAACGGCTCATCCGAGACCGGCTTATGCACCACGCACACATCACTTGGGTCCACTTCGGTAAACCAGCCGGGTTCACGATAGTGGTAACCAACCCAAGTAGGCGGCTTTCTCGGACTAGATCGGCCATGAGGTAACAGTTGTGGTGAGCATCCTCGCCGACACTTCTTGAACGGTGTCGAGTACAAAGGCGGTAAATGATGATCATGTGTGTGTAGCGGTACACCCCTGCAGGGTTAACAAAACTATTCGAATAGCCGCGTCCGCGGTTATGGACTGCTTGGAAAGCTTAGCTTGATTATTAGACAACTTTAACTGGATACCTCTAAAACACACCAAGATAAGTGTGAGTGTTATGGCGTGCTTTCTCGTGGGGAAGTCGAGGAAGACACCATAGTGGTGTAATTGGTTGGAGAAAGTAGTGGACTCGTGTACGCTTCTTACCTCAAGTCTGGTACTCGTAGTTCAGGACTAGCCAAGTCAAAGATGGCATTTCTGCAAGTGAAACCCCACCTCCCTTTACCTTGATACATGTGCATGAGTAGTATAGCTCCTATGTAAGTCTTGCTGAGTACGACTTTGTACTCACGTTTGCTTAATCTATGTTTTAGATGAACCCACTGACCCCGAAGGTGGCTTCTTCATCGAGTTGGACGACCGAAGATCAAGCTAGTCTAGTCCCAGTCAGACGACTGGTTCCCTCGTGGAGGGCTTGTTTTTAAATAAGGCTTCTTAAGCCATTTGTTAAACTTGTCTGTACTCAGACATACTTTGCTTCCGCTTGTGTTGTAACGTTGGATCACATGTTTGTGATCTCTGTTTGCACTCTATAAGAGTTATCAATAAAGATGTATACTTTGTAGAGAATTGCAATGATACTACTGTTCATACAAGGCATGTGTGCTGCGTGTATGTTTATAACATGCATGTCTTTGTATGGGTTTTCGAGACCTTGGTTGTGATCTGGCTGGCGGTCTTTCATACACCAAGTGGCCCTTAGATGTGCGCAGCTTGGGGCATCGCGATGCGATTGTTTGAGACTCTGTCTCGTTCACACTTTGTGGTATGATCGAGCCCGCCCTAGACCCCGACTAAGTGATCGGGCTGGAGTAAGTCTATGTAAGAGTTATGAGATAGTCGTTAGTATGGTTGAGGCGACTTGTCTTTGAATATGGGAGTTCACCACCCATATCATTAGACTTGTGTGCGGACGATGAGGACCCATCTCAGTTGATCATCCGGCCTGGATGGGATGCTCCTCACGTACGATGCTTTCCGAGAACGTTCTGTGCTTGGCCTTGTCTGCTTAGACAAGTGGGTACGGTTCTCGGCTCTCCATATGACTATGTCTTAGTTGTACTTGCATACGCTAACCTCGGGTCCCGACATCCTGGAGGGATAGGAACGCAATCGGTCGATCCGATTGCCCCATCTCCACCACGCCGCTCCGACCCGGTCTTCACTGTCGCGACTACATCTGCTCCAACTGCCGCATTCGAGCCACCGACGGTGACAAGCCCGCCGCCAATCGTGGTGTCGGCGCCGCCGACCGCCACAACTGTGCCACCGGTTGTTCTGCGCGTGCCGCCGACGACAACGACCTTGCCGCCAGTCGCACTTATCACTTCCGCGTCAGCTCACCCGACTGCGCCGCCACCACCACCGATTACTTCTGGCCCTCAGGTGACGCCAATGCCACTGGCCATTCCCACTGCTGCTTCCACCGCCACTCAAGCTTTAGTGCCAACGCCGACCTTCTCTGCGTCGGAGATTCTTATCCGCTCGGTGGACCAGTTCCGGGCCGAGTACTCTCGCGCCCGTCACATCGGCACCGAGCCTGACGCCTCGCATCGTCCTCAAGATCCTGTGACGACTACTCTGAGCCGGGTTAATAACTTTGCCGCTGCCCTTGCTCGGGACCTCCAACAGCTCACCTCTCACCATACGGTAACTTTTGACTTTCTTTTTATGTCTTTCCTTTACTCGGAAGGCTTTTCTTCCGGTGGGTGCGCGCAAGCGCACCCGCTGGGTGTAGTCCCCGAGATTCGGGCCGATTGGTTGCAATCGGTTTGGATCTTTAACACCTTTTGCTTTATTGTTTGCCTTCCTCAATCGGGAGACTTTCCTTCCGGTGGGTGCGCGCAAGCGCACCCACTGGGTGTAGTCCCCGAGATTCGGGCCGATTGGTTGCAATCGGTTCGGATCTTTAACACATTTTGCTTTATCGTTTTCCTTCCTCAATCGGGAGACTTTCCTTTCGGTGGGTGCGCGCAAGCGCACCCACTGGGTGTAGTCCCCGAGATTCGGGCCGATTGGTTGCAATCGGTTCGGATCTTTAACACCTTTTGCTGACTGCCGTGTCTCTAACTCCATCCTGCTGTTCCTCTCAGGCTGTTATGGAAGAAAAACGTGAGGTCTTCGAGAAGCTTCTTGATGCTTATACTGCCAGCCTCCGAACTCTTGCCCAGGCCCAGCTGCAGGTCAACAATCAGTCAGCCGAGATCACTAAACTGAAAGGTAACCTCTACACTATTTCTGTTTTCTTTCCGATTATCATTACTCTTGCACTCATATCTTCATGCTCTCTTCTAGCTTCTACTCCCATGGTAGATGACCTTCAGGGCCGAATTACTGAATTGACTGTAGAACTCAACCAACATGGCCCAGCACTCGCCAAAGCCAAGGAAGAAGCGATCCGATTGCAGGGGGTAGAAACTGATCTAAATCGGACTATCCAAAACCTTCGCTCTGAGATGGCTGCCCTCGAGAGAAAACATCTGGCCGACATAGCTGCCGTGACGGCCACCAGTGATGGTCTCCTTGCCGAGCGAGATGCCGTCGTCGCCGCCCGAGAAGCCTTGCAAGCTGAAAGGGATGAAGAGGTGGCTGCAGGTGATTCTATTCGGCGAGATCGTGATGAACACGTCGCCAAATTTGAAGAGCTAGAGAAACGCAACTACGAAGAGACCACCCGACTGCGCCGCCGAGCCAAAGGCTTCTGCGAGACAATGACCGAGATGGATGTCCTCCTTAGCGGTGAGTGTTTCCTGCATCCGAGTGCATTTTCCGATTTCTCTCCTCTTTTATCTTGTTGCTCATGCTTTCTTTTCGTGATGCAGAAGCTTGGCCCGAGTCTGAAGCAGCTGCCTACGCAGCCGTAGCCAAATCCCGAGAAGAGACTGTTGCCGCAGGAGGGACCTGCCAACTTGAAGACAACGTCTGGACTCGGCACGAGTACCTGATTGGCACTGAAGCCCGCATTCCTGTTATCAAGGGCGTTGCCTTGTCCTTCAAGCTCGGCATCCTGAAGATTGCTGAATCATTGTGGTCGCCGACTGAGCTCAAGGTCGGACTCCAAAAGATGAAGACTGTCGCTGGCTCCTCCGCCGGTTCCCACAAGGCTGACGCGCAGGATGAAGAGGATTCTGACAAAGGGGAAACTCCGAATGCTACCACTGAACAGACTCGGACTCTCCTTAAGGCCATCCCACGTCGGATCGACGTCCTGCTGAATTCTGCAGGTCGGACTGGTGCGGAGACCGCCCTCCAGACTGTGCTAAGTTGGTATCCTCAGGTGAAGCTCTCCCAACTTTACAGCCTCCGTGAGAACGCCTCTGATCTGCTTCAGAAGACCTACACCGAAGTCAATCGGCTAGCCAGCACTATGGTGAACTGGTTCTCTCCATACGAGTACACTCCGTATCTCGACGAAGGAGGGAATCCGCTTGCTGCACCTTCAATCTCTGGCTTGGCCGAGGAGCTCTCTGATAGCGGCTCATCTCAGACATCTCCAATATCCAAACAAACGGGTGCCACAGCCTCTGAAGCGCAATCGGATCCGACTGCTCCATCTTCTAGCTCCGTGCCTCCGACTTCCTGAGCCATGCTATCAGCTGTTTTACTTATTGTAGCTTGCCGATACTGGATCGGTTTTATCTTATTTTGTCTTCCGATTACCCGTTTGTAAGACATATTTTTAATTCTGTCGACACCCACTGGGTGTGACTTGGATGTAATGAACTTATTCGGCCTTGGGCCTGTTACTTCTGATGCAATCCGATTGCTTGGCTTTTACTTTTACTTATGCGATCAACTTTGCGTCTTTGTCGGTTTCCTTTATCGGCTGCACTTGGGGATGTCTACCGTGTCACCTTTGCTGCCGTCATGCGGTCCGCAATCGGATCAATGGTAGCTTACCAGCCAAGGTTCGATAAGTTTTTCTTTTTCACACAACAAGATTTAACGCAGAGGATTCTGCGACAGTAGGTGCCGATTGCTCGCTATCGGGCTCGACGCCTTGGGTCGCGGCGCAATCGGCGACTTTGTTTTATCGAATATGCCCTTAGTGGCGCGTTTCGACTTTTTTCCCGAGGATTCGTACTGCCGGCTGCCTCAAATACGACCCTTCTCAATGCCGCAAACCATTTAGTAGTTTGCGCTTGAGCTCAGTGCCGAGTTGAGTGCCAGCCCGCAGTCCCCGTGCCTCGATGGCCTACTCGCTTGACCTCGTAGTCGGTCAGTCCCCGGGTGTGTTATACACACCTCGGGTATGACTGAGCGTCGCCGATTGAGGCTAGCTCTTCGAATGAAATTATGCAAAGATAATCGAATGCTCATTTTCAGAGGCATGATAACTTTTACTGCTTGTTTGCCGACTAGCTTACATAAGTTTCTGCTGCTCAGCTATAGAACGGACATAACAATTCGGCGTTCCACGGCCGCTCCGTCTCTGCTCCTGATGTGTCCTTGTGCTTAGTGCCCTTGGTGCAGTCGATCAGATAATAGGAGTTGTTCTTGAGTGCTCGGCTGATGACGAATGGCCCTTCCCAAGGTGAGGAGAGCTTGTGCTGTCCGTCTGACTTCTGGATTCGGCGTAGCACCATGTCTCCTTCTCGGAAAGCGAGAGGACGAATCTTCTTGCTGTGGTAGCGCCGCAACTTTTGCTGATAGATTGCTGACCTGGACGAGGCCAACAGGCAAGCTTCTTCTTTGAGGTCGATGCCGTCTTCTCGTGCCAATCTGGCCTCTTCTTCAGTGTATAGTGCATGCCGAGGTGAGTCGAACTCGATGTCGGACGGGATGACTGCTTCTGAACAATACACCAGGAAGAAAGGAGTGAATCCATTCGACCTGTTTGGTGTGGTCCTCAAACTGAACAGCACTGCAGGAAGCTCTTCAATCCATGCTCCGGGTGCCCTCTCAAGTGGCTCTACCAATCTAGGCCTGATACCCGATAGGATTAGTCCATTTGCTCTTTCGACTTGACCGTTTGATTGCGGGTGCGCCACAGATGCCAGATAAAGCCGAATGCCCTGCTGAGATGCATATCGGGCCAGTGCACCCTTCGCAAAGTTTGTGCCGTTTTCGGTGATGATGCTGTTAGGCACACCATATCTGCACACGATGTCGGTCACAAACCGAACTGCAGTCGGACCGTCCAGCTTTTTGATTGGTCTAGCTTCAATCCACTTGGTAAACTTGTCCACTGCGACTAGAAGATGTGTCATGCCACTGTGAGCTCTCTTGAATGGTCCAACCATGTCCAAACCCCATACTGCAAACGGCCATGCTATTGGGATTGTCTTCAGTGCCGATGCTGGCTGATGACTCTTTGCTTTGAACCGTTGACATCCCTTGCAGTACTTCACTAAATTCTCAGCCGCTGCCAGCGCAGTCGGCCAGTAGAAACCATGCCGGAAAGCTTTGCTGGCGATTGCCTTTGCTGATGCATGATGACCGCATTCACCCTGATGAATCTCTCTGAGCAGCTCCAAGCCTCTGTCCTCTTCCACACATCTCTGGAGGATACCAGTTGCACTCTTGCGCACTAGCTCATTGGTTATTATTGTGTATGCCCAAGATCGGCGGCTGATTTGCCTTGACTCTGCTAAGTCTTCTGGAAGGACTCCATCTGCTAGGAAATCTCAGATCGGTTGTGCCCATGATGGTGCACTGACCACTACCATTACCACCGCATGCTGAGGTGGGACTTCTTCTTGGATCTCAGTTTCTTGACCACTGGCCTCCTGGATCTCGGCTTCTTGGATGTCTGCCATTTCTATCTCTGCTTCTGAACTTCCGACTGCGGCGCCTAGCACGCATTCGGCATCCCCTGGTGCCGACTTCTCGTCTGGAGCTGGAGCTTCATCATTGCAATCGGCGATTTCTGATGTCATTGGCTCTTCGGAGGTTGTGCCCTCTGGCGCAGCCTCTGCTTGTTTCCCTTTGGCTTTGCTCTTCTTCTGTTCCTCTGCAGCCCCTGGCTCGCAATCGGCAGCCCCTAGGGCTGTTGCCGAGACACCCTGGGCGCTGGATTGCTTCTTCACGGTTGCAGGTTTGACCGGTTGAACTTCTTTTGCCTTTCTCAGCGCTTCAAGATCGGTCTCCGAGATAAAAAATGGACTCGGACTCTGGGGATGGTATGATGGATGGCTTCTTGATGTGCTCCAACGATACACCTGGTGGAATAGCTTGATTTGTTGAGCTGAGCTTGGACAACGCATCTGCTGCCTCGTTGTTTGCTCTTGGCACGTGATGGAACTCGCACCCTTCAAAATATCCACTGATCTGCTGCACCAGGAAACGATAGCTCGCCATGTTTGCGTCCTTTGCATCCCAGGTGCATGAGCATTGTTGTACAACCAGGTCAGAGTCACCAAAGCATTCCATATTCCGAATACCGATTTCCTTGGCAAGCTTGATACCATGCACAAGGGCTTCGTACTCGGCGACATTGTTTGATGCTGCAAAGTGAATCTGGAGCACATATTGCAGTTGATCTCCTCTTGGTGAAGTGAGTACCACACCAGCCCCTAGGCCATTCTTCATCTTGGAGCCGTCAAAGTGCATTCGCCAGAAATCCGATCCTGGGAGCTGCGGCATGTACTGAGTTTCCGCCCAGTCCACCAGGAAATCGGCTAGCGCTTGTGACTTGATTGTCGTTCTCGGTTCATATTGGATGCCATGACTAGCGACTTCAATTGCCCATTTTGCCACTCTTCCGGTTGCATCTCTGCTTCCCATGATGTCGGCCAACGGAGCCGAACTGACGACGGTGATTAAGTGGGCTTGAAAGTATGGCTTCAACCTCTTGGCTGCCATGTACACTCCATAGCACATCTTCTGATAGTGAGGGTAGTTCTGCTTGGATGCCGAGAGCACTTCGCTGATGTAGTACACTAGACGCTGAATTTTCTGTGCCTTGTCCTTCTCGGGCCGCTCCACCACCATAACTGCGCTGATCACCGGATTGGTTGCCGCAATGTATAACATCATCGGATCCTTCTCAATCGGGCCAGCCAGAATCGGTGCCGTGGAGAGCATGCGCTTGAGCTCTCGGAATGCTTCATTTGCTTGAGGGGTCCAGGTGAACTTCTCCGTCTTCTTCATCAACTAGTACAACGGGATTGCTTTTTCACCCAGCCGACTGAGAAATCGGCTGAGGGAAGCGAGGCAACCGGTGAACTTCTGTACTTGCTTCAGGGTTTTGGGCTGTTCCATGCACTCTATTGCAGCTATCTTCTCGGGGTTGCATTCGATTCCTCTCTCGGAAACGAGAAACCCCAAGAGCTTGCCGGCTTGGACTCCAAACACGCACTTCTCCGGGTTGAGCTTGATCTGATAAGTTCTCAAGTTTGCAAATGTTTCCCTGAGGTCATCCAATAGCGTGATTCCCTTTGCCGACTTCACCACTAAGTCGTCCACGTAAAAATGGAGATTTCTGCCGAGCTGAGAGTGTGTACATCTCTGAATTGTGCGCTGATAAGTGGCACCTCCATTCTTCAGACCAAACGGCATGGTGATATAACAATAAGCCCCGAAGGGGGTTATAAATGCAGTTTTTATCTGATCTTCCACAGCCAGTTTGATCTGGTGATATCCAGCGGTAGCATCCAGAAAGGATAGCAGCTCGCAGCCGGCCGTAGAATCAATCACTTGATCAATACGGGGCAGAGCAAACGGATCTTTTGGGCATGCCTTGTTCAGGCAGGTGTAATCTATACACATGCGCCAGGTCTTGTTCTTCTGCATGACGAGGACTGGATTTGCCAGCCACTCGGGGTAGAATACTTCCATGATGAAACCTGCAGCCTGCAGCTTCGCGACCTCTTCGCCGATTGCCCTTCTCTTGTCTTCAGAAAAATGTCTCAAGGGTTGCTTGCCCGGCTTCGAACCTGGCCGAATGTGCAACTTGTGCTCGGCGAGTTCTCTCGGCACACCAGGCATGTCTTGTGGAGACCATGCAAAGATGTCCCGATTCTCACGGAGAAACTCGACGAGCGCGCTTTCCTATTTATCGCTAAGTCCAGCTCCGACTACAACGAACTTGGTTGAGTCGGAGGGATCTAGAGCGATCTTCTTGCTGTCCTTGGCCGACTGAAAAGCCGATTCCTCATCTACTCTCTTTGCTGGGCCCACTGGAAGTGGATTCTTGCTTTGTGCTTGCGCCATTGCAATCACTTTGCTGAGCTGATGCTTCTCCGTTTCAACCACTAGCGACTCAGCGAAACTGCCGCCAGCAGATGTGCATTCGAGGGACTTCCTGAAGTCCCCGGTGACGGTGAAGACGCCGTTTGGCCTCGGGATCTTCATCTTTAGGTATGTCTGTTGTGCATTGATCATGAACTTGGCAAATGCCGGCAACCCCAACAGAGCATGGTAAGGACTGCTGAGGTCGGCGACCTCAAACCAAATCGGCTCCCTTCTGAAATTCTCCTCCGTGCCGAATATGACGTCCAGCCGAATGCGACCCGTGGGGGTGCAAGACAATCCCGGGACAATCCCGTGGAAAGTCGTCCGACTGCGCTCTAGATCTCTCTCTGTGAGCCCTAGCTTGATCATTGTATCTCTGTACAGAATTTTGATTGTGCTTCCTCCATCAACGAGCACCCGGGAGAATTTGCATGAAAACCTTGGTCCTGCGAACAGAGCGTCCACCACCAGCGGATAGTTTCCTGGATTCGGCAAGATGGTGGGATGATCTGCTCTGTCCCAGGATATAGGACACTCGGACCAATGCATAAACTGGGGAATCGGAGGCATAGTGGCATTAACCTCCGCTGCTCGGGCTCTCCGACTGCCCTTGTCCGTGGACTCGCTGGTGAAAATCATGTAGGCGGCATCTTGCTGCGGGAATTGGTTTTGCTGTTGAGGTGGTCCTCTGTTCTGGGGTGGTGGTGGGGGTGGCGGTGGTAAAGCTTCTCCCTTCTCAATTCTTCTCACAAAGTCACACTGCCGAGTAGTGTGTGCGGATGGCCTGCCAGGCGTGCTGTGCAACTTGCATGGCGCGTCCAGCATATCCTCGAACGTGTACTTGGGTTTCATCTGTCCCGGGGGTCTCACATTTGGTCTCATCTTCCGACTGCCTCCTGCAGCCGCTGGATCTTCTTCATTCTGGACAGCGGCCACCTGTCGACTGCCATACTGAATATCGGGCTGCTCGTCCTTGCGCTTGCCATTGTTCTGCTGGTTGTGGTTGTTGTTGTTGCGGTTGTTCTCCCTCCTTTCCTTCCGACTGAGGCCTTGGTTCCCTGTGTCCGATTGCGGAGCCCCTGGTGACTGGATCACACCTCCAACTCCGAGCTGGATAGGGCGCATCGCAGAATCGGACATAGCGAACGCATTTTCCACCTTCATGAGCTCAGCGAGCGATGTGAAGTCTTTGCGGAGCAGCTTGTGCTTCAACATTAAATCAGCCAGGCATCCATCAGTAAAGTACTGAATGGCCTGGATCTCATGGACTCCTTCGCATGAATTCTTCAGCTTGATCCACCGAGATAAGTAATCTCGGAGGGGCTCATCTTTGCCTTGCACACACAGAGCTAGCTGCCGCGGGAGGTTGGGCCTCTCGTACGTGCTTGTGAAGTTGTGGATGAATGCACTCGTGAAGTCCTCCCAGCAGTTCACACTGTCCTTGGGCAAACTATTCAACCACGTCCGAGCTGAACCCTGCAGCATCAAGGGTGCATAGCGGACTGCTACCCGCCGATTGCCTCCTGCAATGCGCACCGCTGTCAGGTAATCGGACAACCAGTCTTCAGGCTTCACAGAACCATTGTACTTGGGCGTATCTCTCGGCAGCGTGAAGCCTTTGGGAAACTTTTCCGTCCGAATACGATGACCAAAACATGATGGGCCAGCTTCTCCTTCCTCGTCCTCCTGAGCCTCCTTCTCCAGGAGCTCAATGCGATGTCTTGCGTCATTCTGACCAATTTGGCGAGGGCCGAGTCGAGCGCTAATTGCCGGTCTTGGCGCCGACTGCTGCGGCATGTCATTGCGCCTGCTGTTGACCGCTGGCTCTTCCATTCTTCTGCTTGCTGCTGGAGGTGGACGATTGCTGCTGACCTTGCTCTCGTGCCGAGATGGGGCAGGTTGATGTCTGTTCTGGCGCGATGCATTCGGTCGATGGCTAGCTCCCGCATTCGGCCTCACAGTCCCTCTTGATGCCTCTGGCTCAGCATTTTGATTTCCCATTGCTACGAGCCTTTGCTCCTTTGCGGCTGCTATCAGCTCACGCATTCGGCGCGATTGCTTGCGCCGCTCATCTCCTTCCAGGTCTTCTAGTTCGAGCGCTATCTGCTCAGCTGCTCTCAGGTTCTTGTCCGGTGTGCTGTACGTCGGCCTCTGGATGAATGCTGATTGCGCCGGTTGCTCCGGTTGCACTGGCCTTCTCGGACGCTCCGGCTGCTCGGCCCCCGACAGCTGCTGGTTGACTGCCCTGCCCCGGCTTCTCAGATCTTCTAGGACTGTGGGCTCAATCGGCCGGCGCGGTCCTGCATGCGCTGCATTGTATTCCCTTGTGATGGCTCCCAGCCTGCGCTCCTCTGCCAGCACACTTGCTCAGCTCTGCGGGCCTAAGCGAGTCGTGTTGTTTCCAGCTCCGTGTGCACCCGCTCCGAATCACCATTCATGTTCACGGGTGTGTATAACACATCCCGCAACGCACTGGTGCCGATTCGCTCTGCAGCCTCAGCTACCTCCTTGGCCTTTCTAGCCGCACTCGCTGGATCGCGGTTGGTCGATGAAGATGCTCCCGCCATCATGACGGCGGCGTGCACTCGGCCTTCCTCTCTGCCAGGTGCTGCACTGCAGCCCCTGGTCGGGAGCGGGTCCGTAGCACACGAGAAGATGCGAATATCTCTGGGATACCCCTCGGGGAAGCTGTCGATGAAGAGGCGATGATTGCCAACCTGCAGCGACACACCGGGCGGCAGGGGTGCTCCAGCCCTGTACCGCGCCGAGTAGTCCACCACCTAGTCAATTTCCCCACGCCTTAGAATCAGGCCAGAGGCGTGGCTCCCGCCCGATGCAGAGGAAAATCCCGTCCGGATCTTGACTCCAGTCGACTTCTCGGTCGGCCCCACGGTGGGCGCCAACTGTCGTCGATATGTAACGCCAGATGCCATGGGATGGCTAAAGTGAGGGGAAGACGCGAGGGAGAGAATGTCGATGGTGCCGGAATCGGGTTGGGCACAAACACGGTGAGGACACCACGATGTACCCAGGTTTGGGGCTCTCCGGAGAGATAACACCCCTACTCCTGCTTGTCTCTTGTATATCAATGATCTGACTTCAATTACTGCTTCTCTATCTTCTCAGGGGAAGGATAACACCTCCGCCGTGGGCAAGGTCCTCTCCTGCTTCCCTGAGGAGTAACTACTAGCAGTGAATGAACTGAGGGGGAAGTGAGTAATGGTGATCTAGTGTGAGGCGTCGTCCCTCACGCAGGAGGGGTACCCTGGCTCTTATAGTGTGAGCCCAGGGTACTTCGGTAACTTCATTGCCGAATGGGCCCAGTTGTCATCCTCTAATCGGCCTGGGCCCACCGACTGCTCCTCTCCGGCTGACCCGGAACCTACGAGCGGCGGCCCATGCTGTAGACTCGTAGAGCGTAGGGATGAACAGTGGAGCTAGGGGGTGCGGTCTTGTCGGCCTGTCCGCGGAATCGGCGGAGAGGTCGACACTGTATCTCCCCCAGATCTTTGACATGACCTGGCCTTCCTGCCACCCGGATATCTGGGGATATGGCATTTCTGACCTCGTAATCATACCCCCGACTGGGTATTAGGTGGTTCCGATTGCGCCTGGACCGACTGGTGGTACCTGGCAAAGTCGATTGCTCTGGGCAATCGGCCTTCCAGGTATCAACCTCGGCCCAGCTGCGGACCAATCGGATGATCGTCTTGGTGAAGGAAGGTTGGTCCGATTGCACCTGGGCCGACTGCTGGCATTTGATACGGCTGATTGCCTTGGAGCAATCGGTCGTACATCTGCCCAGCTCGGCCCAGCTGCGGTCCAATCGTTCCATCCTTGTCTTGAAAGGTTGCTTTCGCTTGGGTTAGCCTACCTGGGTACCGGTCCCCTGACATTGTCCCTTGACCAAAAGACTTGTTTTCCATGATTTGATGAGTTTCCTTAGCCCTACTTTTGATTATAATTTGTATTACTCTTTCATAAGGGCCTTATGAGTTGGAGATTTCTGTTAAGATGTTTGTTTGGTGAAAAGATCATGATGCTTCTTGTCCGTATTTTATTTATCGAAACTTCACTCTCTAAACTTGTGGACAGGTTTACCGAGCTCAGTTTTCGCTTGGGGACAAGCGAGGTCTAAGCTTGGGGGAGTTGATACCTCCAAATTGCATCACTATTTTATATCGTAATTCATCCTTATTCATTGATATATTTCACATTACGATGATGTTTTTATGTTGTTTTGGCTTCTTTTACACATTTGCAACTTTCTGGTGCCGAAGCAGCAGACGCAGGATTCAGCGGTAAAAAGTGGACGCTGAGTTGCTAAAGAAGAATACCTCCAAATTACCTGAAAATCGACGGGGGGTATTTTCCAGAAGATTAATGAAGACTCACTGAAGAGGGGCCAGAGGGGGGCCACAGGAGCCCCAGGCGGCCACCTGGTGCGGCCCCACCCCTGGCCGCGCAGGGAGGGCGCCTGGAGCCCTGGGGCCACTCCCGGCTCCCTCCTCTGGCCTATATACACCTCGTTACGCGAAAACCCTAAAAAGAGAAGCTTTTTACGGAATTCCGCCGCCGATCCGTGGCGGAAACCTACAGAGAAGAAAAGGGCTCTCCGGCTGGCAGATTCCGCCGAGGAGATCACCTCCCAAAAGGGGAGATCATCTCCATCGTCATCACCATCGTCACGGGCATCATCGAGATCATCATCAACATCATCCCCAACATCAGCACCATCTCCACCACCATCCAATCTCACCTCACAAGTTTATCTTGTGTTGTAATCCGTACTATCTATCCTCTCTACTCTATCGGTGTTGATTACTACTTTGTGGTGAATGCTATTGAGTTTTGTTGGAGAAATATCATTATGTCCAGATTGTTTATCATATATTTATCACCTCTGATCATGATCTTTTTTATGTCTTGTGAGTAGTTACTTTAGTTCTTGAGGACATGGGAGAAGTCTAGTTGTTAGTAGTCATATGATGTTGAAGTAATTTGTGTTGTTTGATTTTTAAGTTGTGTTGTTATTTTCCTAGTTGATGAGGACATGGCTACCATAGTTACACCCATAACCCCTGCTAAAATACCTACTGGACCAATTACTAGAGATCGTGCACACCAATTAAATTATCAGGTAGTTTTGTTTCTTGGTAATGTTTCTAATGTTCATGTGAATATGATGCTGCCTAACATCGATATATTTCTGTTGCTGACAAATGAAGGATCTAGCATGGACAAGAAGGATGAGCATTGGAGCATGTTCAAGCATGAAGATGATGAGGACATCACTATCATGGATATGACCATTAATTCCTCTATATTTGATCAAGAAATGAAGTCAATACAAAAGGGTATGATTGTGTGATGTACAAGAAGGTATGTCACGTCACTTTTGGCCCAAGAGAAGATAGAGACCAAGCATTTCACGTCATGGACTCAGATTCAGACTGCAGAGATACGCCCAACTTCAAACAGTCGATGTTTCTACATACGAACCCCAAATTGGGCGATTCGTTTTGCTGGTGATAACTTATCTCGTGTAGTTTCCAAACCAATTGGTTTCACCTTCAAATTCCTTCTGAGCGTGGAGATATTACGAAAACGGTGCGACCCAGCAGAAGAATCCGAGTCAAAGTCTAACTCAATAGGTGTTGCATCACCTCCACATGGGTCCAAGTGCCTTGTACGACCTAGGTTTAGTTTTAGGACACCTTGGGACGTCCTTCCACCCCCTTGGCCTCCACCCTTTAGTCCTATATAAGTAGATCAACCCCTAGGGTTTTCTTTGGATTTCTTTTAGTTAAAAAGACTGCTTAGCTAATTGCCGCATCTTCGCGTACTCGGTTTGTGTCCAACGACCAGATCAAGACCGCTTTTGGAATCCCAACTTTATTCATACTTCATCTCCATATTCGCAATATTCAGATTGCTTTATCATAGTTCTTGCTTGTTCTTCGATTGCTTGCAGGCACTAGACCTTCGTGGTCAGGTTGATCGTGCTCCGACGTGGTCAATAACCTCCGGAGATTGGTTTAGCGATTGCTAAGGCGCGACGTTGTTGCACGTTCGTAGTCGGATCGTCAGAGTCGTCTCCACCAAATCGATAGTTATCTCTCATCGAAAGATTGGGACACCCCGCCTCTATCACTAGTGGTGTTGTGTGAGTCGAACACTCAACACTTCCCCTTCTTAAGGACCTATGGGAATACATTGTGTATTAAGGATGCTTACGGTGGGTTGCTATAACACCCCCAGATCCAGTAACAGTAATCACTACAGTGATCCCTTTGTTAATGATCATCACTGTTGCTAATCAAGCCATGACCACCTCTGATCATAGCTCTCCCAAATTCCAACCCTGATAAAATTTTCAAATTGGGGGGATTATAAATCTTGCTCCAAGAATTGTGGATGCATGTCAATCAACTTGATCATGGTTAAACCAAATCCACCTCAGTCATCAACAAGAATCACAAGTCGGTGATGATTATGAAACCAAGGATGTCGGATTGTTGTATTGCCAAGTGAATTAAATTGGGAATGGAAATCATAGTTAAACCAACACTGTAAAAACTATTAATAGTATTGCCTAGCAATCTTGGGCCATGTTAAATAGCAATGGGTATTCTATTAAAGTGTTTAGAAAGTATTATGAAATAAAAACAATAGCTTTGGGAATTATTAAATTGCCATGGAATAAAATAAACAAGTGCAAATTTTAAATGTACTAAAAATTGTGAAACCAATTTTATAAAATGCCTAAATAACAGTAAGCTATATTAAAAGTGAAATGGGATTTTATTACCATGATTAAAAATGATAAATAAATACTAACAGCGGTCAAACATTGACATTTAATGTCTTTTAAATAAAACAAAATACTAAATGATTTTATTAATGCCCAAACTTTTTGTGGCACTTAACTATGATCCAACCATAATTTTGGAAAAAATATATGTTGTAGAAAAATATAAAAGACATTAAACTAATTACAAACACAACAAATAGAAAACAAAAATAACAAAAAAAGGGGGGAAAATCCCTATTCAACGCCTTGGGCGAGGCCCACCACCCCGGCCCAGCCGCCCACTCCTCTCTTCTCTCTCCCCCACCCCAACCACCCTCACCTCCTCCCCCTCCCATGGCAGCATGGCCATGGCCTGAGCACGCCGAGCTGCCCCCTCTCCCCTCACCTGCCCCCCTCCTCCACAGCGCCCCCCATGGATAAGAATGCCCCGCTGCCCAGTGGACTACCCTAGATCTTTTCCCCCCTCACTCACTCTGTTGCCTTCGTTTCCCCACACGACCTGCGACGCCGCCATGGGCGCGCACCCGTGAACTCGTGTGGCCGTCGTCCTTCCCAGCCCCAGCCCGCCTGTCCGTTCGACGCGCCGTCCTCGTCTTCATCACCTCGCGGAAGGAATCGGGCCCAGACGCCCTCAAGACGACGGCAGCTTCATCGTCTTCAACCTCGGGCCGCCGTGGTCGCAGGCCAAATTCACTGCCTCCACGCCTCCTCCGAGCTCGCCGTCACCGTCGTTGGACCCCTGGTGAACTTCGGCTCCTTCCCCAACTCTTCTTGCTTGCCCCCTAAGGCCCGAGCGCGTTCCCCCCTGTTACATGCTCCGGCCGCCGCCATGGCTATGAGCTTCGCGCTCCCCGTTATGCTCGGCTCGCGCCTTTGGCACCAACGTGCTCCCCGTGCCCCTTAGGCTCCAGCCAACCCCTCTAATCACTCGATTTGGTCACGTATCGTGGCGTGGCATTTTAACCGTACGTCCGCCGCCGCCATTGATGACCTAGAGCTCGCCTCCGTCCATCTCGGCCGCGGCAACTGCTACAATCGACGCGGGGCAGTGGCAGCTTTCCATCGTGCCCAACCAAGCCTCAAACGCCGCCGGAACTGGTCGGAACGTCGACCTCGCCGTTGTCAAGTACGTCGCCGGCGTGCCCGCGGGGTTAAGCCGAGGCTAACCTCACCGACTGATGGGCCCCGGTGCTTAATCCGGTTATTAAGCCCCTAACCCCCCCCCCCCACTAATGGGCCACTGACAGTGGGCCAGTGCCCTGTTGAGTGTCACCTGTTTGTTTAAACGAAATTAAAATATTGAGCCATTGACATGTGGGCCATAGGCCATTAACTAAATCCCTGGTTTAAAATAATTGTTATTAGCCCTGTGTCAATGACACATGGGCCCCCACTGTCAGTTTATTTGATTAGATGAATTAATATCAATTCCAGTGTATGACATGTGGGCCCTATCTATTTTATTAAATTAAATAAATTACATAAATACCACTGTCTATGACATGTGGGTCCCAGATGTCAGGTTTGACAAGTCAAACTACAATTCTGGGTAATGTTATATTAAATGATTAAATAAATTCAGAAAATGTTATAAAATCATTTAAAACTTTGAAATTTAATATCTTTTAAACCGTAATTCAGATTCAAAAACTTTATACATCAAAATTGATCAGAAAAATATAACAAATACGAATACGCTATCCGTATGTCTACCACACCCCTCTAACACAACGAACATCGAACCGTCCCCCCTCCGGACCGACTGTCCGTTGATTGTCCAATACCGATAAATTATCCGGATGAATTTATTCTGAACACGAAAGTTGTTCAGAATAGTTCAACTAACACAGATACACCACCCATACGTTTGTCGGATGTCCACAACACCTCCAGCATGGTACCTTCCCCCTCCGGACATCCTGTCCGGTAATCACCCGGAGCTGGTAATTCATCCCCGAATGATTTTCCGCTCCGAGCATCACACATTGCACTGCGTTAGAACCCCGTAACATTTCATCTGTCATGTCATGCATATGTTTGTATATTATTGTTGTGTATTTACTGTTTCTTCCCCCCTTATTCTCCGGTAGACCCCGACGCTGCCGCCTACTACACCGTTGCCGAGTACGACTACTTCGTCGACAACCGTACCCCTACCGTCGAGCTTCCAGGCAAGCAGAGCCATTCTCTTCCCCAGATATCGCCTACCTTTCCGTACTTTCTTGCACTAGGCATTGTTACTGCTGCTGCTACGTTACAATCCTATTCAATTGCATAGCATGTTTTTGTCGCCCCTTGATGTACCTTCTTTACCCTATGCTGCCTATATAAATATATATTATATTCAGCAGTGAGCCCTGCGCATTGTTAGCTAGGATTAGATAGCGGGCCGTGATCACTCTGGAGAGTGAACGCGGATACGATGATTATAATTGCACAGGTACGGTACAATGCAGACACCGCCTAAGGCCCCTACCTCGGCTCTGCCGAGCCACATCAAGTGGAGCTATCGAGGAGTAATCCTCGTACTCCACTCGTTGCTGACTCTGTATAGCCGCCCTAGGGACCTGAACACGGTTGTCCTTCAGGTAAGAAGTCGGGCGACCCAACGGTGCCCGCGAGTGGTATTGCGACGGGATGACAGGGAGGGTACGACCAGTGTACCGGTGTGCTTGGCCCCTGATCATTGGCCGCGAGAGTTACCAAACCACGAAAGTCGAGCTCCTCCAGGAGCACACGCGAGACAAGGTAAGGAGACGGTTCACCTTGTTGGTAACCGCAGAGACTTGGTGGGACGACAGGGCAGGCACCGATGTACTGGTGGTCCTGACTGCTGTCGTTGTCCGCGGGTCAGTTAAGTCGAGGCAACGATAACGGTTGTCCCGCAAGTTAATAAAATGACTAATGGTTCAGTGGATGTCTTGAGTTGGCTATATGCCATGTACGCACTACCTACCCGTGGGAATTACGAGTTATGGGCTCCTCTGCTTCGTAGTGTCGTCCGAGGACTCTTCAGACGTCAGCAGTACCGCGGCCTGCGCCGGGAAGTGGTGTTGTCTTATTTTCTCGCGCGGTGGTGTATTATTTGGATTTTCTTTAACTTCACCGGCCAGCCTCGCACCGTGCAGGAGTACGTCGGGGTTAGGGTCCAAAGCCCCGCGTACATAGGATATAGTCCGGCGGATGACCTCTCTGTTGAGTTTGAAAGATGGGCTACGGAGTGTCGGATAACCTCGGTGGAGCGTTCCCTAACAAGGTTTCCGCCACCCTGGAGATCCGTGCGTGTAGTGTAACACAAGTGCACCCCTGCAGGGAAGATTAATCTATTCGAATAGCCGTGTCCACGGTAACAGGACGCTTTATGCTGAAGCTGGATCTTACCACTACAAACTAGTATTATTAAACTGTATGGTTCCGGGTTTTCTTCCTCGCTGGGATGTCGAGGAGGTGAACTCGGAGGCATTGCTAATTATTACAACTTATTATTATACAATGCTGCAACAACTTCTTCTGCATTGTTACTTTATGCTTTATATAAACTGTTGGCTATTCTCTCCTCATGCTGCAAGACACGTCAGAAGATGCTAGTCTTCGATAGGCCTAGCTCCTTACCCTTGCTCTGATTTCTGCCCTTCAGTCCACTATATATAGCCTCCCCTTTCCATTTGATACATGCACAATGCTTAGTAGCGGACGTAAGTCTCGCGGGTATACTAGATACTCACCCTGCTTTATTTCCTTTATTGTTTTGCCTGATCGGCCGCTGCAGTCGACGTTGGAGCCCAGGAGCAGGAGTACCCCGGAGGCGACTACTACGACGTCGAGTTCCCCGTTGACCAGGAGTACTTCGGTGGATCCCAGGCAGGAGGCCTCGCCTTTTCGATTTGTTGTTATTTGTGCTAGCCTTCTTAAGGCAACCTTGTATTCTGGTGTCTGTCCTCAAACACTTTTGCTTCCGCTGACTTTGTGCTCTCGAGCTGTTGTATTCGAGCCCTCGTGGCCCTTGGCTTGTATTAAACAGCTTGTATTATTTTATTTGTAGAGTTGTGATGTGATATTACCACCGTGACACCCTGATCTCGATCGTGTACCTTGCGTGTATGATTACTGTACACGGTATGATTTTGGGGGCGTCACAAGTTGGTATCAGAGCCAAATGCCTGTAGGACACCCCTTCCAACTCCTTGGTCGAAGTCGAGTCTAGTCGTTGCAAAACTACTTTACTAACAGTGTTGTGTGGCTTATTGGCCCACGTCGCAAAATTGGGTGGTATTAGGATCCTTTTCTCCGTACCCTTACTCTGGGACTCTGATCTCTCTTCTCTTTCGGGTTAAAGATTTTGCTAACTCTGACATTAGGTTCTCGTGACTACTTCCTCCTGGAGAGCCCCTCATTACAGATGATCGCTTGCTTCACGAGAAGATTCTGAAGATTACTCTCCGATAAAATTCCTGAGACAATATGTGCCAATACCTTGACAATTCCCTGCTGTCACCGATAAGTCCGTATGTATAACCACATACACCTTCTGTTCATCCATTCATTCCCAGTTGCTCTTGTGTTCACAAGATGCATCGAATTACTTTCCTTTGTTTCGGGAATCCTTTGAGCCTACTACCTTGTCGCTTCTTTTCACCCTGCTGATAATTCCTCACATTTATCGAGGATCCGTTCATTCTAAGTGGTTCTTGTGATTCCCAAAATACTTTGAAATACTATTATGATCTCGCGACAATCCTCGGCAGCCTACTGCTTTGGAGTTTCTTCTTACCTGCTTGCACTGTGGTTTATCCCGTTTGTCTTGTAGTCTTTGTTGACCTCCCTTGACCTTGCCATTTTGATCTGTTGAATAGGTGTGTGTGCCAGTGCACGCAATCATCAGTTGATCCGTATGAATCCATTCTTTTGGCTCAGACGTCATTCCGAACACAAGTTGGTTCTCGGTAAATCAAACCTTAATTGATTAACCGTCAAGCTTCTATTCAACTTATTCATCTTTGATTGATGCATCGGGGTCTGATACACCGATACGGAAGTCATAATTCCTTTGTCCCTAAGCATCGAAATATTCAGATGCTTCTATCATTCGATGCCTTTGTATTCTTTCTTCTTATGGGTGAGTACCAATACTCGCACCAGACTCTCGGTATGCCGCCTGAACTTTTTGGTGGATTACTACATGTCGTCCCCTTGGGTCCTAAGTCATTGATGAATTCCCCCTGATACGAAATGCCTTCGGCGAACGGTATCATCTGCTCCGTGTCATCAGCCTTCTGCTTTCAAACTGGTCCCCTTATCCTTGTTTGTTGTATAGATTCGTAAAATTTCCCTATGGGTTGTATCTATGCTTCAGCCGTTTGTGTGAACCCATCAACTTCTACGGGTCATACTTTATTGGTGTTACGCCAGGTAAATTTCCTACTCTACAAATTCATCGATAGTGAGAAGTGAATGTGAGGCTATGCATTGAAGAAGTGGGAGTCGACCCTGAACCTTTGTGTTCATGCCCATGGATACTATGTATAACTTATCATGAAAGCTCCTCGTAAAGATAATTAACCCCCTTGGTGAAAATTTTGCTACACCTATGATCCACCATTCTACCTTCGAGTATTACTCCTAGTATCTCGAGGATATCATGCCTTTGCACTACATCTTATGAATTGTGATGAAATAATGCCTATCCCTGTCGTAACCACTCCATGGGTTCTGGGTTGTCGTCAACCGAGAACACCGCTTACCTTTTGCTCCACCACCCCTTTTATTTAGTGATGCTGCTATTTGATTGCATTCTCTTGAAACCTCTCGACATAAAGTATCGTGTTCATCATCAACATTTTGACTTCTCCCATGTGTCTATCGAATTCATGGTGTGAAATACCATCCTTGCCCATCGATGATTTGTGTTATCATCGACAACCTCCTCTTGCTCCCTGCCAATAAAAACTTGGTCCTATATATCGTGCTCTGCCTTCCCTTGGGAAAGATATACACTTGATACTTATGTATCATCACATTTTCCTTTCCTTTGGTTTGTTTAATCTTTCTTGTGATATAACTTATCTGAGCAATGATAATTCCCTGCTGATGTAAACACTTTGGTGTACTACTTTGTCCGTACAACCTGTTACTATTGTTGATAAAATTTCGGTAACCACCGATGGACGAGAACTTTGCCAATTGGTCCGCCTCGTCTTAACGAGCAGGAAAATGGTTCTCTTCGTCCCTCTCCCTTGGCACTGATGTTGTTGCCGACATAGCTAACAACCTGTTCTCTGACTTACCTTGCAACTTGATCGCATTGTTTGTCGCCACCCTTATTATTCAATGTGGGCCCATAACCCACAGTTCCACAGGATCGAAACCTGACTCTCTTGTACCTTCTTGTTCTCGAGGTTATTCCTCTTGTTTCACCTCGTATGCGACTCACGAGTCCTCTACCTTGTGATATTCAGTTCGATATCAGACTCAGTGCTTATGCCTGACGCTCTGGACCCCTTTTCATCCTTCGTTATCATCGTCGAATGCTAGTGTATCCGCTTGAAAACCTCTCATGCCTTATTTGGTTTCTCTCGATGTATCTCCTTGATTGTAACTCGTGAGATACTTTGTACCCCATTCCCTTGGATAACCTCGGTTGATTGACCTTGTATCAATCCGACCCCCTTAAGTTTTTCCTCCTAGCCTATGTGTAAGTACGACGAAGACCCCGAAGGAAGGAATACAACTCATCAAGATGCACTGATGCAGAAAATTGAAGACGTCAATGAGAAGGATTAAAAATTTCGAGAAGGACAACAAGGCCCAGAAGAATCGTTAGAATACGAAACCGAAACTCTACCCCTACCACTACCTTTTAATTCTCGGGACGAGAATTCTTGTAGTGGGGGAGTTTTGTAACACCCCCATATCTAGTAACAGTAATCACTACAGTGATCCCTTTGTTAATGATCATCACTGTTGCTAATCAAGCCATGACCACCTCTGATCATAGCTCTCCCAAATTCCAACCCTGATAAAATTTTCAAATTAGGGGGATTATAAATCTTGCTCCAAGAATTGTGGATGCATGTCAATCAACTTGATCATAATTAAACCAAATCCACCTCAGTCATCAACAAGAATCACAAGTCAGTGATGATTATGAAACCAAGGATGCCGGATTGTTGTATTGCCAAGTGAATTAAATTGGGAATGGAAATCATAGTTAAACCAACACTGTAAAAACTATTAATAGTATTGCCTAGCAATCTTGGGCCATGTTAAATAGCAATGGGTATTCTATTAAAGTGTTTAGAAAGTATTATGAAATAAACACAATAGCTTTGGAAATTATTAAATTGCCATGGAATAAAATAAACAAGTGCAAATTTTAAATGACCTAAAAATTGTGAAACCAATTTTATAAAATGCCTAAATAACAGTAAGCTATATTAAAAGTGAAATGGGATTTTATTACCATGATTAAAAATGATAAATAAATACTAACAGCGGTCAAACAGTGACATTTAATGCCTTTTAAATAAAACAAAATACTAAATGATTTTATTAATGCCCAAACTTTTTGTGGCACTTAACTATGATCCAACCATAATTCTGGAACAAATTTTATGTTGTAGAAAAATATAAAAGACATTAAACTAATTGCAAACAAAACAAACAGAAAACAAAAATAACAAAAAAGGGGGGAAACAAAATTCCTATTCAACGCCTTGGGCGAGGCCCACCACCCCGGCCCAGCCGCCCACTCCTCTCTTCTCTCTCCCCCACCCCAACCACCCTCACCTACTCCCCCTCCCATGGCAGCATGGCCATGGCCTGAGCACGCGGAGCTGCCCCCCTCTCCCCTCACCTGCACCCCTCCTCCACAGCGCCCCCCATGGATAAGAATGCCCCGCTGCCCAGTGGACTATCCTAGGTCTTTTCCCCCCTCACTCTCTCTGTCGCCTTCGTTTCCCCACACGACCCCCGACGCCGCCATGGGCGCGCACCCGTGAACTCGCGTGGCCGTCGTCCTTCCCAGCCCCAGCCCACATGTCCGTTCGACGCGCCGTCCTCGTCTTCATCACCTCGCGGAAGGAATCGGGCCCAGACGCCCTCAAGACGACGACAGCTTCATCGTCTTCAACCTCGGGCCGCCGTGGTCGCAGCCCAAATTCACCGCCTCCACGCCTCCTCCGAGCTCGCCGTCACCGCCGTTGGACCCCTGGTGAGCTTCGGCTCCTTCCCCAACTCCTCTTAATTGCCCCTAAGGCCCGACCGCGTTCCCCCTGTTACATGCTCCGGCCGCCGCCATGGCTATGAGCTTCGCGCTCCCCGTTATGCTCGGCTCGCGCCTTTGGCACCAACGTGCTCCCCGTGCCCCTTAGGCTCCAGCCAACCCCTCGAATCACTCGATTTGGTCACGTATCGTGGCGTGGCATTTGAACCGTACGTCCTCCGCCGCCATTGATGACCTGGAGCTCGCCTCCGTCCATCTCGGTCGCGGCAACTGCTACAATCGACGCGGGGCAGTGGCATCTTTCCATCGAGCCCAACCGCGCCTCAAACGGCCGCCAAAACTGGCCGGAACGTCGACCTCGCCGTCGTCCAGTACGTCGCCGGCGTGCCCGCCGGGTTAAGACGAGGCTAACCTCACCGACTGGTGGGCCCCGGTGCTTAATCCGGTAATTAAGCCCCTAACCCCCCCCCCCCCCCACTAATGGGCCACTGACAGTGGGTCAGTGCCCTGTTGAGTGTCACCTGTTTGTTTAAACGAAATTAAAATATTGAGCCATTGACATGTGGGCCATAGGCCATTAACTAAATCCCTGGTTTCAAATAATTGTTATTAGCCCTGTGTCAATGACACATGGGCCCCCACTGTCAGTTTATTTGATTAGATGAATTAATATCAATTCCAGTGTATGACATGTGGGCCCTATCTGTTTTATTAAATTAAATAAATTACATAAATACCACTGTCTATGACATGTGGGTCCCAGATGTCAGGTTTGACCAGTCAAACTACTATTCTGGATTGTAAGAGCAAAGTTTTGCCCCCGTGTGTTTTGGATATTGTTGGACTAGAAAGTAGAGGAACTAACAATGTTTTCTAGTGTAAACAGTTGTATAGGTTCCTGAAGGACAAGCTAGGTGATAAAGCTTCAGGGAAGGTCTTCAAGTTATCGAAGCATTACCCCCTGAGCGAAGCTTCATCACGGACGATGACCCCCAAAAATGAAGGTGTCCTGAAGCTCAACTCATTGAAGGAAACGAAGAAGACGACGCAAGACTTAGATGTTTTTGTGTAGTTCTTTTTCGGTTCTTTGAGTCATAGGACAAACTGTAATATCAAGAGGGGTATTTAGTTTGTGGACACCGAAGTCATTGAGAAAATGCTCAGATTAAATCCAAACCAAGTAAGAAGCCTGAGCGAAGAAATCTCATGTGCACTGAGTTAAGCTTCAGTAGCAAAGACTTCATTCTTTGGCCTCTGAAGCAAAACTAAGTCCGTGAGTCAGCTTTACTTGTTCCTCAAGTAAAGTTGCGCAGTGATGACAAATTCGACCGTTGTGAACACGTGTCAAGCTGTCACCTCGGGTCAGTTTGTTCATTCCGCACCTCGGGATCGCCAACTATAAATACGCCGCCCCCTCCTCCATTTGCGGGGGCTTCTCCAAGAATATTCCTGAGATAGATTGAAGAGAGCACCCCAAAGACTTCACCGAAGCGAAACCAAAAACCCAGAATACTGAAGCCTAAGTCCCACTAATCTGAGTAGATTCGAGATGACTTAGGTGAAAGCTTACTAGCCTTTTTATCTTGGAGAACTGCAATTCTCCTAGACGGTTAGAGTGTTGGTCTTCAGAGAGCGAAGAGTTATTGTCGCCTCGAAGTCCAGTTTGTCAAAGGTTTCGGTGATTTCCTCAATAATCAACCACGAGTGAAGAACTGGCCAAGCTCAAGGAGTTTGGTGCAGTGGAGCAACGGAAGGAGAGAGATTTTCTCCAGGTGTTCAATCACCAGTCCCTCCAACCAGACGTAGCGCTTTGCAGAGCGTGAACTGGTCGAACAAACATCGCCGAGTCCCAGTTCGTTTTACTTCGAGCATTTACCTTCAGTATTACATTAGCTTCGCAGTTATGCTTCAATGTATTTTGATTCACTGCATTTAGTTTCGCTTCCAGTTTTACTTCGCTATTCCGCTTCAATTATGCTTCACTTCAATAGTTTCAGTCGAAAATTTTGAAGTGATCATTCACCCCCTCCCCCTCTGATCACATACTTGGACTTTCAATTGGTATCAGAGCTAGTCACTCCCTACACTCTGTGTGTTTTGGATTAACCTCCTGGAGTGTCTTCAAGTATGTCTTGCGCAGCTATTCGCTCCGGCGAACCTATTCCTGTTTTCAATGGGAAGGAGTACCCTTACTGGAAGGACAAGATGAAAATAAATATCATGGCTATCAACTCAACTGCCTGGCAAGTTGTCTTGTATGGAGTCACAGTTGCCGATGAAAAGGCCATCACTCCTGAAGAAGCAAAACTGATTGATCTTGATTCTGAAGTTTGGGTTTTCATCACCAATCACTTGACACCAGAAAAGTATCATGAAGTGAAGAATATTCCATCTGCCAAAGGTGTCTGGGACTATCTTGAAGTGAAGGTGTTTCTACCCAGAAGGATGCCAGAATTGACACACTCCGAAGAAAATTCTATCGCTTCAAGAGAAACGAGGGTGAAAAAGTCAGCTCCATATACAGCAAACTCACAGCTCTTGCTAACGAGTTAATTTCCCTCGGTGCTGATGACATTACTCCTCACTCAGTTGTAAGAACTTTGCTTCGCTCATTGGATGACTCGTTTGATCACATTGTGTTGATGATCAAAGAAAGGACTGATTTCAGACGCCTTGTTGCCGCTGATATTCTTGAGAGACTCAATACCTTTGAAATGGAAGAAGATGAGAAACGTGACATAAATGGCTCTCGAAGAAAAACTCATTCTTTGAAAGCAAAAGCTTCGCGTCATTCTTCACCCGAAGTCAGTTCTGCTTCAGGTGTCGAATCAGATGATCCTGCAAGCATTGGAAAAGATTTAGCACTGATCATGAGAAGCTTCAACCGCTTCCAGAGAAAGGGTTTTTCTTCACCGAAGAAGAGTTATTCTTCAAGAAGCTCAACTCACTCATCTCACCGCTCATCCTCAAGAAGCTCTCCATCGAAGGACAACTGCTGCTACAAGTGCAAGAAGCCAGGTCACTACATTGCCGATTGCCCTCTGTGGGAAGCTGATAACAAAGCAAAGCATTCGCTCAGAGACTCCTCAACTAAGTCCCACAGATCTTCCAGAAGCTATGAGTCCAAGAGACATGACTCCAGTTCGAGAAGAGATAAGAAGAAAGATTCTGATGATGACAAGAGGAAGAAGTATCATAAGAAGCGTGAGGGTTCTTCATCGAAGACTTACTCGTCTCGGCGAAGCAGCTCTCACCGTGCCAAGGCCTATCTGGGAAAGGAGATGAACTCTGAAGACGAAGCCTCTGGGTCCAAAGCTGAATCAGGCTCAAGGTCTGGGTCTGGGTCCGAATCAGATGGTGTTGCTTGTTTGGCATTCGCTTCAGCTGATGCTTCGACAAAAGATTCGAGCTCATTCTTCACCAACAACAGTAGTGAAGATGAATCTCCTGCATATTGCTTCATGGCCAAGGAGAAGGTATCTTCATCAAAATCTAACTATGATACTTCTGATTGTTCCTCATATGATAGTGATTCGAAGATAAGCTATGCTAAACTTGCTAAAATTGCTTCAATCCAACAAGATGAACATGATTCTCTAAGCAAAACCATTAAGAAATCAGAAACACTGTTGATCGATGAGATAGAGAAAGGTCAAACTTTAACAAATGAGCATGCAGCTCTGAAGGAAAAGTTTGAAGAATTATCCTCTAGGCATGATCTTCTTTCAGTGGATTATGAGAAGCTCACCTATGAATTTCTTCAGAGGAAAATGGCTCTCGAAAGACTGAAAGAAGCTCATGAAGAGTTGGAAAATGTCAATCTCTCTCTCATGGCTCAACAAGGTTCTGAAGCAAATCATAAAACTGATTCACCTTGCTTAACTTGTCTGGAACGAAGCAAAACTGATTCCAAAGGCAAAGCTCCTATTGTTATTGATGATACTAATGCCTCTGATGAGGAAAATCCTGCTGTTACCGAGGAACTCCTCAGGTTGAAAAACTTATTTGAAACAGGCATGTTCAAAAGTGTGCAAGGTCACCAGTATCTTTGCGATATCCTGAGGAAGGCTCTCCTTCACAGGAATCCCAGGAATGAAGGTGTTGGTTTTGAGAGAAAGATAAACCCTGATGGCACCTATTGGGAACCTGAGCAGTACCCTAAAACTGTTTGGGTCCTAGTGAAGGAGAATCCTATTGATATTGCTAACCTTTCAGGTTTTGATTGCAAAATGAACAAAGCTATAGTAGACGAATCACTTGATTCTGACTACAAGCTCATCAAAGACGAACAGGGAAAGGTTACTGCTGAGAATGTTGGCACTCGTCCTAAGAATGGCTTCTATAAGAGGCAAATCTGGGTGCAGAAAGCACTTGTGGAAAAACTGCCTGCTAACCATACCATGCAGGGAAAGTCTTCGGTACCACCGAATCATTTCTATTCTCTAGAAATAAGAAATGATTCACTGGTGCCTGAATCAAATGTTCCGCAGAAGCAATACTATCGCACTGGTCGTCATACTTATCGTCCTCATAATAATCATACTAAGATTGCATATGCTCATTCTTATGCTAACCATTCACAGAGGACTTACATTTATGGTGTGCTTGATGGTACACCGAAGCAATACACTCCTGTTCGATTTAATATTGCTTCAACCAGTGCTTCAACATATTCTCAGTCACCTACTCGTTTGTGGGTGGTCAAGAAGAACTAATTCTTCTGCAGGGCTATGTCTCCGGTGGATCCGAATGGGTCATGGATAGTGGTTGCACAAATCATATGACCGGAGACAAGGAGTTATTCACCGAAGAAAAACTATCTCACTCTTCTCAGAAGTACATTAACTTCGGTGATAACAATAAGGGTAAAGTTTTAGGTTTGGGTAAGGTTGCCATATCGAAAGATAAGAACATTGACAAGGTTATGCTAGTCCAATCCCTTGGATATAATCTTATGTCTATTTCTAAGTTATGCGATATGGGTATGCTTGTTCTATTTTCTGCTTCGCGTTGTGTTGTCTTTTCACAGGATGACTATACGTTTGTCTTCGAGGGTTACCGAAAAGGAGATTTATACATTGTTGATTTTTCTTCGGGCCCTGCTGTATCCACATGCTTAATGGCAAAAGCTTCATCTGGTTGGTTATGGCATCGAAGACTTGGTCATGCAGGGATGAGAAATCTTCATAATCTAGTGAAGAAGAACCATGTTATTGGCCTTAGCGAAGTAAAATTCGATAAGGATCGTCTCTGCAGTGCCTGTGAAGCTGGTAAGATTACGAAGAAACATCATTCGGCGAAGACTATCATGGCTACCACTCGTCCTCATGAATTGCTTCATATGGATCTTTTCGGTCCTCAAAATTATGCAAGCCTGCGAGGCAACAAATATGGTCTTGTTATTGTTGATGATTTCTCTCATTATACTTGGGTTTTCTTTTTGGATGACAAGAGCAAAGTTCTGGAAATATTCAAGTCATTCGCTAAGAGAGCTCAAACTGAATATGAATTATCTCTGAAGCATATCCGAAGTGATAATGGAACTGAATTCAAGAATACTCATATTGAAGATTTTCTTGATGATCATGGTTTTACTCATGAGTTCTCTGCTGCTTATACACCTCAACAGAATGGTGTTGTTGAAAGGAAGAATAGAACTCTTATTGAAATGGCCAGAACTATGCTTCCTGAATACAAGACTCCCATTAGGTTCTGGTGCTCCATGCTTTATTAGACATATGAATCATAGCTCCAAATTTGCCCCTAAGGCACATGAAGGTTTTCTTTTAGGCTATGGCTCAAACTCTCACACCTACAGGGTCTATAACTCTCACTTTGGGAAAGTTATGGAAATTGTGAATGTGAGGTTTGATGAAACTAATGGCTCTCAAAAAGAGCATTTGCCTCATGATCTAGATGAACCTCCTCTTGATGAAGTGATCAGGTCCATGGCCATAGGAGAAATTCGCCCTGTCGATCGTCAAGCTAATAGGGATGATGATGGTCCAATGTTCCCACACATAGCCCGGGGCGCTGGAGATCAACATCCTGAAGCTAATGATGAACAGGACGAAGAAGAACAAGGGAACGAAGGAAATGCTAATCCCGAAGGAAATGATGAAGCTGAAGGTGAAGCAGATCCTGAAGCTGAAGCAGATCCTGAAGCAGAAGCTGAGACTGAAGCAAATGATTCAACCTTATCACGAGTTCGGAGAAGAGTTGATGTTGATTCGATCCTTGAAGAAATTCATCAACCAGGTCGTCCCACAACTCGCTCTCGTACTCGTTTGGCTAACTTCTATGGAAACTTTTCGTTTGTCTCCATGCTAGAACCTTCAAAGTTTGATGAAGCCATGAAGGATCCAGATTGGTTAACTGCTATGCTCGAAGAACTTAATCAGTTCGAGCGAAACAAAGTTTGGTCCTTAGTTGACAGACCTGATCCCACGAAGCAAAACATCATTGGTACAAAGTGGATTTTTCGCAACAAGCAAGATGAAGACGGTATAGTGGTAAGAAACAAAGCACGACTGGTAGCACAAGGATACACCCAAATCGAAGGTATCGATTTCGGCGAAACTTATGCTCCAGTTGCACATCTCGAATCCATTCGTGTTATGCTTGCTTTTGCAAATTTCAATGGTATTCTACTTTATCAAATGGATGTGAAAAGTGCTTTTCTTAACGGTGAAATCGAGGAAGAAGTGTATGTCATGCAGCCTCCAGGTTTTGAAGACCCAAAGAAACCCGACATGGTGCACAGGTTACACAAGGCCCTCTATGGGTTGAAGCAAGCACCTCGTGCTTGGTACGACACATTGAAGGATTTCCTTCTAAAGAAAGGCTTCAAACCAGGAACAACTGACCCAACACTTTTCACTCGATCCTATAATGGTGATTTGTTTGTATGTCAAATATATGTAGATGATATCATTTTTGGATGCACTAACACTGAAATCAGCGAAGAATTTGCCAAAATGATGTCGAAGGAATATGAGATGTCTATGATGGGTGAATTGAAGTTTTTCCTTGGACTTCAAATCCGTCAACAGAAGAATGGCACCTTTATTTCTCAAGAAAAATATCTCAAGGATTGCCTGAAGAAGTTTGGTCTTACTGATTGCAAAACTATCAAAACTCCAATGCCAACCAATGGCTTCTTAGATGCAGATGAGAAGGGAAAAGCCTTCGACCAGAAGAAATATCGGTCTATGATTGGATCCCTTTTATATCTTTGTGCATCTAGACCTGATATTATTCTTTCAGTATGTATTTGTGCTTGTTTTCAGGAAAATTCAAAGAAATCCATTCATACTGCTGTAAAGCGAATTCTTCGGTATCTCGCTCACACACCTACCTTGGGCTTGTGGTATCCCAACGGAGCTCAGTTTGATCTCATTAGCTATTCTGATTCAGACTGGGCTGGTGATCGTGTGGATGGGAAATCAACATCAGGGACTTGTCATTTCCTTGGTAGATCTCTTGTGTGTTGGGCTTCAAAGAAGCAAAACTGTGTTTCAATATCTACTACTGAAGCTGAATACATTGCTGCTGGATCATGTTGTACTCAGATTCTATGGCTGAAGCAAACACTGAAGGATTATGGTATTCATGTGAAGAAAATTTCACTTCTATGTGATAATGAGAGTGCAATCAAAATTTCTCACCATCCTGTGCAGCACTCTCGCACGAAGCATATTGACATTCGTCATCATTTTCTTCGTGATCATGTTCAGCGTGAAGATATTTTTATAAGTCATGTCAGAACTGAAGATCAAATGGCTGACATATTCACGAAACCATTGGATGAGAAAAGGTTATGTGCATTAAGGTGTGAGCTTAATATATTGGACTCACGAAATGTACTGTAAGATCGAACCTTTTACTCCTGTATATACTCAATTACTTCGTTGCTTACCTTTTAGTTTTGTTGTTTGTTTTTGCTTCGCTTATTTGATTTTATTTCATTTGGATTTAGTCCTCTATGCTTATCACCTTTTTGCTTCGTTCGGTTTTTCTTCGAGGTGATAAGTTTCGGACCCTACCCTTTCTATTCTTCTTCTTTCTTATTCTGTCTGTCCAAAGTGGTTGAGCACAATTGAAACGGAAAGTATATTGTTTCGAACATCATTGAGTTCCGAATCAAATGCTTCCAATTTTCATCGAAGTTTTACTCAAGTCGAGGACTTATTCTTCGGTCGTTGAGATCCCATCAAATCCGGGTCGTTGAGATTTTCTCGCGATTCGCCACGAAATCCTCGCCGTAGAATCCGGAGAGACAGACGCTGGAGGCCGTTCGATCTGATCTGACAACTCCTGTCAGACCGGCCTATATAAGGCATCCCACCCCAGCGAATCCTTCCCACCTCCTCATTCGCATCTCTCCGGAACCCTCTCTCTCCCGAGCGCCGCCGATCTCTTCGTCCCCGTCGCCGTTCTCGCCGCTTCACTTCCGGAAGAGCGCCGCCGTGGACTTCACACCGTCGACGAGCACGTCCTCCTCGCTCCTCGCCGTCGTAGCTGCTCGACGCCACCGAGTTAGGGTACGCCGAGCCTCGATCCAATCTCTATCTCATCTGTTCTTCAGTTTCTAGATTGGATCCGAGTTCTTAGTCTGTTTGTTTAGGGATGAACTCCTTAGGTTTAATTGATCCGTTGGATTGTTGCACTGTTGGGAAATCTGTTTCTGCTAGTCAAAAGGTTCCCATCTCGATTCAGGTTAGAAGTTAGGGCATGAGTCTTTCTGTTCTGTGTTAGGGTTACAGTTCTTCATTACATGAATTTAAGTCTAGCTCAGAACAGACAAGAATCTTCATCCAAAATTCTTCACTGAATCTCTTGTCAAAACTTTTGTATTTGGATCGAAACTTTTGCTGGTGCTCATTCCATACGTGCCTTTTTCCCTCGCAACTTTTATTCTTTTCACAGGATGTCTGCAGAGTTAGGCTTCGGAAATGAGTCACCAAATCTTGACCACATCAACGAAGCAGAACGGTCTACTCCGAAGAAGAAAGGTGGCAGAACGAAGGAAACCAACAATGCCAGAGGCATCCCTGAATCCATTTGCTTAGAGCTTGGATATGATACGCCTCCTGGAGAAACCAAGGATCAGCGCAAGAATCGATTGCAAAACATTCGCCGGTACTGGGCTGTTAGATGGTACAAGTACAAGAGCATTCCTGACTGGAAGTGGGCTATGCAATTTGCCTTCAGTCCACCCTTTCAATATACTTCGGCCATGTGTAGTCAGTACACCGAACAAAATCGTCATTTATATTACCCAATTCCACCGAAGCTTCCTCACCCCAACACTCTCAAGACTCCAGCTGACTATCCTGAAGAGGAAGAACGTTTGAGGATTGCTGCTGAAAACAAGAGACTGAAAGAAGAGAAGAAGGCAGCCAAGTTGGCTGAAGCTGAAGCCCATGATGTTGGGCCTAGTTCGAAGAAGAAGAAGAAGAAGAAGCTCAAGAAGAAATCTGCTTCTCCTCCTCATGCTACCACAGAAGATGAAGAGCAAGCCAAGTTAGAGCAAGCTGCTCTGGAGGATTCAATGTTGGACGAATCAAATGATGCTGACAACGAATCAGAATCCGAAGCAGATGATGAATCTGATGATCCTGCTCCCCCCAAGAAGCAAATACTTCAGATCCCTCTGAAGAAGAAGCCAGGAGAGAAACATGCTGCTAAAGGGATTAAGTTCCGCGACTCCAAGGACAAGTCTTCTGCTCGCCCCACCATTGATTTGTCAAACTTGGTGGTTGCGAAGCCCTTGGCCTCCAAGCCACCGGCTGATGCCCTCAACACTGAGAGGCGATCGAAGCAGAAGCATGACCCTGCCAAGAAGCAGCCCACTGCAAAGGCTTCAGCACCAACGAAGCCCAAGAAGTCTGCCGCACCAAACCCTTTAGTGAAGCGAAAGCTCGCTGAAGAAGAATTGAGACAGAAAGACCTCAAAGAGGCACTTGAGCGCAACATTCATGCCAGAAGTTATGCTGAGAAGAAGAAAGCAGATGAGGACACTGCAAGAAAGCAAAAGGAGTTGGACTCTGCCAGAATGGCTGCAGAGAAGGCTGAAACGAAGCGCAAGCTCGCTGTCAGAACCCCAACTAGGGTAAGTGCTAGGGTTTGCTTGTGCCCCTTTGCATCATGCAAAAATTCAAAAGAAAAATTCAAAAATGGGGAAAAGAAAAAGCCCTGAGAAATTAAATCAAATGGCCAGATAAAAAGTTGCTCCAAAAATCACTGTGATAAATTTGAAAAGTCCTAGAAATAAGTGAGATCACATTTAAAGTGGAGTGGGTCCCACTCAAGGCTCACTGATTTTTCAAATATATTATAAGTGCCTTGGAATTAAAATAAAAACCCCATTTGATTTGAAATTCAAATTGTTTGAATTTCAAAAATGCTCAAAACCTAGGGGTGACTAGCTACTGGTCACCTAGGGTATATAAAAGTATTTGGGAATTTTTATAAAATACTTTGGTATCTTTACTAGAGCAAAACAAAAGGCAGAAAAAGAAAAGCAGAAACAAAAATAGAAAAGAAAAACCCCAGCCCACCCCAAAGGCCACAGGCCCAACTTAACCCCCCGGCCCAAGCCCACCACGGGCTTGTCTTCTTCCCCAGCGCCAGGAGGCTGTCGCCGTGGAGCGCATGCCGGCGCCCCCCTTTCCACCTCCTGCTTGCCATGGGCCTCCCCTGGCCTCAACACGTCGCCACGAGAAGCCTCTGGGCGCCCTCTCCCATTTCCCTCTGTCTCCCAGGCCATTCCCCTCTGAATCCCGTCGTTCCCCGCGCGACCCGCAGCTCACCGCCGGCCACCCCTGCGAGAAGACGTGGCCGTCGTGCTGCCATAGCCGCCATGTCTGGAAGGTGCGCGATGACGAGAAGCACCGCCTTGATGGATATCCCGAGCGCGGGAGCCTAGTAGACGACGCACGCATCGCCGATTTGCCGCCGGCCGCCGAGGCATCTCTCCGGCGAATTCGTCCCCAACGAAGCTCCTTCGACTCCGGCGCCTCCACCAACGTTTTTCTGGTGAGCTCGCGCGCAGTTTGCTCCTATCCACGCCTCGTCCCGCTCCCCGTAGCCAATTCCCCCTTGGAGCCGAGCTCCGGCCGCCGCGCTCGTTGCTCCACGGCGAGCTCCCGGCCCTCCCTTGGCTGCCCCAGTACACCCCGAGACACGCACGTGCACGGGGCACGTTTCGGTGCCCCTCCCGTGGCCTCCAGTGCCCGGTGAGCCCCTCTCCAGTGGGCGCCGCCGTGGTTTGAGGTCACCGGCGGCCTCCTCTCCGACGTGGCCTGTAATTAGGGGGCTAACCCCTGTTTAGTTTGGCTCTAAGCCAATGACAGGTGGGGCCAGCCCCCCAAATCAAATCAAAAATTTAATTAAACAGAGGTTTAAAAACTGTGTCTCTGATAGGCATGGCCCGCATGTCAGCCCTGCTGATGTCATTCTGAGGTCATGCTGATGCAGTAATGTATTTCTCTGTTTAATTTTAAATAGAAAAGAATTAAAGAAATCCAGAAATTACAGAAATTTGAATAAACTTTGGAAAATCATAGAAAATTCATATGAACTCAAAATTAGACAAATAATATATGAAAAATGATCACAAGAAAATTCTCTATCCAAATATGCAACTTTAAACCATGTTTGAGTTGATTTTAAAATGGGACCAGTAGCTTTTGCTATTTGGCTTACATGGAAATAATTCAAATTAATTTCAAATGCTTTTGTAAATTGAACCTTTGCAATACACCACATCTCAGTTGAACATCAGAGGCATATCAAACACTTGAACACATGGTTTACAATGATCAAACATTAGCAAATGCAAGTTGACCTAATTTGAATAACATTTGGAGTTTGAATTTGAATTAACTTTTCAAATCAACTTCAATTAACATGTGGCAAATTGAACCTAGATCACACCAATACCTTTCACATCATGTGACAACATAAACATGTGCTTGTGCATTCTATTACAATGTTGCCCCCGTTCTTGTTGATGATTGTGCCGGTAACAGTGCTTCCGAGACGGTGATCACCCCCGAAGGAGAAGACCACCAATAAGACCCGTGTATCGTCAGCAAGGCAAGCAAACCCCATTGATCATGTCTATAAAATCCTAATTCCCTCTCAGTCTCGCTTATGCATGTTTAGGAGATCACCGAGACACGTTCTTTCGCATAGTTGAACCCATTCTGATGCATGACCTATCATTTTGTCACCGTATTAAGCAAACCACAATCCTAGCAGATATAGAGTTGAATGATGAGCATGTGGCCCCTACAACTGTTACTGCTTTTGCTGCTTAGTGGTACAATGAGGATGTTCTGTTTGTGAGTCGGGATGGTATGAACACAGTGATGCTGATGATAACGTGTTGGTGAATCCACCCTAAGCAAAGGTGAACGATGAGAGGTTGTGTAGGAGTACACAGTGGGTTGTCTCGTTGAACACTGCCCTAGGCCCCGAGTTCCTGTTTTGTGATCCAAGACAAAGAGTATGACCACATGTAGGGTTTTATGGGAGCCCCGTTTGGCCTCTTTACGTACCCGATCCGGTCCAGGAGTCACAATAGATTCGGGCTTTCCATTTGGCATGTGCATAGAAAAAGTATGAAGAAAAGGTTGCATCATATAGATATGTGGGTGGACTTGTGAGGCAGTGAAACCATCTGGCAGAGGTGGCATCTCGGTCCTTTACATTATCTGAGTCCGTTTCGTGGAACCGGCCGGACTCTCGAGCGGTGCCAAACTCAGGTAGTCGACTCCTGGATTAGAGAAGGTGATGTGAGGTTAGTGCCTTGGTTTCATCCACGCCCGACACCCGCTTGAAGGGTGACGAGAACGAGGCGATAGTGATGACACGCGTGTGAAGATATACACCCCTGCAGGGTTAATGAACTATTCGAATGGCCGTGTCCGCGGTTATGGACTACTTGGAGACCTCTACTTGATCAATAGACAACTTGAATGGATACTTATAAAATCCGCAAGATAAGCGTGAGTGCTATGGTGGGCTTCCTCGTGGGGAAGTCGAGGAAGTAACCATAGTGGTGTATTGTTTGGAGACATGTAGTGGACTCGTGTACGCTTCTTACCTCAAGTCTGGTACTCGTAGTTCAGGACTAGCCAAGTCAAAGCTGGCACTTCTGCATGATGAACCCCACCTCCTTTATCTTGAAACTTGAGCATGAGTAGTGTAGTTCTGATGTAAGTCTTGCTGAGTACGACTTTGTACTCACGTTTGCTTATTCTATGTTTTAGATGATAACCCGGACCCCGATGGAGTCACCGACCTGAAGCTCGACGTTGACCTTGGTAGTATAGTTCCAGACAACAGTCTGGTCCCTCGTGGAAGGGCGTGTATGTTTACAAGGCTTCTCTAAGCCATTTGTTAAACTTGTCTGTACTCAGACCTAATTTGCTTCCGTTGTATGATGTAATGTTGATCACAGACATGTGATCTTTGTATACTCTATGTGTAAGTCAATAAAGAAGTACTTTGTAGAGTTATGTGATGATACCTGTTGTTCATACTAGGCATGTGTGCTACGTGTATGTTTATATCATGCATGTCTTAGTATGGGTTTTCGAGACCTTAGTTGTGATCTGGCTGGCGGTCTTTTATACACCAAGTGGCCCTTAGATGTGCGCAGCTTGGGGCATCGCGATGCGATTGCTCGTGACTCTATCACGTGGCACACTTTGTTGTATGATCGAGCCTGCCCTAGACCCCGATTAAGTGATCGGGCTGGAGTAAGTATATGTAAGAGTTAGGATTCAATCGATAACATGGTTGAGGCGACTTGTCTATGAGTATGGGATTCACCACCCATAAGCATTTAGACTTGTGAGCGGACGATGAGGACCCATCTCAGTTGATCATCCGGCCTGAATGGGATGCCCCTCATGTTCGATGCTTACCGAGAACGTTCTGTGCTTGGCCTTGTCTGCTTAGACAAGTGAGTACGGTTCTCGGCTCTACATGTGATTGTATCGTGACTGGAATTACATACGCTAACCCCGGGTCCCGACACTCGCCGAAGCCGAAAAGAACGAAGAGAAAGCTGTCGCTGAAGCTAAACAGGTGGCCGAGCTTGAAGCAAAACGCAAGGCCACTCTAGACAGCCTCAGGACAAAGAAAGCAGAGAAAGTTGCTAGGGCAAGTCAAAAGAAGCCCGTTGTTGACATGACTCCCTCCTATATTCCATCGAAGCAGAAAGGCATATCTCTGCCTGAAGCTCAAGCTGAAACTGATCGCCACAGTGACCATCAGTTCCCTGACCCACGTGAAGGCAAACTCTGGGATCAGTTGGGCATCACTGAAGCCCTTTGGGAGAAATGTGCTGCTGAAGAGCCTGAAGCTGTTGATCTTGGAGAAGTTTACATATCAAGCTCCATCGAAGCAATGATATCCACTATGATCAGTCAGCTGAAGGATTTGCATTCACGAGATAGGGCTGAAATCAAAAAGATTCACAACTATCAGAAGCATGCTGAATCTGAACCAGATGAAGAATTCAAACAGCACACTCTGAAATTGCTTCAACAAGTGACAGACGTCAATACCACTACTAAGAATAATATCAAAATCTTCAAAGGCAAAGTCAAGGCCACTGTTGATGAAATGGTGAAGACACATAATGCATCCATTATGGAAAGGGATTCAAGGAAGCGAAAGGCTTCGCCCGAAGCTGAACCTGTTGTTGCACAACCATCGGCTGCAAAGCCCACTGCTTCAAAGGCTTTGGGTCCTTCCCCCAAGAAGAAAACCACCAAGAAGAGGAAGGTTACTTTGGCTTCAGCTGCTGACATGGACACCAGTGATGAATAGCCTAAGGAAACTCCTGAAGAAGTTCCCACTCCTACACCAAAGCCAAAGCCATATCAAAACCTTCAGCTCCACCCACCAAGACTACTACTCCTCCCCCTACCAGAACCACCCCCAAACCAACTCCACCACAAAAAGCTCCTACCCCTACTCCAACACCTGCACGAACTACCACACCCATTCCACCTCGTGCACCCACACCCATCCGTGCCCCAATCCCCTCACCACAAAGGGTTCCCACTCCACCAGCTGCTCCCGCACCACCTCCATCACCTCCCCATGAAGAAAATGCACCGTCCCCAACCCACTCCCGAACTCATGTCACCCGAGATTTTTCCCCTGCCAGATCCGTTCAAGTATCCGAAACCATTTTGCCTCGCACCGAAGCACATGACGACGACGAAGAACAAGTTCAGATACTGAATCTGTCGCAAGAGCAAGCGCTTATAGTCGCTCAAACTTCTGGCCGTTCTAGAGCCAATCAAATTGCTCCTCTGCAAAGGTTTCGCGCGCATTCGCGCCCCTGCCAAGATACCCAGCTTGACTCCAATTACCCTCATGACACTTTTCCTATTTTCAAGGGTGCTGGTTATTCTTCAAGACATGGCCCGGACTTCAACTTGGAAAAGCATCAGAAGCGCCACCGTTTCTTTGGTGTCAGTCCGTATGCTTCAGATCGCTCCGCAGATGATCTTCGCTTTTGGACTGCAGAACGGCAAATCCTATACACCAAAGTCTTCTGTCAACAAGGAGTTCTGTTCAGGCATAAATTTCTGGATATGCGAAGTCTTTCCACTACCACTTGCTTTCGGAACGTCGCCGAAACCATTGAGAATCAGAATTTGACTCGGTTGTTTGCTTTAAGCACTCCCTTCAATTCTGAACTCATCAAGCAATTCTATGCAACTCTCTATGTTTCTGGTGAAGCAAATGAACCCAACTCATGGAAGTTGGATGATTCAAGGCAAAGTCTTCAGAATGTCCTCTGCTGAATTCATGGAAATTGTCAATATACCAAGGCATTCTAGAGTCCACGAAAAGATTCACTTAGAATCTGATCTGACTGAAGAAGAATTTGCTACTCTGTTAGACACTGAAGTCTCTGCAAGCTATTTACCTGAAAACATTCGCCCGAAGCATTTGAACTTCATCTCCAGGACTTGGTTCTACATCTTGTCCAACTCATTGATCCCTTTGAGTACTGCTTCGGAAGAATCGAACATTTATCCAGAGACAAGACATGCAATTATGAAGCTCACACATGGTCTCATATTTGACTTTGAGGATTGCTTCATTAGGAACTTGGTTCATGCAGTAGAGCTACCTTTCACACTGAAACCTTATGCTCCCTGGCTGCAAGTTGTATGTGACTATGGCAGGAACGAAGACTTTGTAGCTTGCCATCACCCTAAGCTTTTCTTGCCACCCGTGCGTGACACTTTGGCATTGCTGAGGAAGCCCAATGATCCTTTTGCTACATATGTTGGTGTGCGCCATGAAGTCAATGAGCGAAACTTATCCAAGAAGTTCCAGAAAGACTGCCATCATTTTGAAGTTAATCTTCGTTCACAGCAAATGCTTGACAACTACATTGAAGCCAATCAGCGCCAGATGCAATTTCTTGCTGATGAGATTAACAGAGTTGGCAATATTGCTCTCAACAACAATCAGTTTCTGCGTGTGCTCAAGCGTCATTCCTGGAAGGGGCTCCGAAAATTCAACTCTGTCAAAGGCCTTCGTAAAGATCGCATCTACAAAGAGTATGAGCACCTCCAGCGAAACTTTTCTCGTGATGATACTGTTGACCGCCCGAAATAGAAGATCCCTCCCCTGCACAAGATTGATGAAGTGTTCTTCGTCAACGAACCTGAACCCATCCGGCCTGATACCGTCTCGGAAAATGACTCCATTACTTCCAAGGACGACGACGGCCTCGACGACAGCGACCTCGACATCAACCTCATCACTCAGTCGCGCCACGAAGCTATTCCTACGTCTTCTTCCGAAGAAGAATCCTCAGGCGATCAGTCTTCGTCGGATGAGTCTTCGTCAAGCTCTGTTTCGTCAGGTTCCCTGGGTGCTGATGCTGCGAAATAGATCTCTCGAACCTTTTTCTCAACCTTTTGTCCAATCATTGACAAAAAGGGAGAGAATGAGGGCATCGATGAGTTAGATTTGCATCGGAGAAAGGGTTTGCTATCTGCTTTTGCTTCGTTCGGTTAAGTTACAACAAACATTCCATTCTCTTCGATTGGGTTGTAACTTAAATTTAACTTCGGTCCTGCTACTCCTGTGATGCGCTTAAGTTTTAATAACCCATTTTCTTGCAAGTATTGCTTCGTATCTTCTATCTTGCAGGTGGTTATTATCTTCTAAGTCACAGGTCATTGGAAGCAATTGCATACATTCCTGGATATATATCTTCATATGCAATTGTATTCGCTAAGATATTTGTTTTGCTCTCCACCGAAGAAAATTATCTCAAGCATTAACTTCGATTATATAAATCTTCGATGCTTGCATTCAAGGGGAGCCAAAAACTTCATATCTTAGAGTTTGTCCCATCACTTCACAAAAACTTCAATATCTTTTATCGATGCCTGTTTTGTCAACAATAGTCCAAAAAGGGGGAGATTGTAAGAGCAAAGTTTTGCCCCCGTGTGTTTTGGATATTGTTGGACTAGACAGTAGAGGAACTAACAATGTTTTCTAGTGTAAACAGTTGTATAGGTTCCTGAAGGACAAGCTAGGTGATAAAGCTTCAGGGAAGGTCTTCAAGTTATCGAAGCATTACCCCCTGAGCGAAGCTTAATCACGGAGGATGACCCCCAAAAATGAAGGTGTCCTGAAGCTCAACTCGTTGAAGGAAATGAAGAAGACGGTGCAAGACTTAGATGTTTTTGTGTAGTTCTTTTTCGGTTCTTTGAGTCATAGGACAAACCGTACTATCAAGAGGGGTATTTAGTTTTTGGACACCGAAGTCATTGAGAAAATGCTCAGATCAAATCCAAACCAAGTGAGAAGCCTGAGCGAAGAAATCTCATGTGCACTGAGTTAAGCTTCAGTAGCAAAGACTTCATTCTTTGGCCTCTGAAGCAGAACTAAGTCCGTGAGTCAGCTTTACTTGTTCCTCAAGTAAAGTTGCGCAGTGATGACAAATCCGACCATTGTGGACACGTGTCAAGCTGTCACCTCGGGTCAGTTTGGTCATTCCGCACCTCGGGATCGCCAACTATAAATACGCCGCCCCCTCCTCCATTTGCGGGGGCTGCTCCAAGAATATTCCTGAGAGAGATTGAAGAGAGCACCCCAAAGACTTCACCGAAGCAAAACCAAAAACCTAGAATACTGAAGCCTAAGTCTCATTGATCTGAGTAGATTCGAGATGACTTAGGTGAAAGCTTACTAGCCTTTTTATCTTGGAGAACTGAAATTCTCCTAGACGGTTAGAGTGTTGTTCTTCAGAGAGCAAAGAGTTATTGTCGCCTCGAAGTCCATTTTGTCAAAGAATTCAGAGATTTCCTCAATAATCAACCACGAGTGAAGAACTGGACAAGCTCAAGGAGTTTGGTGCAGTGGAGCAACGGACAGAGAGAGATTTTCTCCAGGTGTTCAACCACCAGTCCCTCCAACCAGACGTAGCGCTTTGCAGAGCGTGAACTGGTCGAACAAACATCGCCGAGTCCCAGTTCGTTTTACTTCGAGCATTTACCTTCAGTATTACATTAGCTTCGCAGTTATGCTTCAATGTGTTTTGATTCACTGCATTTAGTTTTGCTTCCAGTTTTACTTCGCTATTCCGCTTCAATTATGCTTCACTTCAATAGTTTCAGTCGAAAATTTTGAAGTGATCATTCACCCCCTCCCCCTCTGATCACATACTTGGACTTTCATGGATAATGTTATATTAAATGATTAAAGAAATTCAGAAAATGTTATAAAATCATTTAAAACTTTAAAATTTAATATCTTTTAAACCGTAATTCAGATTCAAAAACTTTATACATCAAAATTGATCAGAAAAATATAACGAATACGAATACGCTATCCGTATGTCTACCACACCCCTCTAACACAACGAACATCGAACCGTCCCCCCTCCGGACCGACTGTCCGATGATTGTCCGATACCGATAAACTATCCGAATGAATTTATTCTGAACACGAAAGTTGTTCAGAATAGTTCAACTAACACAGATACACCACCCATACGTTTGTCGGATGTCCACGATACCTCCGGCATGGTACCTTCCCCCTCCGGAAACCCTGTCCAGTAATCCCCGGAGCTGGTAATTCATCCCCGGATGATTTTCCACTCCGAGCATCACACATTGCACTGCGTTAGAACCTCGTAAACATTTCATCTTTCATTTCATGCATATGTTTGTATATTATTGTTGTGTATTTACTGTTTCTCCCCCCCCCCTTATTCTCCGGTAGACCCCGACGCTGCCGCCTACTATACCGTTGCCGAGTACGACTACTTCGTCGACGACCGTACCCCTACCGTCGAGCTTCCAGGCAAGCAGAGCCATTCTCTTCCCCAGAGATCGCCTACCTTTCCGTACTTTCTTGCACTAGGCATTGTTACTGCTGCTGCTACGTTACAATCCTATTCAATTGCATAGCCTGTTTTTGTCGCCCCTTGATGTACCTTCTTTACCCTATGCTGCCTATATAAATATATATTATATTCAGCAGTGAGCCCTACGGATTGTTAGCTAGGATTAGATAGCGGGTCATGATCACTCTGGGGAGTGAACGCGGATACGATGATTATAATTGCACAGGTACGGTACAATGCAGACACCGCCTAAGGCCCCTACCTCGGCTCTGCCGAGCCACATCAAGTGGAGCTATCGAGGAGTAATCCTCGTACTCCACTCGTTGCTGACTCTGTATAGCCGCCCTAGGGACCTGAACACGGTTGTCCTTCAGGTAAGAAGTCGGGCGACCCAACGGAGCCCGCGAGTGGTATTGCGACGGGATGACAGGGAGGGTACGACCAGTGTACCGGTGTGCTTGGCCTCTGATCATTGGCCGCGAGAGTTACCAAACCACAAAAGTCAAGCTCCTCCAGGAGCACACGCGAGACAAGGTAAGGAGACAATTCACCTTGTTGGTAACCGCAGAGACTTGGTGGGACGACAGAGCAGGCACCGATGTACTGGTGGTCCTGACTGCTGTCGTTGTCCGCGGGTCAGTTAAGTCGAGGCAACGATAACGGTTGTCCCGCAAGTTAATAAAATGACTAATGGTTCAGTGGATGTCTTGAGTTGGCTATATGCCATGTACGCACTACCTACCCGTGGGAATTACGAGTTATGGGCTCCTCTGCTTTGTAGTGTCGTCCGAGGACTCTTTAGACGTCAGCAGTACCGCGGCCTGCGCCGGGAAGTGGTGTTGTCTTATTTGCTCGCGCGGTGGTGTCTTATTTGGATTTGCTTTAACTTCACCGGCCAGCCTCGCACCGTGCAGGAGTACGTCGGGGTTAGGGTCCAAAGCCCCGCGTACATAGGATATAGTCCGGCGGATGACCTCCCTGTTGAGTTTGAAAGATGGGCTACGGAGTGTCGGATAGCCTCGGTGGAGCGTTCCCTAAAAAGGTTTCCGCCACCCTGGAGATCCGTGCGTGTAGTGTAACACAAGTGCACCCCTGCAGGGAAGATTAATCTATTCGAATAGCCATGTCCACGGTAACATGACGCTTTATGCTGAAGCTGGATCTTACCACTACAAACTATTATTATTAAACTGTATGGTTCCGGGTTTTCTTCATCGTTGGGATGTCGAGGAGGTGAACTCGGAGGCATTGCTAATTATTACAACTTATTATTATACAATGCTGCAACAACTTCTGCTGCATTGTTACTTTATGCTTTATATAAACTGTTGGCTATTCTCTCCTCATGCTGCAAGACACGTCGGAAGATGCTAGTCTTCGATAGGCCTAGATCCTTACCCTTGCTCTGATTTCTGCCCTTCAGTCCACTATATATAGCCTCCCCTTTCCATTCGATACATGCATAATGCTTAGTAGCGGACGTAAGTCTTGCGGGTATACTAGATACTCACCCTGCTTTATTTCCTTTACTGTTTTGCCTGATCGGCCGCTGCAGTCGACGTTGGAGCCCAGGAGCAGGAGTACCGCCGGAGGCGACTACTACGACGTCGAGTTCCCCGGTGACCAGGAGTAGTTCGATGGATCCCAGGCAGGAGGCCTCGCCTTTTCGATCTGTTGTTATTTGTGTTAGCCTTCTTAAGGCAACCTTGTATTCTGGTGTCTGTACTCAGACACTTTTGCTTCCGCTAACTTTGTGCTCTCGAGCTGTTGTATTCGAGCCCTCGTGGCCCTTGGCTTGTATTAAACAGCTTGTATTATTTTATTTGTAGAGTTGTGTTGTGATATTACCACCGTGACACCCTGATCTCGATCATGTACCTTGCGTGTATGATTACTGTACATGGTCTGATTTTGGGGGCGTCACAGTTGCCGGAGTGACAGAAACCTGAACCCCAGTTTGCACACTTTTACACAAGGGACTAATGGATCCTCGATCTTATTGTTGTGGTTAGGCTTTGCCTTAATTTCTATCTTGTATTTGCGGATGTTTGCAAGATGTTTAATCATAAAAGTGCACTTATCTTAGTCTAGAAGGTGTGCTAGCATAGATCCACCCACTCAACACTTATCAGCTCAACACTTGTTATCAATACGGAGTATGGCGAAAGCACGTGACTACCTCTCCATGTGTCCTCAAGAACGCTTTAGTATTTATAAGTTCAGTTGTCAGGCTTATCCTTTGCTCAAAAGGATTGGGCCACTTGCTGCTCCTCAGTGCTATTTACTTTGCTTGCTTTTATCTTATTGTTGCTTATATCGAAAACCCCTAAAAAGTTATGTTTCAGTGCTTGCAGTTATTCCTTGTCCAAAATCACCTATCAATACCTTTCGCTCCTCGTTGGGTTCGACACTCTTACTTATCGAAAACGCTGTAATAGATCCCTTTACGTTGAGGGTCATCAGGCGCCATGCCCTGAAACTAATTAAAGATGATTAATTTAGCACATGTTAGTATGACACCTCGGCCCCACTCCACAGTTTAATTAAATAAAATATTTTAGTTTAATACAGAGACTTACATGTGGGTCCCTCCTTTGACTAATCCATGTTTAATTAAGTTAACCACAAATTAAATGGATCTGCCACTGACATGTGGGTCCCTCATGTCAGTGGTACTGTTTTGGATAATGTTATAATTTATTAATAAAAGAAATTCTGGAAATGATTATAAATTGATTTAAACTTTAAAATTAAATATCTTTTAAACCGTAAGTCGGATTCAAAAACTTTATACATCAAAATTGATCAGAAAAATATAACGAATACGAATACGCTATCCGTATACCCACCACACCCCTCTAACACAACGAACATCGACATCCCCCTCCGGGCCGTCTGTCGATAATCACCCGAAGCCGGCTTTTTCATCCCCGGATGAATTCCCGCTCCGGGCAATGTGCATTGCACTGCGTTAGAACACCGTTAACATTGCATACGTCATGCCTTTCATCTGTTTGCTATGATTGCTTTATATTTACTGTTTCTCTCCCCCCCCCCTTATTCTTTGGTAGACCCCGCTGCTGTCGACTACACCGCTGCTGGGTACGACTACTTCGTCGACGACCCTACCCCTACCGTCGAGCTACCAGGCAAGCAAAGCCATTCTCTTCACCAGATATCGCCTTTCTTTTCCGTACATTTCTTGCATTAGGCATTGTTACTGCTGCTGCTACGTTACAATCCTATTCAATTGCATAGCCTTTTTTGTCGCTCCTTGTTGTACCTTCCTTTATCATATGCTGCCTGCTATAAATGTATATTATATTCAGCAGTGAGCGCTGCACATTTTTAGCTAGGATTAGATAGCGAGCCGTGACCACTCAGGGGAGTGACGCAGATACAAAATATTATAACTGCAACAGGTACGGATCAATGCAGACGCCCTAGGGAACCTACAACGGGGAGACTCTGCCGAGTCACTTCGAGTTTGACTTACGAGTGGAATGGACTCGTATTTCACTCTCGTCGGCTCAGTAGCGTAGCATCACCGGGATGATACGAGGTTTACCTCTTTAGTTCATTCCGCTGATGTCTCTGTCGAACCTCTTTAAGTGTACCATCGAGGGTGATACCTCCTGGTATCACTTAATGGTAGGCACTCGAATCAACTGGTGTCCTTAAAGGTAAGAGTCGGGCGACCCAACGGTGCCCGCGAGAGGTATTTCGTCGGGAACGACAGGGAGGGTACGACCGACGTTACTGGCGTGCTTGGCCCCTGCTCGTATCTCGCGAGAGTTACCAAACCACGAAAAGTCAAGCTCTACCAAGAGCACGCGCGAGACAAGGTAAAGAGACGGTTCACCTTGTTGGTAACCGCGCGCTTTGACGGGACGACAGGGCAGGCCCCGACGTTACTGGTGGTCCTTGTCGCTATTCGTTGTCCGTTGTGTTGTTACTCAGACAGCGATAACGGTTGTCTGCGAGATAATATAAAATGCTAAATGGTTCAGCGGATGACTTGAGAGGCCCGTTGGTCTGTACGCACTACCTTCACGTGGGATAAGGAGTTATGGGATCCTCTGCGTCGTAGTTTGTCCGAAAGCTCTTCAGACGTCAGCAGTACCGCGGCCTGCGCCGGGAAGTGGTGTCTTCTTCGCTTGAGCGGTGTGTATTTGGATTTGCTTTTGCTTCACCGGCCAGCCACGCACCATGCAGGAGCGTGAAGGGTGAGGGTTCCTAGACCCCTGATCGCATAGGATATAGTCCGGAGGATGGCCTCTCTGTTGAGCCTAGGATGGGCTACGGCGTGTCGGATAGCTTTTGTGGAGAGTTCCCTAACAAGGTGCCCGCCACCCTGGAGATCCGAGCATGCAGGCTGAACAGTAGTGCACCCTGCAGGGAGTTTAATCTATTCGAATAGCCGTGTCCACGGTAACAGGACACTTTATGCTGAAACCGGATCTTACCACTACAAACTACTACTTCTATTAAAATGTATGGTTCCGGGTCTTCTTCCTCGCAGGGGAGTCGAGGAAGGGAACTCGGAGACATTATTATTGTTATATGATTACAACCTACTATTATACAATGCTGCAGCAACTTCTGCTGCATTGTTACTTTATGTTTTATATAAACTGTTGGTTGTTCTCTTCTTGTGCTGCAAGACACGTCAGAAGATGCTAGTCTTCGATAGGCCTAGCCTCTTACCCTTATTCTGATTTTTACCTTGCACTCCACTATATACAGCCTCCCCTTCCTTTTGATACAAATGCATAATGCTTAGTAGCGGACGTAAGACTCGCGGGTATGGTAGATACTCACCCTTGCTTTATTTCCCCCTTTATGTTTTGCCTGATCGGCCGCTGGAGTCGACGTTGGAGCCCAGGAGCAGGAGTACCCCGGAGGCGGATAGTACTACGTCGAGACCCCCGCTAACCAGGACCAGGAATAGTTCGGAGGCTCCCAGGAAGGAGGCCTTGCCTTTTCGATCTGTATCTCTGATGTTATTTGTGCTAGCCTTCTTAAGGCAAAACTTGACTAACTATGTCTGTACTCAGATATTATGGTTTGTATAACTTATGTATTCGGGTCCGTGCGACCCCCTTTCTTGTAACATATTGATTTATCCTTTTGTGTTTAGTGTTGCGCTGTGATATTCTCACCTTGACACCCTAATCTCAGCCGTGTATCCTGCGTGTATGATTACTGTACACGAATTGATTTTTGGGGCGTCACACAAGGGGTAGATGGCGGGACAAAGTCGATCCCAAGAAGAGCAACGTCATGGACTCATCGAAGAAGTCGTACATAGCGCCAGGAGCTTCGCCCAGAACAGCGGTGAGCACCGGAGGAGCGCCACCGAGAGCTTCTAGGAACTGTCTCCAAACGTGATGCTCCCAACAGAGGAACGACGTCAAAGACGTCGCCATCACGCCGATCCAACACCGGACCTAGGCTTTCGCCCGGAGACAAACCACAACCGATCACACGGAAGATGCCGACACACCTCAGGTGACGTCTCCATGAAGAAAAATGACACCCACAGGCGCCATCGCCACCAGCCTTAGGGCGTGCAGGACTTTCGTCTGTATCGCCGCACACCTCCGCTCGTGCCCACAGAAGCTCGACCAAGTAGGCTCACACCGCCACCGCCGTCGCGCCCGCTCGACGCGCAACCGACTAAGCACGATCCGGCCACGCCCGGCCAGATCCGGCCGCCTCACAGCCCAGCACGTGTGCACCGCAGCCACATCCCCGACCAGAGCCGCCAGGAGACCTCCTCCGGCGACAGCACAACCTCCACCGCCCCGCCCGACCTAGGCCCAGATCGGGCCCGGGAACCGCCGCCGCCACGCATCCGCGCGGAAGGGGCAGCTGCCGCCTGCAGCCACCCCACTCCCAGCCGCCGCACACAGCTCCGACGGGCGCACCCCACGCGCGCCGACGACGAACCCCTCCTCTCGACGCCAGGAACGGCCTCCCTCCGAGCCGAAACGAGAGGCCGAGGCTCAGGCCCCGCCGCCCCCTTCACCGGCAGCGCGCACGTCTTTCCGGCGGCTGCCTCTGGGGGCGACGAGGGGAAGGGGCAGAGGGGGAGGTGGCGGCGGTGGGGGGCTAGGGTTTGGCTCCCCCCGTCGCCCTGGAGCAACATTGTAGAACTGGTTGCGGCTGGTTTGCCTTCAGGCACGGAACGAACTATTCATTCTCGTCTCTCACCGTTAATCTGTACACGTAGGACATTGAGTAATTTTAGTGCATAATTCATCTGGTTTGCCTTTTCCTTTCATTAGCACATGAGACACCAGAACTGCACGGTACTTGTTTTTACGGTGAAGATTGATTGCACGACCAGACCCTGCATGCTGTACATGGATGAAGAGGGAGTCTACGGTAGGGGATCGGTGGCAGGGCTTGTTTTGCAAACTAGATGATGCCCCGCACGTTGTTGCGAAACTTTTTTGTAAAATATTTCAGTGAAAATGTTTGGTTAAATGAAGCATGTATATTTGAAACAATAACTTTTAAACTAATATACGAATTTAATATAAATATCGTAATAAAATAAAAATTTCCATGCATGCATGTTGTATGTGGGTTTTTATTATGCATAGTGGCATATTGAGGTGGGTCTTTCTCATGCATGTTGGATGATGAGGTGACATGCTTGCATGTTGAGAGAAATATGCTAGTGGAGGATGATGTGGCATGCATGATGAGGTGGAGTGTGTGCATGTTGAGAGAATTGGAAGTAGTGGGGAGCAACTTCTTAATAATGTAAGATAGGCAATAGTATTAGGCGTGTTACAGCTGCATAGAAAAAAGATGGATGGAGTTCTTTTAAAAATTGACTTTGAAAAAATGTACGATAAAGTTCATTGGCCTTTTTTGCAACAAGTTTTGCGAATGAAAGGGTTTGATCCGATATGGTGTAAATGGATTGAGAATTTTGTCTCACAGGGCAGTGTGGGTATTAAAGTAAACGATGACTTAGGTCATTACTTTCGGACTTATAAGGGCTTGAGGCAGAGGGACCCTCTATCTCCGATTTTGTTTAACATTGTAGCTGATATGCTAGCCATTATGATAGCTAGAGCCAAGGAAGATGGGCAAGTTAAGGGTTTGATAACACACCTAATAGATGGGGGGGGGGGGGTGTCAATACTTCAATATGCGGATGATACTATTATTTTCATGGAATATAACTTAGAAAAGGCTCTCAATATGAAGCTTATTCTATGTATCTTTGAGCAATTATCAGGTTTAAAATTTAATTTCCACAAAAGTGAACTTTTATGTTTTGGGAGAGCCAAAAATGTGGAGGATCAATATAAGATCTTGTTCGGGTGTGAGTCAGGAACATGCCCGTTCAAATATTTGGGCATTCCAATCCATTTTAGAAAGTTGACAAATGGAGAATGGAAGGCCGTAGAGGACAGGTTTGAGAAGAAGCTTGCTAGCTGGGTAGAGAAATTACTGTCTTATGGGGATCGTCTCATTCTCATCAACTCAGTGTTGTCAAGTCTTCCCATGTTTATGCTATCTTTCTTTGACATACCCATAGGCGTGCGGAAAAGATTAGACTTTTTTCGGTCCAGGTTTTTTTGGCAAAACGATGGTCACAAAAGAAAATATAGACTATCTAAATGGGAGATTATCTGTAGATCAAGGGAGCAAGGGGGCTTAGGTATCGAGGTGCTTGAAATTAAAAATAGATGTTTACTAAGCAAATGGCTGTTTAAACTTCTAAATGATGAAACCAGGGTTTGGAAAGAATTAATTGATAACAAGTATCTTCATTCCAAATCGCTATCTCAGGTTAAAAGTAAACCGATAGATTCGCATTTTTGGAAGGGAGTCATGAAGTTAAAAGATGATTTTTTTTAACCGTGGATCGTTTATTGTGGGGAATGTGGAAGCTACTCGTTTTTGGGAAGATACTTGACTAGGGGACAAGCCCCTTTCATGGCAATATCCTTCCCTCTACAGTATTGTCCATCGAAAAGGAGTTTCGGTGGCCGATGTTTTAACTAACGCACCTTCTCCAAATCTAAGCTTTAGGAGAGCTTTGACTGGGGATAGGTGGGATAGATGGCTTCATTTAGTACACCGCCTAATGCATATTCACCTCACAAATCATAAGGATAGGTTCAAGTGGGGTCTAACTAGGTCCGGGTTATTTACGGTTAAATCTTTATATATTGACTTCATGAGTGGTCACACGCGCTTCCTCCGTAAATATATTTGGAAGATGAAAGTTTCGCTTAAAATAAGGATTTTTATGTGGTTCTTATACCGTAAGGAAATACTCAGAAAGGACAATCTGGTTAGGCGTCAGTGGAATGGATGTAAGAAGTGTTGCTTTAGTGACCAAGAGGAAACAATACAACATTTGTTTATTGATTGCCCCCTTGCTAAAATGGTTTGGCGTATTGTCCATATGGCTTTTAACATTAACCCACCAAACAGCATAGAATTTTTGTTTGGCAATTGGTTGAGGGGTGTCTCTAAATTAGAGAGGGTTTAAATCCGAGTTGGAGTTTGCGCCTTACTCTGGGCCATTTGGAATATCCGTAATGACTATATTTTTAATAGAGCAAAATCAACTTCTTTCATGCAGGTTATCCCCAAGGCTACTCATTGGATCCGTATGTGGTCTTACCTACAGTCGACGGACAGGCGAAGCGCAATGGATTTTTGGTGCAGCCGCCTGGAATCGGTTGCGTCGGATCTATTTCCCCATTTCAGCTGGCGTTCTGAGCGTAGAATAGCACGTTGATGCAGAGCCACTTCATGTTCTACTTGCTTTTTAGGTGGCTGATTTTTTTCGCAACTCTGTGCGACCCATGATGTAATAAACGAATGAAGTTTAATAAAATCAATAAAGGCCGCATGCATCAATCGATGCAGAGGCTGGGACTGCCCCTTTTCTAAAGAAATTAGGCGTGTTACAGCAAAAGTGGCCACGGCAGACTTCACCGCCTGGATCTGGACCGCACAGAGGAGATCGGACGGCACACAACAGCCGCGCTGCAGAGTGACTCGAGCTGGCCGAGTTTATATAAGAGGCAGCACTCGTGCCCGATTCCTTCCTCAGTCCCTCACTCCCTTCTCCTACCTATAGCTCCAATGGGTTCCGTCTCCGTGCGGCTCTGAAACCTCCCACACATACTGCAGTTCTGCGCCACAGGCGTGCCCGCGAGCTGCCGCTGTGCCGTGGCTCTGCGTCACCGGCACCTCCGCTCGCGTCACCGTCCCCGTCCTGCTCATGGCGCCGCAGCCGTCTCCACCCCTGCCGCGATCTTGGGCGCTGGTTTTTGAGGTACCATCTTTGGTCATCCAGTGATCGCTACCTTAATCACAAAGCAACTTCCACATGTTTTTCCCCTGATTCACAGTACCTTTTCGTCTCTTCTTTGTTGTGATTGTCTTGCATCAGATGGAGGGGACGAACTGCAAAACAGACGAGCCTTGCGGGCGGAGGGAGGAGTTCCACCTCCATGAAGAGTTCAGAACGAGAGGATTCCGGCCACCGAGAGCACCGGCAGCGGTGATTCATCCATAGCAGTACTACGGTGTTATCCTGATTGAGCTTTTCTTCTAGCCACAAATCCACTCTTCGTTTCCTCTTCCGTGCCATCTTGTTTGGGTCTTCTTGACCTTGCAAGACCTTTTCTTGACCTTGTAAGACCCAACAATGTCATGTTTCCCTTCACATTCTTCATCCTTTCGTTCTACATTTCTCTCCTTGCCATGTTCCTTTCTTTCCCTTTTCCTTCTATCTTTCTCCCATCTATCCCTCCTGAGCTACTACATTTTCTTAAGAGTTGCATTGCTTATACTCAATGTATTTGAAAACAATATGATACTAGTGATAAGTGAAGGAGATTCTACCTCATATGTTATATGTTGTGTAGATTCATCATTTCCACTGTTTTCTTTTTGTTTTGGTTGTAGACAGTACAGTCGATGAGACACAAAAGCACGTTTGCTGTTGCCATAATGCTCGTGCATGTGGAGTAGGAGTCTACCTGTAACCGAGCATGTTCATGTATGCCAGCGTTGTAATAAGTTTGCTATTCCTACTTGAATAGAAACATTCTGATGCTGCGGTACACACTGTTGAGATGAACTGTTGGCAGTGCGGGTGCACCACGGCATTTGTGTCTTGTCATTTCGTTTTGTTATGCCGCTCTACAGAAGTTCAGTTCTGTTTCATCTTTGTAGTGGTATTCTGACATCTATCTACTTGAACTCGATATTGACCCCCTGTGACGTATTTCAACTTCTTTAACATCATACTTGTGACTTATGAACAACTTCATTGCTTCAAATAAATTCAACAACAACAAAATTCACCCGCTTCGTTTTGTTATTTATTTATTCCATGGTCAGTTAGTCAGGTCTGCTGATGGTCTGAGAGCTTAAGAACTCGTGATGAAGTATGGCTACTACTACCAGCAAAGTACTAGTAGTAGTACAATCCTGGCCAAGCTGGCAGGATAGTTTCAGTTAAATAGTCTTGAAAAGAGAAGGGGGAATAGTTTCAGTTAAGAGTCTAAACAAAGAGGAACAGTTTCAACAAGAAAAGGAGGAACAGTTTCGGGCAGATTTCAGGTTGATGTAAGCCTAGTATGAAAATCATTACAAGAGTCAATTCATAGCGCTCAAAGTATGGAAATTTATGGAGCTGCCGGGGTATTAAATCAAGCAGTCCATTTCCAGCTCTCTCTTTCTGTGCACCTAGAAAACTCGTGACTTGAGATATTTGGTCAAGTGTGTACGTACAGTGTGTTACAGAAACATCCTGCTGGATGCATATCCAAAAATCATCCATGGTTCAATTATTGCAGTGAAACTGTGAGGTCTGGAAATAATCCTTCACGGGGAGTAAACAAAATATGAAAGCACGTGAGTAAGCAAAGAGAACACCTGACTAGAGAGATGAACAATATGTGGATAACTAAGCAAGGACAAGGAACACAACAGGTCAGCAATTAGGGGATACACACTCACAACACTTTAGGAAAAGAAGGGGGAAAGGCAGTGACAAAGGTTGCTCCACAAGCCTCTTGGGTCAATTCACAAATCATTGACACCAGTGACCTCTACAGGAAATGGGAACGTAGAGCAAAATGCCAAAAAGCACCTCTTACATGCCTGCTGCTCATGCTTTACTAGTCCAATTATCCCATCATTGGTTTATTACTATCACTGCTACCAGGTTAGCATAATCACATTTTATCAACTACCGTACTACTGCTCCATTGAAGCCTCGTATCATAGTGGCAGATCAGATGGGTACATGTAATTGGCAGGGGCACTTACACACACGAGTCTCCCTGCACAGTAAATGAGCCATTCAAAGGCATCAAATGAATCAACCTACCGTAGTTGCACGACACAAGACACAAATTCATGCATGCCTCCTCCTGCAAGCCTGAATGAATGTGACACTATACAATTTAGGGGGGCAGGGTGCTCTAACACTAACACATGCTTTATTGCATGCATGCGCGCTACTGCGTGCATTGATCAAGCTGCTGCTTCAGTTGGTGCTCTTCACATGGGTAGCCTTTCTAGTGTAAGCGAGGGAGTAGAAGGGCACCAGGGGATCAAAGGCTAAGGCTATGCAAATATCATTGCCTCTTAGACTAAAATAATGGAACGAAAAAAACAAACGCGACAGACAATTCATAGCTAGTGGTAAACCTGAGTGTAGAGACACATGCCAGCTATTGATCTCAAGGATCAAGAAAGAATTTAGATAGTCTTCCTCCAAAATGATAGCGCAAGAGAATGCTCATCACGTGCCTCCTTCGGCTAAGTTACAAAAGGGGCGAGCACTAAACATTCTAGGCTTGTGCTTTTTATAATCAGTTAGTGTACATAGGGTTGGTTATAGGTGTACGTTTAAGGCCTTCAGATTAGATAACTCCAAACTAATCCCTCAGAAAAACTAGGGCAAAACAATATAATTTTTTTGATCCCACTGAGACGAAAGCAAGAGATTTTCAACAGACTGGTGCTTCAGCTAAAATTCCTTTTGTGAAAGGAAACCCAACCCTTGATGTCAGATATATCACTATCAGGCTATGAATATTTTGTTTTGCCAAGAGAGAGCAAGAGGTCCACATCATGATAACCAAGAAGCTCTATTCTTATGTCTCCTCTACCATTTGGGAGTATGGACAATTGGACATTTATGAGGTGCCCACCACCTCCATCTGTCCCCTCCCAAGAGCAAAAGAAAAATATTTACAAACAATCTGCAGCTATGTAGCCTGGCGCAATTGGACAGCTGCTTCGCGCAGGGGGTATAGTTTTGTCCTTAAATGCTTTTTTTGCGCTCTCTTCTGTTCTCTCTCTCCCCCTGCCGCACACATTTGAAAGCGCAGCAGCATTTACGCCTCCAAAACGTCTGAAGGCTTGCCCTGCATGCATGCATGCATGCGTGCTCGATAAGGGCGCAAATCCTCAGTTTTCCCAGCTCAGAAGTTAGTGGTAAGTGGACAAAATGGATTGAATTTGAAACAGTGAGGCAAGCAGCACTGTGGCTGTGGGCAAGCAACAGATGGGCAGGAATCCACGCCATGTCCAGAAACAGTTGCAACAACAGGAGCAGAGGTGAGCTAGAAGCAAATCGTAAGACAGTACTTTTTTTTATTTGAAGTTTTGAACAGAATATCGTAATAGTGGTGATACTCCTACAACTAAACCTTGCCCAGCAGGGAAGCCTCAGAGCAGGGCATTGAAGGCAGGCATGGCTTTTTTTCTGGGGGTGTGCAAAGGCATGCAGCATAGCTGACTGGGGTGGGTGTTACTACTGCAGCAACCCGACTAGTCAAAATCCAAATGCATGCACGCGCATGCATGGCAACGGATTCAGTTTTAATGGCTCCATATCTTTTGCATCTTTCTTGAGAAGAGAACTTGTGCCACACCGCGCTTCTTCCAGGAGATACTAGCTAGCCTTGCCATCTCTTGGCAGAGAAATCAATGAGGGTAGGTATAGACGTGCAGCAAGAAACTACTCCACCAACAGTAATACAGTAATAATCCTAATAATATCCATGGCTAGGATGATTCAAGAATGGAATTCCTAACAAGAGTGTTTGAAAACGCGATTACTACATTGCTATAGCTCGATATACCAATTCAGGTCTGTAAAATCCTAGTAATTTGTAGCGAATTACATTATATGATACCATGCTTTTCCAGAGAAAAATACCTATGTTTTCTACTGCATTTCCTTGTTCTGAATCTACCAGGTTTTGTTCAAAGGCCCTCTGCCCTAGGACCACTGTGTTAACCTGAACTCTGCAGAGCAGCCCAGTGATACATCATAAAATGACCATAAATGGGTAGCGTATGATCGTAAGATTGCACCACAATAAATACTGCAGATCCTACAGCGCCATTCATTAAAAAAATAAACTGGAGTAGTTGCCAAGCTAAAGATCTTGCCCGGATCTTATTCCTGTCTCCAAAGGAAGTTCCAGGAACCGCCTGGCTCCTACTACGAACGATGTGTACAAGACGCGAACGGCAGACTAGAGGAGCAGGGAGGTTGCGTCTGCGCCATGCCTCCCGGTGCAGGTTGAAAGACAAGGCAGTGAGACCCTATTGCTCCTAGGCAAAGCCCATGATTGTGTTCTGATCAACAAACAGTAACAAAACACCTACATATAATAATAAAACTGTGCAACTGAAGCGTGTTAAAAACTGGCCAGGCAGACTCAGTGGTCACCATTGTCAAGTCAGTTCGCCCAGAAGGTTAAATGCTCTCAATTTACAGCAGACTAGCAGAGCAAAGTTAAAAAGGACTGGTCTAGGTGTGTTCAAAGCCACAACAAGTTACAGTAGAAAACTAGAACCAGGTACTCAGAGATGAAATTTTACCTGCTCTGCTACTAGGTCCCAGGAAATGCATGCATGGACCAATCAGCGGCGTGTTAAAGAGGGCGCAGTTAAAAAGCAAATTTCAGATCTTGACTGTTCGAGTCTTGGCTATCAGTGCTGCACAGGGCAGGATGCACACATTAGCTGGCCGGGAACAAAATGCAAATGTAGAAGTAGTACGAACTTACGACGCTGGAAGTTGAGACTCACGAGTTCTGATCCTAAACATTGGTGGATGCAATAGGAACACAACTGTCCAGAGTCCACGGTTTTGTCAGAATAAAATGGTTATACAAGTGGTAATATTTACATGACATCTGTATAAAACTGCCAATCAACTTCAGGTAATTGGCCTCGTGTACACATTCTCGATTACGTGAAATCTATACAACAAAGTGTACTCTTGTATCAATGGATTAAGGGACCACAAACTTGCCCAAATAACCGGCATATGAGGTGGTAACCCTGGTGATATAACAACTTCCAATTTCTGTGGCTTAAAAGTCCAGTAAATTAGAAGAAGCACGAAGGGTCTTGGCTGTCAAGCAAAAGTAAGGAACTACACAACGACTTGAGACCTGGCTGCACGACGGGAGCATTTGATGCGAGCGCTGTTGCTCAAGCCACAAGCACAGCCTTCCAGTAGCTCGAGATCTTCATCACATATTAATATTGATGCCAACTCTGGACAGTCCAGGAGCATTTTTGAGCTAAGAAACCCTGCAATTGTCCAAGTCTGATATAGCCTCGACTGTTTTCCAATAAACCTTCCTGTCCTGGTGTCATAATATTCTGGCCACTTGTCATCTGAGAGCCTCTTTTCCACGGACTCAACAGCCCTCCTTGCCAAGTCAGGCCTACCCATCTTGATACAGGCTAGGGTGAACTGAATTAACACAAAAAAATAATTAATCTTTACACATAAATTAAAACATTAAACAAAGCAAGAAAAGCTGATAGAGAAACTCTACCTGCCATAGCAATGTAGGCCACGATCCACCATTATGATAAGACCAGGGCCTGCAAGCAACAACGAAAATCTTATGAGGAATACTCAAATACCAGACATACTTCTTTGCAAAGAAATACCGAAAGAATACAACTTGGTCAATACTAGTAATGAACTTTGATTAACATAGGTACAAGACTCATCATGGGGCAAAGAGAATGCTACTTAGAATGTTAGAAGCAAGCGATGCTTATTTGTAGTATTTTGGACTTAAAAAGATCCAGTTCTTGTGCAAAGCATAATAAGAAGCACAAGAACCTGAAAATCGAATAGAGATCAAAATTCAGGTAGAGGCTCCTCCCCCGGTGACATATTAAAAAAAGAATCTGAAAATCCCGCAAACAGAACACATGCACAGCATACAGAAGAAATTTCAGTTGCTTACGAATTTTTGGGGTCGCAACCAGTGATAATACGCCATTCCTCGTACTCCAGAGCAGGGTAGCATATCTTGAGAGGCATATTTGCAACTATATCATCCCATTTGGTTTCAATGAGGTTCAGGATACCCTCTGCTTGCTTTTGAGTTGCTAAAGAGGAAACAATCGCCCAGAGATTTCCAAGAGAAAAAAACCTGAAATCCATGTGAGCTGGTTGTAGGTTTCCTATGAGGTAACCACCTTTCTCAGGAATCCAGTCTGCAAGCCAAGATGGGATTTGCTCTGGGTAGATGTTGAACTTATTGATAGCATCATGTGAGTACTCCTCAGTTTTGTAGCGATAAATCTCATTTATCTTCTTCATATCAACCCAATAGTACTCTCTTATGTGAAAGGACAGAGCACTGAGCCTGTTGTTGATAACACGGATCAAGTTCTTAGATCCATCATCTGCACTGACCATTTCACGGGCACAACGCAAAGCAGAATAGAACAGAGCCTGTGAAAAAAAATCATGTTAGGTATCCTATGAGAACAAAGGTGAAGTGTCAACTATAACGGCCATTCCATTTGAGTTATCAGTTCAGAATTTTTACTAGAACATAACATGTATCCTTTTACTCCATAAGGACATAACTACCATGTGGTACCTGACTATATCAAGATCAAGCATCCAAGCTTAGCTTACCTGGATCTCAAGAGGATGCCCATGGATTCCCATCCTCCGATCAATCATGCATGATCCATCGGTGACTAACAATGTAGGGAACATGTCAAATCCATCAGTCAAGCATAAATTCAGGATTAGTCTCATGCCTGTCTGCACATCAACCCTTTCTTGTAGTGCATAGTCTCCAGTAATTTTACCATATGCCCTCAGTAGAATTATCCACCAAAGCCCTGAGAAAATAGAATTTCATATGAAAATCCATGAAAACAAAACTGGCCGTCTAAGTTATAACACAAGCCCATCCAACATACTCACCAGAGTCGACAGGTGCTACCCGCCCAATGGCTGACTCTCCAAAGTCAGGGTCAAGAACCTCCTCAAATGCTTCATTGTTTCCATCTAAAGGCACAGATCTAACTTTAAAACTAGCAGGCATCAACCCCTGACCAGGACTGTAGCAATCCACTGTCTTCTCCCAACTCTGAAAAGGTACAAAAGGAGAGCTAAACAGATACTTCCAGAAACATTGCTCGCAACTTAGATATCCAAGGAATGTTATCCAGGACAAAGAGAAAATCTACTCTGTGATTAGTTCACAGGATGCTAATTCGGGATGATTTTTCGATGCTGTTTTCAGGGGTTTGGTTGTCGAGCCTGTTTTATGAAGCACAAAACCGTGTTTCCAGTATAGTAACACATGTTTCTTATTTTGAAGAGAATGCGCTGGTGTTATCTCAGAAGAATTATCGAATTATTAAACCAACATTAAGTATGTTACTCAGAATTAACTCGAAGAACTAAAATCGCTTCTGTCTGTCCCTAGAAATTCAGACTCACAGCATTTGTGAAAACTAGATTCACATTTTAGTGCAATTATTTAGTGACTGAAATTGAATGGCTGAGAAGAACAAGTTAATTGAACTAGTGCAGAAACTTGCATAGATTTATCCCTACATCCGTTAATCATCCTACAAATTGAAGTGACTGGAGAGCGAGGAGAAAAACTTTATTGTGACTGTAAGATGCAACCATAGGCACAGCATTTACATTTTTTTTATGGATCGGAGAAGCTGAAATGGCAACTTGTTATACTGTTGGGTTTGCAAAGATATTTTAAATATAAATAGGAAAATTTAGGTCATTCATTAAAAAGACTAAAGTTGAATTGGATTATTACAAGACAAAGGCGGGTTATCACAAGCACTTGATGCTAATGGTAACACAATATCTTGCCCGCTTACCCTTAGCCGCATTATGGCTAAAGACAACCATGTCTCACCACATATGGTAGGTCATAACAGCTGAAATCATGGTGCTGCTTTGAATCTCAGTAACCCAACTTCGTACTCCCTCCGTGCTTGAAAAAAAGGCGTATACATTGTGCCTGAAGTCAAACGGTGCAAAGTTTGCAGGGAAATCTGTCAACAACTACAATCCTAAATAGATATAATATGAAATGTATTTTTATCATGTATTTAACTATAGTAAGTTGCTATTGTAGTTGTTGGTAGTTTTTCCTACACACTTGGTCAAAATTTGCACCGTTTGACATCAGACATAATTTATACACCTTCTTTTCAAGCATGGAGGGAGTACTGCACGTAAAACAGATCTGGAAATAATTTTATTTTTATTATGTAGCCTCGCAAAAGTCAAACTATGCTTAAACCTCCACGTACAACCATATCTACAAACATATATACGTTCTTAAAACTGGTCTGAAAATAATTCTGCCTAGGATTTTTCTTTTCTTTTTTGCAAGTCATTTACCTAGTTGACATGTCATTTATGTGGGGAACAAGCTGGTGCTGTGGTAAAGAGATGGAAATTACTTTCTTCTCCGCCTATCCTCCTCGCTGCGCACCCCCATCTCATTCTGTTCTCTCTCTGATCTGGTAGGGAGAGGGAGCCTCTGCTGGTGTTTCCAATTGAGTGCATGTGTCGCTGCTGAATTGTGCAGCTGCTATTGCTCCCACACTCATGCAACACTGCGGTAGCCCACCAGTGTGAGGCAGATCACCCAGCCTCATTCCTCTTCATCGACGGGCCCAAGATCAGTGAGCTATGAGCCTATGACATACTATTTACAGGGTGGCAACTTTTCTCATGTCTCATGACGTATGACAACATCCGCGCAGTTTTCTACAAGGGCTGCACCAACCAGATCTTCCCTAGTGGGGGACCCTGTCCTTACCTTTGTTTGCATCTCTTTGAAGAGTTCCCTCCACCTCCTCCAAGTTCTGCAAGGTCTCCTCGTCGCTGTCTTTGCCCTTTGTCCCCCTCTTCAGTCTCTTACAGTGCCGATGTGAGCTCTTGGCTCCACAGCCCTGTGCCTTCCATGGCATGTCCTCTTGTCTGGAAATTCGCAGTCACGTACGGGTCCATGTTGGCCAGTGCCCCGCGCTGTAAGGTCTCCATCAACCAGATGCTCGGGCACTGGAATTTCAATATGTTCTATGAAAAGATATTTGTGCAGCTCAAGGGAAGCCTCAGCAGGAGCACTGATGGCTTCGTAGCAGCCAGCAGCCATAAGTATATACAGCTGCAAGCTATGTCGTAGTGGCGAAAAAGTTGCAGGGGAATGCTAAGTGTGTCACATCAATGTGAAGTGAAGCGTGGCTCTGTGACCTCCAGCCAACTTTGTGCCTCTTTGACAAGGTACCTCTTAACAAATTTGTGCCTCTGTATGCAGATTTGAGTGCATACCATAAACTGATCATATCAGTATTGGTTAGTTATCTAAGTGATTTAATTAGTTGATGATCAGCAAAATTTCAGTTTTGAGTCACAGAACAATAGATTTTTCTTATACCTCAGTGTTCACTGCCTAGCCCCATGCACAGGGGCGGAGACAAGGGGGGCCAGCAGGGGCTAGACCCCCCCTCAACGATGTGCCCCCCTCAATACTATTAGTCTACTATATTACTAGTATATGCACTAAATTTTTTTTTGAGAAACACTAGTATATGCACTAATGGCCGGAGATAATGGTTACTTAGTCTGTAATTAAGCCCAAACTTAATACTAACCAGTAGTATACTAACCGAGGCCCAGATAGTAGCCCACCCCCACGTTAGATGATGAGTTGTGAACTATTATCTGATTCACAATTGAGTTCCTCAGAAAAATCTGATCGCCTAGGGCTAGTGCTCTTGCGCCGCTCATCAGGCTTGCTACTCCTACAACCCCGCTTGCCAACAGACGAAGCTGCTCCCGTTTGCCAGCCGCCGGACGCTAGGGGGCTACTCAGATCAAGATGCACACGCATATCACTTTAACCGTTCCACAGTGTTGGCCGCTCAGATGATTTTGCCATGGAGGATGTCATTGATGAGTGATCCGTCAAGTATTTGTGTCTGATCTAGGACTCAATTTGTAAGGTACACCGTTATTCATCGTCCTTGTTGCTAGTACAGTACCTTTTTCAATGGATTACGATGTAGCAGTCTAATCAATCTAGCATGTAAGACAGTAAATTAATCTATCAATAAGAAATTTTAATTATTATATCCTAATTAAAATTCTTAGTTGTATTATCAATCTATTTTGAGGGCAATATTTTACAAGCAAATTATATTCTATACATCATTGGTACAGAGGGCTATTTACAATAAGCTTCAAGAATGATTTTTTTTTTAGTTCTCGACTCGGCCCCCTATATTCAATTCCTGGCTCCGCCCCTGCCCATGCATATATATGCAAGCGAGAGGAACAAACACATTTGGACCTATTTAAAACACATTTACGATTTTCTGAACATGCATATACAAATGCAATTTCTAAGCTCACAGACCTGCTTGCACCTACTTATACGCAGCAAGAATATTCAACTTTTGCCAAGGCGCAAAGCAGTCACCCTATGGCCAAAATAAAAGGAACAGTACAAGGCGAACTTACTGTAGCCTAAGTCATGCACTCAAGCCCAAAACAAAAACACCGCAGATGCATATTTTTAATCGAGTCCCATGGTAAACTTTCAAATTTAACACAGAAAAAAATATTATACTCTCTCCATTCAAATGAATAAGGCGTGCCCGCATTTCAAAATTTAACTTTGACCATTAATTAGCCAACAAAACATAAGTTGTGTGACTTCAAAATTCGAATACGAAATGGATGGTACAACTTCTGTGATGCATAACCCACGTTTGATTGGTTAAATTGATGGTCAAAGTTTTCCAAATTAATTGAAGTTATATGTTTGTCCTTAGTCAAACTTGTTTAACTCTGAACAAATTTATAGAAAAATATGGTAAGGTCTACAACGTCAAATACACGTAATGCCGAAGTATATTTTAAATAGAGTCTAATAAAATTAGTTTGGTACTCTATATGTTGATATACTTTTCAATTAACTAGATCAAACTTAAAGAAGTTTGACTTGAACAAAAGCTAGAGCTTCTATATTAATATGGAACTTAGGGAGTGCATTAATGGTGTTATCTAGAAAGGCCATTTGTGAGATACACTAAGTGCATACATTTCCTCTGCCAAACCACTGAAATGGCATTATATAATTCCACACTAACATCTGTATAGCACACTGCAACATAATTGCTACTGCATTTACCCTGAATGTGTATAAGATTAAGGCAATTTGACTCACCTGGAGCTGCAAGGTGTGCAGCAGGAAGTTCTTCACGATTTCGTTCTCACCCCTGAGGAGGAAGGCGATGGCAGAGGGCACAAAATCCCTGATGAAGACCTGGTCGTAATTAAGCATATGGTTGGCCATGGACGGGTCGTTCGCTGCCACTGTGCCGACGGCGCTGCCACAGTAATTGACGACCGCGCGGTTGAGTAACCACCACGCTTCCTTCTCCTGCGGCGACTCCTCCCTACTCCTCACCGCCTCCACCCCGGCCTGCAGGCCCTCCAATTCCTCGTTCTGCAAGACCAGCGGATCCTGCTCGGGCGCCGCGGCCGCAGACGCTACCTCCGGGAGCGGCGGGCTAGTGGGGGGCTCCTCGAGGGGAGGCGACTCGAGCGGCGGCGACGCTGGAGAGAGGGCGGCGCGGAAGGGGTCGAGGGGCGGGGGCTTGTAGCTTCCCGCCGTGGAGGACGTGCTGGATTCCACGGACGTGGAGAGAAGGCGGCGAGCAGCGGCGGCAAGAGGGGCGGCAGCTGCGAGGGGGCATGGAGAGGAGAGGTGGCGGCGCGAGAGGTACAGGAGCGCGTGGCGCTGCGCGCCCCGGCGGAGGTGGGTGATGGCGGCCGCCGCCATTGCAGCGCGCGCCTAGCTCGCGAGATTTGGATTGGGGAGGAAGAAAAGCTACTCCCTGCTTTCGTTCGTTCGATCGGATTCGGGGGAATTGAGAGGGATTTCGTGCTGGGGTTGCAGAGGTCAAAATCGCGGTAAGAAGAAGGGAAGAGGGGAGAGTTCCCCCCAGTAGTTTTTAACTAATGGGGTGGTTTCGTTTTGGAAAGTGTTAAAATATAGGCGCTGTTGGCATCGAACGGTGCAGAAGCTGGCACGTACGTGACAGTTATCCGGGTCCGTAACTTTAACAGGAGCCACGCAGCAGCCGATTCGTGGGTCACGTGGGGCAAAGAGGAGAAGGGAATTTGCGTTGGGATTTGCCAGCACCACAACTTCCTTTTTTACTTCGTGATAATGATTGTTTTTATAGAGAGATAGTAAAACGCATAACGCTTAAATTATGCAATTTCATCGTTGTGCACCAGACCATCTAAAAATATTTGAATTCCACGCTTAAACGCTTTTTACCATTCAACAGCATGCATTAAATGTTCCTGGATTGTTTTTTTATTTTTTCCTGGATTGGTTTGAACATGTGTGTCCATAAACCATAAGCAAATCGATGAAAGTTCGCTGGTGTATGGTTTTTTGTTAGATTTTCTGATAAAAGAATATATTAATATCACAAATATATTAATTACACTCAACCTCTGCAACAACGGAATGCTCTAAAGATATTACGGATGCACACAACCCTACAGTAAGAAAGAAGAAGAAAAAACAAAAGATCTCGCAACGGTGATCAAAACCTTTTAGCAGCAACACAAACCACTACCATGACAACACTCGGAGTTCAGATTCTCCAAATGCGACGACTCCAAGAAGGAAACCGTGCACAAGTGTTGTTGCAGCCCGATAGGTTTTCACCCTAGAGGAAGTCTACACGCTCAATATAATGTCTTCAACCAGGACAATCGCCAGGCACAACCAATTAAGGTCGGACCTTGGATTTTTCACCCTGAAAGATAAGACTATGTACTCCTCCTGCGTTGTCGTCCCCGCTTATCAATGTCGATGCTACAAGTCAAGAAACACCAAGCAAAGTCCTCATCACCTCGAAGACTCGGTCCACCATTACTAGAACTCAGAACTCAGCTGCCATGACATTCTCCATCACTATCTTCACAATGGAAATAAAAAAAACACATGCCCATGATGACGACATACAACGAAGCTCTGCGTCACTCTCTCCTAAGCCGCACAACAAGAATACTGGGTGTGCACGATCTAATCCCATCCGATGCAGCAATCTATATGCATCAGGCGCCCAATGGAAGATCGTCGGTGGAGCCTTCTAGCACTCATCACCGACCAGATCAATGAGGTAGGCATCAAGCAGAACACCGTCTTGGTGTGAGAAGAACCCTAGAACCGCTTCCTTTATTACGCAGATTGACACGCCCCCATGTCGTCGCTCGCTGACTCCCAATAGTAAGCCTGTAACAGCTCGGAATTTTCACCCTATTTAAAAATTTTGTTTGCTATAATTATTTTGTTGATTGCTAGAATTGTTTGTAGTATTTGCTTCGCCGATTTATTCAGTGGTGATTATTTTTTCCCCTCCTTCTTGTACATGCATGCATGACTGAACCTTCCCACCATGGCATACGAAGTTTTGCGACATCGGGTTTCACCCGAGCACCGTCGCAACTTCCGGCATAGGACCAGCCATCGCCATCGGAACGAAAACCAATGATTCAAATTTTGTGCGATTCTGACTTCGTCGGGCAGGTAAATGATCGGATGTGCTAGGCATAGTATCCGGTATAACTCCATGGGCGTATTTATAAATATTGTCGCGCGCTATTAGCTGACCTCCTAGATTTCCCTCTTATCTTATAAATTCAAAGCCCACCAAAAACTAGATCCAAAACCAGCCCACAACAGTCCATTTGTGGCCCAAATCCCTCTCTAACAGCCACCTGCTATATATAGCAGGCAGCCTTCTACCATTTGTAGCCAAACCCTAAAAATTAGGGGCTAACTCCCCCTAGGTTTCCTCACCCCGCCGCCACCTCCTTCACCTCGGGTTCCACAGCCAACCAACCACCAACCCAGATCCAACCGCCTCGATCTGGAGCGACGGATCTAGATCGGACGGATCCACTGTTGCCACATCACCAGTTGGACCCAAGTCCTGGAGGAGCTCCTCCTCCCGAGCTGCCCCACGCCAGGAGCTCCTCCCCGCCGTCCAGCACCTCCAGCGAGCTGAGGCACCGCCGTCGCGCCACCCCGCAGGTCGACCTCCTCCCAGCGCCTCCCCTTCCTCTCTTCCCTCTCCTCTCTTCCCTAATCTCTCCCTCTTCTTCTCTCTGCCCGCGAGGCACCACCATGGCCATGGCTGGCGAGGAGTTGTCGGCCGCCTCGAAGCAGCCATGACGACGCCTCCACGGGCCTGGACGTCACCGCCAACGGATCCGGCCGCCTGATGTCTACACACGCTTCTATTCTTGTACACTATGTTGGGCCTCCAAGCGCAGAGGTTTGTAGGACAGCAGCAATTTCCCTCAAGTGGATGACCTAAGGTTTATCGAACACAGGGAAGTAGAGGTTGAAGATGGTCTCTCTCAAGCAACCCTGCAATTAAGATGCAAGAAGTCTCTTGTGTCCCTAACACACCTAATACAACTAGGAGTTGCATAGGTGCACTAGTTCGGCGAAGAGATGGTAAAATATGGGTGATAGGTGTGGCAAAGCAAGGTAATATAAATCTGTAATAAAAAGTGCAGCAAGCAAAAAAGTGGTAAACGTGAGCACAAACGGTATTGCAATGGTGGAAACAAGGCCTAGGCTTCATAGTTTCACTAGTGGCAACTCCCAACAACATTAACATAGTCTAATCACATGATATTTCCCATAAAGCATGCAATGGAGACGTACTCGGAGATCATTCCTTTGTGGTCAAGAGAGGACGAGAATTATGTAGGGCTACAAAAGCACACCTCAGAGTTCGTAGTTCTCAATCTATGGATTTCCCAATGTCACCGCGGCCATCCAAAGATAGTACCACAATCACCACAACATATCTCAAGGATAGTCAAAGACAAGCACCAAGAGACTCTCAATCTTCAATCAACACACAAAAGAGGAAATCACTCATGAAAATATTCTTCTAACCCATGTCCAATAGACCGTTGTCACCATGGTCTCGGGGATTATACTAGATAAGATCAAGTGAGTACATCAATCCAATACATAGAGGAAGGGGAAATATCATGGGATCACCCTAGATTAACATAGCATATGATCACAATGAAGATCACATCATGGGAGAGAGAGAAGAACACATAGCTATTGATAGAAACCTTAGCCCCGAGGAAGAACTACTCCCGCTTCATGGAGGGAGGAAGCAACATCGATGGAGATGAATCCGGGGGCACTTCCCCGTCCCGGCAAGGTGCCGGCACAGGAATTCTGGTCCCCCGAAGCTTGTCGGCGATGGCGGCGGAGATCGGAATCGCTTCTGGAGAAAAGGGGTCCGGAATCAGGGTTTTCGCGACGGGAGAATAAATAGGAGCCAAAGGGGGCACCGAGGGGGGCCACAGGGCAGCCAGGAGAGTGTGTGGCGCGGCCTAGGGGAACCCGCGCCGGGCACCCTCCTGGGCCCCTGGTGGTAGCCCTCCTGCCATGTCTTGGTTATTCCGGAAGCTTCCGGGACGCTGATTTTTTATATAATTTTCCAGAATTTTTGGAGCACTTTTAATGGCCGGAAAACCTGAAATACAAAAACAACAAAAAACAGGAACTAGCAACTGGGTGCACTGAGTTAATAGGTTAGTCCAAATATGATCAAAAGTATATGAAAGTTCGAGCAAAACATGGCAAAGTCACACAAATCATGCATGGAGCAAGCAGAAATTATAGATACGTTTGGGACGTATCAACATCCCCAAGCTTAATTCCTGCTCGTCCTCGAGTAGGTAAATGATAACGAGCATAATTTCTGTGGTGACATGCTAACAACCATATAAGAACTTTGTAAGTAAAGCAATCAAGGTATGTGATTCAATTCAAGTCATAACAGGCAAGAGTCTATATTAGCATTGAAACAAGAAACGAAAAAACATTAGGTGCAAAAGCTCTCGTTGTCCGTGACTCGAATGTCTCCAAATGGTGTTTGCGTGCTAGAAAGGGATATGTGAATACGAGAAAAAGTATATTTTTGTTGAGAACTCAATCTACTAAAGTTTCACACTTGGTCTTCTTTGGAATCTTATCTTGACTCGTCCCCAGACCACTAGCCAGGTACAAGTCAATTTGATCCACTCCTTTTTGATATTTTGAGCACTCATGCAATGAATGAGCGTAAGCACGAAAGTTGAGACTTAGGATGGCAAAGAGAGAAATATGGTGGAGGAGGATGACAAAAAGGTGAGAAAGGCTCACATCAATGAGGACAATCATAGGCGAGAAGGCCAAACGATAGATATGATGTGAGGAATAGGGAGTGCCATGCAACAGATGCACATCAGAGCTAGAAAGCTCTCCAATGGAACTAGTGGGGGTGCATCTAACTTGCTCGCTCATGAATACCTAGAGCTCGTTTGAGGAGGCTCATCCTTGGAATATGCAAGCCAAGTTCTATAGTGTGAAGGTCCCCACATAGCTGTATGCATGAATGATCATCTCTATGGAGTACAAGGATAAGAGGGAGTACTAGTGTGGATCTTTTCAAAAGGATATTAGTGTTTCCCATTTCTCTCTTTTTATTTCTTTTTCTCTTTTTTCTATTTTTTCTATTTTTTGGTGGCCTCGATGGCTCTTTCTATTTAACTCTCATTTGTCCTCTTTGGGATCTTTTATTTTGTCCACTTTGGGATCTTTTCCTCACTTAAGGGCAACACTCTAATTTACAAGAGGGTATAGAAGATCTTTCACACTTTACAAGGTACTCAAAACATAAAGAAGATGTAGCTATCATGATGTATGCAATGTATGCCGCTGCCAGTGTAGCAGGAACATGTATGTCATGAAGATCAAGTCATGAAGAGGTGGATGTTGCATGGCAATATATCTCGGAAAGGCTATGGAAATTCCTTGATAGGTAGGTATGGTGGCTGTTTCGAGAGGTTAGTACCCTTAATAAATAATTTTCCCTACTGGATATTAAAGATATTTTTGAAGAGATACCGTTTCTCAAGATTGTCAAAAGGTTTTTGTAAGGATAAAGCAAGCTTAAGGTTTGCAAAAGTTAGGAGAGACAAAACGTGGCAGAATCTGTGAAAAACATAACAACGGGTAGTAAAGAATTTTTTAGGGGTACTTATGCAACTCAAATCAAAAAACTCAGAACATACGAAAGTTCCTTGATTGTATAGAGCACGCTGTATAAAAAATTCATCTCAAAAAGATGAACTGGTGATTCGATCTGATTTTTCCCGTCATGAGGACAGGATCTGTTTTCTGGAAAACATGTCACAACTTTCACTTCCCTTGTCATATGAGGCTATAACTTGGCACAAAGCTTGAAAATAAAGATACAATGATGTTGCTACAGTAGTAACAATCATCAAGACCACTAAAAATAGAAAGTAAAAAACTCAAAGTAAAGATAACAAGGGTTGTCTCCCTAGAGCTCTTTCTTTATAGCCATAAAGATAGGCTTAAGATTTTAGTGATGCTCTCGTAGGAATAAGAGTTGAAGCACAAAAGAGAGCATAAAGAAGCAAATACCAAACATATTTAAGTCTAAAAATTTTCCTATGCAAAGGGATCTTGTAGATAAATAACTTATTGAAGCATAAAGATAGTAGCATAGGAAGGCAAAATAAGTGCAACTTCAAAATCTTCAACATAAAGAGAGGGAACTTGATATTATTGAAATATCTATAAGAATATGTTACCCTCTCATAATGATTTTCAGTAGGATCATGAATAAACTCAACAATACAAGAATCACATAAAGCATTGTTACCATGATCCACATGTAAAAGGGTACTCTTACTCTCCACATAAACATAATCTTTCTCATTGGTAATAGTGGGAGTAGGACTATCATAAACAACTTGAACACTATAGATTAATCGTGTATTAGGAAGATGGTGTTCAACAAGGGAGTAATTCACTCCATGATTATGACAAGTTTCATAAGGATAATTTATCCTTATGTCATAGGTACCTTTATAATCACTATAGATAGGAGTTATAACATCATCATAGTAGAGAAGAGCATTATCATTGCTAGCAACCATATTTGTAAACATGTTGTCTTTATTCTTACTAGAAAAAGAATTATTAATTACCACATCACTAATGGGTAAAGGACTTGCAATCCTATCATCCCCAAGCTTAGAGCTTTCCATATCATCACTCTCAGAGTTGGTACCAAAAAGATTTTCAAGATCATAAGTAGCATTATCATCATTTTCCCAATCACAAAAAGTAACATGCATATCATAATCAAAATCATCTTCAATAGTGCCTACGTACTTAACATCAGGATAATAATGAATGCAATCAAGCTCACCGTCCTCCAAAAATTTCTGTCCGTTAGGATAAAAATTGATGCGAGGGATATGCTCAGGCCAGGTTGATACCCATTCTTCTTCCTTCTTGCTCCTCTTCCTCCTCCTCTTCTTTTTCTTCTTCTTCACCTTAGGAGGGAGTGGTTGGAGATTATTCTTCTCCACATATCCTGGTTTATCATTAGAAACAATAGGGGAAACTTGGGAGAAACTCTCCTTTTTATTATAAGAGACATTTTTATGCTTTGGTAAAGTCCCTCCTTTCTAAACTTACTTATGTAATCATTTTCATGGAAATTAACAACACAATAGGGATGGCAATTTTGCAAAGTGTTGCTAATTCCTAAGGCATTAACATCTAGCAAAGAAGTCTTTTCTGATAACTCTTCACACATAAAAATAACATAAGTTCATCATAAAGATCAGAAGTGATCATGTTATCGCACAACTGATTAACATTTATGCTTTGAAAGTTCATGCATTGAAAATTAAAGTGACCCTCTATACAGCAAAGTTCACAAGTAAAAGGATAAAGGTCACACAATTCTCTAGCAATTTCATTTAAATCTTTGACCCAAGTGATTGTTCTTTCATGCTTATGTTGCTTACACTACTTCTCTTCTTCAATCATAGGCCTTTCACAAGGTCTATCCACTCCACAAAAATTAACATGCTTATATAAAACTTCATTTTCAGGTATTGGATCATGCATGTTGCAATCATCATGAACAATTTCATTTTTTTTGCAAATCTCTTTAAAAGGTTCATGATGCTTGATCCAATTCTCCTTGGGCATATTAAGATGTGAAGCAAAAGATTTGAGGTAATCAACAAGGAGTTGAGAATCAAGCCCAAACTTAGCACTAAACTTATTAAAACTTGCAGTTTCAACAAAGGACTTAATGCAATCATACTCATAATTTATATCTGACTATTTACCTTTGTCGATCTCCCAATCTTCAGTATTGCGTTGAATTCTTTCAAGGAGTTCCCATTTAGTATCAATCTTTTCGTTTCTGAAAGAACCCATAGAGGAAGCATCGAGCAAGTCTCTATCCTGTCGAGAGAGCCTTGCATAAAAATTAGTAATAATTATATCTTTCAGGAGCCCATGGTTAGGACATTTTAGCATTAAAGTTTTCAGTCTCCCCCAAGCTTGAGCTATGCTCTCTCCGTCGTGAGGATAGAAATTATAAATATAATTCCTATTCTCATGAACTTCATGAAGAGGATAAAACTTGGAGTAAAAGAGAGACTGGATCTCTTCCCAATCCCGTAGGTGAGAATCATCTAGTAGCCTATACCATTCCAATGCTTTTCCTTTCAGTTACAAGGTAAACAATTTCTTCATGACTTCACCTCTTGTCAAACCTGAAATCTTAAATAACTCACAAAGTTCTGTAAGTTTTAACAAACGAATACTAGGATTGACTGTCCCATCATAACAATCATTAATAATTATTTCAACTATCCCAAGTGGTATTTTGAACGGGATACATTCAGTAGGTGGAGAAGACTTCTCTACCACGGGTGTGGTAAAGCAGCCTTCCCCAAACAGCGAACTAAGAGTGCAGTTTTCCATAAGCATAACTAGTGAAAAGTAAAAACAAGAAACAAAAAGATTTAATTGCAAGATCGAAAGATATACCTTCAACGCTTACCTCCCCGGCAACGGTGCCAGAAATAGCTTGATGTCTACACACGCTTCTATTCTTGTAGACTATGTTGGGCCTCCAAGCGCAGAGGTTTGTAGGACAGCAGCAGTTTCACTCAAGTGGATGAGCTAAGGTTTATCGAACTCAAGGAAGTAGAGGTTGAAAATGTTCTCTCTCAAGCCACCCTGCAATTAAGATACAAGAAGTCTCTTGTGTCCCAAACACACCTAATACAACTAGGAGTTGTATAGGTGCACTAGTTCGGCGAAGAGATGGTAAAATATGGGTGATAGGTGTGGCAAAGCAAGGTAATATAAATCTGTAATAAAAAGTGCAGCAAGCAAACAAGTGGTAAACGTGAGCACAAACGATATTGCAATGGTGGAAACAAGGCCTAGGCTTCATACTTTCACTAGTGGCAACTCCCAACAACATTAACATAGTCTAATCACATGATATTTCCCATATAAGATGCAATGGAGACGTACTCGGAGATCATTCCTTTGTGGTCAAGAGAGGACGAGAATTATGTAGGGCTACAAAAGCACACCTCAGAATTCGTAGTTCTCAATCTATGGATTTCCCAATGTCACCGCGGCCATCCAAAGATAGTACCACAATCACCACAACATATCTCAAGGATAGTCAAAGACAAGCACCAAGAGACTCTCAATCTTCAATCAACACACAAAAGAGTAAATCACTCATGAAAATATTCTTCTAACCCATGTCCAATAGACCGCTGTCACCATGGTCTCGGGGATTATACTAGATAAGATCAAATGAGTACATCAATCCAATACATAGAGGAAGGGGAAATATCATCGGATCACCCTAGATTAACATAGCATATGATCACAACGAAGATCACATCATGGGAGAGAGAGAGAGAAGAACACATAGCTACTGGTAGAAACCTTAGCCCGAGGAAGAATTACTCCTGCTTCATGGAGGGAGGAAGCAACGTCGATGGAGATGAATACGGGGGCACTTCCCCGTCCCGGCAGGGTGCCGACACAGGAATTCTGGTCCCCTGAAGCTTGTCGGCGATGGCGGCGGAGATCGGAAACGCTTCTGGAGAAAAGGGGTCCGGAATCAGGATTTTCGCGACGGGAGAATAAATAGGAGCCAAAGGGGGCACCGAGGGGGGCCACAGGGCATCCAGGAGGGTGTGTGGCGCGGCCTAGGGGGGACCCGCGCCGGGCACCCTCCTGGGCCCCTGGTGGTGGCCCTCCTGCCATGTCTTGGTTATTCCGGAAGCTTCCGGGAAGCTGATTTTTATTTAATTTTTCCGGAATTTTTGGAGCACTTTTATTGGCCGGAAAACCTGAAATACAAAAACAACAGAAAACAAGAACTGACAACTGGGTGCACTGAGTTAATAGGTTAATCCAAATATGATCAAAAGTGTATGAAAGTTCAAGAAAAACATGGCAACGTCACACAAATCATGCATGGAGCAAGCAAAAATTATAGATACGTTTGGGACGTATCACCGCCGCGCCCACATATCTGCTCTCCCCGCTGTGTCGAGCGCACGCTTCGCTTCTAGCCTAGTTCTCAGGTATGGAGCGTGGGAATACGTCATCGAAAACACCCAGGGACACCCACAAGTACAATGGATCAGTCAAGCCAGAGGATTGGTTGGTCGATTACATGACCGCAGTCGGCGCATGGTAGTTCGCTATGCACCCCTCATGCTCCAAGGTTCAGCTCGGTGTTGGTTGAACAACTTGCCCAGCAACATCATCAACTGTTGGGCGGATTTTGATGATGCATTCGTGCGTAATTTCACCGGCACGTACGAGCGGCAAGGTCTTCCTCGGCACCTGGCGTTGTGTGTGCAAGGAAAGGATGAGCCCCTTCGTGATTACCTTCAGCGGTGGATCAAGCTCGGAAACACTTGCGAGGGAGTTCATGAAATCCATGCCATCCAGTACTTCACTGATGGCTGCTTGGATGGGTCAATGCTGAAGCACAAGCTCCTGCGCAAGGAGATCACATCTTTGGCTGATCTGATGAAGATAGCCAATTCATTCGTCGCGTCCGATTCTGCAATGCGCCCGATTCAATTGAGTGCTAATGGCCTGATTCAGGGGCAGTCCTCCAGGGAGCAGCAACAGCAATCGACAGAGGAAGGAGGCCCCAGTCCCAATTGGCGCGAGAGGCGCGAGATGCAGCGCAACAACAACAATTTCAACAACACCACCCCCAACTTCAACAACAACAACAACAACAACAGCAATGTCGGCTTCAACAAGAGGAAGGATGAGTATCCGGATGTGCAATATGGTAATCGGCAGGTAGTTGTTGTCCAGCAGCAGGATGCACCAGGGGCTGCGGGAGGAAGTCGGAGGCAGAAACCTGCCGAAAGACCGCAAGGCCCAGTTCGGCCCCCATACACCTTCGAGGACATGATGAACCAGCCATGCAAGATGCACAGCGGAGTCGGCAAGCCCGCATCGCATACCACTCGGCAATGCATCTGGGTAAAACGTCTGTCGGAAAGAGGAGCAGGAAACCTCCCACCACCCCCACCACCACCCCAGGTCCACCACCACCGAATGCGCGCAATCAGTTCCCGCGCCAAGATGCATCCTACATGATATTCACCAGCGAGTCTGATGACAAGGGCAGTCGGAGAGCCCGTGAGCAGGCAGTTAATGCCACCATGCCAGCAGCCCCCCAGTACATGGACTGGTCGGACAGTGTTATCACATGGAGCAGGGAGGATCACCCGGGCTTGATGCCGAATCCTGGCAGTTATGCACTAGTGGTAGATGATGTCCTGTCCGCCCCAAAGTATTCATGCCGATTCACCAGAACCCTCATTGACGGGGGAAGCTCCATCAACATTTTGTACCGCGACACCATGATCAAGCTCGGCATCAGTGAGAGTGAGTTGCAGCCCAGTCATACCATTTTCCATGGCATTGTACCCGGCCTCTCATGCACTCCATTGGGCCGCGTTCGGCTGGATGCCATGTTCGGATTGGAGGAGAATTTCCGTCGCGAGCCGATCTGGTTCGAGGTGGCCGATCTGAGAAGTCTGTATCACCTTCTGCTCGGAGTGCCCGCAATCACCAAGTTCATGTTGAATGTCTTCCAGCCATACTTGAAGATGAAGCTCCCAGGGCCGAATGGTCCATCACTGTGCGCGGCGACTATAAGAATTCCCTCGAGTGTTCATCTTCCGGTTCCAAGATGGCCGATTCCCTAGTCATCGATGAAGAGCGATGCCAGCTCGACAAGGTCGTGGCAATGGCTCAAGCTCAGATGAAGGCACCCCTGCCGAGTGCGAAGACCAAGAGATCGGACGATGAAACCACGTTTCAAGCGGCCAAGGACAGCAAGAGGATTGCTTTGGACCCCTTCGACCCGAGAAAGTGCGTGATCGTGGGAGCTGGACTGAGCAGAAAATAGGAAGGCGAGCTAGTCGAGTTCCTCCGTGAGAACCGTACATCTTTGCATGGTCTCCACAAGACATGCCTGGATTACCGAGGGAAATCGCCGAGCACAAGCAGCCACTTCGGCGTTTTTTCAAAGACAAGAGCAGAGCAAACGGCGAGGAGATCGCCAAGTTGCTCGCAGCTGGTTTCATCATGGAGGTGTTCTATCCGGACTGGTTAGCAAACCCAATTCTGGTTATGAAGAAAAATGGCGGCGCGACTTATGAGCGTACTATGCAGCGATGTGTCCAACCTCAGCTCGGTCGAAACATTCATGTATATGATATTGTGGTCAAGTCAGTCCAAGGGTCGACCTTGCTGGAAGATCTCCCAGAAACATTTGCAAATCTGCACACTTACAAGATCAAGCTCAATCCAGAGAAGTGTGTGTTCGGCGTTCCAGCCGGCAAACTGCTCGGATTCCTGGCATCAAAGAGAGGAATCGAATGCAACCCTGAGAAGATTGCAGCAATCGAGCGGATGAACAAGCCCAGAAATCTCAAGGACGTCCAGAAGTTCACCGGATGCATGGCATCACTCAGCCGATTCCTCAGCCGGCTGGGAGAGAAAGCAATCCCTCTGTACCAAATGATGAAGAAGACAGACAAGTTCACTTGGACCCCGAAAGCGGACGAAGCATTCAAAGAGCTCAAGCATATGCTATCCAAGACTCCAGTGCTAGTAGCTCCGAGTGAGAAAGAGTCAATGATGCTGTAAATTGCAGCTACCACTCGGGTGATCAGCATTGTCATGGTGGTTGAGCATCCTGAAAAGGACATAGCACAGTCGGTCCATAGGCCAGTATACTATGTCAGCGAAGTGCTCTCAACCTCCAAGAAAAACTACTCCCGTTACCAGAAGATGTGCTATGGTGTGTACATGGCAGCAAAGAGACTGAAGCCTTACTTCCAGGCGCATCCGATTACAATTGTCAGCTCGGCACCTATGGAAGAAATCATAGGAAATCGGGATGCATCTGGTCGAGTGGCAAAATGGGCCATCGAGAGTGCGAACCATGGCATCAAGTATGATCCACGCACTTCAATCAAGTCCCAAGCCCTGGCAGATTTCCTCGTTGATTGGGCAGAAACTCAGTATGACCCCCCCGTTCGGATTCAAACTTCTGGCAAGTGCACTTTGATGGTTCCAAGATGAAGTCAGGACTAGGGGTTGGCATTGTTCTCACCTCTCCAAAGGGTGATCAGCTCAGATATGTGTTGCAGACCCATTTCGCAGCATCAAACAATGTGGCTGAGTACGAAGCACTGGTTCACGGTATCCGACTAGCCAAAGAGATCGACATTCGGCAGATTCTATGTAATGGAGATTCCGATCTGGTGGTGCAGCAATGCACTGGCAGTTGGGACGCAAAGGAAGCAGACATGGCGAGCTATAGATTCCTTGTGCAGCAACTTTGTGGTTTCTATGAGGGATGTGAATTCCATCATGTTCCCTGAGCTGAGAATGAAGCAGCAGATGCACTGTCCAAATTGGGATCCACCAGAAAAGACATTTTAACAGGCATCTCTTTGGAACACATTCAGAAGCCATCTATCAAGCCTTCCCCAAAATTAGATGCCATGTTTATTCTGGCCGACCTGAAGATGGCAGAGATTGAAGCAGAAAAATCAGCTAAGAAGCCAAGTTTGGCGGAGCATTCGGCTGCACCAGGGGCTGCCGATTGCACACCAGGAGCGGCTGTCGTCAGCTCGGGGACTGATGTGGTCATGCAAGATGCAGTCGGCTCCACCTCCTCCGAGCTACCAGCAGTTGAAGCCGAAGTACTGGCACCAGTGGCAGTTGTCGTACTGGTAGTCGTCGCCGCACCCTTGTGGGCAGAACCAAACAGAAATTTCTTGGTTGACGGTATCCTCTCCCAAGACGAAGTAGAAGCTCGGCAAATCCAGCGCCGATCTGGAGCATATACCATCATCAACAATGAGTTAATGCATCGCAGTGTGACTGGAGTTCTCCAGCGCTGCGTTGAAGAGGACAAGGGGATGGAACTCCAGCGCTGTGTTGAAGAGTTCTGAAAGAAGAAGCATGTCTCCTGGCCCTGTCCAGGTCGGCAATATACCAGCAGAAGCTGCACTACTACCACAACAAGAAGATTTGTCCCCTAGCTTTTCATGAGGGTGACTTGGTGCTCCGCCAAATCCAGAAGTCGGCGGGCCAGCACAAGTTATCCTCCCCTTAGGAAGGTCCATTCATCGTCAGTCGGGCACTCAAGAACAATGCATACTACCTCATCGACTGCAGAAAGCCGACCCGATATGTGAACACTTTAGGAACATAAATGGAGCGTCCTTGGAACGCCGACCTGTTATGTCCGTTTTACAGTTGAGCTCGAACCGAATGCAGACCGCAGGTCGTCTGTAATGTCGGGGGAGTGTGGCCGATCAGAACCGTCAATCGGAAAATTTTCATTCCAAAGTATAATTAGTTCGAGAGCAGACGCAGCTGATAACCCTCAACTGTAGGGGATCGAGATAGTCTTCGCGGGCAAGATAACCCAATTTATTGATTCGACACTTGGGGACACAAAGAATACGTACATGCTTTGACAATTGAGTTGTCAATTCAACCGCACCTGAAATAAACACTTGCTTGCACAAAGGTATTAGTAGCAACTGTGATACGGTGGTAGTAGTGGTGGTGATAATAGTGGTGATGGTGGTGGTGAAACAGCAAAAGTAAAACAGCAAAAGTAAACAACTAGTAACCAGCAGAAAAGAAAACACTGTAGGCTAGGGAGATGGATGGTTGGGCGCTGCTTGGATGAGAACGAACATGTAATAGATTCTAACACGGGCAAGGCTCGCAGAAAAGAAAGGATCATCTAGGCAAATATCAAACATCAGGCGTGTATCCCAGGGTAGTTGTACGTGCTTGCAATAATAACTTTGCACAACATCTTTTGTCCTACCCTCCCGCTACAAACGGGGCCAAAAGGAACTTAGGGAGATTAAGGTACTCCTGTCAAAGAGCACCGGAACAAAGCATTAACACTTCATGAATACACAGAATCCTAAAATTATAGTCCATCCCCTTTGGTGTCCCAAGCTGTCACCATTGGGATCGCCGGTTCCGGACTATAATAGGTGCATACAACTCATAGATAGGATCAAGAACACCACAAACTCAAGAAACAAAAGGGTGATCAGATCTAAAATCATGGCACTTGGGCCCAAAGTGACAAGCATTAAGAGAAACAAATTGTAACAGAGATGATAAACACCAAGTAGATGATAGGCAACATGCCCCCAACAATCTGATTGAACTATTACATGATCTAACTCATCCAATCCCTACCACCCCCTTTGCCTACAACAGGGAATTACTCACACATGAGAGAGGAAGTCATGGAGGGGTGATGGAGAGGCGATAATGATGACGATGGCGATGATTTCCCCTCACCGGAGGCCAAAGCAGCCTCCAGATTAGCTCTCCCGGAGAAGAACAGAGGGTTGCGCCGGCTCCGCGACGTAGATTGGAAAAGCGACTTCTGTTCTGGGGTTTCTGCGTCGGGAGAATAAATAGGGCCAACGTAGGGCACCGGGGGACGTGGGACCAAGCCAGGAGGGCAGGTGGCGCGGCCAGGGGCTGGGCCGCGCCAGGAACCCTCCTGGTTGCCCCTTGGCTGCCCTGTGGCCTCCCTTTGGACTTGCGGAAGCTTCCGGAACGCTGCTTTTTTTTATATATTTTTGGTATTTTTCCAGCGTACCTAAATATCCAGAAACCTGCACAAAAGAAAATAGCACTGGTAGCTCTGCTGAAAACAACGTCAGTCCGGGTTAGTTTCGTTCAAATCATGCAAGAATGAAGCCAAAACAATAGCAAAAGTGTTTGGAAAAGTAGATACGTTTGAGACGTATCAGCAGCCGAGTGCGACCAGACCGGCTGGCTAACAGTCGGCAGGTTGCAATCAGCCTGTTCACAAACCCTTACCTTTACGCCAAGAGCTCAAATCCTAGAAGTACTTGTCCAATTCTGTCGAGATCTATTCTCTGATCCAATTGCAGATTGCAGGTCGGCTGTATGGTTGGCAAGAATATTTGACTAAGGAAGAAAAAAGGCAAAGAAAAAGTGTAACGCCCCGGGTGTCAAGCTACAGTAATCCTCATGATTAGGATAAGTATTTTGAATTACCGCGCTTGATCACCATTGATCTTATCTAAACTCAAATTCCAACCCTAATTGAAAATTCAAATAAAGGTGGAAAATAAAGTTTACCCAAAAATCTTGCAAACAATTTTGTAAAATGAAGAATAATCAGTGGATCATGCCTATGTGGTCATGAGTATTTATTGGGATATAAAATAAAATAAACAATTCCAAACAGTGTCCCAAAGTCACTTTAATTCAGTTGCGGTCCAAAGATAAATAGCAAAAGATTTTATAAAATCCCCAAAATTTTTGTGGCACTTCAGTAATGTGCAACACAATTTTACAAACCAGTTTCACCTTGGGTAAAAATCATTTGCTACACAAAAAATATAAAACAGAGTGGATCAGATCTGCTATGCAACAGAAAATTGAAAAGGTCTAAAACTCGCTCAGTGTTACTGGTCACGCAGCCCGACCCAAGTCCACTTACGCCGCACTTATCCTCTTCCTCGCACTGCTCACGCACGCGCCGTGGACGCCGAGGCAGAACGTGTTCGATGCCTCCCAGCCATTCACAGCTCGACAACGGACCCGCTACAGCGATCGTGGGGGTTAAGTGCATGCCTGTGCCCCCCGTGGACGAACCCTAGTTCGCTTGCCCCCTCCCCAGCTTCGTCCCCATCGACGCCCGAGCCGCCGTGGCTGCGCCGTCGAGCCCGCTCGGCCAACGGCCGCCCCATGCCGCGCAACCCTGTCCAACCGACTCCTCGTCATTGGCTTCGTCTCCCTGTGCGAGAAATCGAGCTCAAGCGCAGCAGAGGCGACGTCCCCTTCTCTTCTTCCTCGCCACAGCCGTCTCGCCATTGACGTCGATCCGCCGCCCGCAGAGCTCCCCCGTGCCTGCTGCCCTCCCCGACGCGATCCTTGTGAGTTGCCGCACCCAAACCCCCATTTCCCCCCTTCGTTTAGCTCCCCCTCGATATCTCCATGTGCTCCAACTTCGGCCGCCACCGCGATGCTTGTCGTCGTCACCCTGGAGCACCTCAGTTCACGCCAACAGCTGGAATGGACGCGACACATCCCGCTGGACCCGTAGCAACGAGCGGCGCTCGATTTGGTGCGCCGTAGATCATACATGCTAGCCGCCGGCCTCCCTATGTCCTCGCCGGCGACGACTTTGTTCCCCGTCGGCGTGTGTGGCTCGAGCCGTGGGCTAACCCACTGGCCAGTGGGCCCTTCCCTGTTGATTAAGCCACTAACCCCTTGTTAAGTTAATACCCCCTTTCTTAATTTAATTAGGGTTAACTCCTTGAGCCTATGACAGTGGGCCCTGCCCCTTTTAATTAAGTTGTTGTTTTTAATCCAAATAGAAATAACCCCAGTGAGACTTACATGTGGCCCCCTGGCCTTTTAAATAAATTAAAATTGTTTACTTAACTCTCTGTCAATGACACATGGGCCCCAACTGTAAGTTATATTAAAAAAATAGATTTATCTCTGCTGAGTATGACATGTGGGGCCAGTGATTATTTAAATTAAATTAAAATGTTTTTATTATACTGTGAGACTGAAAGGTGGGTCCCCTCTGTCAGTTGACCAGTCAAACCTACTGTTGTGGATAATGTTGAATTAAATAATATAATAAATCCAGAAATCGATTTAAAATGATTTAAACTTTGAATTTGAATATCTTTTAAACCGTAAGTCAGATTCAAAAACTTTATACATGAAAATTGATCAGAAAAATATAATGAATACGGATACGCTATTCGTATTTCTACCCCAACCCCTAATACACCGATCATCGACATTCCCCCCTCCGGGCCGTCTGTCGGTAATTCCCGGTGCCGGTAAAAACCTGCCGGATGAATTTATTCCGAACACGAAAGTTGTCCGGAATGGTTCAACTAACACGGATACACCCCCTTGTCTTTGTCGGATGTCCACGACACCTCTGGCATGATAGCTTGCCCCTCCGGTCGCCCTGTCCGGTAATCACCCGGAGCCGGTAGTTCATCCCCGGATGAATTCCCGCTCCGAGCAACGTGCATTGCACTGCGTTAGAACACCGTTAACTTTGCATATGTCATGCCATGTATTTGTTTGCTATGATTGCCTATTATTTACTATGTTTATCCCCCTTATTCTCCGATAGACCCCACTGCCGTCGTCGACTACACCGGCGCCGGGTACGACTACTTCGTCGACGACCCTACCCCTACCGTCGAGCTTCCAGGCAAGCAAAGCCATTCTCTTCCCCAGATATCGCCTACCTTTCCGTACTTTCTTGCACTAGGCATTGTTACCGCTGCTGCTACGTTACAATCCTATTCAATTGCATAGCCTGATTTTGTCGCCCCTTGATGTACCTTCCTTTATCCTATGCTGCCTATTGGTACTTATATAATATTCAGCAGTGAACCCTGTGCTTTGTTAGGTAGGGTTAGATAGCGGGCCGTGACCACTCAGAGGAGTGACGCGGATACAAAATATATACAACTGCAACAGGTACGGTCCAATGCAGACGCCCCAGGGAACCTACAATGGCGAGACTTTGCCGAGTCGCTTCGAGTTTGACTTACGAGTGGAATGGACTCGTATTTCACTCTCGTCGGCTGAGTAGCGTAGCATCACCGGAATGATACGAGGTTTACCTCTTTAGTTCATTCCGTTGATGTCTCTGTCAAACCTCTTTAAGTGTGCCATCGAGGGTGATACCTCCTGGTTTCACTTAATGGTAGGCACTCGAACCAACTGGTGTCCTTAAAGGTAAGAGTCGGGTGACCCAACGGTGCCCGCGAGAGGTATATTGTCGGGAACGACAGGGAGGGTACGACCGACGTTACTGGTGTGTTTGGCCCCTGCTCGTATCTCGCGAGAGTTACCAAACTACGAAAAGTCGAGCTCTACCAAGAGCAAGCGCGAGACAAGGTAAGGAGGCGGTTCACCTTGTTGGTAACCGCAGTGACTTGGTGGGACGACAGGGCAGGCACCGATGTACTGGTGGATCTGACTGCTATCGTTGACCGCGGATCGGTTAAGTCGAGGCAACGATAACGGTTGTCACGCAGGTTAATTAAAATGCTAAATGGTTCGGCGGATGTCTTGAGTAGCCTGTTGGCTTGTACGCACTACCTACACGTGGGACGAGGAGTGTGGGCTCCCCTGCATCGTAGTCTCGTTCGAGGGTCTTCAGACGTCAGCAATATCGCGGGCTGATTGCCGGGAAGTGGTGTTGTCTTCTCTTGCTCAAGCGGTGTATTTGTATTTGCTTTGATTTTCCTTCACCGGCCAGTCACACACCGTGCAGGAGTACGTTCGGGTTAGGGTCCAAAGCCCCGCGTACATAGGATATAGTCCGGCGGATGACCTCTCTGTTGATTGCCGAAGGATGGGCTACTTTGTGTCGGATAGCTTTGGTGGAGCGTTCCCTAACAAGGTTCCCACCACCCTGGAGATCCGAGCGTCGTAGAGTCACGCCAGTGCACCCCTGCAGGGAAGATTAATCTATTCGAATAGCCGTGTCCACGGTAACAGGATGCTTTATGCTGAAGCTGGATCTTACCACTACGAACTACTACTATTAAACTGTATGGTTCCGGGTCTTCTTCCTCGCAGGAAGTCGGGGAAGGGAACTCGGAGGCATTATTATTATTAATCATTACAACTTATATTATACAATGTTGCAGCAACTTCTGCTTCATTGTTACTTTATTGCTTTATATAAACTGTTGGCTGATTCTCTCCTTGTGCTGCAAGACTCGTCAGAAGATGCTAGTCTTCGTTAGGCCTAGCTTCTTACCCTTATTCTGATTTCTATCTTGCAGTCCACTATATACAGCCTCCCCTTTCCATTGATACAATGCATAATGCTTAGTAGCGGACGTAAGACTCGCGGGTATGCTAGATACTCACCTTTGCTTTATTTCCCCCTTTATGTTTTGCCTGATCGGCTGCTGCAGTCGACGTTGGAGTCCAGGAGCAGGAGTACCCCGGAGGCGGATACTATTACGTCGAGACCCCCGCTGACCAGGACCAGGAGTAGTTTCGGAGGCTCCCAGGCAGGAGGCCTTGCCTTTTCGATCTGTATCTCTGATGTTATTTGTGCTAGCCTTCTTAAGGCAAAACTTGACTAACTATGTCTGTACTCAGATATTATGGCTTGTATAACGTATGTATTCGGGTCCGCGTGACCCCCCCTTTATTGTAACATATTGGTTTATCCTTTTGTGTTTAGTGTTGTGCTGTGATATTCTCACCGTGGCACCCTAATCTCAGCCGTGTACCCTGCGTGTATGATTACTGTACACGGATTGATTTTGGGGGTGTCTCAAAAAGGCAATCGGCTTGAAAACGCAAAGGCAAGAGAGCAATCATAAAGAGAAAACACCATGTTCACAAGAAAACTTGGCCGATTGGACGAATGTTGATTATTACATGAAAGTGGCCCTCAGCGGGCGCACTTGGAGTTTAACCAAAGTGTTCAAAGTAAAAGCAGGTAATGACACAGGAGCGATTCAAGCAGTCGGAGCATCTAGAGCAGTCGGAGCACTGGAAGGGGCGCAGTTGCCTCTGGTGCAGGAGTACCTAAAGCAGTCGGGGCGGTGCCGCCGGCGTCTCCTGGAGTCGAAGTAGCAATGGCTTCGGGTTGAGGAGAAATCGGAGGGTCTTGAGCAGCACTCTCCGATTGCTCATTGGATGAACCTTCACTCTCGGAAGTGCGGGCATATTGCTCGGAAGTTGAGGTCGAAGACCGCCGACGAGCAGGCGGAGCATTATTTCCGTCCTCACTGCTGGTGTAGAGGAGCTCACTCAGTGAAGACACAGGATTCGACGCACCATTGTCCTTGAGATAAGGAGTGTGCTCCAGGGGATTGATGGCGGTTACGAGCTCTTCAGCACGTTGGAAGATTCGCGGCCAGACCGCACCAACACTGTCTTCTAACCCAGCCCGCAGGGCACCCAGCAAGTTCAGATCCACGGTAGGGTACTAGCTCATTACGATTGAAAGAGCAGCCTGTATGTCAGCTCGGACGGCAGAATCAAGCATTATTCCGACTTGCCGATGCGCGGCCTTCGGGTTCTGAGCTACGTCTTCAGTAGTTTCACCAGCAACCGGCCTCGCCCGCGTCGACCAGAGAGTCTCATTGAGCTTTTGGACACCGGTCTTGAAGGCGCAGAGAGCACCCTTGACCAGAGGAACTCGAGCGTCCAGAGCTGCAACTAGATCCTTAGGGCCCCAAGCTACAGCAGCATCAGTAGCCTCCACACCGCTAGTTCGCCTGAGTTCTTCTACGGCCTCAGCGGCGGTAGTCTGGGAGTTGGGCCAGGTGTTAGCACGAGATATTGGAAAAGAAGTTAGATTGGAGCACAAGAGAATCGGATCGGAAGGCAGAAGATCGAAAAAAGAGAACTCACCAGCAAGGGCAGCATCAACTTTCTGTAGGCAGGAGAGTGGAAGCTTGGCCTGGCCTCGGGCAGCTCGAAGTTCTCCTTCAAAGCATTTGACCAACTCTTCGGCACGCTTCACTGCAACGTCTCGTTCCGTCTGCAGTTTTTCTTCTGTTTCAGTTCGGGCGTCCAATAGCCTCTGCAAATCACTGGCATGGGCGACAGTTAGATTGGCAAGGTCGCTCATCATATTTTGGGATTTTGCTTGCAGCTCGGCCTCAACAACAAGAAGTCTGTCACGCTCCTTTTCAGCAGTCCCGAGCTGAGCAGATTTTTCACCGAGATGGTTTTCCAGCTCGGCAGTTTTCTTCTGGGCTGCCTCCAGCTTGGGCTGATGAGCAACAACAACTAAGGACAGAATGCAACAAAGTTAGAAAACAGTATCAATCGGAAGTAAGCAAGTAATCGACAGAGTGTCACTTGTGAGCTCCTGGATCTGAGCAGCTTGGGCATCAGATTTTTTCTTCAAAGTGACAAGAGTTTTCTGGCCCGCTGAATAAGCGGCCAACAGTTCATCAAAAACACGTTGTCGCCTTTGGATGACGGCCTGAAAAATGGCGCAATTAGTTCCAAAGGGCAGAGAGCAAAAAGTGAAGATCCGAGATGATTGCGAGCAATCGTCCCGAATCTCGGGGACTACACCTAGTGGGTGCGCTGGCGCGCCCCCACAAGATTACAAACTAACCATAGTGGAATGCTCAGTAGCAAGGACCTCGGAGAGAGCACCCTTGGCAAAGTTCTTGATTTGAGTGGCAATGCCACTGAATCAGCGTTGAGTATGGGAAGGAACTTGATCCTGGGATCCAATCGGCGGAGTGGGCTCGGAGTCGGATGCGGGGGGAGTTGGTACAACGTCAATACTTCCGGTATATGCTAACCGAAACTGATCGGCTCGCGAGATCTTGCGGACCGAGGCAGTCGGCTTGGGCACGATAGCACTAGAAGACTGAGGAACATCAGCACTAACCGGACCAGTGGCGAGGGAAGCAATCGGGTAGATGACCTGCGGGCCTATAGGAGCAGCAGCAGTTGGATCAGCGGTGGTAGCAGCAGTCCTCTACGATCTGGTTGCAGGAGGCACATCTTGAGCAACAGTGACCCGGACTGGAGAAGTCCTGGGCGAATCAATACCTGCACCACTCAAGTCCACGACCGACACGTTGATACGTCCCAAACGTATCTATAATTTCTGCTTGCTCCATGCATGTTTTGTGTGATATTGCTATGCTTTTGATACACTTTCATATCTTTTTATAACATATTTTGGAACTAACCTATTAATGGTTGCAAGAGTGCACAAGTTCTTGTTTTTGTACTTTATGTGTAGGAATTACTTGGATAAAGGAAAAATCACAAAAAGGAGCCTTGTAGGAGTTGGACTCTAACTTTCCCGAAATCTGTCCCCACCAGACAGGTTTTAAATATCGCCTCGGAAATGCTAGAAAACGGCCTCAAACAGAGAAACTTAAAACCACAAAGTTGTAGTGAATTTGTTTTCGGTGGACTTAGACATAAAATTCGGCCCAATCGGAGTTCGGATGCTTCCAGAAACCCCGAAATACAGAAGACGTAATCTGGATGACGGGAATCCGAGAGTCTATATAAAGAGAGGACACCTAGGTCAAAGAGCACCACGAAAATCCCCCCCCCCTTGGCAGCCGTCTTGAGGGGGGAGATCAATCTCCACAGCAACACCATCTCCAAGGAAGAAGAAGGGGCCAAGGGCCGTGGCCACCGTCGTGGCCGTGGCCGTGGGCGCCACCGCCGCCGTGGCCGTTGCCGTCGCCGTCTCCTTCATCTCCTCCGGGCTGCACCTCTCCATCAACAACTCTCCCTGTCACCATGTCCATGTGTGAGTAGTTCCCCCTAGGGGCTAAGGCTTGTATCTTGATCTATGTGGTTTCTCTCTCTCCCATGATGTGATCTTTATTGTGATCATTGGCTATGTTAATCTAGGGTGATCCCATGATATTTTTCCCTCTTCTATGTATTGGATTTGATGTACTCAATTGATCATATCTAGTATAATCACCGAGACCAAGGTGACAAAGGTCTATTGGACATGGGTTAGAAGAATATTATCATGAGTGATTTCCTTTTTTGTGTGTTGATTGAAGATTGAGAGTCTCTTGGTGCTTGTCTTTGACTATCCTTGAGATATGTTGTGGTGATTGTGGTACTCTCTTTGGATGGCCGCGGTGACATTGGGAAATCCATAGATTGAGAACTACGATCTCTGAGGTGTGCTTTTGTAGCCCTACATAATTCTCATCCTCTCTTGACCACAAAGGAATGAGCTCCGAGTGCGTCTCCATTGCATGTTTTATGGGAAATATCATGTGATTAGACTATGTTAATGTTGTTGGGAGTTGCCACTAGTGAAAGTATGAAGCCTAGGCCTTGTTTCCACCATTGCAATACCATTTGTGCTCACGTTTACCACTTGTTTCCTTGCTGCACTTTTTATTACAGATTTATATTACCTTGCTTTGCCACACCTATCACTCGTATTTTACCATCTCTTCGCCGAACTAGTGCACCTATACAACTCCTAGTTGTATTAGGTGTGTTGGGGACACAAGAGACTTCTTGTATCTTAATTGCAGGGTTGCTTGAGAGAGACCATCTTCAACCTCTACTTCCCTGAGTTCGATAAACCTTAGGTCATCCACTTGAGGGAAATTGCTGTTGTCCTACAAACCTCTGCGCTTGGAGGCCCAACATAGTCTACAAGAATAGAAGCGTGCGTAGACATCAAGCTATTTCTGGCGCCGTTGCCGGGGAGGTGAGTGCTTGAAGGTATATCTTTAAATCTTCCAATTTTTTTTGTTTCTTGTTTTTATTTTCACTAGTTAGGCTTTATGGAAAACAACAAAAAAATTATGAGAGAGATTTATGAGCTCTACCTTGAGTTGGGAAAGGAAGTGTTTTAAGAGAAAATCAAAAAGCCTATGGAGCTTCATTATTTGCACAAAACTCATGTTAGTAGCAATGTTACTAGTATATCTTCTCTGAATACCTTTGATGCTAATGATATGCAAAGTTATAAGCTTGGGGATGCTACGTTTTATGAAGATGATCTTTTTAGCTCGCCAATTTTTGATGAGGAAATTTATTTTGATGATACTTTGCCTCATATCTATGATGATTATTGTGATGACACTTATGCTATAAAGAATAAATTTTTGCAAGTGTATCATGATAAGAATGATTCATGTGATAGCTATTTTCTTGAGTTTGCTCCCACTATTACTAATGAGAATGATTTTTCTTATGTGGAGAGTAACAAATTTTCTATGCTTGTGGATCATGATAAGAATTTTTTATGTGATACTTATATTGTTGAGTTTATTCATGATCCCACTGAAAAATATTATGAGAGGGGAACATATGCTTATAGATATTCCAATAATATCAAGTTCCCTCTCTTTATGTTGAAGGTTTTGAAGTTGCATTTATTTTGCCTTCCTATGCTAATATCTTTATGCTTCAATGAGTTATTTCTCTACAAGATCCCTTTGCATAGGAAGCATGTTAGACTTAAATGTATTTGGTATTTGCTTCTTTATGCTCTCTTTTGTGCTTCAACTCTTAGTCCTATGAGAGCAACATTAAAATCTTAAGCCTATCTTTATGGCTATAAAGAAAGATCTCCAGGGAGACAACCCTTGTTATTTTTAGTTTGAGTTTTTTTACTTTCAGTTTTTAGTGGTCTTGATGATTTTTACTACTGTAGCGACATCATTGTATCTTTATTTTCAATCTTTGTGCCAAGTCTAGCCTCCGATTGCAAGAAAGTTCAAAAGTTGTGACACGCTGTCCAGAAAACAGATTCTGTCCTTGGACGGAAAAATTAGCCTAAAATCACCAGATCATATTTTTGATCTAAATTTTTTTGAAAGCGTGCTCCATACAATTGAATTTCGAGCGTCTGTTCTGAGTTTTTTGATTCGAGTTGCAGAAGTACCCCTAAACAATTCTTTACTACCTGCTGTTCTGTTTTTTCACAGATTCTGCCACGTTTTGTCTCTCCTAACTTTTGCAAACCTTAAGCTTGCTTTTTATTTGCAAATTTTATTTGGAAATCTTGAGAAACAGTATCTCTTCAAGAATATCTTTATATCCAGTGGAATTTTATTTATTTATTAAGGGTACTAACCTCTCTAATCAGCTTATGATGAGTTATGTATGAAGGGAGTTTTCAAGTGTGCGATGGAAGATGATGAAAGAAGATTCGGGAGTGTCAAGCGCTCAAGCTTGGGGATGCCCCCATGCATCCCCAACAAATATTCAAGGAGACTCAAGCGTCTAAGATTGGGGATGCCCCCGTGCATCCCCTTCTCCATCAACAATCATCAGTTCGTCCTTCATCTCACTATATTTTTATCACTTCATGCGTTATGTGGTATGCTTGGAGCGTCTCACTCTTAGGTTTAATTTTTAGTTTTCTTTATCTTTCCTTGCTGTTCATAGCAAGTTAGATCCCGTCTTACTTTGCGTGGGAGAGAAACACGCTCCACTTTCAAAATCTAGAACACATCATAGAATTTTTCATGCCTATCTTTCTCTGTTGTGTGTTCTTTACCTTTTCGTAGCTACTGCCATGTTTAGTTTTAGCTTTAGTTTGTCTTTAGCAAGAGGCTTGGCTTTTGTTTAGTTTGTTGCTGGAACTCTCTTTAGTTTTCATGTTTATCTTGTTAAGAGAGTTGGTTGTTGCACTGAGTTGTGTCATGTCTTGAAAGTAGGTAATTGAGGTTGCTATTTAATTTTAGTAGTAACTTGCAATAGTTTTGAGGTATTGATGTGAGTAATGTTTGAACTTTTGGTGTCAAGAGCTCTAGCCTATTAGTGATAGGTGTCATATTTTGGGCAATCCGTGTTTATTTTCAAAAACCTACAAAACTAGTTGAGAACTCTAGCTACTAGATGGATCACTACTCTTCTGAGGGGTCGGATATTAGAGTACACTCACGTACCATGAGTCGAGGATGCGCAAGGATAACCAAACCCCCATACACTCCTCCTCTGGGTACTTGTCTCTTTGTGAGCCTCCTTACTAGATTGAGAGTTACCGATAATAAGTGCATGAGTTCTTCGGACTAATGTAAGTATTGAAAGTTGACACTTCCACCTCCTCATATTTGCTAGCCTCTCCTGTGCCGTGCATTGCTTTCTTCTCACTCCGAGAGTTGGCGTCCACCTTCGCCGGTACATCCAAACCCTTGGCATGATACGCTCTGTCATCATAAACCTCCTTATATCTTCCTCAAAACAGCCACCATACCTACCTATCAAGGCATTTCCATAGCCTTTCCGAGATACATTGCCATGCAACATCCACCTCTTCATGACTTGATCTTCATGTCATACATGTTCCTGCTACACTGGCAGCGGCATACATTGCATACATCATGATAGTTATATCTTCTTTATGTGAGTACTTTTGCAAAGTGTGAAATATCTCCTATATTCTTGTAAAATATAGAGTGTTGACCCTAAAGTGAGGAAAAGATCCCAAAGAGGACAAAATCAAAAGATCCCAAAGAGGACAAATGAGAGTTAAATAGAAAGAGCCATTGCGGCCACCAAAAAAATACAAAAAAATAGAAAAAGATAAAAAGAGAAAAATAAAAAGAGAGAAAGGGGCACACTACTATTCCTTTTGAGAGATCAACACTAGTACTTCATCTTCTATCCCTTGTACTCCATAGAGATCATCATACATGCCTATAGCTATGTGGGGACCCTTCACACTATAGAACTTGGCTTGTATATTCCAATGATGAGCCTCCTCAAAAGAGCTCTAGGTCTTCATGAGCAAGCAAGTTAGATGCATCCCCACTAGTTCCATTGGAGAGATTTTAGCTCGTATGTGCATCCGTTGCATGGCAATCCCTACTCCTCACATCATATCTATCATTTGGCTTTCTCTCGCCTATGATTGTCCTCATTGATGTGAGCCTTTCACACATTTTTGTATTCCTCCTCCACCTTATTCTCTCTTTGCCATCCTAAGTGTCAACTTTCTTTCTTACGCTCATCCATTGCATGAGTGCTCAAAATATCGAAAGGGAGTGGATCAAATTGACTTGTACCTGGCTAGTGGTCTGGGGACGAGTCAAGATAAGATTCCAAAGAAGACCGAGTGTGAAACTTTAGTAGATTGAGTTCTCAACAAAAATACTTTTTCATCTCATATTCTTATCCCCTTTCTTGCACGCAAACACCATTTAGAGACATTCGAGTCACGGACAGCGAGAGCTCTTGCACCCTTTGTTCTTTTGATGCTTGTGTCAATGCTAATATAGACTCTTGCTTGTTAAGACTTGAATTGAATTGCATGCTTTGATTGCTTTACTTAAAAGTCCTTATATGTTTGTGTGGCATGTCAACACAGAAATTATGCTTGTTATCAATTATCTACTCGAGGACGAGTAGGAATTAAGCTTGGGGATGTTGATACGTCCCAAACGTATTTATAATTTCTGCTTGCTCCGTGCATGTTTTGTGTGATATTGCTATGCTTTTGATACACTTTCTTATCTTTTTATAACATATTTTGGAACTAACCTATTAATGGTTGCAAGAGTGCACAAGTTCTTGTTTTTGTACTTTATGTGTAGGAATTACTTGGATAAAGGAAAAATCACAAAAACGAGCCTTGTAGGAGTTGGACTCTAACTTTCCCGAAATCTGTCCCCACCAGACAGGTTTTAAAGATCGCGTCGGAAACGCTAGAAGACGGCCTCAAACGGAAAAACTTAAAACTACAAAGTTGTAGGGAATTTGTTTCAGGTGGATTTAGACATAAAATTTGGCCCAATCGGAGTTCGGATGCTTCCAGAAACCCTGAAATACAGAAGACGTAATCTGGATGACGGGAATCCGAGAGTCTATATAAAGAGAGGAAACCTAGGTCAAAGGGCACCACGAAAATTCCTCCCCCTTGGCAGCCGTCTTGAGGGGGGAGATCAATCTCCACATCAGCACCATCTCCAAGGAAGTAGAAGGGACCAAGGGCCGTGCCCACCGCCGTGGCCGTGGCCGTGGGCGCTGCCGCCGCCGTGGCCGTCGCCGTCGCCGTCTCCTTCATCTCCTCCGGGCTGCACCTCTCCATCAACAACTCTCCCTGTCACCATGTCCATGTGTGAGTAGTTCCCCCTCGGGGCTAGGGCTTGTATCTTGATCTATGTGGTTTCTCTCTCTTCCATGATGTGATCTTTGTTGTGATCATTGGCTATGTTAATCTAGGGTGATCCCATGATATTTTCCCGTCTTCTATGTATTGGATTTGATGTACTCAATTTATCTTATCTAGTATAATCCCCGAGACCAAGGTGACAGCGGTCTATTGGACATGGGTTAGAAGAATATTATCATGAGTGATTTCCTTTTTTGTGTGTTGATTGAAGATTGAGAGTCTCTTGGTGCTTGTCTTTGACTATCCTTGAGATATGTTGTGGTGATTGTGGTCTTCTCTTTGGATGGCCGCGGTGACATTGGGAAATCCATAGATTGAGAACTACGATCTCTGAGGTGTGCTTTTGTAGCCCTACATAATTCTCATCCTCTCTTTACCACAAAGGAATGACCTCCGACTGCGTCTCCATTGCATGTTTTATGGGAAATATCATGTGATTAGACTATGTTAATGTTGTTGGGAGTTGCCACTAGTGAAAGTATGAAGCCTATGCCATGTTTCCACCATTGCAATACCGTTTGTGCTCACGTTTACCACTTGTTTCCTTACTGCACTTTTTATTACAGATTTATATTACCTTGCTTTGCCACACCTATCACTCGTATTTTACCATCTCTTCGCCGAACTAGTGCACCTATACAACTCCTAGTTGTATTAGGTGTGTTGGGGACACAAGAGACTTCTTGTATCTTAATTGCAGGGTTTCTTGAGAGAGACCATCTTCAACCTCTACTTCCCTGAGTTCGATAAACCTTAGGTCATCCACTTGAGGGAAATTGCTGCTGTCCTACAAACCTCTGTGCTTGGAGGCCCAACATAGTCTACAAGAATAGAAGCGTGCGTAGACATCACACGTCAGAGTGCACGATCCTGGACTGATCAATCAGAATCGGAGTAGTGGCAATGGCATCTGCAGCAGGAGCAGCCGATTGCGAGACAGCAGTTGGACCTATAGCGGCCGCAGAGCTCGGAGGGGGAGCAGTCCTTTGAGCTTGGCGAGCAGCGACAGCTTTCTGTTTCTTGACACGCTCAGCCTTGCTGGTCTCAGCGGCGAAAACTCTTTTCCGTGAAGCAACAGGCCTGGAGGAGGTAGCTGAAGCAACATGACGCGCAGTCGGACGAGCTCCGGCCACTGCGGCTTTGATATCATGGGGAGCCCTGCAATCCAAAAAAGTACAAGTCAACAAATCATTCAGACAGAACAAGCACAACAAGAATGAGTATAAATAAATTACCCGGCAGCTCGGGGCAGATTGGCAGCGAAATTTGCCATGGAAAAGGCCAGAGGAATAATGTCCAGAGGCGCATCATTCAGTACAGGGCCAGTCGGCCTAGGCGCAGTCACCGGTCCGAGAGCCTTTCTTCTTGATGATCTTGGATGGGCCAGGAGCGGGATCCGCTTGGGGACATTTCCTGTCACAACCCCAACTTAGGTATGTGCTAGGATCAAGTTCAACCTTGCATCATGTCAAAAATTTCAAATGAAAATTGAAATGGGAGAAGGAACCCCTCAGATGAACTTAATTCAAATGGCTACAATGAAAGTTGCTCCAAAAATTCCTTTTGCATTTTTGAAAAGTCTCATAATTGAGTGTGATCACATATCAAGTGATGTGGAATCAATCCCATGCTCATTGATTTTTCAAATATTCAAAAAGGAGCTTGGAATTGATCAAATACCCTATTTGAATTTGAATTCGAATATTTTGAATTTAAAAAATGTTCAAAACTTGGATGTGACTAGCCACTGGTCATGTAAAGCCATATATAAATTTTGAGCATTTAATAAAATGTTTAGCTAAGAAAAAAATGCAGAAAATAAAAACAAACAGAAAATAGAAAAGAGAAGCTTACCTGGCAAGAGGCCCAACTCAAGCCTGGCCGACCCAGCAGTAGGCCCAGACCACCCCCCTCCTTGGCGTCTTCCTCCCCGTGCCCCGAAGTTGCTCGGTGGAATGCATGCAGCACTCCACCGATGCCGCCGCCGAGCCTGGCCACACAGCTGCTTCCCCCTCGTCCCTATCGCGCTGCCGTGGACGTCTGGAAGCCTCCCGCACACTTTCCCCCTCTCCACGTTCTTCCCCGTGCTCTCCCTCCCCGGATTTCGTCGCCGCCCGAAGCTTGCGCCAGAGCACGTCGCCGCGCCCGCGTGGCCGACGACCCCCTCCTGACGAGCCACCATGTCCAGCATCCCCGCTGCCCTCGTCTTCGTCAAGCTGCCCGTTGAATTGAGCCCGAGAGCCCTACAGACGCTGCCATCTACACCGAGACGCCGTCGAGCTCGTCGTCGAATTCGCCGCCTCCGGTGCCCCTACGACCCTGTCATCCTCTCCGTTCGCTCCGGGGTGAGCTCCTGCGTTTTCCCCCTCTTCTAGTGCTCCTCCCCGCGCCCTCTGTCGTCGATTCCACCACGGCCATGTTACGGCCGCCGCCCGAGCACATCGCCGGTGAGGCTCCGGCCACTCCCGAGCCTCCCCGTTGGTGCTGGTTGAAGCGGGCGAGAACGGGCTACCCCCTGGTGCTATCCCCATGCCAAGCAGTGGCCGGGAGCACTGTTTCGGCGTGCCACCGCCGTGCTCAGTGGCACCGGCGACGAGCCACCGGCGAGATGGTGTTAATTAACCCTTAATCACCCCCTCACCCTATGACAGTGGGCCCCGGCCCCCCTAATGACCCTACTTAATTTAAACTAAACCGGGTTTAACCCAGAGCCACCGATGGCGTGGAAGTGGTAATGGCTTCTCGCCCTTCGTTGGTTACCCCAAGTGGAAGGTGAGATGTAGGATAGCAGAAAATTTCCCTCAGTGAAGATACCGAGGTTGAGTATCGTCCAGAAGGACTCCAGCAATGATAAGTAGGCGGCCAGTAAGCAATGGCACCGTTTATGACAATCGTTGCATCCTTGACCTGGACCTGCACACAATACAATTAACTTTGCTCCCAACGAAGTTCAGAGAGGTTGTCAATCTCTCCGGGCTTGGTGTTTACAAAGGGTCAAACACACAAGGCATACTGATAATGATAATAGCAGCTGAAAGTAAATGCGAGAAAATAAATGAGCTTGAAAACAATGATGAGAATATGGACCGGGGTCCCGTGATGTTCACTACTGATGTCTCTCTCCCAAAAGACGATAAAACTACTATGCGAGGTAAACAAATTACAGTTGGGAAATTGACAGTATTATAAACGCACCGCAATGCTAACTATGCTACAAAAGAAAGGAAAAAGGCTCATAAGCATGGGCAGTACGCCAAAATAAGTAGACCGAAATCCACCTGCATCTACTACTAATCATCCACCTTGAGATATCTATCCAGAACATCTCGCTGATATTAAGTTGCGAGCCCCACCCAAAGTGTAAACCCAAAGCAACAGACACCTGCATTAAAAAGAACTTTGCATAAAGTAAACAATCCTTGCAACCGAGGTTACAAGCACCGCTGTTTTCCCCCTTGTGGCCACAACGCATCCCCTAGACTCATGTTTTTGTCACTCAAGCGTGTCATCAGGGGGCATGTACCCACGATCGAGCATAACGTTCCCTCTTGGAGTTACTACCTACCACTTGGCCAATGCAATAAACAACAACGGAGAACATGCAAGAATTACTTAGGAACAAAAATATAAGAGATAAAAACCAAATATATTACTCTATCACGATCTGAACATAATCTCATAATCCATCGGATCCCATCAAACTCAGCATAGCAAAAGCAGAAGAATTACATAAGTGCCTCGATCATGTAGGTTAGCTCACGAGGTCTAAACCATGAAGAAGAAATAGGGGAGGAGAACATCACATAGCTACCGATCACGGACCCATGGTCCAAGGTAGACTCCTCACGGCACATCCGAGAAGCGTCCATGGTGGAGGGAAAGCTCCCGGAGGTCGATCCTCCCTCCGGCAGGGTGCCGGGAAGGGTCCTGATGGTGCTCCCGATCTTGGAAGCGCGGCGGCGGCGGAACAAAGGTGAGATTGCAAAATAGGGTTCTGTCTTCGGAAGTTTCCCGTGATGGAGAATAAATAGGTGAAGGGGGCAGCCAGGGGGGCCACCAGGGGTCCAGGCGCCCCCCTGGCGCGGCCAGGCCCCTGGGCGCGCCAGATGGCCGCCTGGGCGCCTGGTGTGGGCCCCCTGGCCCTCCTTCGGGCTTCTGGAGTCTTCCGACACGCTGATTTTTTATCTGAATTTTCCCGGATTTTTGGAGCACTTTTTATATGGGGAAAAACTGAAATAGAAAAACAGCAGAAAACAGGAACTAGCACTGGGGTGTTGATACGTCCCAAACGTATCTATAATTTCTGCTTGCTCCATGCATGTTTTGTGTGACTTAACCATGTTTTGCTTGAACTTTCATACACTTTTGAGCATATTTGGACTAACCTATTAACTTAGTGCACCCAGTTGCCAGTTCATGTTTTCTGCTGTTTTTTGTATTTCAGGTTTTCCGGCCATTAAAAGTGCTCCAAAAATTCCGGAAAAATTATATAAAAAATCAGCGTCTCGGAAGCTTCCGGAATGACCAAGGAAGGAGGGGAGGGCCACCACAGGGACTCCAAAAGGGTCCCTAGTGCGACCCCACCCTAGGCCACGCCGGGCACCCTCCTGGCTGCCCTGTGGCCCCCCTGGTGCCCCCTTTGGCCCTATTTTTACCCCCGCGGAGGAAACCTTGATTCCAGACCCCTTTTCTCCAGAAGAAATTTCGATCTCCGCCGCCATCTCCGACAAGCTTCGGGGGACCAGAATTCCTGTGCCGGCACCTTGCCGGGACGGGGAAGTGCCCCCGGATTTATCTCCATCGACGTTGCTTCCTCCCTCCATGAAGCGGGAGTAGTTCTCCCTCGGGGCTGAGGTTTCTACCAGTAGCTATGTGTTCTTCTCTCTCTCCCATGATGTGATCTTCGTTGTGAACATAGGCTATGTTAATCTAGGGTGATCCCTTGATATTTCCCCTTCTTCTATGTACTCCCTCCGTCCCATAATGTAGTAACATTTTTTGAGCTAGACTAGCTCAAAAACGTTACTATATTATGGGACGGAGGGAGTATTGGATTGATGTACTCAATTGATCTTATCTAGTATAATCCCCGAGACCAAGGCGACAACGGTCTATTGGACATGGGTTAGAAGAATATTTTCATGAGTGATTTCCTCTTTTGTGTGTTGATTGAAGATTGAGAGTCTCTTGGTGCTTGTCTTTGACTATCCTTGAGATATGTTGTGGTGATTGTGGTCTTCTCTTTGGATGGCCGCGGTGACATTGGGAAATCCATAGATTGAGAACTACGATCTCTGAGGTGTGCTTTTGTAGCCCCACATAATTCTCATCCTCTCTTTACCACAAAGGAATGACCTCCGAGTGCGTCTCCATTGCATGTTTTATGGGAAATATCATGTGATTAGACTATGTTAATATTGTTGGGAGTTGCCACTAGTGAAAGTATGAAGCCTAGGCCTTGTTTCCATCATTGTTACACCATTTGCACTCACTTTTGTTACTTGTTTCTTTGCTGCACTTTTTATTACAGATTTATATTACTTTGTTTTATCACACCTATCACCCATATTTTACCATCTCTTCGCCGAACTAGTGCACCTATACAACTCCTAGTTGTATTAGGCGTGTTGGGGACAGAAGAGACTTCTTGTATCTTAATTTCAGGGTTGCTTGAGAGAGACCATCTTCAACCTCTAGTTCCCTGAGTTCGATAAACCTTAGGTCATCCACTTGAGGGAAATTGCTGCTGTCCTACAAACCTCTGCGCTTGGAGGCCCAACATAGTCTACAAGAATAGAAGCGTGCGTAGACATCAAGCTATTTCTAGCGCCGTTGCCGGGGAGGTGAGTGCTTGAAGGTATATCTTTAGATTCTGCAATTAAATCTTTTATTTTCTTGTTTTTATTTTCACTAGTTAGGCCTTATGGAAGACAACAAAAATATTATGAGAGAGCTTTATGAGCTTTACCTTGAGTTGGGACATGAAGTGTTTGAAGAGAAAATCAAAAAGCCTATGGAGCTTCATTATTTGCACAACACCCATGTTAGTAGCAATGTTACTAGTATATCTTCTCTGAATACCTTTGATGCTAATGATATGCAAAGTTATAAGCTTGGGGATGCTACGTTTTATGAAGATGATCTTTTTAGCCCCCCAATTTTTGATGAGGAAATTTATTTTGATGCTAATTTGCCTCCTATATATGATGATTATTGTGATGCCACTTATGCTATAAAGAATAAATGTTTGCAAGTGTATCATGATAAGAATGATTCATGTGATAGCTATTTTGTTGAGTTTGCTCCCACTATTACTAATGAGAAGGATTTTTCTTATGTGGAGAGTAACAAATTTTCTATGCTTGTGGATCATGATAAGAAAGTTTTATGTGATACTTATATTGTTGAGTTTATTCATGATCCCACTGAAAATTATTATGGGAGGGGAACATATGCTCATAGATATTTCAATAATATGAAATTCCCTCTCTTTATGTTGAAAGTTTTGAAGTTGCACTTGTTTTGCCTTCCTATCCTAATATCTTTATGGTTCAATGAATTATTCTTCTATAAGATCCCTTTGCATAGGAAGCATGTTAGACTTAAATGTGTTTTGTATTTGCTTCTTGATGCTCTATTTTGTTCTTCAACTCTTATTCCTACGAGAGCATCACTAAAATATTAAGCCTAGCTAATGGCTTTAAAGAAGCGCTTTCGGTAGGCAGCCCGCAACGAATTTATGATTTCTTTTTTTGTTTTCCTTCTGATTTTAGTGGTCTTGATGATTGTTACTACTGTAGAAACATCATTGTATCTTTACTTTTCAAGCTTTGTATGAAGGGAGTTTTCAAGTGTGCGATGGAAGATGATGAAAGAAGATTCGGGAGTGTCAAGCGCTCAAGCTTGGGGATGCCCCCATGCATCCCCAACAAATATTCAAGGAGACTCAAGCGTCTAAGCTTGGGGATGCCCCCGTGCATCCCCTTCTCCATCAACAATCATCAGTTCGTCCTTCGTCTCACTATATTTTTATCACTTCATGCGTTATGTGCTATGCTTGGACCGTCTCGCTCTTAGGTTTAATTTTTAGTTTTCTTTGGCTTTGCTTGCTGTTCATAACAAGTTAGATCCCGTCTTACTTTGTGTGGGAGAGAAACACGCTCCTCTTGAACTAGAACTCCTCATAGGATTTGCATGCTTATTCTTTTAGCTGTGAGTTGTTATTTTTCTTTTCTTAGCTGCTGCTCTGTTTAGTTGTAGTGCTTTAGTTTTTCTAGAGCTTTTCTTTTGTTTTAGATTGAACTTTCTATAGGTTGCACGTTTTATCTTGTTAGAGAGTTTGCCTTTTGCACTAAGTTTTGTGTCTTGACTAGAAGTAGGTACTTGAAGTTGCTATTCTCTTTGTAGTAGTAACTTGCAATAGTTTTGAGGTATTGACTCGAGTAATGTTTGAACTTTTGGTGTCAAGAGCTTTAGCCTATTAGTGATAGATTTCGTATTTTGGGAAATCCGTGTTTATTTTCAAAAACCTACAAATTAGTTGAGAACTCTAGCTACTAGATGGATCACTACTCTTCTGAGGGGTCGAATATTAGAGTACACTCACGTACCATGAGTCGAGGATGCGCAAGGATAACCAAACCCCCATACACTCCTCCTCGGGGGTACTTGTCTCTTTGTGAACCTCCTGATTAGATTGAGAGTTACCGATAATAAGTGCATGAGTTCTTCGGACTAATGTGAGTATTCGAAAGTTGACACTTCCACCTTCCCATATTTTGCTAGCCTTTCCTGTGCCGTGCACTGCTTTCTTCTCACTCCGCGAGTTAGCGTCCACCTTCGCCGGTATATCCAAAACCTTGGCACGATACGCTCTGTCATCATAAACCTCCTTATATCCTTCCTCAAAACAGACACCATACCTACCTATCAAGGCATTTCCATAGCCTTTCCGAGATACATTGCCATGCAACATCCATCTTCTCATGACTTGATCTTCATGTCAGACATGTTCCTGCTACACTGGCAGCGACATACATTGCATACATCATGATAGCTACATATTCTTTATGTTTTGAGTACCTTTTAAAGTGTGAAAGATCTTCTATACCCTCTTGTAAATTAGAGTGTTGCCCTTAAGTGAGGAAAAGATCCCAAAGAGGACAAAATCAAAAGATCCCAAAGAGGACAAATGAGAGAAATAGAAAGAGCCATTGAGGCCACGAGAAAAATACATAAAAATAGAAAAAAGAGAAAAAGAAATAAAAAGAGATAAGGGGGCACACTACTATTCCTTTTGAGTTATGCCTTTGTGCCATCTCATATTTTTGCAATCTTTGGATCCTCTATATAGTTTGTTTTTCCTCCCATCGTATATCGTTGGATATGTGTATTTTATTGCACTCATTTCTTGAGAAATACACCCTTTTGGGAGGAACACATTCTATATCGGCCTTCTAAGTTTTTTCGCCCATTTTGGAAATCGATGCCAAAGGGGGAGAAGAGTTTAGAGGGTTTTGTTTGAGGAGGTTCATACTTTGGTTTTGTTCTTAAGCATTTGCCCTTGTTTGCGGAGGTTCATGCTTTGGTTTTGTTCTTAAGCATTTGCCCTCTTACTCATGCATACTTGCTTTGCATGATTAGCATAATTCATCATATAGACCCTCTTAATGTGTTTGTCATCAATTACCAAAATGGGGGAGATTGAAAGGGCATGTGCCCTTATGTTTGGTTTTGGTAATTGATGACAATCTTTATGGACTAATGGTTTCCGTGAGTTATACTTTAAGGTTTGTCCATAGGCAATGCTTGAAGATCATATGGTGGCTTCAAGGTTGTAAGATGAAGATTACGTGTTGACCAAGGTGTTCTTCATGGAGCTATCCAAAGATTGTTCAAGTAGATGTGTGCAAGGTCAAGAGGAGCATCACGAAGGTCAAGTAGATGTGTGCTAGTTGTGATGACTTTGATGGTTGTTTGTGTGGATTTCATCCTTATACAATAAGATAATATTAAGCCATTGGCTATGCTTTCAAGCAAAGATCTTATTCGTATATTTATGACTCCCATTGGGATATCGTGTTCTCTCCTTTTGTAACTATCTCGGGTGTACATGCTTCTTTGTGGATGTAATCTACCTAGAATCTTATACACTTGAGAGAAGTTACACTTTTAGTGGATATCCTTGGTCTTTCATGTCCGCCTTTTATTTTCATGTTAAATTCTTCGGTGGTTACATGAAAGCGTGTGTGGTTGAGTGCGTGTCTTACTTCTATTCTTATTGGTGCACTCTTTTGGTGGTGAAGATTGTTGTCCTCATGCTTGTCTTGATGAGCCTATTATTTTCTATCTTCACCATGGGGTTGTCACAAGCCTTTATTTCACTTTGCATTTTACTTAAGCTTGTGAACCCATTTGTTGTTTGTGTGTGTGACCTTCGTAACTTATGTTGGAAGGACATGTCAAGCATCTTGAGTCTCATTTCTTCAAGACTATGTTGATGCTTAAATAGTCATCCTTATACTAGTCATATCAAGTGCTTCGCCATGACTCACACACATCTTGTTGGTTGAGCCTATTCCGACGATTATCTCTTTTGCTATTTGCTCAACCATTGGTTTGTTTCAAGTGCTAGACTTTGTCTCATATCTTTTCACACTTGCACATGTGTTGTGTTTCTATCGATTTTGGGGGAGTGATGATCCAATTTTTGTGAACTTTGTATTATACTACAAAGATTCTAAATAGTGCACAAATCTTGGGGAACTTCTCTATTTTCTTTAGAACACTCCTATGCTCAAATCATAATATCTTATAATCTTTTGGCATGTTGGATCGTTTGATTGCTTGCTTTTTCTTATGCCTTTGTGCCATCTCATATTTTTGCAATCTTTGGATCCTCTATATAGTTTGTTTTTCCTCCCATCGTATATCGTTGGATATGTGTATTTTATTCCACTCATTTCTTGATAAATACACCCTTTCTGGAGGAACACATTCTATATCGGCCTTCTAAGTTTTTTCACCCATTTTGGCAATCGATGCCAAAGGGGGAGAAGAGTTTAGAGGGTTTTGTTTGAGGAGGTTCATGCTTTGGTTTTGTTCTTAAGCATTTGCCCTTGTTTGAGGAGGTTCATGCTTTGGTTTTGTTCTTAAGAATTTTCCCTCTTACTCATGCATACTTGCTTTGCATGATTAGCATAATTCATCATATAAACCCTCTTAATGTGTTTGTCATCAATTACCAAAGGGCATGTTCCCTTATGTTTGGTTTTGGTAATTGATGACAATCTTTATGGACTAATGGTTTCCTTGAGTTATACTTTAAGGTTTGTCCATAGGCAACACTTGAAGATCATATGGTGGCTTCAAGGTTGTAAGATGAAGATTACGTGTTGACCAAGGTGTTCTTCATGGAGCTATCCAAAGATTGGTCAAGTAGATGTGTGCAAGGTCAAGAGGAGCATCACGAAGATATCGTATGCTTGGAGCTTGCCGACCATTTGGTGATAATGGTCGTGTGAAGATGTGCCTAAAAGAGGCTCACCCATAATGGAGTATGGGGGAGCTACCTACAAGTCTTCATCGAGCCGGAGGAATCAAGGAAGATGTTCCAACTTGAGGCGGGCATGATCGTCATCATCAAGCTCAAGTGGATTATGCGCAAGACAAAGGTTTGACTAGATAGGTGTCTAGTTTACCGGTCTCTTGGTAGTAGTTAGGAGACCGTGTTATAGGCTAGGCCGAGTCGTTCATGGAGAGCTCAAACCTTTTGCATCCTTGGCATCATCTTTATTGGTTCTTGTTTTGATTTTTTCCGTGTGAGTTTTGGAGCTTGTGGTCTTCTTCATGACAAGCTCTTGTTCATCGAAAACGGATTTCATATACGTCTTCTCGTTTGTTTTTCGATGTGGGAGATTTGTTGGGTCGTCTCGGTTAGAGGTTTCACACCTCTATTTGTTTGACATTTCTCACTTGCCACTTCTAAATATTTCCATCAAGCTTGAGTTTGCCTTAATCGGAGTTCATTTGCAGAAGTTGTGGCAATTCAGGGTATGCCTGTTTCTTTGGAGTTCATTTGTTGTGTGGCCTGGGCTCCCTTGTTCTACCAGGGCGGTAGTACCGCTCTTGGAGCGGTAGTACCACGCCACGGTAGTACCGTGGGCGAGTACCGCACTCACTACCGTAAGTCCATTGGACTTTGCGGTAGTGGGCACGGTACTGGCCCCCGGTAGTACCGTGGGGCGGTAGTACCGTGCCACGGTAGTACCGTGGGCAAGTACCGCACTCACTACCGTAAGTCCACTGGACTCTGCGGTAGTGGGCACGGTATTGGGCTTCGGTAGTACCGTGGGGCGGTAGTACCGCACCACGGTTGTACCGCTCTCCGAGCGGTAGTACCGTGGTTGGTGGGCTACCAACGTTTCCTAACGGCTGGATTCGTGGGGGACTATAAAAGGGGGTCTTCATCTTCCTTTGTCCCCACCGGTTTTGTGCAAGTTCTCCCCCCCATTGTTGACCTCTTTGAGCTTGCTTACTCTCTTCCCCTCCTATGATTCTTTCTCCTTTTTGAGGGAAAAGAGAGAGGAGGTCTAGATCCACATATCCACCAAGCCATCTCTCCTCTAAGTGAGGGGAACCTTGTGGATCTAGATCTTGGAGTTCTTGGTGTTCTCCTTGTTCTTCCTCTCATATTCCTCCATAGCTTTTGTTGCTTTGGTGGGATTTGAGAGTTGGGGACTTGAGCACTTCGTGCGCTCTTGCCATTGCATTTGGTGCATCGGTTTGAGTTCTCTCCGAGGATTCTTTGTAGTGAGTGAAGTTGTGAAGATAGCTACTCTTGAGTGCATTGGCACTCTAGAGCTTGTTCCTCGTGGGTGCGTTGGCACCTAGAGGCTTGTTGTTACGGAGCTCAATCATTGTGGTGGAAAGCTTCGGGACGCTACGGGAGCCTCCAATTCGGTTGTGGAGATTGCCCCTAGCATTTGTACGGGTTCGGTGACCGCCCCCAAGGGTTGCCATTTGTACGGGTTCGGTGTCCGCCCTCAAGTGTCCTAATAGTGGAATCACGGCATCTTGCATTGGTAAGAGCGTGAGGAGAAATAGGGTGGCCCTCGTTGGCTTCGTGTGAGCATTGTGCTCCTCACCCTCTCCAAACGGAGACGTACTTCTCGCAAGAGAAGGAACTTCGGTAACAAATCCTTGTCTCCATCAGCTCCACTTGCGGTTATCTCTACCTTTACTTTGAGCAAGCTTATTACATTGTTTATCTTGTGCTTTCTCATATTATTGTACATTGCTTGTCCCATAGGTTGTTCTTCTAGAAAAAGTATTTACTTGTGCACCTACTTTGTGATAGCCATAGTGCTCTTGTCATATATCTTGCTATCACATAGTTGTTTATCTTGCTTAGTATAAGTGGTTGGTGCACATAGTTGAGCCTAGCTTATTTAGGTTTCTTGCTTGGCAAATTAAACGTTAAGTTTTATTCCGCATTTGTTCAAGCCGAAACCGTAATTATTTTAAGCGCCTATTCACCCCCCTCTAGGCGACATCCACGTCCTTTCAGTTGGTATCAGAGCCTTGTCTCTCTTTATAGGGCTTCACCGCCTTGAGAGTAAAGATGTCGACTAGGGGTTTAGGTTTCATTGACACTCTTAGTTTCGATGGCACAAATTATGTTGCTTGGAAAATTCGCATGCTTAAATATTTTCGGGGCATTGACCCGTGTATGGAGCGAATTGTAGATATGGGTTTTTCTCCTCCAAAGGATACTCAAAACCTATCCTTGTTGGATGAGAAAAACTCTTATCTCAATGCTCAAGCTTCTAATGTGCTTGTTGATGCTTTGAGTAATGTAGACATATTTCAACTCATGCCGTTTCGGGATGCTCATGAGTTGTGGACAAAGCTTCAAGATAAATATGGTGTGTCCAAGATTTGTGGGGATGATTGTTCTCCCTCCACCTCTGGTCGCGATGCTTTCTCAACTTCTTATACTTCACCAACATGTGGTTTTCCACAAGGTAATGAAATGGTGAGTAGTTTGATTCATTGCAATGATGATAGTGAACTTATTGTTGATAACCCTTTATCACTATCTTATTGCAATTCCTCCTTGATGGACCTCAACACTTCGAGCACCATAAATGTTTTACATGCTTGTGTTGATAGTCCATGCATATCATGTAGAAATCACTTGAATATATCTCATGATGATATGCTTGCTATATCTTGTTGCCATGATAACCATGCCTCTATTTCCTCTAGTAATTGTGCTAACAATGTAGAGGAAAACCAACAATCCATGGAACAAGATGTGGTCTTGAATGGTGCGTCAAGAGATCCTACATCATCATCTCGTGTGACTCATTTTTTCCTTATGGCGAAGGAGTTAAAGGTATCTCCTACTTTGACCCCAATATCTAGTGATGGTGATGATGTAGATAATGTTGAAGAGCATGTTAATATTGCTTCCTTAAAAATTAAGGGAGAAATGATTTTTAAAGCTCTTCATAAGAATAAAATTGCTTGCTCCAACTTCATGGAAATCATGTCTATTGCCATTGAGGGCAATAAATACATTGAGGAGTTGGAAGCTCATATTGAGGAGAATGAGGCCACCATTGAGAAAATGGAAAGCCATGAGCGTGATTACGCTAATGAAATTGCGGACCTATCTCAAGCTCTTGAGTGTGAATAAACCACCAAGGAATCTCTTGAGGAGACTTTTACTTTAGAGTTATCTAAAGTAAAGGAATCTCTTGATAGAACCCTTGAGGTGGCTAATTCTATCAAAACTAAACATAATAAGCTTGAGGTTGTGCATGCTAAACTCCTTGAGGATTTTGAGCACCTCGGAAATGGCTCACGGGTCATTAAGGGTGAGCTCATTAAACTCACCGAGTCGCATGCTCAACTAAAAGCTTCATATTTGAAAGAGCTTGCCATGTCTTCTTCTCCTTCCATTATTCTTGATGATGCTTGTCCTACTAACTCTATTTCTTGTGAAGCATCCATCCTAAAGGAGAATGTTGAGCTAAAGGCTCAACTTGAGTTGCTAACTAGCAAGTATGGGAAATTGGAAGAAAGTCATGAAAAGCTCTCAAGCTCTCATGAGGATCTTCTAGTCTCCCATAATGTGCTAAAGTTAGCTCATGAGGCTAAGGTTTGTAAATTAGTTTGTCATGTGGACATTAGCACTACCTCTACTCATTATGCTATATTGCCATGTGCTAGTCCTTGTAATTCATCCACTCATAATGTTTCTACATCATGTGATGAACTACTTTCCTTGCCTTGTTGCTCTAACAATACTTCTACTTCCTCTAGTACTTGTATTGTTACTAACCATGTAGAGGAAATCAAAGAGCTCAAGGCCCAAGTCACTTCTTTGAAGAAAGACTTGGGAAAGGGTCATGAAGGGAAGTCTACACTTGACAAGGTTTTGTGTGGACAAAAATCCCCCAATGACAAGGGTGGACTTGGATTCAACTCCAACAATAAGAAGTCCATGTTTAACAAGAAGAAGGGCCAATCTCAAGTCAAAAATTCGGCCAAGATTATTTGTTTCAAGTGCAATGTTGAAGGGCACCATGTTAGATCTTGCCCTTTGAAGAAGAAGCCCATTAGTGACAAGCAACTAGGGAAGAGGCCTCAAGTTCAACCGCAAGGTGAAGTGAAGCCACTTCCCAAGAAGACTCAAGTAAATGATCTTCATGTTGAGAAATCAATCATGAAGAAAGGAAAGAGTAGGTGTTGCTACTTATGTCGCGAGAATGGTCATCTTGCTTCTTCATGCACGAATGGTACCTTATCCAACCCTATTATAGTTGATGATTTTTATTCTCTTCGGAAGGATAAGGTTGGCAATGTGGTTGCCAAATTTGTTGGCACTCAAATTGGTGACAAGAAAAGCACCATTTGGGTTGCCAATCCTATTGCGACTAACCTCTTAGGACCCAACTTGGTTGGGGACCAACAAGCTCCAACTTGATCAATAGGTGGTCTTGGAGGGCATTGGAGACTTGGCTACATTATGAAGAATTAAGGGACCTTCATTAAATCACATTATCTCAAGCCAAGTCATTTGGATTATCTTGTGTCTATCTTATATCCAATGTGCCTCCTTACGGTAACTTGTACTTAAATTGTTTACATTGAAAGTTACTTGCCCCTTTGCATGTTTTGGTTTTGTACCTTGCATGTGTTTGTATATGTTGTGTTTCCAATCTACATATCTTGAGTAATCAATTTGGTGTATATTGGTTTGCACACCATGTATGTGTGAGTGTTGTATTGAGCCTATTTTTCATCTTGTTTGCATATTAGTTGGCTCTTGTGAGAAATTAATGGATCATCCCATTTTGGGGGAGTGATGGGCCTTGTGCACTTTACGATCCTAAAATGTGTATACATGAGGAATACCACCTAATATTGATATTATAAGATTATCTAGTCACTATGTGGTATGTCGTTCTCATGAGAAATTCAAATTCTAAAATATCCATTAATTATCTCTTGTTGGTATTTGTTTGCCTCTAGTTGTAAATTTTGGGATATCACGTTATGGGGGAGTAATATGCTTTGTGTATATTACTCGTCTATAAAACGTGTAAATTTGGGGGTTTTGCCACTTAGAGTTGATATTTTAAATTATCTAGTTTCTAGGTGGCATGTTTTCTCCTCAAGTTCCAATTTGCTTAAATTGACTTCATTTCTCATCTTATGGATCTTGAGTGTGTGAGATTTTCTTGATACGGTTTCCCTCCAATATGCACTTGTATTTTCTATGAGGGAACCGTTTGCTCCAAGTTTTCCTAATCATTGCTTGCGTGATTGGATGCATACTTGAAGCTATCAAGAATCTCTTTGTAAGCATTGTGATCAATTCTTATCTTTTGCCATGTGTTTATGGTTGTTGTTGTGAAGATGATAATATATATTAATGATATCTACCACCAGGAAGTAATTCCATATACCTCTTGTTCTTAACAATTGGTACTCTTATATGTGGTAGAAATTATTGATCATATTTACATTGGCTTGTTTATAATTGACTTATTACTTGCCAAGGTTTTATTGTGGTTTTAACTCTCTTTGTCTTCCTAGCCACTTGTGGATCATGTGTTTTCGTGATCTTGTCTAGTGTTTCTCTAGATATAGTGAAAGTGATGATCTCATCATGTGCATTTTGTATTCAAATGGAAATTCTATATAATGCACATCTTTTGGGGGAGGTAGCATCTTATGATCCATATCAAGTGTGTGTTTTGGAAGGCATATTCTATGTGGTGCTTTGTGTCATCATAAATTTGTTGAGGGCATAGTTAGTTTGGAATTGTGCTTTCCTTTTGAGAGTTTGATACCTCTTGTCTTTGATATCTTTTATTTTTGGTATCATGCTCTCTATCAATTGGTGTGTCAATTGATACCCCATTCCTTGATGAATCTTTTATTTGGTATAATCCAAGTGACAAGTTTATGTTGAAATCTTATTTTCAATTGGAATCTTATTTTGGAATCTAATGGTCACTTGGTATCCTTTTCAATTGTTTCCCTATTCAATCATGTGTTGATTGGGTTGGGATTCAATTGGTAGTTCTTCACATTTGTTGGTGAATGTAGCAATTGACCATGTGTTAATTTCTACTTGTCTCCTATGATGTGTTGATTTGGACCTTTGATATAATTTGGACAACCTTATGTTGTGTCACCCTTTGGTGTGCCATCTTGGTTTACTTGATGTTTTGTCCAAATTGTATTCACTTTTGGTTCTTGAAAGTCTTGTGCATGCATATTTTCTATGTGTTGTTCCGATGCATGATTTCTTTCTTTGATCCTATATATAGGTTAAACTCCATCCACTTCTTTATTGGCTAATATGTGCATGGAATTCATCTTCATGTCCATATGCACTTATTCCCGTGGAGTTTGTCCTATGTATGTTTGTTCCTCTAACTCTTGGGTCTCAATGAGTTTGGGTACCATTTTGTGTGTTAATGTTGATGTAGGAACTTTGGAGATGCATTGGAGGATCGTCTCATTTAAGGAAGGTGGTGTCACCATGTGCCTTTTGGAGTCATGCTAGGACGATCATTGAAGACTTCATCTACTAAATCATTCCCATGCTATCTCGGTAACAAGTATCTACCTCATGCATACTTTTCTTGCTTCCAACCTTGTGTAGGTTGCGTCATGGCATGATATTCTTCATTTGCAATTGTTGCGGTTCGTGATTTGTTCTAGATTTGCAATATATATTATTGGTTGCAATACTTGTTTCGTTGTTCAAAGCATCTCAACTATCTCTTGATACCTTGTTGCTAGTTGTGATGACTTTGATGGTTGTTTGTGTGGATTTCATCCTTATACAATAAGATAATATTAAGCCAGTGGCTATGCTTTCAAGCAAAGATCTTATTCGTATATTTATGACTCCCATTGGGATATCGTGTTCTCTCCTTTTGTAACTATCTCGGGTGTACATGCTTCTTTGTGGATGTAATCTACCTAGAATCTTATACACTTGAGAGAAGTTACACTTTTAGTGGATATCCTTGGTCTTTCATGTCCGCCTTTTATTTTCATGTTAAATTCTTCGGTGGTTACATGAAAGCGTGTGTGGTTGAGTGTGTGTCTTAATTATATTCTTATTGGTGCACTCTTTTGGTGGTGAAGATTGTTGTCCTCATGCTTGTCTTGATGAGCCTATTATTTTCTATCTTCACCATGGGGTTGTCACAAGCCTTGATTTCACTTTGCATTTTACTTAAGCTTGTGAACCCATTTGTTGTTTGTGTGTGTGACCTTCGTAACTTATGTTGGAAGGACATGTCGAGCATCTTGAGTCTCATTTCTTCAAGACTATGTTGATGCTTAAATAGTCATCCTTATACTAGTCATATCAAGTGCTTCGCCATGACTCACACACATCTTGTTGGTTGAGCCTATTCCGACGATTATCTCTTTTGCTATTTGCTCAACCATTGGTTTGTTTCAAGTGCTAGACTTTGTCTCATATCTTTTCACACTTGCACATGTGTTGTGTTTCTATCGATTTTGGGGGAGTGATGATCCAATTTTTGTGAACTTTGTATTATACTACAAAGATTCTAAATAGTGCACAAATCTTGGGGAACTTCTCTATTTTCTTTAGAACACTCCTATGCTCAAATCATAATATCTTATAATCTTTTGGCATGTTGGATCGTTTGATTGCTTGATTTTTCTTATGCCTTTGTGCCATCTCATATTTTTGCAATCTTTGGATCCTCTATATAGTTTGTTTTTCCTCCCATCGTATATCGTTGGATATGTGTATTTTATTCCACTCATTTCTTGATAAATACACCCTTTCTGGAGGAACACATGCTATATCGGCCTTCGAAGTTTTTTCACCCATTTTGGCAATCGATGCCAAAGGGGGAGAAGAGTTTAGAGGGTTTTGTTTGAGGAGGTTGATGCTTTGGTTTTGTTCTTAAGCATTTTCCCTTGTTTGAGGAGGTTCATGCTTTGGTTTTGTTCTTAAGCATTTTCCCTCTTACTCATGCATACTTGCTTTGCATGATTAGCATAATTCAACTGACGGAGTCGGCACTGGAACAACTTCCGGTGCTGCGCTACTCGCCATTCCAAGAAGAGAAGGTTCAATAACCTCATCGATTTCTACCTTCCTACTATTCACACCTTTCGAGAGAAACTCCTTCTCTAAAAAGGATCCATTCTTGGCAACGAAAATCTTGCCTTCGGATCTGTGATAGAAGGTGTACCCTATTGTTTCCTTAGGGTATCCTATGAAGATACATTTTTCCACTTTGGGTTCGAGTTTATCCGGTTGAAGCTTCTTCACATAAACATCGCAGCCCCAAACTTTTAGAAATGACAGCTTAGGTTTGTTTCCAAACCATAATTCATACGGTGTCGTTTCAACGGATTTAGATAGTGCCCTATTTAAAGTGAATGCAGAGGTCTCTAGTGCATAACCCCAAAATGACAGTGGAAAATCTGTAAGAGACATCATAGATCGAACCATATCCAATAAAGTACGATTACGACGTTCGGAAACACCATTACGCTGTGGTGTTCCGGCAGGTGTGAGTTGTGAAACTATTCCACATTGTTTCATATGCATGCCAAACTCGTAACTTAAATATTCACCTCCACGATCAGATCGTAGAAATTTAATCTTTCTGTTACGATGATTTTCAACTTCACACTGAAATTCTTTGAACTTTTCAAACGTCTCAGATTTGTGTTTCATTAAGTAAATATATCCATATCTACTCAAATCATCTGTGAAAGTGACAACATAACGATATCCACCGCGCGCCGATACACTCATTGGTCCACACACATCAGTATGTATGATTTCCAGTAAGTCTGTCGCCCGTTCCATAGAACCTGAAAACGGGGTTCTAGTCATCTTGCCCATAAGGCATGGTTCACACGTTTCAAATGATTCATAATCAAGTGATTCTAAGAGTCCATCAGAATGGAGCTTCTTCATGCGTTTAACACCAATATGACCTAAGCGGCAATGCCACATGTAAGTAGCAATATCATCATTTAACTTGATTCTTTTGGCATTCACACTATGAATATGTGTATCAATACTATCAAGATTCAAAAGAAATAAACCATTCTTCTCAGGTGCGTGACCATAAAAGATATTATTCATATAAATCGAACAACCATTATTCTCGGACTTAAAGGAATAACCACTCTGCATTAAGAAAGATCCAGAAATGATGTTCATGCTCAACGCAGGCACCAGATAACATTTATTCAGGTTTATAACTAATCCAGACGGTAAACGAAGAGGTAGCGTGCCGACGGCGATCACATCAACTCTTGATCCATTGCCGACGCGCATCGTCACCTCATCCTTTGCTAGTGGTCGCTTATTCTGCAGTTCCTGTTTTGAGTTACATATGTGAGCAACCGAACCAGTATCAAATACCCAGGCGCTACTGCGAGTACTAGTAAGGTACACATCAATAACATGTATATCACATATACCTTTGTTCACTTTGCCGGCCTTCTTATCTGCCAGATATTTGGGGCAGTTTCGCTTCCAGTGGCCAGTGCCCTTGCAATAGAAGCACTCAGTCTCAGGCTTAGGACCATTCTTGGTTTTCTTCTCAGGTGTAGAAACAGACTTGCCAACCTTCTTGAAGTTGCCCTTTGGCTTGCCTTTCTTTCCTTTCTTGAAACTAGTGGTCTTATTGATCATCAACACTTGATGCTCTTTCTTGATCTCCACTTCAACAGTTTTAAGCATCGAGAGAAGCTTAGGAAGAGACTTCTTCATGCCTTGCATATTATAGTTCATCAAAAAGTTCTTGTAACTAGGTGGCAGAGATTGAAGAACACGATGTATCCCTAGCTCATTGGGAATCGTTATTCCCAAGGCTATGAGCTTATCAGCGTACGCAGACATTTTGAGTACGTGCTCACTGACGGAGCTGTTCTCTTCCATCATGCAGCTAAAGAACTTTTCTGAAGCATCATAACTCTCAACTGCAGCATGGGTATCGAAAATCATTTTCAATTCTCCCATTGTAGCATAAGCAGTGCTGTTCTCGAAACGTTTTCGCAGCTCTGGTTCTAATCCATATAGGATGCCGCAATGAACTATATTGTGGTCTTCTTTTTGAGTCAGATAAACATTTTTATCTTCATCAGAAGCATCATCAGCGGGCTGGTCACCTAGCTGTGCATCAAGCACATAGAGCTTCTTGCAAGCGGTGAGGAGAATCCTCAGGTTAAGTGCCCAGTTGGTAAAGTTGCTACCATTGTTCGCTAGCTTTTCTTTCTCCATGAACATATTGAAATTGAAGGTAGGTGCAGCCATGATCTACAACATATTTGCAAAGACTATTTAGACTAAGTTTATGATAAATTAAGTTCAAGTTAATTCAAAAAATTATCCCATGAACTCCCACTCAAAAACAACACCCCTCTTAGTCGTTTTGGTGATTACACAAACCAAATTCACTACACCAAAACCGATCATCACGTGAGATGATGTAGCTGCAAAGGCGAACATCGACATGTTCATCATATCATCCATATGACTTATGCTTTACCTTTTGGTTCGTGTTCCGAGGCCATGTCTGTACATGCTAGGCTCGCCAAGTAGAACCATTGTATTGCGTGTGTTTCAAGGCCATGTCTGTACATGCTAGGCTTGAAAACACCCGTTGTATGCGAACTTAGAGTCTATCACACCCGATCATCACGTGGTGTCTCGAAACGACGAACTTTCTTAACGGTGCATACTAAGGAAGAACACATTATTATCTTGATATTAATTGAGAGGGATCATCTTATAATGCTACCGTCGCGGTCTAAGCAAAATAAGATGCATAAAAGGATTAACATCACATGCATGGATAATGTGATATGATATGGTCCTTCTTGCACTTGATCTCCATCTTGTGCATCATGGTATGATCTTCATCATCCCACCGGCGTGGCACCAAGGTCCATGGCACCTCCATCTTGATTGTCCATCAAATTACAACATATCACATGGATATGATATACAGCACGCAGGCCATAAATAATAAGACAACCATATGGCTCCTGCCGGTATGTCAATAACTTACAAAATGGATCATCTCATACATCAAGTTTGTAACATTGACCATATCACATCACATGCCCTGCAAAAACAAGTTAGACGTCTCTAATTTATTTTTGCATATTTTACGTGGCTTGGGCTTACGAAGATAGAACCGTTCATACCTACGAACATAAACCACAACGTTGATAAAACATACTTTTAACAACCCGTTGTAGATTAGGTCCTTACTATAGTGAGAGAGACAGACACCCGCCAGCCACTTATGCAATACAAGTTGCATGTCATTCGTGGAACAAGTCTCATGTACGCGGACATGTAAGGTTAGTCCGGGCCGCTTCATCCCACTATGCCACTAGGATCCAAAATACAAAAGGAGGCAAAACCATGATCATCAACGCCCACATCCATATGTGTTCTACTCGTACAAACCATCTACGCATAGACGAGGCTCTAATACCACTGAAGGGTTCGTAGCAAGGAAAACAAAAAAAATTCCTACGCATAAACAACCAACAATCCAAGATCTAATCTAGGAGATGTAAGCAACGAGTAGGATGTCATAGAAGAACTCACCCTCGAAGACTTAAAATGTTACGAGATCAAATATCATGGATGATGTAGTGGTTCACTTGCCGATCTCAAGATCGCGATGATGTACGCTGAGCGTCTCCGTGCTCGGTCAAACGTACATCTTGATGACGACCTCCGTTCCCTCGATCCAGCGGGGCAGCGGAAGTAGAGGATCCCCGGAAATCCAGCAGCACAACAACGTGATGCGGTGAAGAATCCCACGGTCAGGGCTTCGCCAAGCGGAAGACCATGGTATGTAGCAGCGAGTGGAGAGGAAGGGAGGTGAGGCAAGTATATGGGATGGGAAGCCCTCACCCTCCTTTTATAGGGGAGGAGTGGGCAGCCCAAGAGGGGGGGGGGGCGGCCAACTCATGGTGCCTCCACCTCTTCCCCTCTTGATGTGAGTGGAAGCCACACTCACACCCACCCATGCTCCCTTAATTGTCCACTTGGAAAATCCAAAGGTTTTCTTTAATAAATAAATAAAACATTTCTATTTCTTTATTTAATATTTGTTAATCCTATTAACAAACATTTGCACATTGCACCTCAAATCATTTGTTAATTCTATTAACAACCATCCGACAAAAACCCCTTGAACTATTTCAATTTTACCCGAAACAATTTCGGTGCTGTCCAAAACATTCTTCAATATTCCTTATCCTCTAAAAATGCATTATCAAACCTTAAGTGTGTCACCCTACGGTTCGCAAATAATACAGACATGATTGAGACACCTCTCCGATCAATAATCAACAGCGGGATCTGGAGATCCGTGATGACTCCTATATATTCAACGATGAATCTTGTGATCGTGTGAACCATCAACGTCGTAACTAATTCCCTTTGTCTCGCGATATTTTACTTGTCCGAGATCCGATCATCGGTATCAACCATACCTTATTCGATCTCGTTTCCGACAAGTACTCTTTTACTCGTTCTGTGATATGACATTCTTGTGACCTAGTCACGTGCTTGCAAGCGGTGTCAATGTGATATCACCGAGAGGGCCCAGAGTATATCTCTCCGTCATTTTGGATGGACAAATCCCATTCTTGATCCATGAGCCTCAACTAATACTTTCCGAATACCTAACACCACCTTTATAGTCACCCTGTTACAGTGTGACGTTTGATGTCATTAAAGTATTCTTTCGGTATTAGTGATTGACATGATCTCATGGTCTAAGGAACAAGATTACTTCGAATGCAAGATATAACAATATAAACTAAATGACTTGATCGTATTGTTATACTTAGTTTGGGTATATATTCATCACATCATTCTCCTAATGATATGATCCCGTTATTAACAACATCCAATGTTCATGATCAGGAAACCTTGATCATCTGTTAATCGACGAGCTAGTTAAAAGAGAGGCTTTACTAGGAACCATTGTTTGTTTATTAAACACACATGTATCAACGTTTCCGGTTAATACAATTCTAGCATGAGAAATAAATGTTTATCATAAACAAGGAATAATATAATAAACACTTTATTATTGCCTCTCGGGCATATTCCCTTCATTTTCGAGTGTGGCTGGGGTCTGCTCCCGTGTGCTCCGGTGTGAGCTCGAGGTGTGGCGATGTAGCGGGATGTGCCAGGAGGCCGTAGCAGCTCGCGGTGTCGCCGGAGGAGCCCTGTGGGCGTGGCTAGCTTCGCCTGAACCTTCCTGTCGCCGCCGTCTTAATTTCTGTCAGTAGTGCAGTGTTGCGCCGTCGTTTTCAGAGGATCCTAGCATCCTCCCCGTTGGGCTTCGATCAATTCCGAGGACACCCACGTGTTCGTGGTGGTGCCCTCTCTACGTTGCGCTAGATAGAGGTGCCGGAGACGTCTCAACGGCGACGAGAGCCTCGCCGTGGTTCTCTGTCGCAGGTGTCAGACAGAGGTGTGCCAAGTTTTAGTTAACCACTTGGGGTTAACTTACCTTGCGGAAACCGCGTCCTTGTTCAGCAAGTCGTTCATAGCGCAGTGGTCAGGGGGGCTAGTGGAGAAGGGCACGGCCTGTGTTCGAATCCCAGCCGATGCAATGCCCCCCTTTTTTCTTTCTTTTGTTGCCTGGGCCACCGAGGCAGGTTGGGCTTGGCCCAGTAGCTGCCACAGCCGTAGTGCTTCGGGCCAGTGTGAGAGGTGGGCCTGGCGCCCGAGGGCAGCCCAGCAGGCCAGTGCCACCTTTTCCTTTTCTTTTCTTTTGTTTTTCTTTTTCTGTTTAATTCAAATTTGAATTTGAATTCAAATTCAAATCTGTTTTGAACTTTCAAATCATTTGGGGGCACCCCATATATGTTTTTGGGGTAGTTTGACCCACTGATCTCAATGATGAGGTCAATTTTGCACCTTGCCCCCTCTATTATTTTTGGAGTGTGGTAATTTTGCAAATAGCTCCCTCAAATCTTTTGTTTTTGTCAAGTGATTCCCAAATTCAAATATGGACATGCCATATATGACTTTGGTGTAGTTTCTCCCAAGGATTTGCATGGTGATAATGGTTTGTCCATTTGAGCCTTTTTCAACATTCATCTAGTGCATCTTTGCACTCAGCCCCCTGAAATTCATTTGAATCTGCAACTGTGATTACAAATTCAAATGGTACCATATCACATATGGTTTTGGGGTAGAATTTTTGCGAGGTTTACAATGGTAATGTCCATCTGATGTTTGTGTAACTCAAGTGGACAGGGTGTGACCACCTTTAACCATGATCAACCTGTTTTTCCCTTCCTTGCATCATTCCAACTTCAGTGCATGTTGGAGTGTTGTTCATCTGATCCTTCGATCTTGTTTCATGTCATCTTCTTCATCAAACCAGCCCTAACATATCTTCATATGTAATGTGGCTAGATTTCCATCCTTGTTGCACCTACCTTGTGTCAAATCCACCGACACTACTCCGTCTCCGGAATCGATGTTTTATTTACGCGTTGTAAATATTTCTGTTAATTGCACTGTTGATCATGTCTCATTGCCATGTTACTTACACCAAAAATAAGGCTAAGACCAAGGCCATTTTACGTAAATAAATTGCATATGAAGTTGTTGACGTGTCGTCACCACCTTCATTTAAACCTGACTAGATAGGGTCACATCATGTCGATTAAACTTGATCATACCATCTTTGCCCGTGCATTGCACCCATTGCTTACTTGTGTGCCTTTTCCTTGCCGGTACTTTACGTTAGCACCTGAGACCGCCGAGGAGACTTACGTGGAGATTTCCGACACCGAGCCTGAGGACCCAGCTGCGTCTGCTTCGACGACCGATTACCCAGGCAAGGGGAAGATTTATACCATTACTTGATACCTTTCTGCCTACCTGCCTAGCTGTAGTCTAGAACCTTTGTCTGATCCTATGCACTTGCTATGCCACTTTCAAAAACCAAAAAACCATGATCCCCACATCCCAGCAAACCTTTGTATTGCTAAGTTACCGCTGCTCAGCCATTGCTTAGTATGAGTAGGAAAACTTGCTGCTTACCCTATGCTATGGTTTGGGATATCATGTTATTTAAAGAAGTTGGTTGATATTTATTATTAATATGGTGTTAATTTATACTTGACGAAAGATGGGAGACCGGGCTGATCCCGCCAGGTGTTTTGTTCCATTTGAGTCACCTAGGTCTCGAGTTCCGGGTATTGTGTTTCTTGACGAGCGTGCCTAATCGTGTGTGGGATTCTATGGGGTCCCCTTGTCTTACCTACCTAGCTTCAAACAGTTCTAGTGGTGGCCCAAGCTGATTTACTTTTGCGAACGTGTGTGTGCCTTGTTGGTACCCCAGCAGTTTTCGAAACAACCCGGGCCAGCGGAGACATGGTTTCTCTTGTTGGTCCAAACCTGGAAGCTAGGGGGTTGTCCACATCTGTTTGGGCAACTAACCCGACCTCGTCCAGACGGTAGAGGCCGATTCGAGAGCGCGTCCGGCTTTTGAGTTGGGTGTCGACTCACCGGGGGCCACCCGGAAATGTGCGTTGTTAGTTAGAGGGACTCGGACGTTCTGGAGTTTCAGGCGCTTACCTAGCCAAGTGGAAACCGGGCGTACATGCGAAGCCTATGATGGGCAGTTGGTACACCCCTGCAGGGTTAAATATTTTCGAAAAGCCGTGTCCACGGTTATGGACAACTTGAGACCTACTCCTTGTTCATAGAATAACATCAGAAATTGAATCATAATTAAAAACTTGCCTACCGTGTGAGTGCCTCGGTTGCTTTTCTTCGTCCAAGGGGACCGAGAGAAGATCCAGGTTGTGTTATGATTGACATAAGTAGGTGAATAGAAGACTTACAACGCGATGTCACGTGTGTTCTTGGATCTTACCCCTACTCTATTAGAACGTTAGCCACCATATATGCTAGTGCGGCTGCAACCTTTACTTTTACCTTGTCTTACCGTAGGGAGTTAGTTATCCTGTAATGATATAATCTCATCCCTGTTTTCCTTTTGTGCTTTTACTGTTTTTCCTGATCGGCCGCTGCAGTGGACTACTACCTCGACCCGAGCACTGGGCGATACTTCGTGGAGGTGCCCCCGGAGGATGACGATGAGGACGACCTCGTTCAGTAGATCCTATAGTTGGGCTTCGACGATCCGTGGGTGGACTCTTTATGCGCAACCCTCTCTAGGGCAATTTGGATTTTGACCGTACTCGGTCGTGATTGTCTTCCGCTTGTTGCATGGTGTACTGTTGGGTCCACGGACCTCTGAGATGATGTAATAAATTCCGGTGGCGATGTGTGCCCTGGACTCTATATATTTATGCCTTAGTTTTAAGTTCATTGTTCATATACCTGTTGTCGAGAATCCGGCAGCGACACGAGTGCGAGTGTCGTGAGTCTGTGGCTCTTTATGCGCTACTAACTTGAGCGGGACGCGAAAGCGACTAACTCGAGTTAGCACCGCATCGGGGGCCTTACAACTTGGTATCAGAGCAAGACTGACTGTAGGACCCCTTACTGGCCGAAGTTGAGTCTAGAAACTATTTTGTAGTTATTAAGGAAAAATCGGAGAGTAAGAACTCTTTCTTTTTCTTCTTACCCCACCCTCCCACCCCTTTTCCGTGAGGAAGTGAAACGTTGTTTTCTCTCTGCAACTTATCCCCTTTCAAAACAAATCTAGGTTCTCATTTACATGAGGCTCCGATTCCTCTATAATTCTTTGCTAGCGACGAGAAGGGTTGGCGTACGTTGAGAACACTGAGCCGCCACTTGGGGTTGACAGCTCCACCTTGCTTACGGCGTACCTTAGGTGAAACTCCTATATAGGGATGGTTGGCATCCTTCGGATGTGGTTCCTCCCCCTATAGGAGACCGCTTCGGCGGGCCGCTCGGGGCAGATGTCTCAACGTTCAGGTCTTCAACCACTCGTATATATTGTTGTGTGCTCGCTAGCAGATTATTATCTTTGATTCAGATGATCTCGGTTTGGGGATTCCAGTAGCACCTAGCTTTCCATCAAGCTTGAGTTTGCCTTAATCGGAGTTCATTTGCAGAAGTTGTGGAAATTCAGGGTTTGCCTATTTCTTTGGAGTTCATCTGTTGTGTGGCCTAGGCTCCCTGGTTCTGCCAGGGCGATAGTACCGCTCTTGGAGCGGTAGTACTGCGCCACGGTAGTACCGTGGGCGAGTACCGCACTCACTACCGTAAGTCCACTGGACTTTGCGGTATTGGGCACGGTACTGGCCCCCGGTAGTACCGTGGGGCGGTAGTACCGCTCCCAGCGCGGTAGTACCGTGCCACGGTCGTACCGTGGGCAAGTACCGCACTCATTACCGTAAGTCCACTAGACTCTGCGGTAGTGGGCACGGTACTGGGCTTTGGTAGTACCGTGGGGCGGTAGTACCGCTCCCGGTGCGGTAGTACCGCTCTTCGAGCGGTAGTACCGTGGTTGGTGGGCTGCCAACGGTTCCCAACGGCTGGATTCGTAGGGGACTATAAAATGGGGTCTTCTTCTTCCTTTGTCCCCACCAGTTTTGTGCAAGTTCTCCCCCCCATTGTTGACCTCTTTGAGCTTGCTTACTCTCTTCCCCTCCTATGATTCTTGCTCCTTTTTTGAGGGAAAAGAGAGAGGAGGTCTAGATCCACATCTCCACCAAGCCATCTCTCCTCTAAGTGAGGGGAACCTTGTGGATCTAGATCTTGGAGTTCTTGGTGTTCTCCTTGTTCTTCCTCTCATATTCCTCCATAGCTTTTGTTGCTTTGGTGGGATTTGAGAGTTGGGGACTTGAGCACTTCGTGTGCTCTTGCCAGTGCATTTTGTGCATCGGTTTGAGTTCTCTCCGAGGATTCTTTGGAGTGAGTGAAGTTGTGAAGATAGCTACTCTTGAGTGCATTGACACTCTAGAGCTTGTTCCTCGTGGGTGCGTTGGCACCTAGAGGCTTGTTGTTACGGAGCTCAATCATTGTGGTGGAAAGCTTCGGGACGCTACCGGAGCCTCCAATTCGGTTGTGGAGATTGCCCCGAGCATTTTTACGGGTTTGGTGACCGCCCTCAAGTGTCCTAATAGTGGAATCACAACATCTTGCATTGGTAAGAGCGTGAGGAGAAATAGGGTGGCCCTCGTTGGCTTCGTGTGAGCATTGTGCTCCTCACCCTCTCCAAACGGAGACGTACTTCTCACAAGAGAATGAACTTCGGTAACAAATCCTTGTCTCCATCAGCTCCACTTGCGGTTATCTCTACCTTTACTTTGAGCAAGCTTATTACATTGTTTATCTTGTGCTTGCTCATATTATTGTACATTGCTTGTCCCATAGGTTGTTCTTCTAGACAACCTATTTACTTGTGCACCTACTTTGTGATAGCCATAGTGCTCTTGTCATATATCTTGCTATCACATAGTTGTTTATCTTGCTTAGTATAAGTTGTTGGTGCACATAGTTGAGCCTAGCTTATTTAGGTTTCTTGCTTGGCAAATTAAACATTAAGTTTTATTACGCATTTGTTCAAGACAAAACCGTAATTATTTTAAACGCCTATTCACCCCCATCTAGGCGACATCCATGTCCTTTCAATTGGTACTTCTTTTATCCTTCCCTGGATCTCAGAAATATCTCCATTAGCATGTTCATGACATGATGATAATTTGTCCATGTTAAATTTTAAAGAATCATAAACAACTTTTGGCATAGTAGAAACCATAGATCCAATGTCACACAAGGCAAGGAAGTCTTGGTTAGAGATGCTAATTCTAACAAAGGGTTCCCAGTCACCATCTATCTCATAAACATCTTTCTTATTTTGCTGGGGTTTCTTTGCCTTTTTCTAGTCTAGAGCATCCAATCTTTTTTCAATAGTAGCAAGTCTATCTATAACAGTATCAAAACTATGATAATAAACAAAATAACTAGATAGACCATGTATAATTTCAAGACCTCTAGCTTCATCACAAGCTAAGAAATCCCCTTCAGCTATAATATCAAGAGAGTGCTTGCACCATCTAAAAAGACCATGGTAAAAAATTCTAAACACAATTTTAACAGGTATCCAAGGCATAACTCTCCTATGTGCATCAGAAATTCTATCCCAAGCCTTCTTCATATTTTCTCCATCCCTTTGATGGAAGTCTAAGACCTCAGACTCCCTCAAGGCACCAAATCCTAACATGCTTGACTCAACAGAAAGGATAACTAAAGGCAAGATAACTATTTTTTTGATTTTTGATAAAAGACACTAAAGCAAAAACTGAAAGGTAAACTAACAAGACTAAAAAGCAAAGATAAAAGATAGTGTGCAACTCCCCTATCTTGAAGAGTGGAGTCCCCGGCAACGGCGCCAGAAATTTGCTTGATACACGAGATAACTTCTCGCCCCCGTTGGTTACCCCAAGTGGAAGGTGAGATGTAGATAGCGGCAAATTTCCCTTAGCAAAGATGCTAAGGTTTAGATTGTCTCCAGTAGGACTCCAAGGTCGACAAGTAGGTGGTTCTGCAAGTGAGGCGCTTTTTTATGATAATCACTTGCTTTGCCTGGACCTGCACACAGAACAGATAGCTTTGCTCCCAACGAGTACAGAGGAGTTGTCAATTCCTCCGGCCTTGTTGTTTACAAAGGATAAAACGCACGGGATAATAGTGATAGTGATAGCAACTGAAAAGTAAATATTGAAAGTAAATTGATAGTGTAAACAGTGGTGGAAGTATGGATCGGGATCTCATGATGTTCACTAGTGATGTCTCTCTCCCAAAAGACGATAAAATAGCCATGCGAGGTAAACAAATTACAGCTGGGCAATTGACAGGATTATGTGCGCAAACCAATGCTAATTATGAAAAATAGAAAGGAAGAGGCTCAAAAGCATGGGCGGTACGCCAAGACAAGTAGACCGAAATCCATCTGCATCTACCCACTAATCATCCACCTTGAGATATCTATCCAGAACATCTCGCTGGTATTAAGTTGCGAATCCCACCCAAAGTGTAAACTCAAAGCAACGGACAACTGCATTAAAGAACTTTGCGTAAAGTAAACAATCCTTGCACCCGCAAGTACAAGCACCGTTGTTTTCCCCCTTGTGGCAACAACACATCCCCTAGAATCATGTTTCTGTCACTCAAGATAGTCATCGGGGGGGGGGGGGGGGCAAGAACCCACAATCATGCATAACGCTCCCTCTTGGAGTCACTACCTTTGGCCAAAGCAATAAACAGCAACGGAGAACATGCAAGAGTTAATCAAGAACATAAATATAAAAGAAGAGAATCAAATATATAACTCAATCACAATCTAAACATAATCTCATAATCCATCGGATCCTAGCAAACTCAGCATACCAACAGCAGAAAGATTACATATGTTCCTCGATCATGTAGGTCAGCTCACGAGGTCTAATCCATGAAGAACAAAGAGGGGAGGAGAACATCACATAGCTACTGATCATGGACCCATGGTCCAAGGTGGACTACTCACGGTTCATCCGGGAAGCATCCATGGTGGTGGAGAAGCTCCCGGAGGTGATTCCTCCCTCCGATAGGATGCCGGGAAGAGGTCTTCTGGTGCTCCCGATCTTGGAAGCGCGGCGGCGGCGAAACAGAGGAGAGATCGCGAAAAAGGGTTCTGTCCTCGAGGGTTTCTCGTCACGGGGAATAAATAGGAGAAAGGGGGCAGCCAGAGGTGGGCCAGGGGCTCCAGGCACCCCCCTGGCGCGGCTTGGGGACTGGCCGCGCCCTCTGGCCGCCTGGGGGGCCCCTGGCTCCCCTCTGGCCCCTCCTGGGCTCTTCGCGAAGCTTCCGGTACGCTGATTTTTCCTATATTTTTTCCGGATTTTTTCTGGTACTTTTAATAAGGGGGAAACCTGAAATAGAAAAACTGCAGAAAACAGGAACTGGCACTGTGGTGCACTGAGTTAATAGGTTAGTCCAAATATGATCAAAAGTGTATGGAATTTCATCAATATCATAGCAATATCACACAAAAGAGGCATGGAACAAGCAGAAATTATAGATACGTTTTGGACGTATCAGTTAGTACCCTTAATAAATAATTTTTCCTCACTGGATATAAAGATATTCTTGAAGAGCTACTATTTCTCAAGATTGCCAAAAGGTTTTGCAAATAAAAAGCAAGCTTAAGGTTTGCAAAAGTTAGGAGAGACAAAACGTGGCAGAATCTGTGAAAAACAGAACAACAGGTAGTAATGAACTTTTTAGGGGCACTTCTCCAACTTAAATAAAAAAACTCATAACATACGAAAGTTCCGTGATTGTATAGAGCATGCTGTGTAAACAATTCAGCTCAAAAAGATGAACTGGTGATTTGATCCGATTTTATGGACATCATGTCACAACTTTCGCTTCCCTTGTCATATGAGGCTATAAATTGGCACAAATCTTGAAAATAAAGATACAATGATGTTTCTACAGTAGTAACAATCATCAAGACCACTAAGAACAGAAGTAAAAACATCTTGGGTTGCCTCCCAACAAGCGCTTTCTTTTACGCCTTTAAGCTAGGCATAAGGATTATAAAAGATGCTCTCATAAGAATAAGAATTTGAAGCAAAATAGAGCATCAAGAAGCAAATATGAAACACATTTAAGCCTAACGCACTTCCTTTGCATAGGAATCTCATAACAAAATAAATCAAAGAAGCACAAAGTGACATGCACAGGAAAGTGGATCAAGAACAACTTCAAAAAATTTAACATGAAGAGAGGTGTTTTTGTAATATGAAAGTTTCTACAACCAAGCTTGCCTCTCTCAAAGTAATTTTCAGTAGCATCATGAACAACATCAAGAATATAACTATCACATAAATCATGTTGTTCATGACCTAAAAGCACACGTGTATAGTTTTCAACACGGTCTTTAGGAACATAAGATAAATGCAACCCATCACATTGAGCCTTAATAAGAGCACAATTCTCCGGAATATGAGTTGGAGATTTCAAAAGGATAATAGGACAATCAAGTTTGAGTGCAATAGCAAGAATTTCATGCTTAACATAAGGAACTATAGAAATTTCATCTCCGTAAGCATCATCCATAGTGGCATCACGACCATAAGCATAGAAGGCATCAACTTCATCAAAAAGGGATATTTCAAAAGAATCCATAGGATCATAACACTCATATAAGGTAATTCTCACAGAGTTACTCTCATTAGAAGGTAGACATGGATGGCTCGGTTCTTCCTCCTCATGTTTGTCACTCTCCTCCTCTTTTTCATCCAAGGAGCTTTTAGGTTCAGCAATTTCTTCTTCCATAGAATCCTGCAAAACATTAGTCTCTTCCTTTGGGGGAGAGATTCTCTCGAGATGACCAGTAATATAATAATTTGCATCATAATTTTCCAAACAACAGTTAAGTATAGCAAGACTCTCAGATTTGTAAGAGGCATCATCAATATTTTTAAGAAGAGAAGTAATTTCATAGGCACCCTTATAAGCAACAAATTCTTCTATTTCCTCTGCATCATAAAAATCGTAGTTTCTCTTAGCATAAGAAGCTAAGGTTTCATCATCATTGTACTCACATTGGAAAGCAAGGTGTTTATGTTTCATAAAGCAACAAGATTAATCCCTACAGAAAGATATATTATATATTGAGTACAAGTTTCTAGCATACTCATACAACTGATGTATTTGTTTCCATAAGTGCATCCCCTTTTGAGTCAAGCCGTGTTCCTTGTACCACTTTTGTTGATCCTTAGTGAATCCTCCATGCCAATAAGATCTGGTTTCAAAGAAGTCTGACATTGATTGGCAAGTAAGGAACTAGACATACTATATATTATTAATTTTTATTTTTGATAAAAGACACAAAGGTAAAAACTGAAATGCAAACAAACAAGACTAAAAAGAAAAGGTAAAAGATAGTTTGTAACTCCCCTATCTTATCACTCGGAGTCCCCAGCAACGGCGCCAGAAATTTGCTTGATGGCGTGGAAGTGGTAATGGCTTCTCTCCCTTCGTTGGTTACCCCAAGTGGAAGGTGAGATGTAGGATAGCAACAAATTCCCCTCGGTGAAGATACCGAGGTTGAGTATCGTCCAGAAGGACTCCGGCAATGATAAGTAGGTGGCAAGTAAGCAATAGCACCGTTCATGACAAATGTTGCTTCCTTGACCTGGACCTGCACACAATACAATTAACTTTGCTCCCGACGAAGTTCAGAGAGGTTGTCAATCTCTCCGGTCTTGTTGTTTATAAAGGGTCAACCACACAAGGGATAATGATAATGATAATGATAATAGCAGCTGGAAGTAAATGCGAGAAAATAAATGAGCTTGAAAACAATGATGAGAATATGGACCGGGGTCCCATGATGTCTCTCTCCCAAAGAAGATAAAACTGCTATGCGAGGTACACAAATTACAGCTGGGCAATTGACAGGATTATAAACGCATCGCAATGTTAACTATGCTACAAAAGAAAGGAAGAGGCTCATAAGCATGGGCAGTACGCCAAAATAAGTAGAGAAAAATCCATCTGCATCTACTACTAATCGTCCACGTTGAGATATCTATCCAGAACATGTCGCTGGTAATAAGTTGTGAGCCCCACCAAAAGCAACAGAAAACTGCATTAAAAAGAACTTTGCGTAAATTAAACAATCCTTGCAACCGCGGTTACAAGTAACATTGTTTTCCCCCTTGTGGCCACAGCACATCCCCTAGACTCATGTTCCTGTCACTCAAGCTAGTCATCAGGGGGCATGAACCAACAATCGAGCATAACGTTCCCTCTTGGGGTCACTATCTACTACTTGGCCAAAGCAATAAACAACAACGGAGAACATGCAAGAATTACTGAAGAACATAAATATAAAAGATAAGAACCTAATATATTACTCAATCACAAACTGAACATAGTCTCATAATCTATCGGATCCCATCAAACTCAGCATAGCAAAAGCATAAGAATTACATAAGTGCCTCGATCATGTAGGGAAGCTCACGATCTAAACCTTGAAGAACAAAGAGGGGAGGAGAACATCACATAACTACTGATCACGGACCCATGGTCCAAGGTAGACTACTCACGGCACATCCAGGAAGCGTCCATGGTGGAGGGGAAGCTCCCGGAGTTCGATCCTCCCTCCGGCAGGGTGCCGGGAAGGGTCCTGACGGTGCTCCCGATCTTGGAAGCGCGGAGGCGGCGGAACAGAGGCGAGATTGCGAAATAGGGTTCTGTCTTCGGAAGTTTCCCATGACGGAGAATAAATAGGCGAAGGGGGCAGCCAGGGGGCCACCAGAGGTCCAGGCGCCCCCCTGGCGCGGCCAGGCCCCTAGGCGCCTGGACCTCCTTCGGGCTTCTGGAGTCTTCCGACACACTGATTTTTATCTGAATTTTCCCGGATTTTTGGAGCACTTTATATATGGGGAAAAACTGAAATAGAAAAACAGTAGAAAACAGGAACTGGCACTGGGGTGCACTGAGTTAGTAGGTTAGTCCAAATATGATCAAAAGTGTATGAAAGTGTATCTAGATCATAGCAATATCACACAAAACATGCATGGAGCGAGCAGAAATTATCGATACATTTGAGACGTATCAGCCACTGATAGTCGGGCCCCACTGGTCTGGCTGACCAGTCAAAGCCCCTTGACGTCATGCTGATGCCAGCCTGACGCAGTAAATCCTTTTTCCATTTTCAAAGAAATCCAGAAAATTCCAGAAAATGCTTTAAACTCTGAAATTCAATAACTAATTCATTTTAACTCCAAATTGGACATATAATATATGTAAAATTACCAGAAAATGCAAGGATTCTGAATATGCACTTTGTTTTCATGTTTGCCCATTTTAAAATGGGGGAACATAAGCAAATGTGTATATGGAACCCTTTGAAATTCAAATTTGAAGTGAATTTGCAAAACCCAATGCAATACACTCCATTTAAATAGGATGTTCAACACATCAGCACCATGAACCTCATGCTAGAAAATCATATCATGTGATTGTGCATTGTCAATTATATTGATTGCTTGTTTGTGTTGTTTGCTATCGAAATAGGTGGAGCCGGAACCCGAGATCACCCCCTTCGTTGAAGATACCCCGTACGACCCTTGTCAGCAGGGCAAGCAAACCCCCATTGATCATGTCGATAAAATCCCACTTCCCTCTCATACTCGCTTATGCATTGTTTAGGATGTTTACGATGATGCATTTCTACCGCACAGTTGAACCCAATCCTTTGCATGACCTATCATCTTGTCACAGTAGTAAGCAAAACCACAATCCTAGCAGATGTAGGAGTTGATTGATATCATGTGGACCCTGCAACTGTTACTGCTTATTGCATGCTTAGAGTTACAATGAGCTTACTCTTTTTTGAGTCGGGATGGTAATGATCATGATGATGAGGGTGGAAATGTGTTGGTGAACTTGACCTAAACAAGGTGAACGATGAGAGGCTGTGTAGGAGTACACAGTGGGTTGTCTTGGTTAACACCGCCTTAAGCCCGAGTTCTTGTGTGGTGATCCAAGACATAGAGTGCAACCACACATTGGGCTCACTGACCCCTCTCGACCTAGTACCTCACTCCGTTTCGAACCCAAGAACTCACATTAGTTCGCAAGCTCTGGTAGGGCTGTGGCACGGTCTGCGAAGTGGAAGAACGGCTACTCAGACCGGCTTAGGACCATGCACACATCATTTGAGTCCGTACTGGAACCTCGGCCGGACCTCCTTACGGACCCCCCTCAGATAGGCGACTCTTTGGAGTAGATCAGAGCTGTGGGCGAAGTGTTGTGGTGAACATCCTCGCCGGCACCCCTTGAATGGTTTCGAGACCTGGCGGTAACTGATGGTCATGTGTGTGTAGTAGTACACCCCTGCAGGGTTAACAAAACTATTCGAATAGCCGCGTCTGCGGTTATGGACTACTTGGAAAGTTGTGCTTGATTATTAGACAACTTCAACGGATACTTTAAAACTTCCAAGATAAGTGTGAGTGCTATGGTTTTATTTCTCGTGGGAAGTCGAGGAAGGATCCATAGTGGTGTAATTGTTTGGGAGACTTGGATAGTGGACTCGTGTACGCTTCTTACCTCATTCTGGTATTCGTAGTACAGGACTAGCCAAGTCAAAGATGACACTTCTGCATTGAAACCCCACCTCCCTTTGCATTGAAACTTGAGCATGAGTAGTATAGTTCCTATGTAAGTATTGCTGAGTACGACTTTGTACTCATGTTTGCTTATTTATGTTTTTAGATGAATCCACTGACCCCGATGGTGGCTTCTTCTTGGAGCTCGACGAATGATCAAGCTAGTGTAGTCCCAAACAGTGGTCTGGTCCCTCGTGGAAGGGCTTGTTTATAAAAAAGGCTTCTCTAAGCCATTTGTTAAACTTGTCTGTACTCAGACCTACGTTGCTTCCGTTTGAATGATGTAATGTTGGATCACAGTCTTGTGATCTCTGTGTGTACTCTATATATAAGTCAATAAAGTGGTAAACTTTGTAGAGTTCATGCAATGTGTACCTGCTGTTTACACTGGACATGTATGTTGCGTGTATGATTATATCGTGCATGTCTTAGTGTGGGGTTAGATAGCTTAGTTGTGTTCTTGACGGCGGTCTTTTATACACCAAGTGGCCCTTAGATGTGCACAGCTTAGGGCATCGTGATGCGATTGCTCATGACTCTGTCACGTGGCACACTTAGTTGTATAATTGAGCCCTCCCGAGGCCCTGACTAAGTGATCGGGCTGGAGTCTGTTTATGTAAGTGTTATAATTCAATCGATAATGTGGTTGAGGAGACTTGTCTATGAGTATGGGATTTCACCACCCATAATCATTTAGACTTGTGAGCGGACTATGAGGACCCATCTCAGTTGATCATCCGACCTGGATGGGATGCCCCTCACGTTCGATGCTTTCCGAAAGTGTTCTGTGATTGGCCTTGTCTGCTTAGACAAGTGGGTACGACTCTCGGCTCTCCATATGATTGTGTTGTAACAGGAATTACATATGCATATTCCGGGTCCCGACAAACTTGGTATCAGAGCAGGACTGTCTGTAGGATTATCAAACCCTTGGTCGAAGTCGAGTCTAGAATTCTTTAGTATATAGTTACTTTGGGTATAAGGGAACAACGTAAGACTTCTTTTTTCTCCTTACCCTCATCAATATGAGTTTTGAGTCACCCTCATGTTTTCTACGGGAAGATAGGACTAGGCTCATCTATGTCTTACTAGCACATCTCGTTGATTGCTTACTTTTAGCCGTAGGAAAGTTGTGTTCGGTTGTCTAGAGTTATTGTGCTTCCAGTTTTGGACTTCCTAGTATAATTGCTATTCCAATGATGTGAGAATTTCCATTTCTCTTACAATTACAGCCGTTATGTTGTCTGAGTTATTCCAGTTATCCTCACAATCTGATGCATTTGCAAAATCATTCAACATCATTTGACATTGATCTTATCCCTCAGGATGTCTCAAGGAACCCGTGGCCATCTTGGTCGTGCCTAAGCTCGTGGGAATGATACGGAGGAAGGCAATCTTCCACCGTCACCCACGATGGCTCAGGTTCTCATGGAGGTGGAAAGAAACCGGAGGGATTCTCATGAGTTGTTGGAGGTCATTGCTCGGAACACTGCCCAGTAGCGGAATGAGCTTGTGCCGTTGAATGACTTCATCCAGCTTCATCCCCCAGTTTTAAGCTGTTCCATTGAGCCCCTTGACGCCGATGACTGGCTTCGCAGCATCAAGAGAAAGCTCCATTCTAGACATGTTGCATATGGTGACAGAGTTAACTATGCCACCTACCACCTTGAGGGTGCATCTAGCTCTTGGTGGGAGAACTTCCTGAACATGCGTCCAGCTGGACAGTTGACATCTTGGAGTGAGTTCTGTGACGCTTTTCGGGAGCATCACATTCCTAAGGGACTCATGGATCGCAAGAGAGAGGAGTTCTGCAATCTCACCCTAGGAAGGAGGTCTATTGATGAGTTTATTCGGGAGTTCAACCGTCTTGCCCGCTATGCTCCCGAAGAGGTCTCACCGACTCCAAGAAGCAAGAGAGGTTCCGCAAGGGACTCAATTCTGGACACCGTCGTTGATACATCCCAAACGTATCTATAATTTCTGCTTGCTCCATGCATGATTTGTGTGACTTTGCCATGTTTTTCTTGAACTTTCATACACTTTTGATCATATTTGGACTAACCTATTAACTCAGTGCACCCAGTTGACAGTTCCTGTTTTCTGCTGTTTTGGTATTTCCGGTTTTCCGGCCATTAAAAGTGCCAAATAAATTCTGTAAAAATTATATAAAAAATCAGCGTCGCGGAAGCTTCCTGAATAACCAAGGAAGGAAGGGAGTGGACCCACCAGGGCCCCAGGAGGGTCCCTGGCGCGGCCCCACCCTAGGGCGCGCCAGGAGGCCTCTTGGCTACCCTGTGCCCCCTCGGTGCCCCCTTTGGCCTATATTTAGCCCCCGCGGAGGAAACCCCTAATATCGATATGCTATTCCCGTTCTCCTCTCTGTACCGCTGCTGCCACCGTTTGGGCTGCTAGGAGAAGCTGCCCCGGCACCCTGCCGAAAGGAGGAACCCCCTCCGGGAGACCATGCATTAACATGGACGCCTCCCGTATGTACCGTGAGTAGTCCAACTTGGACCATGGGTCCATGACCAGTAGCTATGTGATGTTCTCCTCCCCTCTTTGTGCTTCCACTTTCGAGACCTCGTGAGCTGCCTCACATGATCGAGGCACCTTTGTAATTTTCTGTGTTGCTATGCTGAGTTTGCTGGGATCTGATGGATTATGAGATTATGTTCAGATTGTGATGAGTAATATATTTGGTTCTATTTTATATTTATGTTCTTGAGTAAATTCTTGCATGTTCTCCGTTGCCTTATTTTTCTTTGGCCAAGTAATTTGTTGCAACTCCAAGAGGGAGCGTTATGCTTGATTGTGGGTTCATCCCCTTGATGTCTAGCTTGAGTGACAGAAACATGAGACTGGGGGATGTGCTATTGCCACCAGGGATAAAACAACGGTGCTTGTACTTGCGGGTGCAAGGATTGTTTACTTTATGCAAAGTTCTTTTAAAACAGTTGTCTGTTGCTTTAAGTTTACACTTTGGGTGGGATTCGCAACTTAATACCAACGAGATGTTCTGGATACATATCTCAAGGTGGATGATTCGTAGTAGATGCAGATGGATTTCAGTCTACTTACCTTGGCGTACTGCCCATTGCTTTTGAGCCTCTTCCTTTCTTTTATAGCATAGTTAGCATTGCGGTGCGTTTATAATCCTGTCAATTGCCCAGCTGTGATTTGTTTACCTCGCTAGCACTTTTATCGTGTTTTGGGAGTGAGACATCACTAGTGAACGTCATGGGACCTCGGTCCATATTTCCACCATTGTTTACACCTTCAATTTACTTTCAGTTCTTACTTTCAGTTGTTATTATCATTATCATTATCTCTTGCGTTGATCCTTTGTAAACAGCAAGGCCGGAGGAATTGAAAAATCCTCTGTACTCGTTGGGAGCAAAGTTACTTGTTGTGTGTGCAGGTCCACGTCAAGCGCCCGGACACCTTCTTGTATCTCTTGGAGTCCTACTGGTTCGATAACCTTGGTATCTTTACCGATGGAAATTTGCTGCTACGATACATCTCACCTTCCACTTGGGGTAACCAACGTGAAGTGAGAGAACTATCTTCCTCACCGTATCAAGCTAATTTCCGACGCCGTTGCCGGGGACTCCAATCTACAATATAGGGAAGTTGCACACTATCTTTTATCTCTGCTTTTTAGTCTTGTTAGTTTACCTTTCAGTTTTTATCTTAGTGTGCTTTATCAAAAATCCAAAAAAATAAATAGTATGTCTAGTTCCTTACTTTCCAATCAAGGTCTGACTTCTTTGAAACCAGATCTTATTGGCATGGAGGATTCACTGAGGATCAACAAAAGTGGTACAAGGAACACCGCTTGTCTCAAAAGGGGATACACTTATGGAAACAAATACATCAGTTGTATGAGTATGCTAGAAACTTGTGCTCAATATATAATATATCTTTCTGCAGGGATGAATCTTGTTGCTTTATGAGGCACAAACACCTTGCTTTCCAATGTGAGTACAATGCTGATGAAACCTTAGCTTCTTATGCTAAGAGAAACTAAGATTTTTATGATGCACAGGAAATAGAAGAATTTATTGCTTATAAGGGTGCCTATGAAATTACTTCTCTTCTTAAAAATATCGATGATGCCCCTTACAAATCTGAGAGTCTTGCTATACTTAACTATTGTTTTGAAAATTACGATGCAAATTATTATATTATTGATCATCTTGAGAGAATCTCTCCCCCAAAGGAAGAGACTAATGATTTTCAGGACTCTATGAAAGAATAAATTGGTGAACCTGAAAGATCCTTGGATGAAAAAGAGGAGGAGAGTGATGAACAAAAGGAGGAAGAATGGAGCCATCCACGTCTACCTTCTAATGAGAGTAACTCTTTGACTCTTACCTTATATGAGTGTTATGATCCCATGGATTCTTTTGTAATATTCATTTTTGATGAAGTTGATGCCTTCTATGCTTATGGCCGTGATGCCACTATGGATGATGCTTACGGAGATGAACTTGCTATAGTTCCTCATGTTAAGAATGATTTTTTTTCTATTGCACCCACACTTTATTGTCCTATTATCCTTTTGAAATCTCCAACTCATATTCTTGAGAATTGTGCTCTTATCAAGGCTCAATGTGATGGGTTGCATTTACCTTATAATCCTAAAGACCGTGTTGAAAACTATACACGTGTGCTTGTAGGTCATGGACAATATGATTTATGTGATAGTTATATTCTTGAAGTTGTTCATGATACTACTGAAAATTACTTTGAGAGAGGAAAGTTTGGTTGTAGAAACTTCCATGTTACAAAAACACCTCTCTTTTTGTTGAAAGTTTTGAAGTTGTTCTTGTTCCACCTTCCTATGCATGTCACTTTGAGATTCTTTGATTTATTTTCTTACAAGATGCCTATGCATAGGAAGTGGGTTAGGCTTAAATGTGTTTCATATTTGCTTCTTGATGCTATCTTTTGCTTCAAATCCTTATTCTTATGAGAGCACCTTTTAAATTCTTCATGCCTAGCTTAAAGGCGTAAAAGAAAGCGCTTGTTGGGAGGCAACCCAAGATATTTTTTCTTATATTTTTAGCGGTCTTGATGATTTTTTACTACTGTAGCAACATCATTGTATCTTTATTTTCAAGCTTTGTGCCAAATATAGCCCCATATGGCAAGGGAAGTGAAAGTTGTGACATGCTATCCAGAAAACAGATTCTGTCCTCATGAAGGGAAAAATCATAGAAAAAACACCAGTTCATCTTTTTGAGCTGAATTTTTTACGCAGCGTGCTCTATACAATCACGGAACTTCCGTATGTTCTGAGTTCTTTTATTTGAGTTGCATAAGTGACCATAAAAAAATTCTTTACTACCTGTTGTTCTGTTTTTCACAGATTCTGCCACGTTTTGTCTCTCCTAACTTTTGCAAACCTTAAGCTTGATTTTTCTTTGCAAAAACCTTTTGGCAATCTTGAGAAACAGTAGCTATTCAATAGTATCTTTATTTCCAGTGGGGAAAAATTATTTTAATAGGGTACTAACCTCTCTAATCAGTTTACAATGAGTTATGTATGAAGGGAGTTTTTAAGTGTGCGATGGAAGATGATGAAAGAAATTCTGGAGTGTCAAGCGCTCAAGCTTGGGGATGCCCCATGCATCCCCAAAAAATATTCAAGGAGACTCAAGCGTCTAAGCTTGGGGATGCCCCCGTGCATCCCCTTGTCCATCAACAATTATCAGTTCGTCCCTCGTTGCACTATATTTTATCACTTCATGCGTTATGTGCTATGCTTGGAGCGTCTCACTCTTTACTTTTCTTAGGTTTGTTTTTTCTTTGTTTGCTGTAGTAACAAGTTAGACCCCAGCTTTATTTTGTGTGGGAGAGAAACACGCCCCGCTTGAACTAGAACTCCTCATAGGATTTGCATGCTTATTTTTCCTTAGTCGTGAGGTATTATTTTTCTTTTCTTAGCTGCTGCCCTGTTTAGTTGTAGTGCTTTAGTTTTATTCTAGAGATTTTCTTTTGTCTCAGTTGAACTTTCTATAGGTTGCATGTTTATCTTGTTTAGAGAGTTTTCCTGTTGCACTGAGTTTTGTGTCTTGACTAGAAAGTAGGTAGTTGAAGTTGCTATTCTCTTTGTAGTAGTAACTTGCAATAGTTTTGAGGTATTGATTAGAGTAATGTTTGAACTTATGGTGTCAAGAGCTCTAGCCTATTAGTGATAGATGTCATATTTTGGGAAATCCGTGTTTATTTTCGAAAACCAAAACCCCTGTTGAGAACTCTAGCTACTAGATGGATCACTAACCTCTGGAGGGCTTGAATATTAGAGAACACTCACGTACCATGAGTTGAGGATGCGCAAGGATAACCAAACCCCCATACACTCCTCCTCGGGGTACTTCTCTCTTTGTGAACCTTCTGATTAGATTGAGAGTTACCTATAATAAGTGCATGAGTTCTTCAGACTAATGTGAGTATTCGAAAGTTGACACTTCCACCTCCTCATATTTTGCTAGCCTCTCCTGTGTTGTGCATTGCCTTCTTCTCACTCCGAGTGTTGGCGTCCACCTTCGCCGGTACATCCAAACCCTTAGCATGATATGCTCTGTCATCATAAACCTCCTTATATCTTTCCTCAAAATAGCCACCATACCTACCTATCAAGGCATTTCCATATCCTTTCCGAGATACATTGCGATGCAACATCCACCTTCTCATGACTTGATCTTCATGTCATACATGCTACTTGTTTTATCGATGAGCCGCATGCTCGTTGGGCCTTGCCCTAATCATTGCTACATGATGCGCTTGCATATCCTGCTATCCTGGCAGAGGCATACATTTGCATCATGATAGTTACATATTCTTTATGTGAGACATTTTGTAAAGTGTGAAAGATCTCCTATATTCTTGTAAAATAGAGTGTTGACCCTAAAGTGAGGAAAAGATCCCAAAGAGGACAAAATCAAAAGATCCCAAAGAGGACATATGAGAGAAATAGAAAGAGCCATTGAGGCCACACAAAAAAATAAAAAAATAGAAAAAGAAAAATAAAAATAGAGAAGGGGCACGCTACTATTCCTTTTGAGAGATCCACAATAGCACTTCATCCTATATCCCTTGTACTCCATAGAGATCATCTTACATGCATATAGCTACGTGGGGATCCTTCACACTATTGAACTTGGATTGTATATTCCAATGATGAGACTCCTCAAACGAGCTCTAGGTCTTCTTGAGCAAGCAAGTTGGATGCACCCCCACTAGTTCCCTTGGAGAGATTTTAGCTCACATGTGCATTCGTTGCATGGCAATCCCTACTCCTCACATCATATCTATCATATGGCCTTCTCTCACCTATGATTGTCCTCATTGATGTGAGCCTTTCACACCTTTTTGTCTTCCTCCTCCACTTTCTTTCTATTTCGCCTTTTAGGTGTCAACTTTCTTGCTCACGCTCATCCATTGCATGAGTGCTCAAAATATCGAAAGGGAGTGGATCAGTTTGACTTGCACCCGACTAGTGGTCTGGGGACGAGTCAAGATAAGAATCCAAAGGAGACTAAGTGTGAAACTTTAGTAGATAGTAGTTCTCAACAAAAATACTTTTTCTTCTCATATTCGCTATCCCTTTTCTTGCACGCAAACACCATCTGGAGACATTCGAGTCACGGACAACGAGAGCTCTTGCACCCTTTGTTATTTTATTGCTTTTGTCAATGCTAATATAGACTCTTGCTTGTTAAGACTTGAATTGAATTGCATACTTTGATTGCTTTGCTTAAAAGTCCTTATATGGTTGTGTGACATGTCGCCACAGAAATTATGCTTGTTATCATTTACCTACTCGAGGACAAGCATGAATTAAGCTTGGGGATGTTGATACGTCCCAAACGTATCTATAATTTTTGCTTGCTACATGCATAATTTGTGTGACTTGCCATGTTTTTCTTGAACTTCCATACACTTTCGATCATATTTGGACTAACCTATTAACTCAGTGCACCCAGTTGCCAGTTCCTGTTTTCTGCTGTTTTTGTATTTCAGGTTTTCCGGCCATTAAAAGTGTCAAATAAATTCCGGAAAAATTATTTAAAAAATCAGCGTCGCGAAGCTTCCCGAATAACCAAGGAAGGGATGGAGTGGACCCACCAGGGCCCCAGGAGGGTCCCTGGCGCGGCCCCACCCTAGGGCGCGCCAAGAGGCCTCCTGGCTGCCATGTGGGCCCCCTCGGTGCCCCCTTTGGCCTATATTTAGCCCCCGCGCGGAGGAAACCCCTAATATCGATCTGCTATTCCCGTTCTCCTCTCTGTACCGCCACCGCCGCCGTTTCAAGATCGGGGCTGCTAGGAGAAGCTTCCTTGGCACCCTGCCGGAAGGAGGAACCCCCTCCGGGAGACCATCCATCACCATGGACGCCTCCCATATGTACCGTGTGTAGTCCCCCTTGGACAATGGGTCCATGACCAGTAGCTATGTGATGTTCTCCTCCCCTCTTTGTGCTTCCACTTCCAGGACCTCGTGAGCTGCCTCACATGATCGAGGCACCTTTGTAATTTTCTGTGTTGCTATGCTGAGTTTGCTGGGATCTGATGGATTATGATATTATGTTCAGATTGTGATGAGTAATATATTTGGTTCTCTTTTATATTTATGTTCTTGAGTAAATTCTTGCATGTTCTCCGTTGCCGTATTTTTCTTTGGCCAAGTATTTTTTTTGCAACTCCAAGAGGGAGCGTTATGCTTGATTGTGGCTTCATCCCCTTGATGTCTAGCTTGAGTGACAGAAACATGAGACTAGGGGATGTGTTGTTGCCACCAGGGATAAAACAATGGTACTTGTACTTGCGGGTGCAAGGATTGTTTACTTTACGCAAAGTTCTTTTAATGCAGTTCTCTGTTGCTTTGAGTTTACACTTTGGGTGGGATTCGCAACTTAATACCAACGAGATGTTCTGGATAGATATCTCAAGGTGGATGATTCGTAGTAGATGCAGATGGATTTCGGTCTACTTACCTTGGCGTACTGCCCATTTCTTTTGAGCATCTTCCTTTGTTTTATGGCATAGTTAGCATGGCGGTGCGTTTATAATCCTGTCAATTGCCCAGCTGTGATTTTTTTACCTCACTATCGTCTTTTGGGAGAGAGACATCACTAGTGAACATCATGGGACCTCGTTCCATATTTCCACCATTGTTTACACCTTCAATTTACTTTCATTTCTTACTTTCAGTTGCTATTACCATTATCATTATCTCTTGCGTTGATCCTTTGTAAACAACAAGGACGGAGGAATTGACAATTCCTCTGTACTCGTTGGGAGCAAAGTTACTTGTTGTGTGTGCAGGTCAACATCAAGAGCCGTGACACCTTCTTGTATCTCTTGGAGTCCTACTGGTTCGATAACCTTGGTATCTTTACCGAGGGAAATTTGTTGCTACGCTACATCTCACCTTCCACTTGGGGTAACCAACGTGAAGTGAGAGAACTATCTTTCTCACCATATCAAGCTAATTTTTGGCGCCGTTGCCGGGGACTCCAGTCTACAAGATAGGGGAGTTGCACACTATCTTTTATCTTTGCTTTTCAGTCTTGTTAGTTTACCTTTTAGTTTTTATCTTAGTGTCCTTTATCAAAAATCAAAAAAAATAAATAGTATGTCTAGTTCCTTACTTGCCAATCAAGGTCTGACTTCTTTGAAACCAGATCTTATTGGCATGGAGGATTCACTGAGGATCAACAAAAGTGGTACAAGGAACACCGCTTGTCTCAAAAGGGGATACACTTATGGAAACAAATACATCAGTTGTATGAGTATGCTAGAAACTTGTGCTCAATATATAATATATCTTTCTGCAGGGATGAATCTTGTTGCTTTATGAGGCACAAACACCTTGCTTTCCTATGTGAGTACAATGCTGATGAAACCTTGTCTTCTTATGCTAAGAGAAACTATGATTTTTATGATGCAGAGGAAATAGAAGAATTTGTTGCTTATAAGGGTGCCTATGAAATTACTTCTCTTCTTAAAAATATCGATGATGCCCCTTACAAATCTGAGAGTCTTGCTATACTTAACTATTGTTTGGAAAATTACGATGCAAATTATTATATTACTGATCATCTTGAGAGAATCTCTCCCCCAAAGGAAGAGACTAATGATTTGCAGGACTCTATGAAAGAATAAATTGGTGAACCTGAAAGCTCCTTGGATGAAAAAGAGGAGGAGAGTGATGAACAAAAGGAGGAAGAATGGAGCCATCCACGTCTACCTTCTAATGAGAGTAACTCTTTGACTCTTACCTTATATGAGTGTTATGATCCCATGGATTCTTTTGAAATATTCATTTTTGATGAAGTTGATGCCTTCTATGCTTATGGTCGTGATGCCACTATGGATGATGCTTACGGAGATGAACTTGCTATTGTTCCTCATGTTAAGCATGATTTTTTTTCTATTGCACCCACACTTGATTGTCCTATTATCCTGTTGAAATCTCCAACTCATATTCCGGAGAATTGTGCTCTTATCAAGGCTCAATGTGATGGGTTGCATTTACCTTATAATCCTAAAGACCGTGTTGAAAACTATACACGTGTGCTTGTAGGTCATGGACAATGTGATTTATGTGATATTTATATTCTTGAAGTTGTTCATGATACTACTCAAAATTACTTTGAGAGAGGAAAGTTTGGTTGTAGAAACTTCCATGTTACAAAAACACCTCTCTTTTTGTTGAAAGTTTTGAAGTTGTTCTTGTTCCACCTTCCTATGCATGTCACTTTGAGCTTCTTTGATTTATTTTCTTACAAGATGCCTATGCATAGGAAGTGGGTTAGGCTTAAATGGGTTTCATATTTGCTTCTTGATGCTCTATTTTGCTTCAAATCCTTATTCTTATGAGAGCACCTTTTAAAATCTTCATGTCTAGCTTAAAGGCGTAAAAGAAAGCGCTTGTTGGGAGGCAACCCAAGATGTTTTTTCTTCTATTTTTAGCGGTATTGATGATTGTTAATATTGTAGCAACATCATTGTATCTTTATTTTCAAGCTTTGTGCCAAATATAGCCTCATATGGCAAGGGAAGTGAAAGTTGTGACATGCTGTCCAGAAAATAGATTCTGACCTCGTGACGGGAAAAATCATAGAAAATCACCAGTTCATCTTTTTGAGCTGAATTTTTTACACAGAGTTCTCTATACAATCACGAAACTTCCGTGTGTTCTGAGTTTTTTATTTGAGTTGTAGAAGTGCCCTAAAAGTTTTTTTACTACCTGTTGTTCTGTTTTTCACAGATTGTGCCACGTTTTGTCTCTCCTAACTTTTGCAAACCTTAAGCTTGCTTTTTCTTTGCAAAAACCTTTTGGAAATCTTGAGAAACAGTAGATCTTCATGAATATCTTTATTTCCAGTGGGGGAAAATTATTTTAATAGTGTACTAACCTCTCTAATTAGTTTACAATGAGTTATGTATGAAGGGAGTTTTCAAGTGTGCGATGGAAGATGATGAAAGAAGATTATGGAGTGTCAAGCGCTCAAGCTTGGGGATGCCCCATGCATCCCCATAAAATATTCAAGGATACTCAAGCGTCTAAGCTTGGGGATGCCCCCGTGCATCCCCTTGTCCATCAACAATTATCAGTTCGTCCCTCGTTGCACTATATTTTTATCACTTCATGTGTTATGTGCTATGCTTGGAGCGTCTCGCTCTTTACTTTTCTTAGGTTTGTTTTTGCTTTGTTTGCTGTAGTAACAAGTTGGACCCCAGATTTCTTGTGTGAGAGAAAAACACGCCCCACTTGAACTAGAACTCCTCATAGGATTTGCATGCTTATTTTTCCTTAGCTGTGAGTTGTTATTTTTCTTTTCTTAGCCGCTGCCATGTTCAGTTGTAGTGCTTTAGTTTTCTTCTAGAGCTTTTCTTTTATCTCAGTTGAACTTTCTATAGGTTGCATGTTTATCTTTTTAGAGGTTTGCCTGTTGCACTGAGTTTTGTGTCTTGACTAGAAAGTAGGTAGTTGAAGTTGCTATTCTCTTTGTAGTAGTAACTTGCAATAGTTTTGAGGTATTGATTAGAGTAATGTTTGAACTTATGGTGTCAAGAGCTCTAGCCTATTAGTGATAGATGTCGTATTTTGGGCAATCCGTGTTTATTTTCGAAAACCAAAACCCCTGTTGAGAACTCTAGCTACTAGATGGATCACTAACCTCTGGAGGGTTCGAATATTAGAGAACACTCATGTACCATGAGTCGAGGATGCGCAAGGATAACCAAACCCCCATACACTCCTCCTCGGGGTACTTGTCTCTTTGTGAACCTCCTGGTTAGATTGAGAGTTACCGATGATAAGTGCATGAGTTCTTCAGACTAATGTGAGTATTTGAAAGTTGACACTTCCACCTCCTCATATTTTGCTAGCCTCTCCTGTGCCGTGCATTGCCTTCTTCTCACTCCGAGAGTTGGCGTCCACCTTCGCCGGTACATCCAAACCCTTGGCATGATATGCTCTGTCATCATAAACCTCCTTATATCTCTCCTCGAAATGCTGTCCTTGATTATAAAGCCAAGTCGGTTAAACTTACCCATCCTTCAGGCCAGACAATTGACTACACCTCACCCAGTTCTAGAACGCAGTTGCATACTTTGAATGTGCTTCCCCTTCCCGACCTTGAAGATATTCTGGTGGTTCGTGACTTACCCAGATGTCTTTCCTGAAGAGTATTCGGGAATGCCACCCGACAGATGTGTAGAATTCATTGTAGATCTTATGCCAGACACCGCCCCAATTTCCAAACGCCCATACAAAATGGCCCCACGTGAGTTAGCTGAGCTTGAAATCCAACTTGAAGCTTTGTTGGAAAAATGCTTCATCCGCCCTAGCTCGTCGCCATGGGGTTTCCCCATTCTGTTCGTAACGAAGAAAGATGGAACAGAAAGGATGTGCGTAGACTATCGCCCGCTAAATCTAGTGACGATAAAGAACAAGTACCCACTGCCCACGATCAATGATCTTTATGATCAACTTGTTGGATCCTCAGTCTTCTCCAAGATGTATTTGAGATTAGGCTATCATCAAATCAAAATCAGAAATGAGGACATTCCAAAAACGGCTTTCACTACTCTATATGGTCTTTACGAGTACATCGTCATGTCCTTTGGTTTAAGCAATGCCCCTGCCACTTTCTCGCGCATGATGAATTCGATCTTCATGGAGTACTTGGATAAATTTGTTGTAGTTTATCTTGATGACATTCTCATGTACTCGAAGAACGAAGAAGAACATTCCGAACATCTTAGGCTGGTAGTGATGAAACTTCGAGAGCATCGTCTTTATGCCAAGTTCGCTAAGTGCGAATTTTGGCTACCAGAAGTGACCTATTTAGGCCACGTGATTTCTGCCAAAGGCATTGCTGTCAATCCCGAGAGAGTTCAGGCCATCCTTGATTGGACTCAACCTGAATCGGTTAAGCAAGTTAGGAGTTTTCTTCGCTTAGCAAGCTATTGCCGACGCTTCGTTGAGAACTTCTCCAAAGTTGCAAAGCCTCTAACTGAACTCCTCAAGAAAGATAACAAATTCGAATGGACTCCCAAGTGCGAGGAAAGCTTTCGAGAGCTAAAGAGAAGATTGACTTCTGCACCCGTACTTGCGCCTCCAGACACCAAAAAGGATTTCGAGATCTATTGTGACGCTTCACGGCAAGGGTTAGGATGCATACTCATGCAAGATCGACATGTGTTAGCTTATGCTTCACGCCAGTTGCGTCCACATGAAGAGAACTATCCTACCCATGATCTTGAACTCGCTGCTGTAGTTCATGCCTTGAAGACTTGGCGACATTGCCTCCATGGTAATCATTGTGAGATCTATTCTGATCACCAAAGCCTCAAATATATATTCACCCAGCCAGATCTTAATCTCGGGCAAAGACGCTGGATAGAGTTGATGAAAGATTATGACTTATGAATTTCTTACACCCTAGGCAAAGCCAATGTCATGGCTAATGCACGAAGTCGTAAGTCGTATTGTAACAACCTCATGTTACAACAGTACCAACCACTTCTTCATGAGGAATTTCGAAAGCTCAATCTCGAGATTGTTCCTCGTGGATCTCTTTTCAACTTGGTGGCGAAACCAACTCTTGAGGATCAAATCATAGTTTCCCAAAGGCGTGCACGAGGTGTTCGCCGGATCAAGGAGAACATTGCTAGCGGAGTTGCTAAATGTTTCTCCACATATAGAAAAGGAACGTTATTATTTAAAAATGTTTTGGTAGTACCTAAGAATAGGGATCTAAGGCAACTCATCCTTCAAGAAGCCCATGCCACTCTCCTCTCAATTCATCCCGGTAGCACAAAAATGTATCGAGATCTACGCCAGAGATTTTGGTGGACTAGGATGAAGAGAGACATTGCTCAATATGTTGCCGAATGTGATGTTTGTCGTCGCATTAAGGTCGAACACCAAAGACCTGCTGGTACTCTTCAACCATTTCCTATTCCCGAGTGGAAATGGGACATTGTTAGTATGGATTTCATCACTGGCTTTCCAAAAACCCAGAAAGGAAATGATGCCATCTTCGTTGTCATTGATAGACTTTCCAAAGTTGCTCACTTCCTTCCCGTTCGCGAGTCTATAATCGCTAGCCAGTTAGAGGACTTGTATGTCTCTAGGATTGTGACTCTTCATGGTGTTCCTTTGGAAATCAATTCTGATCATGGAAGCCTTTTCACCTCTAGATTCTGGCAAAGCTTCCAGAATGCTATGGGAACTCATCTCTCCTTTAGCACAACTTTCCATCCTCAGTCTAGCGGTCAAGTTGAAAGGGTTAACCAAATAATTAAAGACATGCTCAGAGCTTGTGTTATCTCTTTCAGAAAGAATTTGGAGAAATCTCTTCCATTTGCCGAATTTTCTTATAACAATAGTTTCCAATCTAGTCTGAACATGGCTCCTTTTGAATTCCTCTTCGGACGATGATGTCGAACACCCCTAAAGTGGTCAGAAACCGGTGAGAGACAATTCTTTAGACTGGATATGGTCAAGGAAGCAGAAGAGCAAGTTTGCATTGTTCGTGATCAATTGAAAGCAGCCTAGTCTCGTCAGAAAAGCTACTATGATCGCCATCATAGGAAAGAAAGCTACAATCTGGATGAGAAGGCTTACCTTCGGGTTACTCCTCTGAAGGGAACCCAAATATTCGGTATCAAAGGCAAGTTGGACCCACGTTACATCAGACCTTTCCGCATTCTTGCTAAACGTGGAGAATTTTCCTACCAACTTGAACTACCCCCGCACCTTTCTTGAGTACATGATGTATTCCATGTGTCCCAACTCCGGCGTTGATTCAAGGACCCCATCCGAGAAGTCGACCATGAAACGCTTGATCTCCAAGATGACCTTTATTATCGAGAATACCCCATTCGTATTCTTGATTCCGCAGAGCGTGTCACTCGCCGTTAGAAGATTAAGTTTATGAAAGTACAATGGTCACACCACTCTGAGAAAGAAGCCACGTGGAAAAGAGAAGACCGTCTCAGTGCCGAGTACCCCACCTTCCTCCCGATGATTTCTGAATCTCGGGACGAGATTCTTTTGAGTGGGGGCAAGTTGTCACAACCCCAACTCAGGTATGTGCTAGGATCAAGTTCAACCTTGCATCATGTCAAAAATTTGAAATGAAAATTGAAATGGGAGAAGGAACCCCCCCAGATGAATTTAATTGAAATGGACACAATGAAAGTTGCTCCAAAAATTCCTTTTGCATTTTTGAAAAGTCTCATAATTTAGTGTGATCACATATCAAGTGATGTGGAATCAATCACATGCTCATAGATTTTTCAAATATTCAAAAAGGAGCTTGGAATTAATCAAATACGCTATTTGAATTTGAATTCAAATATTTTGCATTTCAAAAAATGTTCAAAACTTGGATGTGACTAGCCACTGGTCCTGTAAAGCCATATATAAACTTTGAGCATTTAATAAAATGTCTAGCTATTTATTTAGCTAAGAAAAAAATGTAGAAAAGAAAAACAAACAGAAAATAGAAAAGAGAAGCTTACCTGGCAAAAGGCCCAACTCAAGCCTGGCCGGCCCAGCAGCAGGCCCAGCCCACCCCCTTCTTGGCGTCTTCCTCCGCGTGCCCCGAAGCTGCTGGGTGGAATGCATGCAACACTCCACCGACGCCGCCGACGAGCCTGGCCACGCAACTGCTTCCCCCTCGTCCCTATCGCGCTGTCGTGGACGTCTGGAAGCCTCCCGCGCACTTTCCCCCTCTCCACGTTCTTCCCCGTGCTCTCCCTCCCCGGATTTCGTCGCCGCCCGAAGCTTGCGCCAGAGCACGTCGCCACGCCCGCGTGGCCAACGACCCCCTCCTGACGAGCCACCGTGTCCAGCATCCCCGCCGCCCTCGTCTCTGCCAGCTGCCCGTTGAATCGAGCCCGGGAGCCCTGCAGACGCCGCCATCTACACGGAGACGCCGCCGGCCGCCGTGGAGCTCGTCGTCCAATTCACCGCCTCCTATGCCCTACGACCCCGCCGTCCTCTCCGTTCGCTCCCGGGTGAGCTCCTGCATTTTCCCCCTCTTCTAGCGCTTCTCCCCGCGCACTCTATCGCCGATTCCACCACAGCCATGCTACGACCGCCGCCCGAGCACGTCGCCGGCGAGGCTCCGGCCACTCCCGAGCCTCCCCGTGGGTGCTGGGTGAAGCGGGCGAGCACGTGCTACCCCCTGGTGCTATCCCCATGCCAAGCAGTGGCCGAGAGCACTGTTCCGGTGTGCCACCGCCGTGCCCAGTGGCACCGGCAACGAGCCGTCGATGAGCTGGGGTTAATTAACCCTTAATCATCCCCTCACCCTATGACAGTGGGCCCCGACGTCCCCTAATGACCTTACTTAATTTAAACTAAACCGGGTTTAACCCCAGAGCAACTGACAGCCGGGCCCCACTGGTCAGGCTGACCAGTCAAAGCCCCCTGACGTCATGCCGACGCCATGTTGACGCTAGCATGACGCAGTAAATTCTTTTTCCATTTTCAAAGAAATCTAGAAAATTCTAGAAAATGCTTTAAACTCTGAAATTCAATAACTAATTCATTTTACCTTCAAATTGGACATATAATATATGTAAAATTATTAGAAAAATGCAAGGATTATGAATGTGCACTTTGTTTTCATGTTTGACCATTTTAAAATGGGGGAACAGAAGAAAATCTGTATATGGAACCCTTTTAAATTCAAATTTGAAGTGAATTTGTAAAACCCAATGCAATACACTCCATTTAAATAGAATGTTCAACACATCAGCACCATGAACCTCATGTTAGAACATTATATCATGTGATTGTGAATTGTCAATTATATTGATTGCTTGTTTGTGTTGTTTGCTATCGAAAGAGGTGGAGCCGGAACCCGAGATCACCCCCTTCGTTGAAGGTACCCCGTACGACCCTTGTCAGCAAGGCAAGCAAACCCCCATTGATCATGTCGATTAAATCCCACTTCCCTCTCAGTCTCGCTTATGCATTGTTTAGGATGTTTACCATGATGCGTTTCTACCACATAGTTGAACCCATTCCTTTGCATGACCTATCATCTTGTCACAGTAGTAAGCAAAACCTCAATCCTAGCAGATGTAGGAGTTGATTGATATCATGTGGCCCCTGCAACTGTTACTGCTTATTGCATGCTTAGAGTTACAATGAGGTTACTCTTTTGTGAGTCGGGATGGTAGTGATCATGATGATGAGGGTGGAAATGTGTTGGTGAACTTGACCTAAACAAGGTGAACGATGAGAGGCTGTGTAGGAGTACACAGTGGGTTGTCTCGTTGAACACCGCCTTAAGCCCGAGTTCTTGTGTGGTGATCCAAGACAAAGAGTGCAACCACACATTGGGCTCACTGACCCCTCTCGACCTAGTACCTCACCCCGTTTTGAACCCTAGAAGTCGCATTAGTTCGCAAGTTCTGGTTGGGCTGTGGCACGGTCTGCGAAGTGGAAGAATGGCTACTCAGACCGGCTTGGGACCCCGCACAAATCATTTGAGGCCGTAATGGAACCTCGGTCGGACCTCCTTACAGATCCCCCTCAGATAGGCGACTCTCTGGACTAGATCAGAGCTGTGGGCGAAGTGTTGTGGTGAACATCCTCGCCGGCACCCCTTGAATGGTGTCGAGACCTGGCGGTAACTGATGGTCATGTGTGTGTAGTAGTACACCCCTGCGGGGTTAACAAAACTATTAGAATAGCCGCATCCGCGGTTATGGACTACTTGGAAAGCTATGCTTGATTATTAGACAACTTCAACGAATACTTTAATACTTCCAAGATAAGTGTGAGTGATATGGTTTGCTTTCTCGTGGTAAGTCGAGGAAGGATCCATTGTGGTGTAATTGTTTGGGAGACTTGGATAGTGGACTCGTGTAAGCTTCTTACCTCATTCTGGTATTCATAGTATAGGACTAGCAAAGTCAAAGGTGATACTTCTGCATTGAAACCCCACCTCCCTTTGCCTTGAAACTTGAGCATGAGTAGTATAGTTCCTATGTAAGTCTTGCTGAGTACGACTTTGTACTCACGTTTGATTATTTATGTTTTTAGATGAATCCACTGACCCCGATGGTGGCTTCTTCTTGGAGCTCGACGACTGATCAAGCTAGTGTAGTTCTAGATAGAGGTCTGGTCCCTCGTGGAAGGGCTTATTTATAAATAAGGATTCTCTAAGCCATTTGTTTAACTTGTCTGTACTCAGACCTAAGTTGCTTCCGCTTGAATGATGTAATGTTGGATCACAGTCTTGTGATCTCTGTGTGTACTCTATATATAAGTTAATAAAGTGGTAAACTTTGTAGAGGTCATGCAATGTGTACATGCTGTTTACACTGGACATATATGCTGCGTGTATGATTACTACGTGCATGTCTTAGTGTGGGGTTCGATAGATTAGTTGTGTTCTTGTCGGTGGTCTTTTATACACCAAGTGGCCCTTAGATGTGCGCAGCTTGGGGCATCGCGATGCGATTGCTCGTGACTCTGTCATGTGGCACACTTTGTTGTATGATGGAGCCCGCCCGAGGCCCCGACTAAGTGATCGGGCTGGAGTCTGTTTATGTAAGTGTTATAATTCAATCGATAATGTGGTTGATGCGACTTGTCTATGAGTATGGGATTTCACCACCCATAATCATTTAGACTTGTGAGCGGACGATGAGGACCCATCTCAGTTGATCATCCGGCCTGGATGGGATGCCCCTCACGTTCGATGCTTTCCGAAAGTGTTCTGTGCTTGGCGTTGTCTGCTTAGACAAGTGGGTACGGCTCTCGGCTCTCCATATGATTGTGTTGTAACATGAATTACATATGCATATTCTGCGTCCCACCATTTCCCCTTTGCCACCGTCCGCGCAGTCGGGCGGGATTCTGCGCCATAGTCACCAGGAGCATCGTCAGCATCGCTATCTCCCCACTCATCCATGAAGCGTTTGATGGAGGAATCGAACATACCCGGCTGGTTGAAGCCAAGTCCCAAGCTAGCGGTGCGGGTCTCAGTCTCAGGGTCCGACTCCACCACAAGCTCCAAGTCCTCGGCGTCCTCGGAAGCGCGGTCGGGATGGTAGGCGGAAAGATCCTGTCCATCTTGCGTCACATTGGAGCCGATGAAGTGCTGCGAAAGCAGCCGATTAGAATAAAAAAGAGAGCAAAGCTAAAAGAGCATGAGATCGTAAGCAGAGTCATACCATGGGAGGAGGATGAGCCCGGTCGTAAGTTTTCAACCCAAATCTGAAGGTATTGAGGAGGAGGGGAGCGTCAGTCTGCACGCGCACCCGCCGAACAAGCTCATCTACTTCTAGACGATGGGTGGAGATCCGAGTCGGATCCCTCCGATTTCTCATGTCACAGATCCCGTGGCACCGGCGCTGCAGTGGGAGCACTCGACTGCATACCCAGGCCGCAACTAGATCGGCAGGGCGCAATCCTTTTTCGAACAACTCGGCGACCTGAGCAACTTGGGCGTCCAGATCGCTGTCGCCGTGCCCAGGCTTTTCACCCCACTGGTGTTTGGTCGGCGGCGGCAGGAAGAAAGCAGGCAAGTTCAGGCAATCATCTTGATCATCCGGCGTCCGAACATAGAAGAAGGCCATTTGCAAGTCCTTGATTGACTACGGTGGCTGAGGATCGGGATAGGTGATGGACCAGTTGGTGTAAATAATGGCGGCGCCACACTCGGCCATCACCTTGACCTCTGTGGTGGAGCGAGGTTCACCCTGCGGATCTGGGACGTACACTCTGGTGCCGACTCAGAAGGAGCGCATGTGGAAGAATCTTTTCCACAGCCCAATGCTCGGCCGCACGCCGAGGTAGCCCTCGCACAAGGTGACAAAGTCCGAAAGCAATGTCACGACATTGGCGCCGAGGTGGTGCGGTTGCAATCGATAAAAGACAAGGAAATCGCGAAAAAATTGGCTCACAGGGAGCCCGAAGCCGCGCTCAAACTGCGCGAGGAAGACGACACATTCGCTGGCGAGTGGTTTCGACACCACCTCGGGCCCGGGGATGCGGAACTCGATTTTCGCCGGAATCTTGCGCGTGCGGCGGAAGAGAAGAATGTCCATGTCCCAGATGATGGATCCCTTCCAAGTGATACGTCCCAAACGCATCTATAATTTCTGCTTGTTCCATGCATGTCTTGTGTGATATTGCTCTGCTTTTGCTACACTTTCATACACTTTTGATCATATTTGGACTAACCTATTAACTCAGTGCACCCCAGTGCCAGTTCATGTTTTCTGTTGTCTTTTTATTTCAGGTTTCCCCCGTATTAAAAATGCTCCAAAAATTCCAGAAAAATCCAATAAAAAAATCAGCGTACGGGAACCTTCTATAGTCCCAAATGGGAGCCGGAGGGGACCCACCAGGGCACCAGGCGCCCTCCCGACGCGCCCTAGGGTGGGGCCGCGCCAGGGGGGCGCCTGGACCCCTGGTGACCCCCCTAGCTGCCCCCTTCGCCTATATTTACCTCTTGCCCCCTCCGTTGTTGTTTATTGCTTTGGCCAAGTAGTAGGTATTGACTCCAAGAGGGATCGTTATGCTTGATTGTAGGTTCATGCCCCCTGATGACTAGCTTGAGTGACAGAAACATGAGTCTAGGGGATGTGATGTTGGCACAAGGGGGAAAACAACGGTGCTTGTAACCACGGTTGCAAGGATTGTTTACTTTATGCACAGTTCTTTTAATGATTTGTCTGTTGCTTTGGATTTACACTTTGGGTGGGGCTCGCAACTTAATACCAGCGAGATGTTCTGGATAGATATCTCAAGGTGGATTATTAGTAGTAGATGCAGATGGATTTCAGTCTACTTATCTTGGCGTACCACCCATGATTTTGAACCTATGTTCACTTATGTCCCTAAGGTTCCTCGACCCAAAAATAATCCACTCATCGCAAAAGGAGTTGAAACTGTGAAACTTTGGAAGAAATACCTCTCTTTGATAGACTTATAAATGGAACTCCAATTGATTTCCGACCTTTTTCTTTTATCCCTAGAAGCATCTTCATTAGACCTTTATTTGAAAAATCTCTTAAAAGTAGTTGTAGAATTGAAGAGCTTTTTGATGATATTGATGATGGTTCGATTGATACAACTTGATTCTTCTTTTTTCTTCTTTCCTAGCGTAAAGGCGTAAAAGAAAGCGCTTGTTGGGAGCCAACCCAAGATGTTTTTACTTCTGTTTTTAGTGGTCTTGATGATTTTTTACTACTGTAGCAACATCATTGTATCTTTATTTTCAAGCTTTGTGCCAAGTTTAGCCTCCGATTGCAAGAAAGTTCAACAGTTGTGACATGCTGTCCAGAAAACAGATTCTGTCCTTGGACGGAAAAATTCGCCTAAAATCGCCGATCATATTTTTGATCTGTTTTTTTTGAAAGCATGCTCTATACAATTAGCTTTCGAGCGTCTGTTCTGAGTTTTTTGATTTGAGTTGCAGAAGTACCCCGAAAAAATTATTTACTAGCTGCTGGTCTGTTTTTCACAAATTCTGTCACGTTTTGCCTTTCCTCAATTTTGCAAGTCTTGCGCTTTTTCTTTGCAATTTTTTTTTGGAAATCTTGAGAAACAGTAGCCCTGCAAGAAAATCTTTATTTCCAGTAGAGGCAAATTATTTTATTAAGGGTACTAACCTCTCTAATCAGCTTATGATGAGTTATGTATGAAGGGAGTTTTCAAGTGTGCAAGGGAAGTTGATGAAAGAAGATCCTGGAGTGTCAAACTCTCAAGCTTGGGGATGGACCCATGCATCCCCAATAAATATTCAAGGAGACTCAAGCGTCTAAGCTTGGGGATGCCCGCGTGCATCCCTTTCTCCATCAACAATCATCAGTTCGTCTTTCGTTCCACTATATTTTTATCACTTCATCCGTTATGTGCTATGCTTGGAGCGTCTTGCTCTTTAGTTTTATTTTTATTTTTCTTTAGCTTTGCTTGCTGTTCATAACAAGTTAGAACCCAACTTTCTTTGTGTGGGAGAGAAACACGCTCCACTTAAACTAGAACACATCATAGGATTTTCATGCTTATCTTTCTTTTGTTGTGTGTTCTTTATCTTTTCTTAGCTGCTGTCATGTTTAGCTCTTGTGCTTTCATGTTTATCTTTTCAAGAGCCTTTTGTTTAGTTTTTTGCTGGAACTCTCTTTAGTTTTCATGTTTATCTTGTTTAGAGAGTTGGCTTGTTGCACTGAGTTGTGTCTTGACTTGAAGTAGGTAATTCAGGTTGCTATTCAATTGTAGTAGTAACTTGCAATAGTTTTGAGGTATTGTTGTGAGTAATGTTTGAACTTTTGGTGTCAAGAGCTCTAGCCTATTAGTGATAGGTGTCGTATTTTGGGAAATCCGTGTTTATTTTCAAAAACTAAAAAACTAGTTGAGAACTCTAGCTACTAGATGGATCACTAATCTTTGGAGGGATCGGATATTAGAGTACACTCACGTACCATGAGTCGAGTATGTGCAAGGATAACCAAACCCCCATACACTCCTCCTCGGGGTACTTGTATCTTTCTGAACCTCCTGATTAGATTGAGAGTTACCGATAATAAGTGCATGAGTTGTTCGGACTAATGTAAGTATTGAAAGTTGACACTTCCACCTCCTCATATTTGCTAGCCTCTTCGGTACCGTGCATTTCCCTCTTCTCACTCCGAGAGTTGGCGTCCACCTCGCCGGTCCATCCAAACCCTTGGCATGATACGCTCTGTCATCATAAACCTCCTTATATCTTTCCTCAAAACAGCCACTATACCTACCTATCAAGGCATTTCCATAGCCTTTCCGAGATATATTGCCATGCAACATCCACCTTCTCATGACTTGATCTTCATGGCATACATGTTCCTGCTACACTGGCAGAGGCATACATTTGCATACATCATGATAGTGTAAGGACCGATATGCGGTACTGTTCCATATCTAGATGTTTCCATCCAGATCCTGGGACGAAGCACATATCGGTCCCACCGCGACATATGACAATGCCATATGCCCCGGATTTCCAACATGATATCACAACATTACAGCTACAAGGATATAACATCTCATACAATCGGCATACAACTGACTTAATACAATACATCAGCGGAAGATACATGTCTAAGTACAGACTACAATCAAATTCCTAGTGGCGAAGGTAAAACACACCATTCCCACGTCCACACGGGTCCAGGCTCTCCGCCGGGATTCACCTAACTAGTCGCCGTCGAGTCTCCGCGAAGGCGTCCAGAAGAAGGGTCGTCGAGCTCCTCTGAAGTCCAAGATCGTTTGCATAACGTGCATAAAAGAGAAAAGAAGGGGTGAGCTATATCAACAAGTCTTGTAACTAACTTCTCACGGTAAGATGGGGGTAGTGGTTGAGGTTGCAACCGCACTAGCATCATATAAGTGGCTAACGATCTATTTAGAGTAAGATGAGAACCAAGCATTCGATGAGGAATCGCCTCCAACAAGTCTTGCTATCAGCTACTTACGCAAACATAACACCTATCCTATCCTTGTCCTCCCCTTCATCACCCGATGAAGAAGAAGCAGTCAAGGCACACACACATTGATCAAGTCATTAGGATTATATCTGTTGATGTTGTCTATGAACAAGGATTAGGTCTCAACTCGTCTATAAACATGGACACGGCTTCTCGAAAAGATTTAACCCTGCAGGGGTGTATCAACTGACCATTACAAGGCTCCGCACGCACGCCCATCTCTCTCAGCTGCTACCCATCAAAGGCAACCATTTTATGATTTAGTTCCGAGAGATTCGAAACGACAGGTCCCTCTAACTAACAATGCACAAATCCGGGTGCCCCCCGGTGAGTCGACATCCACTCCAAAAGTCGGTCACGCTCTCGAAATGGTCTCTACCGTCTGCTGCTGGTTTGGATTGCCGGATCACCCATCCTGGGGTCGGGTCCTTAGCTGGACAGGTTGGACCAATAGTATATACCATCCAACTGGCCCAGGTTGTTTTAAATCCACTGGTTGCAGACCAGTTACGCACACGGGTTTCAAATGGTAAATCAGCTTGGGCCACCACTAGAAATGTTTGGAGCTAGGTAGGTAAGACAAAGGGACCCCATAGTATCCCACACATGGTTAGGCACGCTCTCCAAGAGACACAATACCCGAAACTCAGGACCTAGGTGACTCGAATGGAACAAAGCATCGGGGCGGGATAGCTTAGACCTTCCATCCTTCGTCGAGTATAGTCAACATTATAATAATCATATCATCCACAACAAATATAATAGTGTGATAGCCCAATCCAAGGAGTAACGGGATAACAGTTGTAGCATCCTAAGCATGCATACTAAGCAGTGGTTAAGCAAGCAAGGTACATGGCCAAACAATGGTTTGCTAGGATGTGGGGGACATGGCTGTTTGGGTTTTAATATGAAGGCTTAAATGTAAGGTGGTAGGATCAAGTAATCGTTCTATCCTATACCTAGGCACAATTGAGCTGAACGTTATAAGCATGATATATGCTCCCCCTTACCTGTTGAGAAGTCGGAGTCGAAGGTGTAGTCGATCGCAAGCTCGCAACGTCTCCGAGAGGTACCTGCGAAAGCACACAAGAAGGAAACACTGGAAAGGCAATCGACAAGAAAGAATCTATTACTACGAAGCAATCACTAGAAAGCAACATCAAGAAGGCAACACGAGACAACCCACTACAGTATCACATCGATCGTCGAGAGCGGTAACTAACAGGTTAAGTGAAGTACCGTCCACAGGACGATACCGCACATTTATCATCGATTAAAGTTGTTTAGATACACAACATGAGCAAAGGTTGTTAACATGGCATCTCACAAAAGCATGGCATATAACACAATCATGGCAAGAGGTGAAGCATAAATAAACTATCTAATCTAGTCACTTTAAGGGGGGGGGGGGTAAAACCTATACATGGCAAACTGTTACGGACCCCACGATAATTATTGCATTTGGTACTGTTCTGCTCTAAACATATTTTATTATTTGTATTAGCAAGAAATAGCAGCATAAACACGATCTGCACGCAATTCTAGTCAAGTTATGTGTAAAGAACATTTTATCCGGAGCAATGGTCGAAAAGATACGACCAATTACATTTACGATGGCAAGTAGTGTAAGTAGCAATGAAACAACATGTAGACAAGTTCAAACATGGCAAAGTAGCACATTCTATTAATCTACGCGAAAAACGGAGCAACTTTCATGTAGAAAGTGTCTCCATCCGAGCTACCGGTAAAAAGATAATCGCATCGCAAAATTATAACTAAATCTACCAAAAATATAAATAGATTTTTTTACTAAGCCACTCTGGGCCGAATCTGGCCTAACGGGCTAACACTGGGTGAGCGCAGGATACTATTAGATGCACTAGGCGAGACCTACTCATAGGCCGGCCATCACATAAAAGGGAAAAAAGGAGGTGAGCTGCCTCACCTCGCGGACCGAGGCCCACCTGCTGGGGCGTTGGATAGTAGAGCTACGCCCAGGGCGAGAGGAGGCGCGAGGCCGAGGGTGTCGTGGGTTGGGCCTGGGGGTGCGGAGGCTCGGTGCCGGCGACTCGCCGGACGTGGTGGCCGGCTCGGCCACGGTTGGATTGGTGGACGCGGCGGCTCGGGCGGTGGAGGATCTCGGGAGGCTGCCGGTTGGGGATTCTCCATTTGGTGACGTGTCTCACCGTGGGTGGTCCGATCTGGATCCAACGGTCCAGATCGTGGCCGCCAGATCTGGGGGAGTGGTTGGTGGCTGTGCAAGGTGGCGGCGGGGATTGGGCTGGCGCAAAAAGAGAGGTGGCTGGTTAGGGTTTGTCCAGATTTGGTAGGCAACACCTACTATTTATACCATGTGGCTGTTTAGGGTTGTTTTGGGCCACAAAATGGCCCGTTTTGGGTCCGGTTTTTTGGGTGGGATAGAATCCGAAGATAAGAGGGGAATCCAGGGGTCCAGCTATCAGCGCACGCAATATTTTTTAAATACGCCCGGCATTCAACTACCTGATGAAGTCGGAATTACACCGGATACTATGCCTGGCACATCCAATCGTTCACCTACCCGACGAAGTCAAAATCGCGCGAAATTCGAAACACCGCCTTGCTGCACTAGAATGACGCCGTGTACATCGTTTAACGCCAAAATAGAACGTCGAGCACCTCCCGATAAAACAACCCATTTAAATATAAATTGGGGTTTCCGCACCGAGGGTGAAGGCTGGTCTTGTGCCGAAAGTTACGACGATGATCGGGTGACTTTCCCGGTGCCGCAACGAGGTCGTGTGCCGTTGGGAAAAGTGTTCTGTCTCTCATCCGATACGAGAAAGAGGGGGAGAATATTCACCAATTAATAAACCGGCGAAGCAAACACGACAAACAATACGGGAAAACAACAAAGTAACGCAAAAAACAATTTTTTTAAATTTGGGTGAAAATCCCGGGCTGTTACAGATAGCTACATCTTCTTTATGCTGAGTACTTTTGTAAAGTGTGAAAGATCTCATACTCCTTGTAAAATAGAGTGTTTCCCCTAAGTGAGGAAAATATCGCAAATAGGACCAAATTCAAAAGATACCAAAGAGGAAAAATGAGAGTTAAATAGAAAGAGCATTGAGGCCACCAAAAAATATAAAAAATAGAAATAGAGAAACAGAAAATAAAAAGAGAGAAGGGGGCAACACTACTATTCCTTTTGAGAGATCCACACTCATACTCCCTCTTATACCTTGTACTCCATAGAGATGATCATATATGCATATAGCTATGTGGGGACCTTCACACTTTAGAACTTGGCTTGTATATTCCAATGATGAGCCTCCTCAAATGAGCTCTAGGTCTTCTTGAGCGAGCAAGTAGGATGCACCCCCACTAGTTCCATTGGAGAGCTTTTCTTAGCTCATATGTGCATCCATTGCATGACAATCCCTACTCCTCACATCATATCTATCATTTGGCTTTCTCTCGCCTATGATTGTCCTCATTGATGTGAGCCTTTCACACCTTTTTTGTCTTCCTCCTCCACTCTATCTCTCTCTTTGCCATCCTAAGTGTCAACTCTCGTGCTTACGCTCATCCATTGCATGAGTGCTCAAAATATCGAAAGGGAGTGGATCAAATTGACTTGTACCTGGCTAGTGGCCTGGGACGAGTCAAGATAAGATTCCAAAGGAGACTAAGTGTGAAACTTTAGTAGATTGAGTTCTCAACAAATTAATATTTTTCTCTCTCGTATTCCCATTCCCCACTTCTTGCACGCAAACACCATCTGGAGACATTTGAGTCACAAACAGCGAGAGCTCTTGCACCTTTCTGTTGTTATGTTGCTTGTTTCAATGCTAATATAGACTCTTGCTTGTTATGACTTGAATTGAATTACATGCCTTGATTGCTTTACTTAAAAAGTTATTTTACGGTTAGTAGCATGTCACCACAAAAATTATGCTTGTTATCATTTACCTACTCGAGGACGAGCAGGAATTAAGCTTGGGGATGTTGATACGTCCCAAATGTATCTATAATATCTGCTTGTTCCATGCATGTTTTGTGTGATATTGCTATGCTTTTTCTAAACTTTCATACACTTTGATCGTATTTGGACTAACCTATTAACTCAGTGCATCCCAGTGCCAGTTCCTGTTTTCTGCTGTCTTTTTATTTTAACATATTAAAAATGCTCCAAAAATTCCGGAAAGTTGAATACAAAAATCAGCGTGCAGGAACCTTCCAGAGTCCCGAAGGGGGGGGTGGCGGAGGGGACCCACCAGGGACCCAGGCGCCCTCCTGGCGCGCCCTAGGGTGGGGCCGCGCCAGGGGGCCGCCTGGAACCCTGGTGGCCCCCCTGGCTGCCCCCTTCGCCTATATTTACCTCTCGCCCCAAAACCTCCAAAGACACAACCCTTTTTCGCGATCTCGCCTCTATTCCGCCGCCGCCGAGCTTCCAAGATCGGGAGCACCAGAAGACCTCTTCCCGGAACCTTGCCGGAGGGAGGATTGACCTCCGGGAGCTTCTTGGATGATCCGTGAGTAGTCCACCTTGGACTATGGGTACATGATCAGTAGCTATGTGATGTTCTCCTCCCCTCTTTGTTCTTAATGGATTAGACCTTGTGACCTTCCCTACATGATCAAGGCACATATGTAATTTTTTCCGCTGTTGCTATGCTGAGTTTGCTAGGATCTGATGGATTATGAGACTATGTTCAGATTTTGATTGAGTAATATATTTGGTTCTTCTCTTTTATATTTTAGTTATTCAGTAATTATTGCATGTTCTCTGTTGCTGTTTATTGCTTTGGCCAAGTAGTAGGTAGTGACTCCAAGAGGGAGCGTTATGCTTGATTGTGGGTTCATGCCCCCTGATGACTAGGTTGAGTGACAGAAACATGAGTCTAGGGGAGGTGCTGTTGCCATAAGGGGGAAAACAATGGTGCTTGTAACCGTGGTTGCAAGGATTCTTTACTTTACGCAAAGTTCTTTTAATGCAGTTGTCTGTTGCTTTGGGTTTACACTTTGGGTGGGGCTCGCAACTTAATACCCGTGACATGTTCTGGATAGATATATCAAGGTGGATGATTAGTAGTAGATGTAGATGGATTTAGGTATAATTATCTTGGCGTACCGCCCATGATTTTGAACCTGTTCCTTTCTTTTGCAGCATAGTTAGCATTATTTTGCGCCCGTAATCCTGTCAATTGCCCAGCCGTGATTTTTTTACCTCGCATAGCAGTTTTATCGTCTTTTGGGAGAGAGACATCACTAGTGAACATCATGGGCCCCGGTCCATATTTCCACCACTATTTACACCCTCAATTTACTTCTTGCTTTTACTTTCCAGTTGTAATTATCACTATCTATTATCTGTTGCGTTGATCCTTTGTAAACAACAAGGTCGGACAGATTGACAACCTCTCTGAACTTCGTTGGGAGCAAAGTTATTTGTATTTGTGTGCAGGTCCAGGCGAAGCGAGTGATACGGCGCCTCACTTGCCAAACCACCTACTTGTTGACCTTGGAGTCCTACTGGATTGACTCTAAACCTTTGTATCTTTGCCAAGGGAATTTTTTTTCTATTCTACATCTCCCCTACCACTTGGGTTAACCAATGAAGGGCGAGAAGCAATTATCATCTGTCGCGCATCACCAAGCGCCACGCGTGGCGGAGGCGGGAAGGTCCTGGTCTCCCATGGAGGCATCGGAATCCGTGGCGGACGGCGCTTACGGTGGCGGCTGCGCTCGAGAACCCCGTCCACCAATAGCGGCGGCGACAAACAGCAGAGAGCGGCGGCGAGAGGCAAGAACCAAATCGCGAAGGTCTTTGGGGCGGATCCAAACTCTCGGCGGTGGCGGCGGGGTCCTCGTCGCTGTGGCGGCGGACGCCGAGGAGGTGCAAGCGCGAGGAGGAAGAGGAGGCAAAGTGGGCGGGGGCGAGCCACATCCCCACCCCCTTGGCTATTTATTGGGCCAAGGGATGGTGGTTGGATCCGGTGCCACATACCTATGGCCGGTGTGGCCTCGTGTATCGCTGAAGCAGCACATGATCAAGGCGCAGAGGATCCCGCAGATAGGATGGGACGTTGATACGTCTCAAACGTATCGATAATTTTTGCTCGCTCCATGCATGTTTTGTGTGATATTTCTATGATCTAGATACAATTTCATACATTTTTTATCATATTTGGACTAACCTACTAACTCAGTGCACCCAAGTGCCAGTTCCTGTTTTCTGTTGTTTTTCTATTTCAGTTTTCCCCACATAAAAAGTACTCCAAAAATCCGGAAAAAATCAGATAAAAAATCAGCGTGTCGAAAGACTCTCGAAGCCCGAAGGAGGGACAAGGGGCCACCACCAGGCACCCAGGAGGCCACCTAGCGCGTCCAGGGGCCTGGCCACGCTAGGAGGGCGACTGGGCCCCTGGTTCCCCCCTGCCTGCCCCCCTTCGCCTATTTATTCTCCGTCACGGGAAACTTCCGAAGACAGAACCCTATTTCGCAAATTCTCCTCTGTTCCGCCGCCGCCGCGCTTCCAAGATCGGGAGCACCGTCAAGACCCTTCCCTGCACCCTGCCGGAGGGAGGATCGACCTCCGGGAGCTTCCCCTCCACCATGGACGCTTCCCGGAACCCTGCTGGAGGGAGGATCGACCTCCGGGAGCTTCCCCTCCACCATGGACGCTTCCCGGATGTGCCGTGAGTAGTCTACCTTGGACCATGGGTCCGTGATCAATATCTATGTGATGTTCTCCTCCCCTCTTTTTTCTTCATGGTTTAGACCTCGTGAGTTGCCGTACATGATCGAGGCACTTATGTAATTCTTTTGCTGTAGCTATGCTGATTTTGATGGGATCTGATGGATTATGAGATTATGTTCAGATCGTGGTAGAGTAATATATTTGGTTTTGATCTCTTATATTTTTGTTCCTAAGTAATTATTGCATGTTCTCCGTTGTTTTTTATTGCTTTGGACAAGTGGTAGGTAGTAACTCCAAGAGGGAACGTTATGCTCAATTGTGGGTACATGCCCCCTAATGACAAGCTTGAGTGATAGAAACATGAGTCTAGGGGATGTGTTGTGGCCACAAGGGGAAAACAATGGTGCTTGTAACCACGGTTGCAAGGATTGTTTACTTTACGCAAAGTCTTTTTAATGCAGTTGCTGTTGATTTGGGTTTACACTTTGGGTGGGGCTCGCAACTTAATACCAGCGAGATTTCCTGGATAGATATTTCAAGGTGGATGATTAGTAGTAGATGAAGATGGATTTCGGTCTACTTATTTTGGCGTACTGCCCATGCTTATGAGCCTCTTTCATTCTTTTGTAGCATAGTTAGCATTGCGATGCGTTTATAATCCTATCAATTTCCCTTCTGTAATTTGTTTACCACGCATAGCAGTTTTATCGTCTTTTGGGAGAGAGACATCACTAGTGAACATCACGGGACCCCGGTCCATATTTTCATCATAGTTTACAAGCTATTTCCTTTTTCAGTATTTACTTTCAGATGCTATCATTATCATTATCCCTTGTGTGTTTGACCCTTTGTAAACAACAAGACCGGAGAGATTGTCAACTTCCTCTGAACTTCGTTGGGAGCAAAGTTAATTGTATCGTGTGTAGGTCCGCGTCAGGTGCGCCGCTGACACCTACTTATCATTGCCGGAGTCCTACGGGAGACAAACCCTATCCTATACATAGGGGAAATTTGCTGCTATCCTACATCTCACCTTCCACTTGGGGTAACCAACGAAGGGCGAGAAGCCATTACCACTTCCACGCCATCAAGAAAATTTCTGGCGCCGTTGCCGGGGACTCCGAGTGATAAGATAGGGGAGTTTCCCACTATCCTTTATCTTTACTTTCTAGTCTTGTTAGTTTACCTTTCTGTTTTTATCTTTGTGTCTTATATCGAAAATTAAAATAAAACTGGCACACTTGCTGCTACTATGGGTTCCACTGAAAACACCAAGTTTTGTGACTTCACCAGTCACAACAACAAAGACTTTATCTGCACTCCTATTGCCACATATGCCACTTCAGCTACCTCTTATGAAATTAAACCTGCTTTACTTAACCTTGTTATGAGAGATCAATTCTCTGGTGCTGTAGATGATGATGCTTTACACTTGAATAATTGTGTTGAATTATGTGATATGCAAAAGTATAAAGAAGTATAAGGTGATGTTGTTAAGCTCAAGATTTTTCCTTTCTGTTTGAGGGACGGAGCTAAAATCTGGTTTCAATCTTTCCCTAGGAATAGCATAGATTCTTGGGATAAGTGCAAAGATGCTTTTATTGGGACGTACTACCCACCTGCAAAAATTATCCAGTTGAGGAGTAACATTATGAATTTTAGGCAATTGGATAATGAACACGTTGCTCAAGCTTGGGAACGTATGAAATCTCTTGTTAAGAAATGCCCTACACATGGTTTGACTACCTGGATGGTTATCCAGAATTTTTATGCAGGCTTAAACTTTACCTCGCGGACCTGTTAGATTCGGCTGCGGGAGGAACCTTTATGTCAACTACACTCGGTTCTGCCACCAAACTCCTTGATGAGATGATGACCAACTATTCCCAATGGCACACCGAGCGGAGCACATGTAGGAAGGTAAATTATGTCGAGGAAATTACCTCCCTAAATGATAAAGTTGATTTAATTATGTCTCTACTTACCAAGCAACCCTCTATTGATCCTCACGATGTTCCTTTAAATTCTTTGGTTGCTCAGGAACAAGTAGATGTGAACTTCATTGCTAGAAACAACTTTAATAATAATGCTTATAGGGGCAACTTTGCTAGTAATCCTAGACCGTTTCCATCCACTTATGGGAACAACAACACTTACCCTAGCAACAAGAACCCCACTTCTGAACTATAAAACATGCTTAGAGACTTTATCACTACCCAAAAAGCCTTCAACAAGAATGTGGAAGAAAAGTTAGCTAAATTAGACAATATTTTTTTGAAGGTAGACAGATTATCCCTTGATGTTGAGATGTTAAAAATTAGAACCTCTCCCCTTGAGGAGAACAAATACACTCCTATTAATGCTATCCAGTTACAAATAAATGAAAATATTAGGATGATGGCTAAACTTAAAGAAAGATGGGCTAGAGAAAAAGAGGAAGAGGATAGAATTAAGAGCCTTCCTACACACCACACAGTTTCCACTATCCAAATTGTTGAGGACACCAAAACTTTTAGCACCCAATGCACTCCTGGTCCCATTGGACCTATTAATGGTGATGCTAATACCTCAACCGTAGAAGAATAAACTCCTATGAACATAGAGGGTTTCAAACAAGTGAGCCTAGATGACACTACTACCACCTTTGACAGTAGTGATATTTATTTTGGTAGTTGCACCCTCTCAGAAGTTATTAGCTTGCTACACAAAATGTCTAGAGATCCCCACACTAGCACACTCAATCTTGCCTTCACGGAGCATATCACAAATGCTCTCATCAAAGCTAGGGAGGAGAAGCTTAGGATAGAAGCCTCCATTCCCAAAAATCTAGATGACGGTTGGGACCCTATGATCAAAATTAAATTAAATAACTTCTCTTATTATGCTTTATGTGACGTTGGAGCTAGTACCTACGTCATGCCCAAAAGAATGTATGGTATGTTTGAATTGAAACCTTTCGATTCCTGTTCTTTTGGTGTTCGTCTTGTCGATTCTTCCGTAAAGAAACTTTTGGAAGATCGACAATGTTCTTACCATTGTCAATGACAACTATGTTCCCGTTGATTTTATCATTATGGATATAGAGTGTGAACCTTTATGTCCAATTATTTTGGGACGTCCTTTTCTCCGCACCGTTGGTGCTATCATTGACATGAAAGAGGGGAATATTAAATTTCAATTCCCTCTCAAAAAGGGGATGGAAAAATTACCTAGAAAGAAAGTCAAGTTACCTTTTGAGTTCGTTACACGAGCTAGCTATTCTCTTTCTCTTGATAAAACTTGATTCTTCTTTTGCCTTATGCCTAGCTTAAAGGCGTAAAAGAAAGCGCTTGTTGGGAGGCAACCCAAGATGTTTTTACTTAAGTTTATTAGTGGTCTTGATGATTTTTACTACTGTAACAACATCATTCTATCTTTATTTTCAAGATTTGTGCCAAGTTATAGCCTCATATGACAAGGGAAGTAAAATTTGTGACATGCTGTCCAGAAAACAGATTCTGTCCTCGTGACGGGAAAAATCAGATAAAATCACCAGTTCATCTTTTTGAGCTGAATTTTTTATACAGCATGATCTATACAATCACGGAACTTTCGTATGTTCTGAGTTTTTTTATTTGAGTTGCAGAAGTACCCCTAAAAACTTCTTTACTACCTGTTGTTCTGTTTTTCACAGATTCTGCCACGTTTTGTCTCTCCTAACTTTTGCAAACCTTAAGCTTGCTTTTTCTTTGCAAAAACCTTTTGTAAATCTTGAGAAACAGTAGCTCTTTGATACTATCTTTATATCCAGTGGGGAAAAAGTATTTATTAAGGGTACTAACCTCTCTAATCAGCTTATGATGAGTTATGTATGAAGGGAGTTTTCAAGTGCGCGATGGAAGATGATGAAAGAAGATTCGGGAGTGTCAAGCGCTCAAACTTGGGGATGCCCCCATGCATCCCCAAAAAATATTCAAGGAGACTCAAGCGTCTAAGCTTGGGGATGCCCCCGTGCATCCCCTTCTCCATCAACAATCATCAGTTCGTCCTTCGTCTCACTATATTTTTATCACTTCATGCGTTATGTGCTATGCTTGGAGCGTCTCGCTCTTATGTTTTATTTTTAGTTTTCTTTAGCTTTGATTGCTTTTCATACCAAGTTAGATACCTTCTTACTTTGTGTGGGAGAGATACACGCTCGACTTTCAAAATCTAGAACACATCATAGGATTCTTCATGCCTATCTTTTTGCTATTGTGTGTTCTTTATCTTTTCGTAGCTACTGCCATGTTTAGTTTTAGTTTAGTTTGTCTTTAGCAAGAGCGTTGGATTTTTTCAGTTTATTGATGGAACTCTCTTTATTTTTCATGTTTATCTTGTTAAGAGAGTTGGTTGTTGCACTGAGTTATGTCTTGTTTTGAAAGTAGGTAATTGAGGCTGCTATTTAATTTTAGTAGTAACCTGCAATAGTTTTGAGGTATTGATGTGAGTAATGTTTGAACTTTTGGTGTCAAGAGCTCTAGCCTATTAGTGATAGGTGTCGTATTTTGGGCAATCCATGTTTATTTTCAAAAACCTATAAAACTAGTTGAGAACTCTAGCTATTAGATGGATCACTACTCTTCTGAGGGGTCGGATATTAGAGTACACTCACGTACCATGAGTCGAGGATGCGCAAGGATAACCAAACCCCCATACACTCCTCTTCGGGGTACTTGTATCTTTGTGAACCTCCTCATTAGATTGAGAGTTACCGATAATAAGTGCATGAGTTCTTCGGACTAATGTAAGTATTGAAAGCTGACACTTCCACTCCTCATATTTGCTAGCCTCTCCTATGCCGTGCATTGCCTTCTTCTCACTCTGAGAGTTGGCGTCCACCTTCGCCGGTACATCCAAACCCTTGCATGATACGCTCTGTCATCATAAACCTCCTTATATCTTTCCTCAAAACAACCACCATACCTACCTATCAAGGCATTTCCATAACCTTTCCGAGATATATTGCCATGCAACATCCACCTCTTCATGACTTGATCTTCATGTCCTACATGTTCCTGCTACACTGGCAGCGGCATACATTGCATACATCATGATAGCTACATCTTCTTTATGATTTGAGTACCTTGTAAAGTGTGAAAGATCTTCTATACCCTCTTGTAAATTAGAGTGTTGCCCTTAAGTGAGGAAAAGATCCCAAAGAGGACAAATGAGAGTTAAATAGAAAGATCCATTGAGGCCACCAAAAAAATACAAAAAATAGAAAAAAAAGAGAGAGAAAGGGGCAACACTACTATCCTTTTGAAAGATCCACACTAGTACTCCCTCTTATCATTGTACTCCATAGAGATGATCATGCATATAGCTATGTGGGGACCTTCACTATTGAACTTGGCTTGCATATTCCAAGGATGAGCCTCCTCAAAAGAGCTCTAGGTCTTCATGAGCGAGCAAGTTAGATGCACCCCCACTAGTTCCATTGGAGAGCTTTTCAGCTCGTATGTGCATCCGTTGCATGGAAATCCCTACTCCTCACATCATATCTATCATTTGGCCTTCTCGCCTATGATTGTCCTCATTGATGTGAGTCTTTCTCATCCTTTTTGTCTTCCTCATCCACCATATTCTCTCTTTTCCATCCTAAGTGTCAACTCTCGTGCTTACGATCATCCATTGCATGAGTGCTCAAAATATCGAAAAGGATTGAATCAAATTGACTTGTACCTGGCTAGTGGTCTGGGGACGAGCCAAGATAAGATTCCAAAGAAGACCAAGTGTGAAACTTTAGTAGATTGAGTTCTCAACAAAAATAATCTTTTTTCTCGTATTCCCTATGCCCCTTCTTGCACGCAAACACCATTTGGAGACATTCGAGTCACGGACAGCGAGAGCTCTTGCACCTATTATTCCTTCATTGCTTGTTTCAATGCTAATATAGACTCTTGCATGTTATGACTTGAATTGAATTACATACCTTGATTTCTTTATTTTTCTAAGTTCCTATATGGTTTCTAGCATGTCACCAAAGAATTTATGCATGTTATCATTTACCTACTCGAGGACGAGCAGGAATTAAGCTTGGGGATGTTGATACGTCTCAAACGTATCAATAATTTCTTCTCGCTCCATGCATGTTTTGTGTGATATTGCTATAATCTAGATACACTTTCATACATTTTTTTATCATATTTGGACTAACCTACTAACTCAGTGCACCCCAGTGCCAGTTCCTGTTTTCTTCTGTTTTTCTATTTCAGTTTTCCCCATATAAAAAGTGCTCCAAAAATCCGGGAAAATCAGATAAAAAATCAGCGTGTCGGAAGGCTCCCGAAGCCCGAAGGAGGGCTAGGGGGCAACCACCAGCACCCAGGCGGACACCTGGCGCGGCCAGGGGCTTGGCCGCGCCAGGAGGGCGCATGGGCCCCTGGTGCCCTCCTGGCTGCCCCCTTCGCTTATTTATTCTCCGTCACGGAAAACTTCCAAAGACAGAACCCTATTTCGCAAATTGTCCTATGTTCCGCCGCCGCCGCGCTTCCAAGATCGGGAGCACCGTCAGGACCCTTCCCGGCACCCTGCCGGAGGGAGGATAGACCTCTGGGAGCTTCCCCTCCACCATGGACGCTTCCCGGATGTGCCGTGAGTAGCCTACCTTGGACCATGGGTCCGTGATCTGTAGCTATGTGATGTTCTCTCCCCTCTTTGTTCTTCATGGTTTAGACCTTGTGCGCTGCCCTACATGATCGAGGCACTTATGTAATTCTTCTGCTGTTGCTATGCTAAGTTTGATGGGATCTGATGGATTATGAGATTATGTTCAGATCGTGATAGAGTAATATATTTGGTTTTGATCTCTTATATTTTTGTTCCTAAGTAATTCTTGCATGTTATCCGTTGTTGTTTATTTCTTTGGCCAAGTGGTACGTACTAACTCCAAGAGGGAACGTTATGCTCGATTGTGGGTACATGCCCCCTAATGACACGCTTGAGTGACAAAAACATGAGTCTAGGGGATGTGCTGTGGCCACAAGGGGGAAAACAACGGTGCTTGTAACCGCGGTTGCAAGGATTGTTCACTTTACGCAAAGTTCTTTTTAATGCAGTTGTGTGTTGCTTTGGGTTTAAACTTTGGGTGGGGCTCGCAACTTAATACCAGCGAGATGTTCTGGATAGATATCTCAAGGTGGATGATTAGTAGTAGATGCAGATGGATTTCGGTCTACTTATTTTGGCGTACTGCCCATGCTTATGAGCCTCTTCCTTTCTTTTTTGTAGCATAGTTAGCATTGCGGTGCGTTTATAATCCTGTCAATTGTCCTTCTGTAATTTGTTTACCTCGCATAGCAGTTTTATTGTCTTTTGGGAGAGAGACATCACTAGTGAACATCACGGGACCCCGATCCATATTTTCATCATAGTTTACAAGCTATTTCCTTTGTCAGTATTTACTTTCAGCTGCTATCATTATCATTATCCCTTGTGTGTTTGACCCTTTGTAAACAACAAGACCGGAGAGATTGACAACCTCTCTGAACTTCGTTGGGAGCAAAGTTAATTGTATCGTGTGCAGGTCCGCGTCAGGTGCGTTGCTGACACCTACTTATCATTGCCAGAGTCCTACGGGAGACAAACCCTATCCTCTACATAGGGGAAATGTGCTGCTATCCTACATCTCACCTTCCACTTGGGGTAACCAACGAAGGGCGAGAAGCCATTACCACTTCCACGCCATCAGACGTGCCCGTGTGGCCCGAGGCAGCCGTTAAGTCTCATCAATCGTGGCCCATCGCCCCGTATTCTGTGGAGAATTCGAAACGATGTGGGTTGGTCAACATTCCAGTCAAAGCAACCGTTGGGCAGATCGGCGGAGCTGAAGAAGCAGTCGGCAGAAATGACAAGAGCAATCGGCCGAACAAGGTGCAGTTGGTCGGTGGGGAAGCATTCGAACTAAACTAAAGCAATCAGCAGATTGCAGAAGCAATTGGCTAATTGAGAGCAATCGGTCAGAGAAGCAAGGCAGATATCACAAGATTCAAGGCAAGTATGGGAGGAACCTGTGCAAGCCCCGCTATCATTTGTCTCTGCGGGACCTCCGCAGCTTCAGGGGCTACTGTCGTGGGAATGACCCCCGGGTAGGGTCACCCAGGTGAAATAACATCTCAAGACGATGATCGCCGATCTAAGTGGGGCCGGGCCGATCCAGGCCGACCTGAAGATCATCATTCGGAGGAAGGACGATCTAGTCAAGCCGACCTAAAAACCGCCGATCTGAGGATCACCGATCTAGAAGAAGACCGAGCAAGCACAAGATTGATTTCCAAAGGGACGAGTTGATTAGGTCGGAGGCCGATTGCCCCAGGAGAGTGCAATCGGCCACACCTAAGTTCATTCGGCCCAAGAAGATACAACTCCATCTGAGCTATCAACGGGAGTTGACCTTGGGCCGGATTGGCGCACCCGGACCGAGGTCATCAATAGGTGATCCCAAGAGATCTGCGTGGTCGACAGAACAGTACCATGCCGACCTGTCAGGCGCATGATGTTCCCTCGACACATCAGCTGACAGGGTGGCGGAGGGGACAAGGCGATGAGGCAGCCGCGAGGCTAGGCGTAGAGCACTCCAGACCTACATAGAGAGATTCCACGACAAAGTAGGGTTATAGCTTTCCGCTGCCTGGCACCGTAAAGGGCGCAGTTGGCGGGACCCAACAGCTCTCCAGAGTCTTACAGCTGGGCCCTGGACTAACCGGATATTATTGTACTACCTCGGGCTCGGCCTATAAGAGCCCCGGGAGCCCCTCCTGCGTGGGGGGACGGTCACATTTACTACATCTCACCCACCAGAGAGAGAGAGCAAGGAGAGAGTTGTGCTTAGAGCCCTCTTCTCCTTCCTCTCATACAGCTCACGGAGCATTCATTTTAGCTCGAGTTATTGCTTATAGCTAGCTCGGCAGGACTATGGGTGTTATCTCTATGAAGAGCCCCGAACCTGGGTACATCGCGATGCCTCACTGTGCTTGTCCCCATTCTCGATTCTAGCACCATCGACACTCACCTCAATTTGTCCCCCTCTTTATCCATCCCCATGGAATCTGCCGTCACATATCGACAACACCCAAGCTTCGTCGGAGCCATGGCCCCTCATCGGAGACTTTCGCCGCCGCCAGAACCCGTCGGGACGAGTAGGAGCGGCCGCACACCCGCATGCTCGTGTGGACGTCCGCAGTGGGCCATGCAGCGCCCCACGGCCCGCACTGAGCGCGCCCCGGCCCAACTCCCTGGCTGCAGCTCGCTGCTCCACTCTACCCCCAGGCGAAGTCCCACTATTCCTCGCCCAAGCCTTCATGAGCCTTGGCCCAAGGGTGAGCGCCCCTTTTTTTATTTTGTTGCTGCAGCACTGTTGGGCTTGGCCCAGTTAGCCTATTTCTGTTATATAGCGCTTGTGGGCGCAACTTAGCTAGCGCTCGCCCGCTTTTAGACCCGTTCAGGTAGATTAGGCCCATGAATGCGTTTAGGTTTTTATTTATTTATTATTTGGCAGAATAAGTTGTGATTTGGTGGTGCTTATATCTTTTAGACCATAGCCCGGATGGAGACGCGCCCTACATGAAACTTGCTCAGAATTTTATGTAGTTTCATAAAATGTGCTTTGTTTCCATGTTTGCACTTGTCTACATGCTATTTCACTGCTATTTACATGCCATGCCACTGTAAATGTAATATGCCATAACTTAATAACCGTAACTCCAATTAAAATGTTTTTTATATGTAACTTGACTAGAATTTCATGTAAATTGTGATTGTGCTATTGTTTTTTGTTGTTAACCATCCTAAAATATGGTTTATGGCAGAACAATATCAAATACTTAAATTGTTGTGGGGGTACTTAGTGTATATGCCATGTTTAGATTTTACCTCACTTAAATTGACTAGCATATATAGTTTAATTTATGCTTCACCTATTGCCATGTTTGTGTGACATGCCATGCTTGAGTGATATGCCATGTTAAAAACCTTTGTTCATCTTGTGTAGCTAAACCACTTGAACCGTCGTAAGCATGAAGTATCGTCGTGTGAGATCGATACTTCACTTAACCTTCTAGTAACCGCTCTCGACAGTAGATGCGATATCGAAGTGCGTTGCCTTGTGTTGTCTTCTTGTTGCTGCTTGCTGTGACGCCCTAAAAATCAGACCATGTACAGTAATCATACACGCAAGGTACACGATCGAGATCAGGGACTCACGGTAAGATATCACAACACAACTCTACAAATAAAATAATACAAGCTGTTTAATACAAGCCAGGGGCCACGAGGGCTCGAATACAACAGCTCGAAAGCACAAAGTTAGCGGAAGCAATAGTATCTGAGTACAGACACAAGGGTACAAGGTTGCCTTAAGAAGGCTAGCACAAATAACAACCGATCGAAAAGGCGAGGCCTCCTGCCTGGGAACCTCCAAACTACACCTGGTCAACGGGGAACTCGACGTCGTAGTATCCGCCCCCGGGGTACTCCTGCTCCTGGGCTCCAACGTCGATTGCAGCGGCCGATCAGGCAAAACATAAAGGGGGAAATAAAGAAAGGTGAGTATCTAGCATACCCGCGAGTCTTACGTCTGCTACTAAGCATTATGCATTGTATCAAATGGAAGGGGAGGCTATATATAGTGGACTGCAAGATAGAAATCAGAATAAGGGTAAGAAGCTAGGCCTAACGAAGAATAGCATCTTCCGACGAGTCTTGCAGCATGAGGAGAGAATAGCCAACAGTTCATATAAAGCATAAAGTAACAATGCAGCAGAAGTTGCTGCAGCATTGTATAATAGTAAGTTCTAATAATTAACAATGCCTCCGAGATCCCCTCCTCGACATCCCCGCGAGGAAGAAAACCCGGAACCATACAGTTTAATAATAATAGTTTGTAGTGGTAAGATACAGCTTCAGCATAAAGCGTCCTGTTACCGTGGACACGGCTATTCGAATAGATTAAACTTCCCTGCAGGGGTGCACTTCTGTTACACTACAACGCGCGGATCTCCAGGGTGGCGTACACCTTGTTAGGGAATGCCCCACCCAGGCTATCCGACACTCCACAGCCCATATTTCAAACTCAACAGAGAGGCCATCCGCCGGTCTAAATCCTAAGTACGCAGGGCCTTGGACCCCAACCCTGACGTACTCCTGTACGGTGCGTGGGTGGCCGGGAAGCCGTAACAAAAACAACACAGATCGAGCCAAAGAAGACACCGCACTTCCCGGCAATCAACCCGCGGTACTGCTGACGTCTGAAGAGTCCTCGGACGACACCATGAAGCAGAGGAGCCCATAACTCATTATCCCACGTGTAGGCAGCGCGTACAAGCCAAAAGGCTACTCAAGTCATCCGCCGAACCATTTAGTATTTTATTAATTTGCGGGACAACCGTTATCGTTGCCTCGACTTAACTGACACGCGGACAACGACAGAAGTCAGGACCACCTGTACATCGGTGCCTACCCTGTCGTCCCACCAAGTCTCTGCGGTTACCAACAAGGTGAACCGTCTCCTTACCTTGTCTCGCGTGTGCTCTTGGTAGAGCTCGACTTTCGTGGATTGGTAACTCTCGCGGCCAACGATCAGGGGCCAAGCACACCGGTACACTGGTCGTACCCTCCCTGTCGTCCCGTCGCAATACCACTCGTGGGTACCGTTCGGTCGCCCGACTTCTTACCTGAAGGAAAACCGTTGCTCAAGTACCTAGAGCGGCTATACAGAGTCAGCAACGAGTGGAGTACAAGGATTACTCCTTGATAGCTCACACTTGATGGTGGCTCGGTAGAGCCGAGCTAGGGGGCCTGAGGCGGTGTCTGCATTGTACCGTACCTGTGCAGTTATAATATTTGTATCCGCGTTCACTCCCCTGAGTGGTCACGGCCCTGCTAACTAATCCTAGCTAACAAAGCACAGGGTTCACTGCTGAATAATGCATAATTATAATTGGCAGCATAGGATAAAGGAAGGTACATCAAGGGGCGGCAAAATCAGGCTATGCAATTGAATAGGATTGTAATCGTAGCAGCAGCAGTAACAATGCCTAGTGCAAGAAAGTACGGAAAAGATAGGCGATATCTGGGGAAGAGAATGGCTCTGCTTGCCTGGAAGCTCGACGGTAGGGGTAGGGCCGTCGACGAAGTAGTCGTACCCAGCAGCGGTGTCGTCGGCAGTAGCAGCGGGGTCTATCGGAGAATAAATGGGGGGGTGGAGAAACAGTAAATACAAAGCAATCATAGCAAACAGATGAATGACATGACAGATGAAATGCTAACGGTGTTCTAACGCAGTACAATGTGTTATGCTCGGAGCGGGAATTCATCCGGGGATGAAATACCGGCTCCGGGTGATTATCGACAAAGTGTCTGGAGGGGGGAGGGATCACGCCTGAGGTGTCGTGGACATCCGACAAACATAAGAGGGGTATATCGGTGTTAGTTGAACTATTCTGAACAACTTCCGTGTTCAGAATAAATTCATCCGGATACTTTGACAGTACCAGACAAATCATCCGACAAACGGCCCGGAGGGGGGGATGTCGATGTTCGCTGTGTTAGAGGGGTGTGGTGGGTATACGGATAGCGTATCCGTATTCATTATATTTTTCTGATCAATTTTCATGTATAAACTATTTCCATCGGAGTTACGGTTTAAAAGATATTGAATTTCAAAGTTTTAATCCATTTAAATTAATTTCTGAAGTTTTCTTTATTTATTAAATAGAAACATTATCCACAACCTTGTCCATAACAGCGTTGTTGACCATTCAAACTGACAAAGGGGACCCACATGTCATAAGCTGGGCCTTTGACTGGTCAAACTGACCAGTGGGTCCCAACAATCATGCACTCACTCTAATTAAACATTTGATTTAATCAAAAATATCCAAGGGGCCCATCTGTAAGTGACACATGTGTTAATTAACAGTTATTTTATATTAGCTTATTACTAATGGCCTTGGGCCCACTGTCAGTGACCCAAGGGGTATTTCCCACTTAAATTAAACAGAGGAGGATTATCATGGGGGTGGCCCACCTGTAAGTGACCTGGGGGGGGTTAATACTAATGACCCAACTGACAGGCAAGGGCCACCTGCCAGTGCCCCATGGTCTCGCCGGCGACAGCCAACGACGGTGAGGCTGGCCGTACGCTCGTTGTAGGCCGCGGGAGGGGGCGTGATTGGGGGCATTCGAACCGGGGGTGTGCCGCACGTCGATTTGGAGCGGTGCCAAGGCTTGGGACCGCCGGAATCGGTGCCGGCGACGAGGAAGGTGGCGCCTCGTGCCACGGTTCAGACGATGGCGAGGCTACAAGGGGTGAGGGTGGCCGCGAGCTAGCACAATCGAAAGAGGGGAGAACGGGGAACAGTGTGGCGCTAGTGTATCGCCAAACGCAAGGCTCGGGCTGCGTTGTAGAGCACGGCGGCGGCGGCCCAGCCGCGGCTATCATGGCGTCGCCGGCTACGGTGAACGAAGGCGAGCGCGGAGAGAGGGGAAACTACGGGAAGCTCACCGGGAGCGTGTAGAGGAGGGCAGCGGCTCGTGGGAGGCGTGAGGCGGTCGGAATCGCACCGCAACCTCGCCGGCGACGAGGAAGAAGATGACGACGAGGCGCTTGCTGTAGAGGTCCTTGGCTCAATTCCTCTCATGAGTCGACGAAGACGACGACGGCGAGTTCACTGGACATATCGGACGGGCAAGGGGGACTCGTTGGCCGCGCCGGTGACGACGTCGTGTCCATGGCTGCGCGGGCGAGTTCGGTCCAGAGAGAGGGGGGAGGGGAAAATGGAGGGGCGGAAGATCTGCGAGCTAGGGTTGCGTTGGGGGAGGGCCCTGGGGTGCCTCGTGGTCTTATCCCCCGCCGGCAAGCCGCCGATAGGCGCCACGGCGTGCCCACGACGACGCAGCCGGGGGATGGCTGACACGCATGTCGTGAACAGGGAAGAGGAGGGTGAGGGACCGGGGTGGGCTAGGTGGGCTGGGCCCAGGGGGTGGGGGGGAAGGATGGGCCGGGGGTAGTTTAGGTCTTATCTTCTTGTTTCTTTTGTATTTCTTTTATTCTTTCTATTTTATTTTATGTTTTCTATTTGTTTAGTCACATTTTATTTTTGTAAAATATGAGACTTGCTCCAATATTTATATTATAATTTAATATGCTGCCACAATAAGTTTGGCGACCTAATAAATTCATTTGCAATTTTTTTTATTTAAATTGGAACAAAGGTGGCTGTTTTGCTACGGTTTGAAATGTTTAAAATATTTAAACATTGTAATAAATGCCCAGTATTATTTTAATATGACCTAATGATTATTATGCATTTAATAAAATTGTTTGCAACATTTTTGGTTTCACTTTTATTTCCACTTTGTTTTTTTATTACATCCAAAGGGGTTCGAAAAAGATTTGAGTCAATGATGATCAAGTCATGGTTAATCACTGAGCTTAGTCATTAATAAAAAGTGATCACTGTAGCTTGACACCGAGGGTGTTACAAATCTCCCCCACTACAAAGAATTCTCGTCCCGAGAATTAAAAGGTAGTGGAAGGGGTAAAGCGTTGGTTTCGTATTCTAACGAATCTTGTGGTTCTTGTTGCCCTTCTCGAAGAAGTTAATCCTTCCCGTTGAAGTCTTCATTTCTCTGCATCAGTGCATCTCGACGTGTTGTTATCCTTTCTTCGAGGTCTTCATCGTACTTACGATCAAGCTAGGAGGAAAATTCAAGGGGGTTGGATGGCTACCTTGTTAACCAACTGAGGTTGTCCGAGGGAACGGTGTACAAAGTATCTTCCGAGTTTAACTCACGGGAATATATCGAGAGGAACCAAAGAAGGCATGAGAAGTTTTCAAACGGATATGCAAGCATTCGACGATGATAACGGAGGATGAAAAGGGGTCCAGAGCATCAGGCATAAGCACTGAGTCTGATATCGAACTGAATATCACAAGGTAGAGGACTCGTGAATTTCCCACGAGATCAAGCAAGAGAAATAACCTCGAGAACAGAAAGGTACAAGAGAGTCAGGTTTCGATCCTGTGGAACTATGGGTTATGGGCCCACATTGAATAAGAAGGGTGGTGACAAACAATGCGATCAAGTTGTAAGGTAAGTCAGAGAACAACTTGTCAACTATGTCGGCAATAACATCAATGCCAAGGGCGAGGGACGAAGAGAACCATTTTCCTGCTCGTTAAGACGAGGCGGACCAATTGGCAAAGTTCTTGTCCATCGGTGGTCACCGAAAAGTCATCAACAATAGTAACAGGTTGTACGGACAAAGTTGTACACCGAAGTGTTTAAATTAGCAGGGAATCATCACTGCTCGGATAATTTATATTCAAAGGAAGGTTAAACAGACCAATGTAAAGGAAAATGTGATGACACACAAGTATCATGTGTATATATTTCCCAAGGGAAAGTAGAGCAAGATATACATGACCAAGTTTGTATTGGCATGCCGGGAGTCAAGGGAGGTTGTCGATGATAACACAACTCATCGATGGGGAAGGATGCCATTTCTCATCATGAATTCAATAGACACATGGGAGAATTCAAAACGTTGATGGTGACCATGACACATTATGTCGAGGGGTTTCAAGAAAATGCAATCGAATATCCACATCACCAAGCAAAAGGGGTGGTGGAGCCAAAGGTAAGCGGTGTTCTCGGTTGACGACAACCCAGAACCATGAAATGGCTATGACAGAGATAGACATTATTTCATCACAATTCATAAGATGTAGTGCAAATGCATGATATCCTCGAGAAACCAGGGGTAATACTCGAAGGTAGAATGGTGGATCATGGATGTAGAAGAATTTATACCAAGGGGGGTTAATTATCTTTACGAGAAGCTTTCATGATAAGTTCTACATAGTATCCATGGGCATGAACACAAGGTTCAGGGTCGACTCCCACTTCTTCAATGCATAACATTTCAATCACTTCTCGCTTTCGATGAAGTTGTAGAGTAGGAAATTTATCTGGCGTAACACCAGTAGAGTATGACCCGAAGAAGTTTCCGGGGTTCACACTGATGGCTGAAACATAGATACAACCCATAGGGACATTTTATGATTCTATGCAACAAACAAGAATAAGGGGACCAGTTTGAAAGAAGAAGGATGATGACACGGAGAAGATGATACCGTTTTCCGAAGGTATTTCGTATCAGGGGAAATTCATCAATGACTTAGGACACAAGGGGACGACAGGTAGTAATCCACCAAAAATTTCAAGCGGCGTACCGAGGGTCTGGTGCGAGTATTGGTACTCACCCATATGAAGAAAGAATACAAAGGCATCGAATGATAGAAGCATCTGAATATTTCGATGCTTAGGGACAAAGGAATTATGACTTCCGTATCGGTGTATCAGACCCAGATACATCAATCAAAGATGAATACGTTGAATAGAAGCTTGACGGTTAATCAATTAAGGTTTGATTTACCGAGAACCAGCTCATGTCCGGAATGACGTCTGAGCCAGAAGAATGGATTCATAGGGATCAACTGATGATTGCGTGCACTAGCACACACGATGATTCAACAGATCAGATTGGCAATGCCAAGGGGGTCATCAAAGTCTACAAGACAAACGGGATTAATCATAGTGCAAGCAGGCAAGAAGAATCTCCAAAGAAGTAGATTGCCAAGGATTGACGCGAGATCGAATAGTATTTCAAAGTATTTTGGGAATCACAGGAACAACTTAGGATGAACGGATCCTCGATAAATGTGAGGAATTATCCGCAGGGTGAAAAGAAGCTGCAAGGCAGTAGGCTCAAAGGATTCCTGAAACAACGGAAAGTATTTCGATGCATCTTGTGAACACAAGAGCAACTGGGATTGAATGGATGAACGAAAGGTGTATGTGGTTATACATACGGACTTATCAGTGGCAGGGAATTGTAAAGGTGATCGACACCTAGGGTCTCGAGAATTTGTCGGGGAGTAATCTTCGGGATCTTCTCGTAAAGGAAGCGATCATCTGTAATGAGGGGCTCTCCGGGAGGAAGTAGTCACGAGAACCTAATGTCAGAGTTAGCAGAATCATTAACCCTGAAGAGAAGAGAGATCAGAGTCCCAGAGTAAAGGTACGGAGTAAAAGATCCTAATACCACCCAGTTTGCGACGTGGGACGATAAGCCACACGACACTATTAGTAAAGTAGTTTTGCAAAGACTAGACTCGACTTCGACCAAGGAGTTGGAAGGGGGTCTCCTACAGGCAGTCGGCTCTGATACCAACTTGTGACGCCCCCAAAATCAGACCGTGTACAGTAATCATACACAGAAGGTACACGATCGAGATCAGGGACTCACGGTAAGATATCACAACACAACTCTACAAATAAAATAATACAATCTGTTTAATACAAGCCAGGGGCCACGAGGGCTCGAATACAACAGCTCGAAAGCACAAAGTTAGCGGAAGCAATAGTATCTGAGTACAGACACAAGGGTACAAGGTTGCCTTAAGAAGTCTAGCACAAATAACAACCGATCGAAAAGGCGAGGCCTCCTTCCTGGGAACCTCCAAACTACTCCTGGTAAAAGAGGAACTCGACGTCGTAGTATCCGCCCCCGGGGTACTCCTGCTCTTGGGCTCCAACGTCGATTGCAGCGGCCGATCAGGCAATACATAAAGGGGGAAATAAAGCAAAGGTGAGTATCTAGCCTACCCGCGAGTCTTACGTCCGCTACTAAGCATTATGCATTGTATCAAATGGAAGGGGAGGCTATATATAGTGGGATGCAAGATAGAAATCAGAAGAAGGGTAAGAAGCTAGGCCTAACGAAGACTAGCATCTTCCGACGAGTCTTGCAGCATGAGGAGAGAATAGCCAACAGTTCATATAAAGCATAAAGTAACAATGCAACAGAAGTTGCTGCAACATTGTATAATAGTAAGTTCTAATAATTAACAATGCCTCCGAGATCCCCTCCTCGACATCCCCGCGAGGAAGAAAACCCGGAACCATACAGTTTAATAATAATAGTTTGTAGTGGTAAGATCCAGCTTCAGCATAAAGCGTCCTGTTACCGTGGACACGGCTATTCGAATAGATTAAACTTCCCTGCAGGGGTGCACTTCTGTTACACTACAACGCACGGATCTCGAGGGTGGCGTACACCTTGTTAGGGAATGCCCACCGAGGCTATCCGACACTCCACAGCCCATCTTTCAAACTCAACAGAGAGGCCATCCGCCGGTCTAAATCCTAAGTACGCAGGGCCTTGGACCCCATCCCTGACGTACTCCTGCACGGTGCGTGGGTGGCCGGGAAGCCGTAAGAAAAACAACACAGCTTGAGCCAAAGAAGACACCGCAATTCCCGGCAATCAACCCACGGTACTGATGACGTCTGAAGAGTCCTCGGACGACACCATGAAGCAGAGGAGCCCATAACTCATTATCCCACGTGTAGGCAGCGTGTACAAGCCAAAAGGCTACTCAAGTCATTTGCCGAACCATTTAGTATTTTATTAATTTGCGGGACAACCGTTATCGTTGCCTCGACTTAACTGACCCGCGGACAACGACAGCAGTCAGGACCACCAGTACATCGGTGCCTACCCTGTCGTCCCACCAAGTCTCTGCGGTTACCAACAAGGTGAACCGTCTCCTTACCTTGTCTCGCGTGTGCTCTTGGTAGAGCTCGAATTTCGTGGATTGGTAACTCTCGTGGCCAACGATCAGGGGCCAAGCACACCGGTAAACTGGTCGTACCCTCCCTGTCGTCCCGTCACAATACCACTCGCGGGCACCGTTAGGTCGCCCGACTTCTTACCTGTAGGACAACCGTTGCTCAAGTACCTAGAGAGGCTATACAGAGTCAGAAACGAGTGGAGTACAAGGATTACTCCTTCATAGCTCACACTTGATGGTGGCTCGGTAGAGCCGAGCTGGGGGCCTGAGGCGGTGTCTGCATTGTACCGTACCTGTGCAGTTATAATATTTGTATCCGCGTTCACTCCCCTAAGTGGTCACGGCCCTACTATCTAATCCTAGCTAATAAAGCGCAGGGTTCACTGCTGAATAATGCATAATTATAATTAGCAGCATAGGATAAAGGAAGGTACATCAAGGGGTGAAAAAATCAGGCTATGCAATTGAATAGGATTGTAATCGTAGCACCAGCAGTAACAATGCCTAGTGCAAGAAAGTACGGAAAAGATAGGCGATATCTGGGGAAGAGAATGGCTCTGCTTGCCTGGAAGCTCGACGGTAGGGGTAGGGTCGTCGACGAAGTAGTCGTACCCAGCAGCGGTGTCGTCGGCGGTAGCAGCGGGGTCTATCGGAGAATAAAGGGGGGAGAAACAGTAAATACAAAGCAATCATAGCAAATAGATGAATGGCATTACAGATGAAATGCTAACGGTGTTCTAACGCAGTACAATGTGTTATGCTCGGAGCGGGAATTCATCCGGGGATGAAACACCGGCTCCGGGTGATTATCGACAAAGTGTCCGGAGGTGGGAGGGATCACGCCTGAGGTGTCGTGGACATCCGACTAACATAAGACGGGTATATCGGTGTTAGTTGAACTATTCTGAACAACTTCCGTGTTCAGAATAAATTCATCCGGATACTTTGACAGTACCAGACAAATCATCCGACAAACAGCCCGGAGGGGGGGGGGATGTCGATGTTCGTTGTGTTAGAGGGGTGTGGTGGGTATACGGATAGCGCATCCGTATTCGTTATATTTTTCTGATCAATTTTCATGTATAAACTTTTTCCATCGGAGTTACGGTTTAAAAGATATTGAATTTCAAAGTTTTAATCCATTTAAATTAATTTCTGAAGTTTTCTTTATTTATTAAATAGAAACATTGTCCACAATCTTATCCATAACAGCGTTGTTGACTAGTCAAACTGACAGAGGGGACCCACATGTCATAGGCTGGGGCTGTGACTGCTCAAACTGACCAGTGGGCCCCAACAGTCATGCACTCACTCTAATTAAACATTTGATTTAATAAAAAATATCCAGGGGCCCATGTGTAAGTGACACATGTGTTAATTAACAGTTATTTTATATTAGCTTATTACTAATGGCCTTGGGCCCACTTTCAGTGACCCAAGGGGTATTTCCCACTTAAATTAAACAGAGGAGGATTATCAGGGGGGTGGCCCACCTGTAAGTGACCTGGGGGGTTAATACTAATGACCCAACTGACAGGCAAGGGCCACCTGCCAGTGCCCCATGGTCTTGCCGGCGACATCCAACGACGGCGAGGCTGGCCGTACGCTCGTTGTAGGCCGCGGGAGGGGGCGTGATTGGGGGCATTCGAACCGGGGGTGTGCCGCACGTCGATTTGGAGCGGTGCCAAGGCTTGGGGCCGCCGGAATCGGTGCCGGCGACGAGGAAGGTGGCGCCTCGTGCCACAGTTCAGACGATGGCGAGGCTACAGGGGGTGAGGGTGGCCGCGAGCTAGCACAATCGAAAGAGGGGAGAACGGGGAGCAGGGTGGCGCGAGTGTATCGCCAAACGCAAGCCCCGGGCTGCGTTGTAGAGCAGGGCGGCGGCCCAGCCGCGGCTATCATGGTGTCGCCGGCTACGGTGAACGAAGGCGAGCGCGGAGAGAGGGGAAACTACGGGAAGCTCTCCGGGAGCGTGTAGAGGAGGGCAGCGTCTCGGGGGAGGCGTGAGGCGGCTGGAATCGCACCGCAACCTCGCCGGCGACGAGGAAGAAGATGACGACGAGGCGCTTGCTGTAGAGGTCCTTGCCTCAATTCCTCCCGTGAGTCGACGAAGACGACGACGGCGAGTTCACTGGACATCTCGGACGGGCAAGGGGGACTTGTTGGCTGCGCCGGTGACGACGGCGTGTCCATGGCTGCGCGGGCGAGTTCGGTCCAGAGAGAGGGGGGAGGGGAAAATGGAGGGGCGACGGATTTGCGGGCTAGGGTTGCGTTGGGGGAGGGCCCTGGGGTGCCTCGGGGTCTTATCCCCCGCCGGCAAGCCGCCGATGGGCGCCACGGCGTGCCCACGGCGAGGCAACTGGGGGATGGCTGACACGCATGTCGTGAACAGGGAAGAGGAGGGTGAGGGACCGGGGTGGGGTAGGTGGGCTCGGCCCAGGGGGTGGGGGGGGGAAGGATGGGCCGGGGGGAATTTAGGTCTTATCTTCTTGTTTCTTTTGTATTCCTTTTATTCTTTCTATTTTATTTTATGTTTTCTATTTGTTTAGTCACATTTGATTTTTGTAAAATATGAGACTTTCTCCAATATTTGTATTATAATTTAATATGCTGCGACAATAAGTTTGGCCACCTAATAAATTCATTTGCAATTTTGTTTTATTTAAAATGGAACAAAGGTGGCTGTTTTGCTACGGTTTGAAATGTTTAAAATATTTAAAGTTTGTAATAAATGCCCACTATTATTTTAATATGACCTAATGATTATTATGCATTTAATAAAATTGTTTGCAACATTTTTGGTTTCACTTTTATTTCCACTTTGTTTTTTTATTCCATCCAAAGGGGTTCGAAAAAGATTTGATTCAATGATGATCAAGTCATGGTTAATCACTGAGCTTAGTCATTAATAAAAAGTGATCACTGTAGCTTGACACCGAGGGTGTTACACTTGCTCGTGATTGCTTCGTAGTAATAGTTGTTTGCTCATCGATTGCCTTTCCAGTGTTTCCTTCTTGTGTGCTCCCGCGGTTACCCTCAGAGACGTTGCGATCTTGCGATCGACTACACCTTCGGCATCGACTTCTCAACAGGTAAGGGGGAGCATATATCATGCTTATAACTTTCAGCTCACTTGCCTAGGTATAGGATAGAACGATTGCTTGATCCCACCACCTCATATTTATGCCTCTAAAATAAACCAAACAGCCATGTCCTTGACATCCTAGCAAACCGGCCAAGTACCTTGCTTGCTTAACCACTGCTTAGTATGCATGCTTATGATGCTATCTTGTTATCTTGTTACTCCTTGGATTGGGCTATCATATTATTATATTGTTTTGGATGATATGTTTATTATAATGTTGACTATATTCGACGAAGGATGGAAGGTCTAGGCTATCCCGCCTTGATGCTTTGTTCCATTCAAGTCACCTAGGATCCGAGTTCCGGGAATTGGTTCTAAGACCGAGCATGCCTAACCGCGTGTGGGATTTTATGGGGTCCCCTTTTCTTAACTACCTAGCTTCAAACATTTCTAGTGGTGGCTCAAGCTGATTTATCATTTGCAAACCATCCATGTGTCTGTCGGGTCGCTCCTAGAAGATATTCCTTAGACCAGCCTGGGCCAGCGGTGACATGGTTTCCTTGTTGGTCCACCCTTGGCGGCGAGGGCCCGGGACCTCATGTGAGGTGTCCCGGTAACCCAAACCTTGTTGAGACGGAAGAGGCCGATCCGAGAGTGCGGGCGACTTTTGGATTGGGTGTCGATTACCCGGGGCCCACCCGGAATTGTGCGTTGTTAGTTTGAGGGATTATGACGTCCGTTTCTCTCGGAACAACTCTTCAATGAGTGTCTTTAACGGGCCCGACTGAGAGAGCTTGGCGTGCGTGCAGAGCCTTGTAATGGGCAGTTGGTACACCCCTGCAGGGTTAAATCTTTTCGAGAAGCCGTGTCCATGGTTATGGACGACTTGGAACCTACGTCTTGTTCATAGATAACATCAACTGGATCATAACTAAAACTTGATCAACGTGTGTGTGCCTGTACTGCTTCTTCTTCATCGGGTGATAAAGGGGAGGACAAGGATAGGATAGGTGTTATGTTTGCGTAAGTAGCTGATAGCACACTTGTTGGAGGCGATTCCTCATCGAAAGCTTGGCTTCTCATCTTACTCTAAATAGATTGTTAGCCACCTCATATATTGCTAGTGTGGCTGCAACCTCAACCACTACCCCGATCTTACCGTGAGAATTTAGTTATCTGACTTGTTGATATAGCTCACCCCCTTCTTCTCTCTTTTATGTACCTATGCAAACGATCATGGACTATAGAGGTGCTTGGCGACCCTTGTTCCGATGCCTTCGCGGAGACTCGACGACGACTAGTTAGGCGGATCCCGGCAGAGAGCCTGGACCCGAGTCGTTATGGGGATCGATGTGTTTTACCTTTGCCACTAGGCATTTGATTGTAGTATGTATTCAGACATATATCTTCTGCTGATGTATTGTATTAAGGCAGTTGTATGCCGATTGTATGAGATCTTGTATCCTTGTAGCTGTAATGTTGTGATATCATGTTGAAATCCGAGACATATGGCTTCATCATATGTCGCGGTGGGTCCGATATGTGCTTCGTCCCCGGGTTTGGATGGAAACGTCCAGATCTAAAACAGTACCGCATATCGGGTCTGACAAAGCCAGAGGTCTCAGCGGGCATCACCGCCACCACCCGCACCACGCGGAGATGAGGGGCTGAGATGCACTAAGTTCCATGAACTAGACAATCCACCCTCGCAGCCACATCGGTCACCAAAGAAGATCTAGGTCGCCACCCCAACGACCATCTCCACCGGATGAGTCGCATAATCCAGGGAAGCCGCGAAACTCCAGCTGAATATATCCATTGGGTGCCTTTGTTGGATATATGATCTAGAGGCAAATAATATGTGATTATTCCAATATATCTAAGCAAGTTCATAACCAGTTTCATACTGTGCTAGAATTGTATCAGTGAAACAATGATACATGTGTGGTATGGAAACAACCAGTGTTCCTAGTTAGCCTCTTTCTATAAAACTAGTTCATGGTCAACTGATGATCGTGATTTCACGATCATGGACAATCAAGTCAATTGACTATGAGGTCACTTCATTAGATGGATGACGTGATGAACATTACCCAATGTAAGTATTGCAACATGATCAAATCATGAAGGTTCAGTGTTGTAATTAAAGAACATAGTAGACTGTTCCTTAGACCGTGAGATCATGCATAATTGCTATCTTCTCGGATGCTTTGACCTACATCCACCGTTGTCATCGATATGTAACGGCAGATGCAATGGGGATGGCTAAAGAGGGGGAAAACCGAGGTTAGTGTCGCTGGTACCGGAATCGAGAGTGGGAACACACAGTGAGACACCGCGATGTACCCAGGTTCGGAGCTCTCCGTAGAGATAACACCCCTAGTCCTGTTGAGCTAGCTACAAGCAATAACTTTGGCTACAAATGGTTGCTCCTTGAGCTGTTTGAGATGAAGGAGAAGAGGGCTCGAAGCATCACTCTCTCCTTGCTCTCTCTCTGGTGGGTGAAGTTGCAATAAGTGCTCCGTCGTCCCTCACGCAGGAGGGGTACCCAGGGCTCTTATAGGCCGAGCCCGGGGTACAAATGTAAATATAAAAAGGGAGGGGGGCAGCTGCCAGTCTCAGGCAGGCCAGGGTCCTCACGTCGTGCTCTCCCGGATGACCCGGTGTAGACTTGCGGCTCACCATGCCGCTAACCTGTAGACCTTGCTGGTAAACAGTGGTGCTAGGGACTTAGGCCTGTCGCCCTGTCCGCGTGATCGGCGCCGGAGGAGACCGCACGCCTCTGACAGCCCAGATCTTCAGGGATTGCACATTGAATGAACTTGTACCAGGTGTCCGACCTGGGATTCTGCTCGGAGGTTGCTCTGCTCTCTTCGGGCGATTGATCCTAGGTGAGGCCGATTGCACTCTCTTGGGAGCAATAGGCCTCCGACCTGATCAGTTCGGCCCACTGTGCGCCGAGTCTTGATCAGCTCAGCCTTGATTAGATTGGCGACCATTAGGTCGGTGATCTTAGCTTTGATGAATTGTTTCCCCTGGGTGACCCTACCTGGGGTTCATTCCCTCGACAACCACCTAATTGAAATATGCTGGCCATAAAGGTGTATCTTGGGTATTCCGTTGAGATATGTTGATGAGTTTTGATTCAAGAGCGGGATTTGTCAATCCATGTAATGGAAAGATATTAAGGTCCCACTCGGTGTGACTAGGTCACGGGGATGAATATCACTGAACGAGTGAAATAAGATTTGTCGGTAAAGAGATAGAACCGTCCTCACGCAAGGGAAATTTGCTACTATTTACAACACAACCTTCCACTTGGGGTAACAAACGAGGAGGTTTTATCTGCACCCATCAAGCTAATTTCTGGCGTCGTTGCGGGGGATTCCAAGCTTCAAAATAGGGGAGTTGCACACTACCTTTTACCTTTACTTTTTAGTCTTGTTACTTTACCTTTCAGTTTTTACTCTTGCTTGTGTGTCTTTATCCAAAAAACCAAAAAATATATATATATATCTTGTTCCTAGTGTATTTCTAGTAGTAGTTAGTATGTCTAGATATTTTGTCTTTGATGCTTTACCTGAAGCAGAAGTCATAGCTTTTAGACAAGAGAAAGGTGAAAATGTGAGAAAGGATTGGGATAGACATTCTGAAGCACATAAAATAGTTATACCTTGGATACCTATGCGTGTTTTGCTTAGAACTTTTTATTAAAGTGTCTTTAGGCGGTGTAAACACTTTTTGGATTTATTGGCTGGAGGAGATTTTATAGTGTGAAGATACTAAGGCCCTTGATATTATATATGGTTTATCTAGTTTCTTTGTTTGTGATCATGGAGTTGATGCTATAATAGATAGACTTGAACATATTGAGAGAAAGATTGATGCTTTGAATTTTAATGAGTTAGAGATCCCCACACAAGGTGGGCAAGATCTTCTAGAGATAGAAGATGATTGGTAACCCTTCATTAGGATTAGTATTCTCAACCAAGACTTTCTTGCTTATTGTGATATTGGATCCACAGTGTCCACCATGCTCAACACTGTTTCTGATTCTTTAAAGCTTGAGAGTATGGTTGATTTTCCCTTCCATCATGCACGTGCTAACGGTGATATATCTAAGATTGTAGGGAAGGTTCATGATGTCCAAGTCACTTTTAAGGAGAAGAACACTCCAATTGACTTCATAATTTTGGAGTCAACAAGTCAAGGGAACATAGTGCTCGGAAGGACCTTTCTAAAAGCAATGAAGTGCTTTATTGATGTAAAGAAGGGACTTATACACTTCCGTGGGAAGGTCAAAGGTAAGTATGTCTACCCCAAAAGAAAGAAATAAGAGCTCATTCAAGAGATATTTACCTATTTTGATGATCCTTATGATGGTTCAATAGACGAAACATGATCTTATGCTTCATGCCTAGCTCAAAGGCATTAAAGAAAACGCTTATTGGGAGGCAAACCAAAATGTTTTTACTTTCAGTTTGTTTTTTGTTTTAGTGGGCCTTGGTGTTTTATACTACTTTAGAAACTCCATTGTATCTTTCTGCTTCGATAAACCTTACAGTCCTCACATAAGGGAAATTTGCTACTATCTACATCATAACGTTCCACTTGGGGTAACTGATAGGGCATATTTCCCCATGATTGGTTTTAGTGATTGATGACAACACATTTGTGGTTTAACCGTGTGCCTTGAGTATTTCAGATAACTTAAGCCATGGCACAAGACGGTTATCATCCCCTCGTTTGATGGAACGTGAAGACGGAGTTTCCATCTCGGATTCTTTTTTGGTGGTTGAGTCGTAGGAAATCCGTACTATTAAGAGGGGATCCTCGGTGATATGATGGGTGGAATCATCACACTACACTTTTCTCTGCACCCACATATCTTCTTGGCGCCTTCGGAGGAGTCAGTATAGGAGTCCATTCCAGCCTGGGTCTGCTGGGGCGGTAGTACCGCACCCACTGCGGTAGTACCGCGGTACGGTAGTACGGCAGTCTAGTGCCGCAACCACTACCGCAACCGTACTGACTGAGCGGTAGTGGGCACGGCACTAGAGTGCGGTACTACGGTACCACGGTAGTACAGCACCCAGTGCGGTAGTACCGCGCTACGGTAGTACGGCAGTCTAGTACCATAACCACTACCGCAAGCGTACTGACCGAGCGGTAGTGGGCACGACACTAAGCTGCGGTACTACGGCAGCGCGGTAGTACCGCACCCAGCGCGGTAGTACGGAAGTCTAGTACCGTAACCACTACCGCAAGCGTACTGACCGAGCGGTAGTGGGCACGGCACTAAGCTGCGGTACTACGGCAGCGCGGTAGTACCGCACCCAGCGCGGTAGTACCGCGCTACGGTAGTACGGCAGTCTAGTACCGTAACCACTACCGCAAGCATACTGACCGAGCGGTAGTGGGCACGGAACTAAGCTGCGGTACTACGGCAGCGCGGTAGTACCGCACCCAGCGCGGTAGTACCGCGCTACGATAGTACGGCAGGCTAGTACCGTAACCACTACCGCAAGCGTACTGACTAAGCGGTAGTGGGCACGGCACTAGGTTGCGGTACTACGACAGCGCGGTAGTACCGAACCCACTGCGGTAGTACCGCTTCACGGTAGTACCGCTCTAAGAGCGGTAGTACCGTGGTTGGTGGGGGTCCAACGGCTGTTTAATGCGCCCCCTATAAAAGGGGGTCTTCTTCTCCAAGGAGACTTACCTCATTTTATTGCTGCTCCTCCATTGACGCCCAAAGCTTATTCTTGCCCGATCTCCCTTCCTAGCCATCAAAACTTGTTGATTCTCTAGGATTTGGAAGAGCAGGCCCCGATATACACTTCCACCAAAGGATATTTGATTCCCCCCATTATTCCCTTGTGGATCTTGTTACTCTTGGGTGCGTTGGTGCCCTAGACGGAAGAGGTCACCTCGGAGCCACATTCCATTGTGGTGAAGCTCCGTGGTTTGTTGGGAGCCTCCAATTAAGTTGTGGAGATTGCCCCAACCTTGTATTGTAAAGGTTCGGTTGCCACCTTCAAGGCCACCGCGTAGTGGTTCACGGCATCTTGCATTGGTAAGAGCGTGAGGAGAATAGGGTGGCCCTCGTTGGCCTTCGTGTGAGCATTGTGCTCCACACCCTCTCCAAACGGAGACGTACTTCTCGAGAGAGAAGGAACTCCGGTAACATATCCTTGTCTCCGTGTTCCCTCTACCTTTACTTTGCAAGTTACTTTTCATTGCTTATATCTTGCTTGATTTCTTGTTGTAGTTGTTAAGTTGTCATATAGGATCTCACCTAGTTGCATATCTAGACAACTTACTTTTCTTGTTGAGCCTAAACTTATTAAGAAGTCATAAAAATTGTTAGTCGCCTATTCACCCCCCCCCCTCTAGTCGATATTCCGATCCTTTCAATTGGTATCAGAGCCTCGTCTCTTATTAAGGGCTTTATCGCCTTAAGAGGATGGCGACGGAGGGGAAAGACAAAGACGTTGAGTTGGTAGGTACTTCGGCCAATCCCTCCTTGGGGGAAAGTCCAAGTACCGCGGGACTCACGAACACGTCTTTGAGGGATGACACAACCACCGTCTCTAGACATGAGTATAATGACGGCATGTCCGCCATAAAAGCTCAAATGAATGAAATGACCCAATTGCTTAGAGCTCTCGTGTCTAAGGCTCCAGAGGGGGCCAACGCCGTACCCAACACTCAAACGTTGGGAGGAGGAGAGTCGGTCTCTCAAGTTCGTGATGATGGTAGGAATGGCAACCCTTTCATTCCCCTTCATGGGAATGGAGCGGGTGTCAATTCCGCGGTTGCCCCTCCCTCGAGCTATCACCCTTTACCTCTACCCGAGCCTCATTTTGCACATGCAGGACCAAAACCTATCCTTAACAAAGATGAGTATCCTATATGGGCATACCGTATGAAGAGGCACTTGACTGGGTCATCAGAGGAATTGTGGCGAATTATCCAAGAAGGCTTTCATCCATATGATCGCCACAACATGACTCCAAGAGAATACCGTGACAACTTCATCAATAGTCATGCTATAGTTGTCATTGGGAATGGTTTGAAGCCCGAGCAAGAAAATCTTGTCAGAAAGTGTGAAACGGCCAAGGAGTGTTGGGATCTTCTTGAAAGGACACTCATGGGAAGTGCAAGTATTAGAAGCTCCAAATTTGACAAGGTCCAAGACCAAGCCGATAACGTTGTCAGAAATGAAGGAGAGTCTTCCGAGGATGTTCATCGAAGGTTGGTTGCTCTTGCCAATGATATGACAGATCATGGAAGCAAGGACACCGATGATGATTGGGTCAAAAGGAAGTTCATCTCGGCTATGCTTCTCTATAAGGAGCATCTCACTCAAGTCATTTGTCAAAGACCGGATTTCCGTGACTTGAATTCCAACCAAGTCTTGGATGAATTTGTGGCCATGGAGATTTTGAATGACACGGCCAAGACGAAGATAACACGCCATGGAGGTCCTAAGATGCAATCCCTCGCCTTGAAGGCAAAGGAATTTCATTTTGAGGAAGATGTTGATGAAGAGGATGTCGGTCCGGAAGACACCAAGTATGCTTACAATGAGCACATGGCTCTTGCATCAAGACAATTTTGGAGCAACAAGAAGAACTTCAAGTCCAACACTAGTAGCTTCAAGCCCAAGGTACAAAGAATAAGTACTTGCTTCAATTGTGGAAATGTGAGTCATTTCATTGCGGATTGTCCATATGAGAAGAGAGAAGATCATGGTGGAAAGCTCATCCGGAAGGACAAGTCCAAGTCACCGTTGAACAAGAATTTTGTGAAGAAGAAGCCCAAACGTGTGTTGGTGGCTCATGAAGAATACTTCTCCGATGATGAGGATGATGAAAAAGGTGGTGAGATTGTGGCAACCTCCACCGTAGCCATCGCCATGGAGTCTCCCTCATCGTCTTCGCTCTTCAACTCCCCCAACGAAAATCCTCACATCATCCACAAGTGTCTCATGGCGAAGACCACTTCGGTAACTCCTCCCCTTAAACCATTTACTCCCACTAACCCATCTTTGTTGGATTGTGTGGAGGAGAATGAGGAGCCCAAGGTTCAAGAAGGAAATGAGTTTTGAGATTTTCATGAGCAAACTCAAAGGTGAGGCCAAGATACACTTTGTGGCTCTCTTGGAGCAATTAGGTGGAGCTCATGCCCACATTGAGGAACTTGAGGAGTCCATCACCGAGTTGCAAGGTCATAGTCGAGACTATGCGGATGAGATAGGAGAGCTATCTCAATCTCTTGAAGAAGAGCGTGAGCTTAAGTTGTCTCTCGAGGAGACATATGCTAGTGATACTTCTAAGCTCAAAGTTGATCTTAAACATGCTAATGCCATTGCTTGTGACCTAAAGACTAAAAATGATGAACTTGTGGAGGCTCATGAGAGACTTCTTGTGGATCATGAGAAAGTTGAAAAGGACCACAAGTCCTTAAAACACGAACTCATGGTTCTCAAGAAAGCACATGAGAAAACCTCCATTAAACTCACTAAAGAGATTAATACTTTTTCTCCTATTCTTATGATAGAGAAACCTAGTTCCACTAATCCTTGTTGTGAGCATATTCCTCTTATTGAGGAAAACACTAGGTTGAAGGCACAACTAGAGAAAGGACTTGTTTCTTGCATCCAAGGAGAAAAGTATCTCAATGATCTCTTGAGTTCCCAAAAGGAGGTGATTGGAAAGGAAGGCATTGGGTTTGGTGCTAGTTCATCCAAAAAGAAGAACAAGAAAAGTAAGAACAAGAAGAAGAAAGGAAAAGCTCCCCCTCCCACAAAAGATGTAGCATTCGTGAAGGAAGGGGAGAAGCCTCAAGAGAATGTGGCAAAGGTCAATGAGGGTGGTGGTGCCAAAAGGGGTGATGCCATCCCCAATGACTTTGCCGGACCAACTAATCCTTCTTATGCTCTTTGTTGCACTAACGATGGGCATGTCTATGCCAAATTTATTGGTTCTTATGATGAATATATTGCTTGGTCTATTTGGGTCCCTAAGACCCTTGTTACTAACGTGAGAGGACCCATTCGTGAATGGGTACCTAAAACCAAGCATTGATTCCATGTAGGTGGAGGCTTCCGGTGGTGGCTCATGGATACTTGATAGCGGGGCTACAAGTCATATGACCGGAAGCAAGGACATGTTGGTGGACATTGACTATGGACCATCTCGAACCACCCGTGTCCAATTTGGTGATGCAAACACGTCTAAGGTATTGGGTCTCGGTAAAGTAATAATTTCTCCGGACTCGTCCATTGAGAAAGTATTACTCGTTGACACTTGTGCCTTTAATTTACTATCCGTTTGTCAACTTGCTATGATGGGTCTTTGTACCTTCTTTGATAAAGACATGGTCACCTTGATGTGGAGCAAAACTCTTAAAGTAGCCTTTGTTGGACACGTGGAGGACGGTATGTATGTGGTGGACTTCTCCAAAGTTCCCACCAAAACCGCCATGTGTCTAATGGCTAAAGTTGATGTGGGATGGCTTTGACACCGCCGACTAGCCCATGTCAATATGAGATCTTTGCAAACCCTCCTCAACGGTGATCATGTTGTGGGACTAACAAATGTTAGTTTTGCCAAAGATCGTGCTTGTAGGGCTTGTATTGAAGGAAAGCTTCACGAGAAGAAACATCCCGTCAAGAATATCATCTCCACCAAGAGGCCGTTGGAGCTCCTTCACATGGATCTCTTCGGGCCTCCATCCTATGATAGTCTTGGCGGAAGGAAGTATTGTTTGGTGATTGTGGATGACTATTCAAGATACACATGGGTTTATTTCTTCAAGAGGAAGAGTGGGACTCAACAAACCGTCGTCGAGTTTGCCAATGAAGCTCAACGTCAACATAACTCAAAGATATTGGCTATTAGAACGGCACCGAGTTCAAGAACTATACCTTGGATGAATTTCTTGGTGATGAGGGGATCAAACATCAATATTCCGCTGCTTATACCCCTCAACAAAATGGTGTTGCAGAGAGAAAGAATCGCACTTTAATTGATGCGGCAAGGACAATGATGGCGGAGTTCAAAAGTCCCTACAACTTTTGGGCGGAAGCCATCAACACCGCTTGTCATGCTACCAATCGTCTTTATCTCCGCAAGATCTTGAACAAGACTCCATATGAAATCCTTACCGGGAAGAAGCCCAACATCAAGTACTTCCGGGTCTTCGGGTGTAAGTGTTTCATTCTTAAAAAGGGTGCCCGTTTGTCTAAGTTTGAGTCTAAGGCAATTGAGGGCATATTTTTTGGGTATGCTTCAAACTCTCACGCGTATAGAGTCTACAACAAGTCTTCCGGGCTTGTTGAAGAATCTAGCAACGTGGAGTTTGACGAACATAATGGCTCCCAAGTGGGGCAAAGTGATCTTAATGATGTAGGTGATGAAATTCCTCCGGAAGCCATAAGAAGAATGGGTGTGGGATTTTTCCTACCCATTGAAGAACCCCTTGTGGCGGAAGGAGAAGGACAATGCTCTACTCAAGTGGAGCCATCACCTCCTCAAGATCAACAAGCCAACCAAGAACAAGATGAAGGCCCTCTCGTTACCGAACAAGATCAAGGTCAAGATCACATCAATGTTGAGGGTGTCGCACCCAATGATGACCAAGATCAAGTTCAAGTTCAAGGACAAACTCAAGATGTTGAGAAAGTCCTTATTGATGCTCCCTCTTCCGAAGATGTTCCTCTCGAGCCATCTCAAGAGGCCATGGAGGGAGAAAGAGCACGTCGAGCACTCAAGATTGCATCCCGGTTAAAGTCTCAAGATCTCTCGGTGGATCAAGTGCTCGGAAGCATCAAGAAAGGGGTAACAACTCGTAGTCAATTGAGAAACTTTTGTGCCCATAATGCGTTTGTTTCTTGTGTTGAACCCCAAAAGGTTTTTGAGGCGCTTGAAGACCCGGATTGGCTTGAGGCCATGCATGATGAGCTCAACAACTTCAAGCGCAACAAGGTGTGGTCATTAGTGGAGAGACCCAAAGGTGATCATAATGTTATTGGGACCAAGTGGATCTTCAAGAACAAGCAAGATTCTAATGGTGTTGTCATAAGGAACAAGGCAAGGTTGGTGGCACAAGGTTTTTCCCAAGTCGAAGGTATTGACTACGGTGAAACTTTTGCCCCCGTGGCTCGCCTTCAGTCCATTCGTATAGCTCTTGCTTATGCTTCTCATCATAACATCAAGCTATATCAAATGGATGTGAAGAGTGCTTTTCTTAATGGTCCCATTAATGAGTTGGTATATGTCAAGCAACCCCCCGGGTTCGAGGACCCCAATTTCCCTAATCATGTCTATAAACTCGACAAGGCGCTCTATGGCCTAAAACAAGCCCCAAGAGCTTGGTATGATCACCTTACCGAGTTCTTAGTCGATTATGGGTTTCAAATTGGGCAAATCGATCCCACTCTTTTTACTAAGAGGGTTGGTGGGCAATTGTTCATATGCCAACTATATGTTGATGACATTATCTTTGGTTCGGTTAACCAATCTTTTAATGAAGAATTTGCTAAGCTAATGACCGACAAGTTTGAGATGTCCATGATGGGAGAGTTGGAGTTCTTCCTCGGCTTTGAAGTGAAGCAATTATCTAGGGGAACCTTCATCAACCAAGCCAAAATACACTCAAGACATGCTCAAGAGGTTCAAGTATGATGGTCTTAAAGGAGCCAAGACCCCCATGCCACTCAAGTGTCAACTTGACCTCGACCCGAACGGCAAAGAGGTAGATCAAAGGGAGTATCATTCCATGATCGGTTCCTTGCTTTACCTTTGTGCATCTAGGCCGGATATCATGTTGAGTGTGGGTATATGTGCAAGATTTCAAGCCGCACCAAAGGAGATCCACGTGGTGGCTGTCAAGAGAATCTTTCGATATTTGGTTCATACCCCAAACTTTGGCTTGTGGTATCCTAAGGGCTCAAGCTTCAATCTCATTGGCTACACGGATTCGGATTGGGCGGGAGACAAAGTGGAGAGGAAGTCCACTTCCGGAGGATGTCAATTCCTTGGTAGGTCTTTGGTGAGTTGGTCATCCAAGAAGCAAAATTTTGTATCTCTCTCAACTACCGAAGCCGAGTATATTGCTGCCGCAAGTTGTTGTGCTCAATTATTGTGGATGAGGCAAACTTTAAAGGATTATGGTGTCACTTGTGACAAAGTGCCTCTATTATGTGACAATGAAAGTGCTATCAAGATTTCCTACAACCCCGTTCAACATAGCAAGACGAAGCATATTGAGATTCGACATCATTTCATTCGAGACCATGTGAAGCGGGGTGATATTGATCTTTCATATGTGGGCACCGGAGATCAACTTGCGGATATTTTCACCAAGCCTTTGGATGAAGCAAGATTCCGAGAGTTAAGGCATGAGCTAAATATCATTGATTCGAGTAATGCGGTTTGAAGACTTGGCACACACACCCCATCTCAACAAGGTATCTAGCTTGGATGTAGGCATGGACATAGGGGGAGTGTTGCTTAATTAATGGGCAACCACTACACCTATTATGCATAAAGAGAAACAATTCTTTCACTATGGTCACTTTCAGCGGCCTTTCTAGGTCACTCAAGGTGATAACGGTGCTTCAAAGAAGAGCTTTGGCCATGAACCCAAGATACATCTTTGTGGTGTCATACCAAATAAGCTCAAACATGGTGGCTTCGGCCACCGCCCCTCTCCGTTGGAGAGTGTTTGTGGTCTTGTGTCCGTTTTTTTTTTGAGTTTTGCATTTTGGTCACTTCAAGATTGCTCTCTTGTTCGTGTGCTCCTTGATCATGAAGTGACCCTTCCCAGTCGTGTTTTGTCTTTTCTCCATCCTAAGCCTTTCCCTCGCTTTAGCCGTCGCGCACAAGTCCTCCTTGTTTGCAACCTTGGCTGAGTTTTCTGCTTCCTGCGGTACTACCGCGCCTAGTGCGGTACTACCGCAGTCTCGGGGAGAGTCAAAACAGAAGGGGTACGGGAAGTTGTCCCCATACCCCCAGTCAGTTTCCCCTTCTCTCCTCTCTCGAAGCAGCAAGGCTCTCCCGCGGCGCCCTCCCCGGAGTGCCGCATCCATGCTCCCCCTCTGTGTTCTCCTCCGGTGGGATCGATCCCCACCTCCCCCGTGTGCCATGCATCCCGGTATTGCCCTGTTTCTCCCTCGTGTTGGCTCGTGTTCTTGAGCTTTTGTGTTTAGGGCAATGCTTTTAGATCCACTAGGTTTTTGGCTATTCCTAGGCATTTTGAGGACATGGAAGGATTGCTAGATAGGCATAGAGTAGAGTTGTTGGTGTGGTTGTGATTTGTGGAGGCACGGTAGTACCGGATCTCAGATCCGTGGTCTCAGCTGTCTGCACGGTACTACCGCAGTGTTACTGCGGTACTACCGCTCGAGCGGTACTACCGTAGTACCCTACGGTACTACCGTGGAGCGGTAGTACCGCATTAACCACGGTACTACCGTACCTCCAGAACCTGCAACCTGTATCACCTTCTCTGCTCTATTGTTCATCTCCTCGACTTTTGCATCTCATCCTTTTGTTATTTTTGTGTCTGTCTGTTTTGGGTTTGGTCAGGTGGTGGCTCTCGTTCGCACTTGAAGCGCAAGGCTCTAGTCACTGGCAAAGCACCGTACAGTTCAATGAAGAAGACCGCTCACCGAGAGAAGCCTAAGGTGAAGCTAGTGTTCGAGCTCCCTCTGCCAGAGTACCGGGACTACCGTAGGGTCAATCCCTACAGGCAGCCTCGTGATCCATCCTTGATGAAGTCCAAGTTCTGGAACAAGGAGCAGCGTGATGTCTTCCACATGATCATATCTGACAGGAAGAACAAGTTTGTGCCCAATGTGAAGTCCGTCGGTCTGGCATACATGGAGCAGCATATGGACTACTTTGCTGATGCTCTTGCTCTGGTGGATCAGTTTGGACTTCGCCACATCATTTCCTTCAACAAACCTTTTGACGCTGGCCTCGTGGCCCAGTTCTTCGCCACCGTCTACTTCCATACTGATGCTGATAGGACCATCACCTGGATGTGTGATGACGATGTTCTCACCTGCAAGTGGAAGGTATTCATGGATCTTCTGCAGTTCCCCTACACCACTGCCGATGAGCCGGTGGGGCTGCGTCCTCACACCTCTGCCCCTGCTAAGAAGAAGGGTGAGTTGGCCCCCTATCAGACTTCTGTTGTCTACTATGATGCGAAGGGCAACGAGAAGCACAAGTTGTTGCTCACCCCGTTTCTGGATATTATGCACCGGATTTTCCGGACCTCTCTGTTCCCTCAGGTTGGCGATCTGGACAAGATCCATAGCTACTTGGTCAACATGATTCTTCTCTGCCAGGAGTACAGGGGGTCGGCGATGACTCTGGATATCTGCTCGATCATGTATGAGGAGCTCTACACTGCAGTTATGGAGCGCAAGGTCCCTATCTATGGGCCTTACCTTCAGCTGTTGTTTGAGAAGGTCTGGAGTGACACTTATGAGGATCCTCTTGGCCGGGGCATCTTACCAAGCATGAGGTGGTGCAGCTGCGGATTAAGGCCAACTGGGCTAGTCGTGAGGCTGCTGCTCAGGGTTCCCCAGTTGCTTCTGATGCAGAGATGGCTGATGAGGAGGGTGGAGCTGGTGATGCTGATGAGCCTGCGGCTGGTGGTGGCAGCGTCCGCCGCACTCGCTCTGGTACGAGCTTTGGTGGCAGTGGGAGGTCTTCCTCCCAGGACTTGGAGCAGCCGGGTTGGGTTGCTAAGCTCACTCGCAAGGTGAAGAAGCTGTTCTGCATGCAGTCTCACATGCAGCACAGGATGTATCAGGCTCACAAGAGGGAGAAGGAAAACCGCCAGCGTCAGAAGCTGTTCTACAGGCACCAAGGCATGGAAGTGCAGTCCGGATCTGAGGGGAAGATCACTGAGGAGGATGACTGGATCTACCAGTTCAGCACATGGGAGATTGACGAGGACACTGCCGGCACGTCTGCTTCTGCTCCACCTGCTGATGAGACTATTGAGGAGCCTGCTGAGAATTCAGAGGCGGGATCGTCGGATGAGTCTGATGATGGTGATGACGATTATCAGGCGGAGGAGTAGTCCACCACCGTGGGGCGTTACGTCACTCTCTGCCTTTTTGGCGTCTCGATGCCAAAGGGGGAGAGAGTTTAGGACCTCGATTTGCTTTCGTTCAGGGTTGTCGAGTCACAAGTGTGTTTCTGTGTTGCCTTTGCCTCCACTTGTGAACTCCGTGTGTCTGCTTTCATTGTTCGTTTGCCTTGTGAGACCTTCGTGAAGTATGGTGTGAGACATACGCTACCCCTTGCTTAAAGTACTTTATATGTTGCTTATGTTATGCTTGTGCTAATTCTCGCTCATATAATTGTTGTTGGTTGCTTGTGTGGCATGGTAGATAAAATATAGGGGGAGTGTCCATTCTAATGTGTGCACCATGCAATCCAAAGGCTAATCTCAAAGGGTGCACACATCTAGGGGGAGCTAGCCTATATTTTGTGGCTCCATGCCATATGTTTCATTCCCTATTATCTTTTTGAGCAAATCGGTTGTTGTCATCAATACACCAAAAAGGGGGAGATTGATAGGGCATATTTCCCCATGATTGGTTTTAGTGATTGATGACAACACATTTGCGGATTAACCGTGTGCCTTGAGTATTTCAGATAACTTAAGCCATGGCACAAGACGGTTATCATCCCCTCGGTTGATGGAACGTGAAGACGGAGTTTCCCTCTCGGATTCTTTTTTGGTTGTTGAGTCGTAGGAAATCCATACTATTAAGAGGGGATCCGCGGTGATATGATGGGTGGAATCATCACACTACACTTTTCTCTGCACCCACATATCTTCTTGGCGCCTTCGGAGGAGTCAGTATAGGAGGCCATTCCAGCCTGGGTCTGCTGGGGCGGTAGTACCGCGGTACGGTAGTACGGCAGTCTAGTGCCGCAACCACTACCGCAAGCGTACTGACTGAGCGGTAGTGGGAACGGCATTAGAGTGCGGTACTACGGTACCACGGTAGTACCGCACGGCACTAGAGTGCGGTACTACGGTACCACGGCAGTGCGGTAGTACCGCGCTACGGTAGTACGGAAGTCTAGTACCGTAACCACTACCGCAAGCGTACTGACCGAGCGGTAGTGGGCACGGCACTAAGCTGCGGTACTACGGCAGCGTAGCGCGCTACGGTAGTACGGCAGTCTAGTACCGTAACCACTACCGCAAGCGTACTGACCGAGCGGTAGTGGGCACGACACTAAGCTGCGGTACTACGGCAGCGCGGTAGTACCGCGCTACGGTAGTACGGCAGACTAGTACCGTAACCACTACCGCAAGCGTACTGACTAAGAGGTAGTGGGCACGGCACTAGGCTGCGGTACTACGGCAGCGCGGTAGTACCGCACCCACTGCGGTAGTACCGCGCCACGGTAGTACCGCTCTAAGAGCGGTAGTACCGTGGTTGGTGGGGGTCCAACGGCTGTTTAATGCGCCCCCTATAAAAGGGGGTCTTCTTCTCCAAGGAGACTTACCTCATTTTATTGTTGCTCCTCCATTGACGCCCAAAGCTTATTCTTGCCCGATCTCCCTTCCTAGCCATCAAAACTTGTTGATTCTCTAGGATTTGGAAGAGGAGGCCCCGATCTACACTTCCACCAAAGGATATTTGATTCCCCCCATTATTCCCTTGTGGATCTTGTTACTCTTGGGTGCGTTGGTGCCCTAGACGGAAGAGGTCGCCCCGGAGCCACATTCCATTGTGGTGAAGCTCCGTGGTTTTTTGGGAGCCTCCAATTAAGTTGTGGAGATTGCCCCAACCTTGTATTGTAAAGGTTCGGTTGCCACCTTCAAGGCCACCGCGTAGTGGTTCACGGCATCTTGCATTGGTAAGAGCGTGAGGAGAATAGGGTGGCCCTCGTTGGCCTTCGTGTGAGAATTGTGCTCCACACCCTCTCCAAACGGAGACGTACTTCTCGAGAGAGAAGGAACTCCGGTAACATATCATTGTCTCCGTGTTCCCTCTACCTTTACTTTGCAAGTTACTTTTCATTGCTTATATCTTGCTTGATTTCTTGTTGTAGTTGTTAAGTTGTCATATAGGATCTCACCTAGTTGCATATCTAGACAACTTACTTTTCTTGTTGAGCCTAAACTTATTAAGAAGTCATAAAAATTGTTAGTCGCCTATTCACCCCCCCCCCTCTAGTCGACATTCCGATCCTTTCAGTAACTAATGAGGAGGTGTTATCTTCACTCATCATCGTGATGCAGGGATTCCAATCCAAAAAGTTCTACTTCCACAACCTCTGCGGGATCAGATATCGGGAGACGTCGTCGAGCATCGTACATGTGCGAGTTCTTGAAGGTGCTGTCCATTGTGGCACCAGGACTCGGGCAGGGCGTTAAATGCCTAAAGGTCGAGGAAAGTATGACTACACCAACCACGTTTGCTGGAACCTTTCCCGTGTTACAGACTACAACAAGGATACGTTATTGAAACTTCTCCGTTACAATATTACTAATATATAAATCTTGGGTATTGGGATACGCTAGTCATGAAAAACTATTGTTTTTTACTATGATCCCCATTAATAAATGTTAAAAAACTTATTTTAAGTAGTAGAGATAGAATATTTTTACTTGAAGAGATGCTCACGACCACTTACTTTTACATTCATTTTTCATTTTCTGTAATGAATTATTTTGTAAAGAGAAAACACTTCCTACAATATGATGCACTCATATCTTATCACAACTAAAAAATGTTGATTATCTTTAGTATCTTGATAAGGTATATGGGGTCCTCACTAGCCATTAATATGAACACAGAAGGCGCGTTCGATTGGACCGGTCCATTCACAGTTAGCATACTTTTATTCTTTTTTTGTTTTTATTTTCATTTTTGAGCCGTTTATGGGTTATTTAATTTTGTATATGTTTTTTTATATAATGTAAAAAAATAAGTTCATTGTATAAAAAAGTTCAATGTATATTTAAAAACCATAAATTATATTGAAAATATTCAGTATATATAACATGAGAGTTTATTTTACACTAAAACAATGTTCAATATATATAATGAAATTTTTAATAGCCATTTTGAAAAGATTTCAGCATATTTAAATTATTTTCAATGTATAAAAAAATTTCATTATAAATTAAATATTTATTTCAATATATATAGAAGAAAATTTCAATACCCATTTGTTAAATTTGAATATGTGCTAAAAATTAATTAACAAAATAAATCGAATAGGGGGTTTGGCTGCAGAAGTTGACGCAGAAGTCAAGTCATGATTGGGCCAGACCATTGAGAACCAGCGTGATTTATTTTTAATTCTTATAAAGTTTTCCGGTTATTTTTTCAAATTTTTGGAAGTTTTTTCTGAATTTGTTTTGTATATGAAAAAATATTTTCGGTATGTAATATATACATTATTCTTAAAAATATTTAACGTAAATTAAGAAAATTTCATTCTTTACTAAAAATAAATATTATATAGTATAAATATTTAATGTTTTTAATAATTACTTCTGCGTTAAAAATGTTAAATATATGAATCAAAAAAGTTATGCAATTTAAAAAATTTCAACATGTTCTAGCGGAAAAACTTAAAAGGGAAATTTATAACTGAACAAGAAAAGAAAAATGAAAAAAAGGAAATATATAAAAAGTGAAAGTATGGCAAAAAAAAAAGCGAAAAAATGGAAGCTGGTCTAGCCCACCTCGCGCCGCTTGCTCAAAACTTTCTGCGAATGGGCGCCAGTTTGCCGCACACGAGTGGCAAAACTCTCTGCAGTTTGAAAATAGTAATTATGAACTTCAAATATATTAAAACATGTACAAATGATCCTGATGGATACGAAAAATGAAGATTGTACATTAATACTTAGACATGAAAATATATATTTTAAAATTTTAAATTAATTATATAGAAAATTTCAAAATGCACTAAAAATGTTTTTAGTCTATAGGAAAAATATACATCGTGATTAAATATAGAAAGTAAAATATATCTTTAAAAATATTAACCACTTACTAAATAAATATTAAACACATATATTATTTACCCTTATGTAAAATGTACATTGTGCATAAAAACTTGGACAAATATTGAAAAAGTTGAAACAGTAAATAAAAATAATAAAAACTAGAAAACTATAAAAGAACAAAGAAAAGCAAATGAAAAAAGGGAAAACAAAAAATCAAAAACTAAAAGCTACAAAAAACATAAAATATACCTACAACAATTTAAAATCCAAAAAAAACTAATGCTACAATGTTGGATCGGGGCGATAACACCCGCTCGTTGATAATTCTTAGTTGGTATCTGCATAGACGAGATATTTCCTCGACGCTTTATCTTGTTGAGTAACTCGTATGATTAACTCCCTCATTTTATTGTCTATATTTTGGTGTTGATGACCAAAGCATAGGAACAATGATAATTCAATGAAATCACTAGTTACATGGTACCCTTTGTGAAGGTTAATTTTTACCCCGATGTTGATAACTATTGTAACGTATGCGTACCACTTATCGCAACCGAAGAGAAATGAACTGTTTTTTCCACCCCGCGCGTGAGGCTGAGGAGGTTAATGTTTATGTTTTTTCTCGTAGATCCATTTACTTGAATCGTTTGTTCGAATCATGAAGCGTATTCACCATTGTATTCCTCGTGTCGTGATCTCTAAAACTAGATCTCATGCTGATAGGTTTCAACAAAAAAATTAGGCTACAACCATAATCATGGCGCAGCCACAACCACTTGCACCCACAGGCGCAGCCACAGCCGCTACCTCACCCACAATCAGGAGTGCAGCCACATGTGCAGCCACAACAATGAGCGCAACCACAATCCGCGTGACTGTTTCTCCGCAGAAGGTACTCTCTAACCAACTGCTCTGATAATCCAACCGTCAAAGCTACACCTTATCTATATTGACTTCTGTTACAAATCATCTATGGATGAGGGTTATCGGGTCGGCCCAACACAAAAGTGTTATTTTTTTATTTTCTCTGATGTTTTTAGTGTTTTACTTTTTCTTTTCGGTATTCTTTATTTGGCTTTCTTTGATTTGTCATTCTTTTTAGATCTATTTTAATATTTTTACTTTTTACTTTTTTTCTACATTTTTTCTAAGATGTATCTATTTTTTTCCATGCACAATGTGTAATTTTCTTATATATTGGGCATAAGTTTTTATGCATAGTTAATATTATTAAATATGTATGTTAGTATGTACTTTTTTTTATCAAGATGTACTTTTTTCCAATACAAGAAATATATTTTTAACATTTGTTAATCACATAGGTAACATTGTTACAAATATATGTTTTGTTGTCCATTTTTATGTAGTATCTTAATTTGTAGTATACATCAGACATTTTATATACATGCTAAACTTTCTTAATTTAGTTTTCAAATACATGTATTTGATATCTACTTTTCTTGTATACATTATATATTTTTTGTAATTGAAATATACCTCGCGCGTTGTAGCGGGAATTCCTTTAAAAACTATATTACGTAAATAAAAAGGTATAAAAAGTATGATACATTAAGTTGTTTAAGTGAACATGAAAAATTCATTTTGTCATAGTTAAGATACTAAATTTATTCAATTCAAACATGTATGTATTAATAATTATTAGCGTATAAGAAAATAATTAAAAAATGATTGATGTGGAGTTTGCATATAGAGATGAGTAAAAATATTAGTGAAGGTGATATTGACAATTGGTTAACTAAGAGAATGAATGATGTGGATAGTTTACATGTGAATATGGACAACTTAACTAATCCTATAGTGATGACATAAACAATTGATTGGCTAAGAGAATGAATGATGTGGATAGTTTGCATGTTAAGATAGACAACTTAAATGATCTATAGTGTTTTTTTATAACAGTTATAGATATATAAAAGATAATTTTTGTGGATTCAAATTTTTTCAAATACAATGATTAATATATTTGTATTTTTTTTTTCAAATATAATGATTAATTTTAAAAAATGTTACACATTTTTCAATAATACAAAATATTTTTTACTTACATGATCATTTTTGTTTCATCATATAACATTTTTATAAATGTCAAATACACATTTTGTAAATGCACAAGCATTTTCGCCATGTTCATACATTTTTTGAATAGTACAATTTTTTAAAAGTGAGGTGAACAATGCTTGGACATTGTACTTTACTAGTTTTTTTCATACAATACGTATTTATTTTTAATAAAAAATTAAAATGAAAGGAAAAAAACATGTGTGTCATCAACATGACGATACCATGTTATAACTGGACTGACTCAGGTTCATTGCGTGTTACCGATCGGCCGAGGCCGATGCCGTGCGTGCTTTCACCTGTGGAGGATCTCTTTTCGAAGCGGTGGTCTTGCGGCCGTTTACCGTGGGCGGTGGTGCACGAGCTTGGCACGATACTGTGTGCGTGGGCTTCCTTGGATTACTTTTTTAGGAGGCTTTCTTTGTTACTTTCTCCCCTAAAAAAATCCAGGGTTTGGTTTTTCCTCTGGCGGTGCCTCCGCTTTTTGAGAGTTTCACTGAGATTACAACTATGATCAATCCTGGAGAAAGCAATCTCGATCGCTGGTTATCGAGGACGCACGCTGTAGCGGAGGTTTCTCATGAGCGATGGATCAAGGCTAGTCACTGATACGTCCCAAACGTATCTATAATTTCTTCTTGCTCCATGCATGTTTTGTGTGATATTGCTATGATCTAGATACACTTTCATACACTTTTGATCATATTTGGACTAACTTATAAACTCAGTGCACCCAGTGCCAGTTCCTGTTTTCTGCTATTTTTCTATTTCATGTTTCCCCCATATTAAAAGTGCTCCAAAAATTCGGGAAAATCAGATAAAAAATCAGCACAGAAGAACCTTCCGGAATCACCTGGGTGGGGCCAAAGGGCCACCACCAGGGGTCCAGGCGCCCTGGTGGCGCGGCATAGGGCTTGGTCGCGCCAGGGGGGCGCCTGGACAACTGGTGCCCCCTGGCTGCCCCCGTTCGCTTATTTATTCACCGTGACGGGATTCTTCCGAAGACAGAACCCTTTTTTGCGATCTCGCCTCTGTTCCGCCGCCGCCGCGCTTCCAAGATCGGGAGCACCAACAGACCTCTTCCCAACACCCTGTCGGAGGGAGGATTGACCTCCGGGAGATTCCCCTCCACCATGGACACTTCCCGGATGATCCGTGAGTAGTCTACCTTGGACCATGGGTCCGTGATTGATGGCGTGGAAGTGGTAATGGCCTCTCGCCCTTCGTTGGTGACCCCAAGTGGAAGGTGAGATGTAGGATAGCAGCAAATTTCCCCTATGTAGAGGATAGGGTTTGTCTCCCGTAGGACTCCGGCAATGATAAGTAGGTGACAGCGGCGCAACTGACGCAGACCTGCACACAATACAATTAACTTTGCTCCCAACGAAGTTCAGAGAGGTTGTCAATCTCTCCGGTCTTGTTGTTTACAAAGGGTCAAATACACAAGGGATAATGATAATGATAGCAGCTGAAAGTAAATGCTGAAAAATGAAATAGCTTGTAAACTATGATGAAAATATGGACCGGGGTCCTGTGATGTTCACTAGTGATGTCTCTCTCCCAAAAGACGATAAAACTGCTATGCGAGGTAAACAAATTACAGAAGGGCAATTGACAGGATTATAAACGCACCGCAATGCTAACTATGCTACAAAAGAAAGGAAGAGGCTCATAAGCATGGGCAGTACGCCAAAATAAGTAGACCGAAATCCATCTGCATCTACTACTAATCATCCACCTTGCGATATCTATCCAGAACATCTCGCTGGTATTAAGTTGCGAGCCCCACCCAAAGTGTAAACCCAAAGCAACATACAACTGCATTAAAAAGAACTTTGCGTAAAGTAAACAATCCTTGCAACCGTGGTTACAAGCACCGTTGTTTTCCCCCTTGTGGCCATAGCACATCCCCTAGACTCATGTTTCTGTCACTCAAGCGTGTCATTAGGGGGCATGTACCCACAATCGAGCATAATGTTCCCTCTTGGAGTTACTACCTACCACTTGGCCAAAGCAATAAACAGCAACGAAGAACATGCAAGAATTACTTAGGAACAAAAATATAAGAGATCAAAACCAAATATATTACTCTATCACGATCTGAACATAATCTCATAATCCATCAGATCCCATCAAACTCAGCATAGCAACAGCAGAAGAATTACATAAGTGCCTCGATCATGTAGGCAGCTCACGAGGTCTAAACCATGAAGAACAAAGAGGGGAGAACATCACATAGCTACTGATCACGGACCCATGGTCCAAGGTAGACTACTCACGGCACATCCGGGAAGCGTCCATGGTGGAGGGGAAGCTCCCAGAGGTCAATCCTCCCTCCGGCAGGGTGCCGGGAAGGGTATTAACGGTGCTCCCGATCTTGGAAGCGCGGCGGCGGCGGAACAGGGGAGAATTTGCGAAATAGGGTTCTGTCTTTGGAAGTTTCCCGTGACGGAGAATATATTGGCGAAGGGGGGCAGCCTGGGTGCCTGGTGGTAGCCCTCCTGGACCTCCTTCGGGCTTCGGGAGTCTTCCGACATGCTGATTTTTTATCTGATTTTCCCGGATTTTTGGAGCACTTTTATATGGGGAAAACTGAAATAGAAAAACAATAGAAAACAGGAACTAGCACTGGGGTGCACTGAGTTAGTAGGTTAGTCCAAATATGATCAAAAAATGTATGAAAGTGTATCTAGATCATAGCAATATCACACAAAACATGCATGGAGCGAGCAAAAATTATCAATATGTTTGAGACGTTTCAACATCCCCAAGCTTAATTCCTGCTCGTCCTCGAGTAGGTGAATGATAACAAGCATAATTTCTGTGGTGACATGCTACCAACCATATAAGAACTTTGAAAAGTAAAGAAATAAAGGTATGTAATTCAATTCAAGTCATAACATGCAAGAGTCTATATTAGCATTGAAACAAGCAACGAAAGAACATTGGGTGCAAGAGCTCTCGTTGTCCGTGACTCGAATGTCTCCAAATGGTGTTTGCGTGCAAGAAGGGGGATAGGGAATACGAGAAAAAAGTATTTTTGTGTTGAGAACTCAATCTACTAAAGTTTCACACTTGGTCTTTTTTGGAATCTTATCTTGACTCGTCCCCAGACCACTAGCCAGGTACAAGTCAATTTGATCCACTCCTTTTCGATATTTTGAGCACTCATGCAATGGATGAGCGTAAGCACGAGAGTTGACACTTAGGGTGGCAAAGAGAGAATATGGTGGAGGAGGAAGATAAAAAGGGGTGAGAAAGACTCACATCAATGAGACAATCATAGGAGAGAAGGCCAAATGATAGATATGATGTGAGGAGTAGGGATTGCCATGCAACGGATGCACATACGAAATCTCTCCAATGGAACTAGTGGGGGTGCATCTAACTTGCTCGCTCATGAAGACCTAGAGCTCTTTTGAGGAGGCTCAGCTTGGAATATGCAAGCCAAGTTCTATAGTGTGAAGTTCCCCACATAGCTATATGCATGATCATCTCTATGGAGTATAAGGATAAGAGGGAGTACTAGTGTGGATCTTTCGAAAGGATAGTAGTGTTGCCCCTTTCTGTCTTTTTATTTCTTGTTTCCCTTTTTTCTATTTTTTTGTATTTTTTGGTGGCCTCAATGGCTCTTTCTATTTAACTCTCATTTGTCCTCTTTGGGATCTTTTATTTTGTCCACTTTGGGATCTTTTCCTCACTTAAGGGCAACACTCTAATTTACAAGAGGGTATAGAAGATCTTTCACACTTTACAAGGTACTCAAATCATAAAGAAGATGTAGCTATCATGATGTATGCAATGTATGCCGCTGCCAGTGTAGCAGGAACATGTATGACATGAAGATCAAGTCATGAAGAGGTGGATGTTGCATGGCAATATATCTCGGAAAGGCTATGGAAATGCCTTGATAGGTAGGTATGGTAGCTGTTTTGAGGAAAGATATAAGGAGGTTTATGATGAAAGAGCGTATCATGCCAAGGGTTTGGATGTACCGGCGAAGGTGGACGCCAACTCTGGGAGTGGGAAGAAGGCAATGCACGGCACAGGAGAGGCTAGCAAATATGAGGAGGTGGAAGTGTCAATTTTCAATACTTAGATTAGTCCGAAGAACTCATGCACTTATTATCGGCAACTCTAAATCTAATGATGATGTTCACAAAGAGATAAGTACCCTGAGGAGGAGTGTATGGGGGTTTGGTTATCCTTGCGCATCCTCGACTCATGGTACGTGAGTGTACTCTAATATCTGACCCCTCAGAAGAGTAGTGATCCATCTAATAGCTAGAGTTCTCAACTAGTTTTGTAGGTTTTTGAAAATAAACACGGATTGCCCAAAATACGACACCTATCACTAATAGGCTAGAGCTCTTGACACCAAAAGTTCAAACATTACTCACATCAATACCTCAAAACTATTGTAGGATACTACTAAAATTAAATAGCAACCTCAATTACCTACTTTCAAAACAAGACATAACTCAGTGCAACAACCAACTCTCTTAACAAGATAAACATGAAAACTAAAGAGAGTTCCAGCAATAAACTAAACAAAAGCCAAGGCTCTTGATAAAGACAAACTAAAACTAAAACTAAACATGGCAGTAGCTACGAAAAGATAAAGAACACACAAAAGCAAAAAGACAGGCATGAAGAATCCTATGATGTGTTCTAGATTTTGAAAGTGGAGCGTGTCTCTCTCCCAAACAAAGTAAGACGGGATCTAACTTGTTATGAACAGCAAGCAAAGCTAAAGAAAACTAAAAATAAAACCTAAGAGCGAGACGCTCCAAGCATAGCACATAATGCATGAAGTGATCAAAATACAGTGAGATGAAGGACGAACTGATGATTGTTGATGGAGAACGGGATGCACGGGGGCATTGTAAGGACCGATATGCGGTACTGTTCCGGATCTAGATGTTTCCATCCAGACCCGGGTACGAAGCACATATCAATCCCACCGCGACATATGATACCGCCATATGCCCCGGATTTCCAACATGATATCACAACATTACAGATACAAGGATACAACATCTCATACAATCGGCATACAACTGCCTTAATACAATACAACAGCGGAATATACATGTCTGAGTACAGACTACAATCAAATGCCTAGTGGCAAAGGTAAAACACACCATTCCCGTAACCACACGGGTCGAGGCTCTCCGCCGGGATCCGCCTAACTAGTCGTCGTCGAGTCTCCACGTAAAACGTCGATCACCATACCTGTTGTCGATCAAGAGCCCTGAAAAGAGTTTGGGGGTAGTATCATGAGTACAGAAGTACTCAGCATCCAACTGTGGTGGTCAACTGACCCAGCAAGGACTTCATCACTCGTCATTCTAGGATAACTAGTAGTTTATGGTAAGGATGGGGTAAATGGTGAGGTTGATGCCACACTAGCATTTATGAACTGGCTAACGATCTAGAGAGTAAGATAAGAAGCCAAGCATTCGATGAGTAATCTCCTCCAACAAGTCTTGCTATCATCTACTTACGCAAACATAACACCTATCCTATCCTTTTCCTCCCCTTCGCATCCCGACGAAGAAGAAGCAGTCAAGGCACACACACACTGATCAAGTTATATTAAGATTATCTCAGTTGTTGTTGTCTATGAACAAGGAGTAGGTCTCAAGTCATACATAACCGTGGACACGGCTTCTCGAAAAGATTTAACCCTGCAGGGGTGTACCAACTGCCCATTACAAGGCTTTGCATGCACGCCAAGCTCTCTCAGTCGAGCCCGTTAAAGACACTCATTGAAGAGTTGTTCCGAGAGATCCGGAAGTCACAGTCCCTCTAACTAACAACGCACAAATCCGGGTGGCCCCCGGTGAGTCGACATCCAACTCAAAAGTCGGCCGCGCTCTCGAATCGGTCTCTACCGTCTGGACGAGGTCAGGATAACCTACCCTCGCCCGGGCAGGCTCCCTAGCTTCCAGGTGTGGACCAACAGGATATACCATCCCACTGGCCCGGTTTATTTTAAATCCACTGGCTGCAGACCAGTTACACACACGGTTTCTCAAATGGTAAAATCAGCTTGGGCCACCACTAGAAATGTTTGCAGCTAGGTAGGTAAGACAAGGGGACCCCATAGCATCCTACACGCGGTTAGGCACGCTCGTCAAGAGACACAATACCCGGAACTCGGGACCTAGGTGACTCGAATGGAACAAAGCATCAGGGCGGGATAGCCTGGACCTTCCATCCTTCATCGAGTGTAGTCAACATTATAATAATAATATCATCCACAAAAAATATAATAGTGTGATAGCCCAATCCAAGGAGTAACAGGTAACATTCGTAGCATCCTAAGCATGCATACTAAGCAGGGGCTGAGCAACGAGAAATAGTAACATAGCAGTACATTGGTTTGCTGGGAGGGTACATGGCTGTATCGGTTTAAGAGATGCTGTATACATGTGGTAGGATCAAACATCGAACCTAACCTATACTAGCATGCAAACCGCTGGTGATTATAGAATGGATCATAAGTAATGTATAGTCCTTGCCTATTGATAAGTCGGGTTCCTAAGGTGTAGTTGATCGCAAGCTTGCATCGTCTCCAAGAGTATCTGCGGGAGCACACAAGAATTAAACACTGGAAAAGGCAATCGACGAACAAGAATCTATTACTACGAAGCAATCACGAGCAAGCAACATCAAGAAGGCAACACGAGACAATGCACGGTATCGCATCTATCGTCGAGAGCGGTTACTAGCAGGTTAAGTGGAGTATTCGTCACATACGACGGTACTGCACGTTTTAAGATGGTTAAAGTTCATTAGGTACACAACATGAGCAAAGGTTGTTAACATGTCATCTCACTCAAGCATGGCATATCACACAAGCATGGCAAAAGGTGAAGCATAAGTAATCTACCTATAGTAGTCAAGTTAAGCGGGTAAAATTCCTACACATGGCATATCGCTATTTACCCCGCAAAATAAATATGTTTGGTATTGTTTTGCCTAAAAAATATTTTAATATTTTTATTATCAAGAAAGAGCAGCATATTCACATTCTACACGAAGTTCTAGTCAAGTTACATATAGAAACCATTTTTATCGGAGCAACGGTTGAAAAGTTATGGCAATTACAGTTTACAGCGGCATGCGGTGTAAATAACAGGTAAGCAACATGTAGACAAGTTCAAACATGGCAATGAAGCAAATTTTATTAATCTACATGAAACACTAAGTACGTTTCATGTTTAAAGCATCACGATCCGAGCTACCGTTAAAAAGGTACGGGCATCGCAAAATAATAACACGGTCTGCCAATTAATTAAACCAGAAAAAAACATATAGGATCTACTGGGCCAAAAGCTACTGTACACGGGCTAACCAGAGGCGGCACAAGATAATAAAAGTCGCCCATGGGAGCTACTTAGCTACCGGGCCGGCCAACTACCGCAGCAGAGAAAAAAAAGGAAAAAGAAAAAAAAGAGGGGGCAGCTCACCGAGTGGGCCTGGCCCATGGAGCAGGGGGGGCGGAGGTTAGCGTGGGAACACCCACGGGCGGAGGAGAGGCGTGGGCCGAGGTCGAGGCGGTTGGCCTGCGCAGTCGCGTGCCAGTTGGGCTGCAGGTCGGCCCACTGCGGCGTTCATCACGGGGGCGAGCAGGCACGACGACTCGTGCTCGTCCTGTTCCCGCACGAGGCGGAGGCGGCGCTGGGACAAGGGTCGCTGGCCGGCCTTCAGGACACAGCGAGGTCGCAGGGATGGGTGGATCCGGTGGCGGCAGCGCCGGATCTGGCTAGGGCGGAGGCGGTTCCGCGCGAAGGCGAGGTCCACGGGGCTACGCATCGAGCTTCCTCACGCCATGGCCATGGCGGTTCCAACCAGAGAGAGAAGAAATATTAGAGGGAGAGGGAGAAGAAAAGGAAGAGAGAAGGGAGAGGGGACGGGCGCGAGGCGCAGGGCCGTGACCTGCGGCGGCTGCGGCTCGCCGGCTGGCCGGAGGCGAGGCGGACGAGCACGGGCGGCTCGGGCATGGTGGCTCGGGTGCGGGGAGGAGCTCGGGCTGGGAGCTCCCAACTGGTGACGTGGAGGCCTCTGGGCCGCTCAATCGGGATCCGACGTTCCAGGGCATTTGGTGGGTTTCTCCAATCTGGATGCAGTGGGACAGCGGCGCTGGTTGGGGAGGCACGGAAAGCAAGGGAGGTAGGGGCTAGGGTTTCCAGATTTAGTAGGCAGGCTTGGATATTTATAGCAGGTTTTTAGGAATGGCTAATTGGGCTAAAAAAATGGGCTAGTTAGAGGGGTTTTGTGCTTAGATTTTCAGGTGGGATAGATTCCGAAGATAAGAGGGGAATCCGGGGGTCCAGTTAAAAGTGCGCGCGACATTTTGTAAATATGCCCCTCGGATTACCTCGGCTATTATGCCTGGCACATCCGAATTTCACCTACCCGACTGACGAGGGGGTGACCCCACGACTCCTATGGATGAGCCTACCCGGTGTACCAGAAGACAGAAGGCCCACAAAGATGCCGCCTGGGCCCAGCCTTGGCCCACTAGTGGCACCGACGTAGGAGTCCGCGAGTCATAAGGAAGGTGCAAACTTGCCGTACGGAACAAGATCATGGTTAGGAAACCTCATCTGTAATCAGGATGGACTCCCCGAGACCTAGCCTAGTATATAAGGGATAGGAGGGGAGACGTCGAGATCAAGAAATACACAATCTGTAACCTAGCCTTGTGCGCATTAGCCTCGGCTTCCCTGTAATCGCCATCTCAAGTCAATAATATCGAGCAGGAACGTATCCTCCTGTTAGCCGACGAGCTTATCGCCCAACCTGTGCCTCTCATGACTAATCCAGGGTCCCTGACCATGGGATTTTCCGGGGCACATCCCCGTCAATTGGAGCCGTCTGTGGGAACCGCACAGGTTGGGAACGCGATCTCGGCGGTCTCATCAGCATCTTCAATACCCACCGGCGCGACGACTTCACCAGCGCTCTTCGATCCGACGACCCAGGCGGAATCCGATCTGTTCGGGTCCCTTGGTTTCACGGCCCACCTTTTGACTCTCCGACCAATCTTCGCCGACCTACGCTCCGGCATCAACCTGATCTTCAGAGCATATCAGATCTACATCAACCACTGGGGCACCCTCCGCCTCACGGACGACGCCCGAACACCCGCGACGACATCTACAGCAGCAATCGACGCAGTCGCCACCCGCGCGACCACCCTCCAGGCCAGCCGCGACTTCCCACCCAAACAAAGGCTTCGCGTCACCCACGATCACTCGACTGGACCCTCGGCCCCGAAAAGTAGCATCACACGCACGAGCAACAAGGCAGCCGGGGCACCATCCCAGGTGTTCATGGCAGAAGTCGACGCTCCACCAGCAAACGTCGAGGGCCAGGACGACGACTCGAAAACTCGCCAAGCCAACGGCAACACAAAAGCGCTCGGAACCTACAAAAGCAAGAAATATCATTAGCAAGAAGTAAAACAAGCATCTCCAGTCACATGGGAAATTCAAAAACGCGAACCTGCGGCAGCGCGTGATCAGAAGAATACAGAGTGGCGAAACCCATCTTGGAAACATTCGAGCAATTGGTCACGTACTGGATCCGGGCCAGGAGGCCATCGGCGTCAAGCTCTTGGCCGGAGCACCTCGTCGAGTCCCCGAGTCCCTCATATTTCCACATGGGACGGGCTCGCGACTGCAAGGGTTGCACGCGCCTCCCAATGAATACAAAGATGAGCTGCCCACCGGTCAAGTTGTCCTTCACCAGGGCAATCCTCTCAAAGAATGGAGCCACTTCAGATGACTCTTTCGCAGAAAAATAATGGGACCATGAGGCCTGCTTGACTACCCGCGCTTCAGGATTAAATGGAGCAAGACCAAATCGCTTCCCATCAATATGCTGGTCCTTCAGATAGAACCAACTTTTTAGCCAAGCACTGACGGAGTCAAGCATCTCCAAATCAAAGTACGATTTGGAGTCCTTAATGGATATACCCACTTGCCCTACAGCGTACTCAGAGTTCGTCCTCTTTATACAAAAGAGGTGCTTCCAGAGCCCCCAATGGGGATAGATCCCCAAGAAAGCCTCACAAAGGGTAATAAAACAAGCAATGTGCAAAATCCCATTGGGAGTCAAATTGTGCAGCTGAAGCCGATAGGTGTACAACAAACCACGAACAAAAGGGTGAATTGGAAGGGCAAACCCGCGAGGGAAGAACGCCTGAAAGCACACCCGCTCGTCGGCCATGGGAGAAGGAACAGGTTCATCCCCTGGAATCCGCACGGAATCTCTGCAACCCCAAAAGTCGAGCGCTCCCACTTGCCAGACATCTTGGCCGATTTCGGAGCAGCACGGGAGCGCGTTGTCATCAATCCCGCAGCAAGCAGCAACAGGAGGAAGGAGAAGACTTAAGAACAGGGGAATCTAGCAGCGAGGGGAGAAGGCAATGGCTGGGTAAAACCTAAAATTTACCCAGTCGCTCGGTACTTGACCACCAGCTAGGCGAGCAGGGGCACCGTTCGATCCCAGCGGCTAGTAAACGTGGCACGATCCCACGACAGGCATAAAATATGGAAAACCCAAACGGCGCAGCAACAGCACCGCCCACTACGCGCGCAAAAAGAGGATCATAATCACATGAAGCGAAAATCTTGGCGAGACAGCGCCAAGTCATTTCCTTCGGTAGGTTACGATGGTCAAAGACACCAGAAAAATCAAGCCAGCATCGCAAGGCGTACCGAGTACGTTTCCCAGCTTCAGAATTTCAACTTTTTAAATCTTTTTCCGATGATAAATTTTTTTTACTCCCGTCGGGAGTGTATCCATCCATGAGAGTTTTCGGGTGCTCCCTTACCCAGAAGTAAAAACGTGCTCGACTGATTACTCGCACCCATGAGAGTTTTCGGGTGCTCCCTCACCCAGCAGTAAAAACGTGCTCGAGTGATTACTCGCACCCATGAGAGTTTCGGGTGCTCCCTCACCATGACGCAAAGATGAACAGACTTGCACTCACCAGATCGAGCGTTCCTGGAGTATCGGGTGCTTCCTCACCCCGAGAGCAAAAACAATATTCGAGTGATTATTCGCAAAACTCTATATATACTCAAGCACTCGACGACCTCCCGAGCAAATATCCCTCTACACCCGAGCACTCGGAGAAGCTCCACGAGTGACTGCTAAAACCTCCCACTTCATTGTTTATTCCAAGTGGGTGCATTATCTACTAGGATCCGCGCCTCAATAAAAATACATATTCCTGGAACACGATACACTGTGCCCAGATGCCACGCAAGCTTAGCGTGTAGGTAAGACCCCGCTGCGAAGATCGGCCGGGCTAGGACTTGCCGAAGAGTGATTTCACTCCCAACCTTTTCCATGCGCATGCACGATAGAAAAAGCCGGCCCGACGCGCCTAGGCTACGAACTTTGCTGGCGGCAATTGATCACTGTAAGACGTACAGCGTCATGACTTTTGCTAGACACCAGTGTTCCAAGCTCATGTCGAGGGACATGGGTTTGATTGGGCTACTGCGGTTTTTTCCACTAGTGCAATTCACCAAGGCTCGACCAGTCGACACCTTGGGCCCTTTCAGCTTAGCATACATCAAAACAACGCTAGAGTGGATTCGAGTCCCTGCGCGCCTCTTCGATTCCCCCAGGCACTCGGGGGCTACTGACGAGGGGGTGACCCCACGACTCCTATGGATGAGCCTACCCGGTGTACCAGAAGACAGAAGGCCCACAAAGATGCCGCCTGGGCCCAGCCTTGGCCCACTAGTGGCACCGACGTAGGAGTCCGCGAGTCAAAAGGAAGGTGCAAACTTGCCGTACGGAACAAGATCAATGTTAGGAAACCTCATATGTAATTAGGACGGACTCCCCGAGACCTTGCCTAGTATATAAGGGCTAGGAGGGGAGACGTCGAGATCAAGAAATACACAATATGTAACCTAGACTTGTGCGCACTAGCCTCGGCTTCCCGGTAATCGCCATCTCAAGTCAATAATATCAAGCATGAACGTATCCTCCTGTTAGCCGACGAGCTTATCGTCCAACCTGTGCCTCTCATGACTAACCCAGGGTCCCTGACCATGGGATTTGCCGGGGCACATCCCCATCACCGACGAAGTCGGAATCGCACGAAATTCGAAACAAAGCATCGCCACACTATAAGCACGTCGTCTACAACGTTTCGCGCCCAACCGAGACGACGATTAACTCCCGATAAAATAACCCATCTAAATATAAATGGAGTTTTTCCGCACCGTTGGTGATGGCTGGTCTTGTGCCGAAAGTTGCGACGTTGATCGGGTGACTTTCCCGGTGCCGCAACGAGGCCGTATGCCGTTGGGGAAAAGGTCGGTCACGCATCCTATATGATAAAGAGAGGGAGAATAACCACCGATCGATAAATCGGTGACGCAAACACGGCAAACAAATCAGACAATCAACCAATTCACGCAGAAAACAAATTTTTTTATTTTAGTGAAAATATGGGTTGTTACGGGCATCCCCAAGCTTAGACGCTTGAGTCTCCTTGAATATTTGTTGGGGATGCATGGGGTAATCCCCAAGCTTGAGCACTTGACACTCCCGAATCTTCTTTCATCATCTTCCATCGCGCACTTGAAAACTCCCTTCATACATAACTCATCATAAGCTGATTAGAGAGGTTAGGACCCTTAATAAATAATTTCCCCACTGGATATAAAGATATTCTTGAATAGCTAATGTTTCTCAAGATTGCCAAAAGGTTTTTGCAAAGAAAAAGCAAGCTTAAGGTTTGCAAAAGTTAGGAGAGACAAAACGTGGCAGAATTTGTGAAAACATAACAGAATGTAGTAAAGAATTTTTTAGGGGTACTTCTGCAACTCAAATAAAAAAACTCAGAACATACGAAAGTTCCTTGATTGTATAGAGCACTCTATGTAAAAAATTCAGCTCAAAAAGATGAACTGGTGATTTTATATGATTTTTCCCGTCACGAGGACAGAATCTGTTTTCTGGACAGCATGTCACAACTTTCACTTGCCTTGTCATATGAGGCTATAACTTGGCACAAAGCTTGAAAATAAAGATACAATGATGTTGTTACAGTAGTAAAAAATCATCAAGACCACTAAAAACAGAAATAAAAACATCTTAGGTTGCCTCCCAACAAGCGCTTTCTTTTACGCCTTTAAGCTAGGCATAAGGCAAAAGAAGAATCAAGTTTTATCAAGAGAAAGAGAATAGCTAGCCCGTGTAACAAACTCAAAAGGTAACTTGACTTTCTTTCTAGGGAAGTGTTCCTTCCAGTTTTTGAGAGGGAATTGAAATTTTATATTCCCCTCTTTCATGTCAATGATAGTACCAACGGTGCGGAGAAAAGGACGTCCCAAAATAATTGGACATAAAGGTTCACACTCTATATACATAATGATAAAATCAACGGGAACATAGTTGTCATTGACAATGATAAGAACATCGTCGATCTTCCCCAAAGGTTTCTTTACAGAAGAATCGACAAGACGAACACCAAAAGAACAGGAATCGAAAGGTTTCAATTCAAACATATCATACATTCTTTTGGGCATGACGGAGGTACTAGCTCCAACGTCACATAAATAATAGCAAGAGAAGTTATTCAATTTAATTTTTATCATAGGGTCCCAACCATCATCTAGCTTCCTAGGTATGGAGACTTCTATCCTAAGCTTCTCCTCCCTAGCTTTGATGAGAGCATTTGTGATATGCTCCGTGAAGGCAAGATTGAGTGTGCTAGTGTGGGGGTCTCTAGACATTTTGTGTAGCAAGCTAATAACTTCTGAGAGGGTGCAACTATCAAAATCAATATCACTACTGTCAAAGGTGGTAGTAGTGTCATCTAGGCTCACTTGTTTGAAACCCTCTATGTTCATAGGAGTTTCTTCTTCTACGGTTGAGGTATTAGCATCACCATTAATAGGTCCAATGGGACCAGGAGTGCAATTGGTGCTAATAGTTTCGGTGTCCTCAAGAATTTGGATAGTGGCAACTGTGTGGTGTGTAGGAAGGCTCTTAATTCTGTCCTCTTCCTCTTTTTCTCTAGCCCATCTTTCTTTAAGTTTAGCGATCATCCTAATATTTTCATTTATTTGTAACTGGATAGCATTAATAGGAGTGGCTTTGTTCTCCTCAAGGGGAGAGGTTCTAATTTTTAACATCTCAACATCAAGGGCTAATCTGTCTAGCTTCAAACAAAGATGATCTGGTTTAGCTAACATTTCTTCCACATTCTTGTTGAAGGCTTTTTGGGTAGTGATAAAGTCTCTAAGCATGTTTTCTAGTTCAGAAGTGGGGTTCTTGTTGTTAGGGTAAGTGTTGTTGTTCCCATAAGTGGATGGAAACGGTCTAGGATTACTAGCAAAGTTGCCCCTATAAGCATTATTATTAAAGTTGTTTATAGCAATAAAGTTCACATCTACTTGTTCATAATCAACCAAAGAATTTAAAGGAACATCATGAGGATCAATAGAGGGTTGCTTGGTAAGTAGAGACATAATTAAATCAACTTTATCATTTAGGGAGGTAATTTCCTCGACAGAATTTACCTTCCTACCTGTTGGAGCGCGTTCGGTGTGCCATTGGGAATAGTTGGTCATTATCTCATCAAGGAGTTTGGTGGCAGCATCGAGTGTAGTTGACATGAAGGTTCCTCCCGCGGCCGAATCTAACTGGTTCCGCGAGGTAAAGTTTAAGCCTTCATAAAAAGTCTGGATAACTATCCAGGTAGTCAAACCATATGTAGGGCATTTCTTAACAAGAGATTTCATACGTTCCGAAGCTTGGGCAACGTGTTCATTATCCAATTGCCTAAAATTCATAATTTTACTCCTCAATTGGATAATTTTTGCAGGTGGGTAGTACTTCCCAATAAAAGCATCTTTGCACTTATCCCAGGAATCTATGCTATTCCTAGGCAAAGATTGAAACCAGATTTTAGCTCCGTCCCTCAAAGATAAAGGAAAAAGCTTGAGCTTAACAGCATCACCTTCTACTTCTTTATACTTTCGCATATCACATAATTCAACAAAATTATTCAAGTGTAAAGCAGCATCATCTCCAGCACCAGAGAATTGATCTCTCATAACAAGGTTCAGTAAACCTGGTTTAATTTCATAAGAGGTAGCTGAAGTGGCAGGTGTGGCAATAGGAGTGCAGATAAAGTCTTTGTTGTTGTGACTGGTGAGGTCACACAACTTGGTGTTTTCAGTGGAACCCATAGTAGCAGCAAGTGTGCCAGTTTTATTTTAATTTTCGATATAAGACACAAAGATAAAAACAGAAAGGTAAACTAACAAGACTAAAAAGTAAAGGTAAAGGATAGTGGGAAACTCCCCTATCTTATCACTCGGAGTCCCCGGCAACGGCGCTAGAAATTTGCTTGATGGCATGGAAGTGGTAATGGCTTCTCGCCCTTCGTTGGTTACCCCAAGTGGAAGGTGAGATGTAGGATAGCAGCAAATTTCCCCTATGTAGAGGATAGGGTTTATCTCCCGTAGGACTCCGGCAATGATAAGTAGGTGACAGCAGCGCAACTGACGCGAACCTCCACACAATACAATTAACTTTGCTCCCAACAAAGTTCAGAGAGGTTTTCAATCTCTCCGGTCTTGTCGTTTACAAAGGGTCAAACACACAAGGGATAATGATAATGATAGCAGCTGAAAGTAAATACTGAAAAAGGAAATAGCTTGTAAACTATGATGAAAATATGGACCGGTGTCCCGTGATGTTCACTAGTGATGTCTCTCTCCCAAAAGATGATTAAACTGCTACGCGAGGTAAACAAATTACAGAAGGGCAATTGACAGGATTATAAACGCACTGCAATGCTAACTATGCTACAAAAGAAAGGAAGAGGCTCATAAGCATGGGCAGTACGCCAAAATAAGTAGACCAAAATCCATCTGCATCTACTACTAATCATCCACCTTGAGATATCTATCCAGAACATCTCTCTAGTATTAAGTTGCGAGCCCCACCCAAAGTGTATACCCAAAGCAACAGACAACTGCATTAAAAAGAACTTTGCGTTAAGTAAACAATCCTTGCAACCGCGGTTACACGCACCGTTTTTTCCCCTTTGTGGCCACAACACATACCTAGACTCATGTTTCTGTCACTCAAGCATGTCATTAGGGGGCATGTACCCACAATCAAGCATAATTTTCCCTCTTGGAGTTACTACCTACCACTTGGCCAAAGCAATAAACAGCAACGGAGAACATGCAAGAATTACTTAGGAACAAAAATATAAGAGATCAAAACCAAATATATTACTCTATCACGATCTGAACATAATCTCATAATCCATCATATCCCATCAAACTCAGCATAGCAAAAACAGAAGAATTACATAAGTGCCTCGATCATGTAGGGCACCTCACGAGATCTAAACCATGAAGAACAAAGAGGGGAGGAGAACATCACATATCTACTGATCACGGACCCATGGTCAAAGGTAGACTACTCACGGCACATGGTGGAGGGGAAGCTCCCGGAGGTCAATCCTCCCTCCGGCAGGGTGCCGGGAAAGGGTCCTGACGGTGCTCCCGATCTTGGAAGCACGGCGGCGGCGGAACAGAGGAGAATTTGCGAAATAGGGTTCTGTCTTCGGAAGTTTCCCGTGACGGAGAATAAATAGGCGAAGGGGGCAGCCAGGGGGTCCACCAGGGTCCCAGGCGCGGCCAGGCCCTTGGCCGCGCCAGGTGGCCGCCTGGGTGCCTGGTGGTGGCCCCTGGCCCTCCTTCGGGCTTCAGGAGTCTTCCGACACACTGATTTTTTATTTGATTTTGCCGGATTTTTGGAGCACTTTTTATATGAGGAAAACTGAAATAGAAAAACAGCAGAAAACAGGAACTGGCACTGGGGTGCACTGAGTTAGTAGGTTAGTCCAAATATGATAAAAATCTATGAAAGTGTATCTAGATCATAGCAATATCACACAAAACATGCATGGAGCGAGCAGAAATTATCGATACGTTTGAGACGTATCAGTGATCCGTAGCTATGTGATGTTCTCATCCCTTCTTTGTTCTTCATGGATTAGACCTCGTGAGATGCCCTACATGATCGAGGCACATATGTAAATTTCTGCTGTTGCTATGCTGAGTTTGCTGGGATCTGATGGATTATGAGACTATGTTCAGTTTGTGATTGAGTAATATATTTGGTTCTTATCTTTTATATTTATGTTCTTCAGTAATTCTTGCATGTTCTCCGTTGCTGTTTATTGCTTTGGCCAAGTAGTAGATAGTGACCCCAAGAGGGAACGTTATGCTTGTAACAGCCCAGTTTTCAGAAAAATCAAAAATTTTGTTTTCGGTGTGAATTGTTTGATTGTCTGATTTGGTTGCGGTGTTTGCATCCCCGATCTGTCGATCGGCGATTATTTTTCACCCTCTTATCCCGTATCGGACGGAGACCGACCCTTGCCACCCTGACACTCGACCTTTCCGACACCGGGTTTCACCCGATCACCGTCGCGAAAACCGCACGAGACCAGCCGCAGCCAACGGAACGAAAAACCCCGTTTAATAATTAAACGGGTTATTTTTATAGCGTGACGGAAAGTGTTTTCGGAACGGTTCCAGCGCGAGGTGAACGCCTCCGGCTCGACGCACTGATCGCGCAGATCGAAGTTTTACCCGAATCGGAGGTACTGCGGACCCCCGGCGGTCAGAAACGTGAGCACCGCGCGCGCGAGAGAAAGAACGGGGATGTTTTTGCAAACTTCCAGCCACCGGGGCTATATAAAGACCACCACACTCCCACCCATTTTTAGGGTTTCCCCTAGCCACAATTTTACAGCCACACCCCCAGTTTTGCTCCAATTTTCGTCCAAAACACCCACATCCCGAAACCCTAGCTCTCCCACTGATCTGGACCGTCAGATCTGAGATCCAACCGTCCAGATCGCGTCACCCAGCTCCACCAACCTCTCCACCGTCTCCCTCCTCTCTCTCACCCGAAGCCGCCGCCCGTGCCCGTGGCAACCGCCGGCCACCTCCACTCCGGCCAGTCCGGCCGCCACCTCTCCTCCCCTCCTTCCCTCTCTCTCCTCTACCTCTCATCCTCTCTCTCTCTGTGCAGCACCAGGACGCGCCGACCGCCATTGGAGCCCGAGGGAGCTCGAGCTCGCCCCGCCCTGGATCACACCGGCGCCGCCCCTGTCGCCGGATCCGGCGCCTCCCTGTCGCCGGCGCTCCCTCCGGCCTCCTCCTCGACCTCGCCTGCCCCGTCACCGGTCCGCCGCCGCCTGGACGCACGGGGACGAGGTCCCGAGCGGCTGCTCAACCGCTGCTGCGCCCACGCGGGCCGGCCAGTCCCAGGCGGCCCAGCAGGCCACGGCCCAGGCCAGGCCAGCCACGGCCCACAGCCGGCCAGATCCGAGCCCAATGTGAGGAGCCCATGCCCCCTGTTTTTTTTTATGTCCAGGACCTCAAAATTTTGACTTAAGTCCCTGTGCTTTTAGCTGCTGATTCGATATTGCGTTGAAGTTTGCGAGTGATCCGTAGCTCCGATGACGTTGCCCCCAAAACGTAAGTTTCTCAGAATTGCGTGTACTTTAATTCATCTTTTGTGAGCATTTGCATTTGAGCTCATCTTGATTGTGTAATTGTGTGCTGAACAGGGCATCAGGCCGTTAAACTGCTACTTTCCCTGTTATGTGCTGCTGTTATTATTTTGTTGCAACTTTGCATGAGGATTGTAACAAATCCATGAGGCCTATTGCATTGATTCCTTTTGTGTTGCATTAAGCAATGTTTCTACTTCAGTTTCATGCATTCACATGCCATAATTTCCTGCTGCATCATAATTATATCTTGCTCCAAAGTAGCTATCATGATGTTATTGTGCTGTTGTTGCTGAAACTGTTATTTGTTGCAACTTCGGTCGACGAGTGTGTCGTGACCGTTTATCGGAATTGAGTGATTCCAATTGCATTTTGTTAAGAATCATGTCTACTTTCATCCCATGTATTGCTATGTCATGTTGCTGTACTTTTGCATATAGATTTACCCCTGTTTATACAGCATGTGTGCATAACTTGTCTTGCTTATATCTTTTTAACCGTAACTCCGTTTGGAGTGTTCTTTATATGTAACTTGATTAGTTTTTCGTGTACTTTGTGTTTGTGCTATTGCTTGCTGTTGTTAACCAACCTAAAATATGGTTTAGGACAGAACAGTACCAAATGTTTTAATCATCGTGCGGCACTTAGTGTATGCCATGTTTAGGATTGTGCCTCACTTAAATTGACTAGCATAGATAGTTTAATTTTGTGCTTCACCTCTTGAATTGTTTGTGTGCTATGCCATGCTTGCTTGAGTTGCCATGTTAATAACCATTGTTTGGTCACCTGTAGCTAAGCAACTTGAACCACCGTAAACGTGCGGTATCGTCGTGTGTGACGAGTACTCCACTTAAATCGTTAGTAACCGTTCTCGACGATAGATCCGTATCGCGTTGCCGTGCCTTGTGTTGTTTCTTTGATCTTGTATTGCTCCGTAGTAATAGTGGTGCACCGTTGATTGTTTTCCAGTGTTTCCGTCTTGTGTGCTTCGCGGTTACCTCTCGGAGACGATGCGAGCTTGCGATCAACTACACCTTCGGAACCCGACTTATCAACAGGCAAGGACTATACATTACTTATGATCCATTCTATTTCAACCAGCGGTTTGCATGCTAGTCTAGGTTAGGTTCGATGTTTGATCCTACCACATGTTTACAACCTCTTTCAAACCGATACAGCCTTGTCCTCTCCCAGCAAACCTTGTACTGTTATGTTACTATTGCTCGTTGCTCAGCCCCTGCTTAGTATGCATGCTTAGGATGCTACGATGTTACCCTGTTACTCTTTGGGTTGGGATATCACCTGATTATTATATTATTGTTGATGATATTATTATTATAATGTTGACTGTATTCGACGAAGGATGGAAGGTCTAGGCTATCCCGCCTCGACGCTTTGTTCCATTCGAGTCACCTAGGATCCGAGTTCCAGGTATTGGTTTTAAGACTGAGCGTGCCTAACCGCGTGTGGAATTTTATGGGGTCCCCTTTTCTTACCTATCTAGCTTCAAACATATCTAGAGGTGGCCCAAGCTGATTTACCATTTGAAAACATGCATATATATCTTGTCGGGTCGCTCCTAGCAGATATCTTTTAAAACAACTTGGGCCAGCGGAGACATGGTTTCTTTGTTGGTCCACCTTTGGCCGGCGAGGGCCCGAGACCTCACGTGAGGCGTCTCGGTAACCAAAACCCGGTTGCGACGGAAGAGTCCGATCCGAGAGCGTGGCCAGCTTTTGGATTGGGTGTCGACTCCCCAGGGCCACCCGGATTTGTTCGTTGTTAGCTAGAGGGACTTGTCGTTTCGGATCTCTTGGAACTAAATCATAAAATGTTTGCCTGTGATGGGTAGCAACTGAGAGTGATGAGCGTGCGTGCGGAGCCTCGTAATGGGCAGTTGGTACACCCCTGCAGGGTTAAATCTTTTCGAGAAGCCGTGTCCACGGTTATGGAAGACTTGCGACCTACTCCTTGTTCATAGACAACAACAACTGAGATAATCTTAATACAACTTGATCAACGTGTGTGTGTGCCTTGACTGCTTCTTCTTCGTCGGGATGCGAAGAGGAGGACAAGGATAGGATAGGTGTTATGTTTGCGTATGTAGGTGGATAGCAAGACTTGTTGGAGGCAATTCCTCATCGAATGCTTGGCTTCTTATCTTACTCTCTAGATCGTTAGCCACTTCATAAATGCTAGTGTGGCAGCAACCTCACCACTTACCCCTTCCTTACCGTAAAATACTAGTTGTCCTAGAATGACGAGTGATGAAGTCCTTGCTGGGTCAGATGACCACTACAGTTGGATGCTGAGTACCTCTGTACTCATGATACTACCCCCAAACTCTTTTCAGGGTTCTGATCGACGACAGGTATGGTGATCGACGTTTCACGTGGAGACTCGACGACGACTAGTTAGGCGGATCCCGGCGGAGGGCCTGGACCCGTGTGGTTATGGGATCGATTTTTTTCCCTTTGCCACTAGGCACTTGATTGTAGCCTGTACTCAGACATGTATCTTCCGCTGTTGTATTATATTTGAGGCAGTTGTATGCCGATTGTATGAGATGTTGTATCCTTGTATCTGTAATGTTTTGATATCATGTTGGAAATCCGGGGCATATGGCTTTGTCATATGTCGCGGTGGGACCGATATGTGCTTCGTCCCCGGATCTGGGTGGAAACACCTAGATCTGGAATAGTACCGCATATCGGGCCTTACAACTTGGTATCAGAGCCTTACCGACCGTAGGATCCCCTCTCTGGCCGAAGTCTAGTCTAGACAAAAACTATTTTGTAGTTACTAAGTTAGTTATCGGAGAGTAGGAATCTTTTTACTCCTTACCCTTGCTCTGGTCAGGACAAGTGTCGTAAGTGTTTTAATTCTTATCTTATCCCATTCAAAACTCTAGGATCTCGAGTGTGTGGAGTATCGGAATAGTTACAATGCCTTGCTTGTGTTGGGGTTCGGGGCAGAAAACACAAATTTTTCCTTGACCTACGATACCCAATCCCAAGACCTATGCTATGCTGATGCAAGTAACGGACAGAAATAGATCACATACCAGTATGTAGTCCGTTAAGCGGGAAACGTTCCCGCATGAACGTGGTTGGTGTAGTCGTACCGGCAATCCCCGATGCCGCGCAGATCCACGATGACTCCTGTAGCCACCCGATCCTTGTGGACCGATGACGGGATTACGTCCCCGTCGGAACGTTGCTGATGAAGACCTCGCGATACGACCACAACGATGAAGTAGCACCACAAGTGTAGTGCCTCGCGGGATTATACACATACAGTATACCCGACGTCCCTCCGGGCTTCGAACCAGTAGAGCAGCGGAAACAAGATGGATTCGGATCCCGATTCCAGCAGCACGACGGCGTGCGTATAGTGGAGAAATCCCCAACCCAGAGCAGCCTCCAAACAAGGGGAGTCCACTCAGAGGAAGGAGAAAGGAGGGAGAGAGATGAGAAACTTTTCTCAAAAAATCATGATTAAAAGGGAACCCCTACCCCTCCTTATATAGGCCAAGGAGGGGTGACACCCCCCCTTCCCCTTCCGGGGTGGGACTAATCCCAAGGGGGGGGGGTTTGGCCGCACCTATAAGGGGGGTGGGCCCCCTCATGGCGCCATGGCCCATGGGGGAGGACTCCCTCTCCCCCTAATGGGCCCTATGAGGCCCATATGCCTTTTAATTCATTTTTAATTATATTTAATTATATTTTAATATTTAATTCAGATAATTAAATAATAAAACATATATTAAACATTATTAAATATATTTTGAACCTTTCAAAATACCCAAAACAACTTCCGGCCTTCATCAGAACAATTCCGGTGTTCTCTCCAATTTCTCCGGTGATCCCGAATCAATCCTTACTGCGTCGAGTACCCTTAAGTGTAACACCCTACGGTCCGGGAAACAGAAGACATGATCGAGACAATTCTCATTGATCAATGACTAATCAATTGGACCTGGTTACAATCCTTGATAGCCCCTGCACTTCCATCGAATGAACTTCAATCGCTGTTGGATCCGTTAACCGTGTGCCTGTTCCCTTTGTCCCATGGTACTTTGCTTGTCCGAGGTTTGATCATCGGTATCCAATATACCTAGTTCGTCCTCGTTCTCAACAAACAAGTTTACTCGTTCCCGTGATATTACAACTCCATGACCTAGTCACACGTTTGCAAACTTTATGATGCAATATCACCGAGTGGGCCCAGAGTACCTATCCGTCACACGGATGGACAAATCCCGCTTTGATCTATTTGCATACTCATCAACCATCTATTTCGGAATACCCAAAGTGCACCGTTATAGCCAGCATATTTCAGTCAGGCGGTGGGATACAAATCAAAGCATCCTAATAGATCGTAATTACGTATGATCATTACGGTCAAAGGATCTGGTCACTACGTTATAGTTATCGCAATGTCGAACAATGTGACTTGATCACATCGCAACACTTCTGGTGGGTGTATGTCCATCATATCATTATCCAATGATACGACTCCATTGTCAACAGACGCCATTGTCTCATGATCAGGAAACCTTGATCATCAATCGCCCAATGGACTAGTATACTAGGGTTTACTAGGGACCTGGTTGTTTGTATACCACACCTGTATTAATGTTTCCTCTTAATACAGTTCTAGCATAGTATCAAACGTATTATGAACTAATGGAATATGCTCGATAAAACATATTTTATTTGCCTCTAGGGCACATTCCCAACAGTCTCCCACTTGCACTAGAGTACAAATAAACTAGTTGCATTTTCTCTGGATCATAACTCCTTATTGATCATGCTTGCCCGTGGAAGAGGTTGTATCAACGGTCTGGGTACCATTCAGAACCGTATGTCCTTTTGCAAATCATAATGTCACCTAATTTGACATTCCTTCATTATCCACTATAATGATGAGGTATATATATTTGGCGGTGAAGTGAGACTTCGTTTGCTGTGTCATAGCAATGACATCCGGTGGCTCACGCGGACTTTCCCATAGTCATGCACACTTGAAACTCACTCAATCAGAAGTCGAACTTCTTAAGCCATAATATAACTCCTGCTACTTCTAAAGCAGCCACATCAATGTAGATTCAATCCTTAGTGCATTGTATGCAACTTTGATGTCTAACCAAGTTTCTTTCAACTTAGGCATTCATTAGTATGATATCTCAATTTTCTAGGTTAGTGTCAAAACTTGAACCAGCATAACATTTATGGTCAAGTCCACTATCCTTTACAAATTTGAGATGTATCCTCAGTTCTCTCCAGACACTGAAGGATAAACTTAACTCTTTGTTCAATGATTTACTCATAAATCATATCACAACATGTTCTTACTACTAAGAACTTGGGTCACATTACGTCGAGTACATAACTCTGGTTTTATATGAAAGAACCTATGACAAAGGCATAGAGGATCCAGCACATCCATTTCTTTCATTAACCATTAACCATTGTTCTTGTACTGAGATTAACTCAATACTTCTCTTGGATATACAAGTAAGGACCACTTCTTGACTTGTCCCATTCTGAACTCCTTCAGAATCTTATCCAGGAAAGTATTACGACTCAATGTTATTAAACACATATCTATCTTAATAGATCTTCAATGCTTAATACTTTATTCATCTTCATTTATGAACGATTCAAATAATCATTAACACAAACTGCACCATTCATAATATGTTATCCATATATGAGAATGTTATCATGCTCCCACTCAAATATGTCATGCACATATTAAGTCTTTAGATAACACTCATATTGCTCCCACTCAAATATGTCGGCCACATATAAGACAAGGATAACATCCACATGGTTCCAAATTAGATATGTCAGACACATATTAAGTTCAGGATACTAACCACATGGCTCCTACTCAAATATGTCATTTACATATAAGGCTAGGATAATACTCCCACAGCTCCCACTCAAAATATGTCGTCTACATATATCAAGTTTCAGGAAACTATTCAGCTCCCACTCAGTTTCATGCAAATGCATGTTTCCTCGATATTTTGGCTAAGTCCAAAATCCTTTGATCATTCATCAAATCGAGAATTCAGTTTACGAGACACTAGTATCCATATGTTTTTCCAAAACCTTCTGGTTGTACCAATTACAACACTTCTTCAAATACAGGATTTGAGGAAGTCACGGTATTGATAACAATCCTGGATCAATCGTAGTGAATATCCCTTTGACTCAAGCATTGCTACACATTGTAGTCAACCCATTGAATTTGTCAGAAACAATCTTTGTGACAAACCAATCTAGACGTCCCTTTGATGTTCACATTTATTCCTCATAACTCTGAAGTTATTGTGAATATCAAGTAACCTCCTTACTTGATAAGATTCAAGCAATCTTAAATGTAACTCAACATAGGATTTCATGACTCATAGTCATATCTCGTACTTACGTCCACCATCGCTTCTTTGTAGTTCGTAGGAATGTCTTGTTCCATTAACATGACAGGTGAATCATGAATATCATTTTGCACCAAGGGCAAATATATATATTCTTGAATCCTACCTTTCTTAGTAAAAGCTCCCTTCAAAACATCATGATCTTTATCATTAGTTTCTCCTCTTATTGTAGAGCCTTGCTTCCGGAACATATTCCGTTGCACTACTCTGACATTTGGAGGCAAGGTCAATTACCTTGGTTGAACTTTCACTTTTCTTCCATTACCACATTTATCAAGAACAATTCTTGACAAACACCAAACATAGCAATACAAGTTTTGCTCCTTTTGGTTCTAGTTGTGGAAGATGCATCCATAGTTGTCTAAGGATACACTACAAAGATAATTTATCTTACATAAATCAAGCTTCCTAGAAACCACAATACACCATGACATATATAGTGTTGGTTTCCACGAACTCAGATGGTTCCCTATGCTGAAGTGAGTGTTTGCATATTAAATTAATAACTCTAAACAATAATAACGTAACTTGGTAAGAGATAACTAAGACCATACACTTTTTCATAGAATATGATCACAATGTTCAGGCACGTCAATCATATTGAAGTGTCTCAAGACATTGCAATTTGTGGAACAACTTTCACACAAGTCTTTATGCCCAAGACTAACTCAAAACATTTGTCACTTTGATCAAATCGTAGAGACTTGTCTTTATTGTTAATTTAATATCCATCTTTACTCTGAAATCCCTTTTGATCATATCAAATTATTTCAGACTCATGTTTCATTAGTGAATACAAATATTCATCTAAGTCCACATACGAAGTTCACGAAATAATGAAATTCACTACATGCTGACATACGATACATCACAATGTATGATACTCAACAATCAGTACACATTCCGTTTTACCAGAATGCGAGGTTTTAGTCATCTCACCTCAGAGGCATGGTTTGCATATGTCAAGAGATCAAGTATCTTAAGACATCATCATACCATTCATGACTTAAACTGTAGTGTCATTATTAAGCCTGGATATTTCTTGGCATTACAATATTTCTTATAAATGATCAAACAACTATCATCAATATAAGAATAGCTCATTCATAATCGTAATGTGACCATAATAGATAACATTCATAAAAGGAGAACAACTGACTTGTTTCTCACTAATATGAATAATTGTCTTCGCGAGATGCAAGACACACTAATAAAGTCCTCATTCAAACGATCATAAAATTATTCATATATTAATCAATTGATAGATGTAGAGGGAGAGTGTTGTCGACCATCAACTATCTTGATTGCCGTCAGCACACATTGTCACCTCATCCCTTCCAAGCCACTCTCAAGCAGTAAGTTCAAGCATCGAATACTTAATCAACCGCAATTAGAGTTTCATGGGAAAGACATTTATAACTCGTATATCAAATATACTTTCTCCGTCAATGACTATTCCTGCATTGGTTCTACTCTTAAAGTTCACAACTTTAACCATGACCTCATGACAGGTGAACGATTCTCCTTCATGACATAGTCCAGACATGGTCTTTGTAACTAGGAGGAAGCGGATGTAACTCCCCAGTTATCGCAAAGTAACCAGGATAGCAAGACTTGTTGGAGGTGATTCCTCATCGAATGCTTGGCTTCTTATCTTACTCTCTAGATCGTTAGCCACTTCATAAATGCTAGTGCGGAAGCAACCTCACCACTTACCCCTTCCTTACCGTAAACTACTAGTTGTCCTAGAATGACGAGTGATGAAGTCCTTGCTGGGTCAGATGACCACTACAGTTGGATGCTGAGTACCTCTGTACTCATGATACTACCCCCAAACTCTTTTCAGGGTTCTGATCGACGACAGGTATGGTGATCGACGTTTCACGTGGAGACTCGACGACGACTAGTTAGGCGGATCCCGGCGGAGGGCCTGGACCCGTGTGGTTATGGGATCGATGTTTTTCCCTTTGCCACTAGGCACTTGATTGTAGCCTGTACTCAGACATGTATCTTCCGCTGTTGTATTATATTTGAGGCAGTTGTATGCCGATTGTATGAGATGTTGTATCCTTGTATCTGTAATGTTGTGATATCATGTTGGAAATCCGGGGCATATGGCTTTGTCATATGTCGCGGTGGGACCGATATGTGCTTCGTCCCCGGATCTGGGTGGAAACACCTAGATCTGGAATAGTACCGCATATCGGGCCTTACAACTTGGTATCAGAGCCTTATCGACCGTAGGATCCCCTCTCTGGCCGAAGTCGAGTCTAGACAAAAACTATTTTGTAGTTACTAAGTTAGTTATCGGAGAGTAGGAATATTTTTACTCCTTACCCTTGCTCTGGTCAGGACAAGTGTCGTAAGTGTTTTAATTCTTATCTTATCCCATTCAAAACTCTAGGATCTCGAGTGTGTGGAGTATCGGAATAGTTACAATGCCTTGCTTGTGTTGGGGTTCGGGGCAGAAAACACAAATTTTTCCTTGACCTACGATACCCAATCCCAAGACCTATGCTATGCTGATGCAAGTAACGGATAGAAATAGATCACATACCAGTATGTAGTCCGTTAAGCGGGAAACGTTCCCGCATGAACGTGGTTGGTGTAGTCGTACCGGCAATCCTCGATGCCGCGCAGATCCACGATGACTCCTGTAGCCACCCGATCCTTGTGGACCGATGACGGGATTACATCCCCGTCGGAACGTTGCTGATGAAGACCTCGCGATACGACCACGACGATGAAGTAGCACCACAAGTGTAGTGCCTCACGGGATTATACACATACAGTATACCCGACGTCCCTCCGGGCTCCGAACCAGTAGAGCAGCGGAAAGAAGATGGATTCGGATCCCGATTCCAGCAGCACGACGGCGTGCGTATAGTGGAGAAATCCCCAACCCAGAGCAGCCTCCAAACAAGGGGAGTCCACTCAGAGGAAGGAGAAAGGAGGGAGAGAGATGAGAAACTTTTCTCAAAAATTCATGATTAAAAGGGCACCCCTACCCCTCCTTATATAGGCCAAGGAGGGGTGACACCCCCCTTCCCCTTTCGGGGTGGGACTAATCCCAAGGGGGGGTTTGGCCGCACCTATAAGGGGGGTGGGCCCCCTCATGGCGCCATGGCCCATGGGGGAGGACTCCCTCTCCCCCTAATGGGCCCTATGAGGCCCATATGCCTTTTAATTCATTTTTAATTATATTTAATTATATTTTAATATTTAATTCAGATAATTAAATAATAAAACATATATTAAACATTATTAAATATATTTTGAACCTTTCAAAATACCCAGAACAACCTCCGGCCTTCATCGGAACAATTCCGGTCATCACCGGAACAATTCCGGTGTTCTCTCCAATTTCTCCGGTGATCCCGAATCAATCCTTACTGCGTCGAGTACCCTTAAGTGTAACACCCTACGGTCCGGGAAACAGCAGACATGATCGAGACAATTCACATTGATCAATGACTAATCAATTGGACCTGGTTACAATCCTTGATAGCCCCTGCGCTTCCATCGAATGAACTTCAATCGCTGTTGGATCCGTTAACCGTGTGCCTGTTCCCTTTGTCCCATGGTACTTTGCTTGTCCGAGGTTTGATCATCGGTATCCAATATACCTAGTTCGTCCTCGTTCTCAACAAACAAGTTTACTCGTTCCCGTGATATTACAACTCCGTGACCTAGTCACACGTTTGCAAACTTTATGATGCAATATCACCGAGTGGGCCCAGAGTACCTATCCGTCACACGGATGGACAAATCCCGCTTTGATCTATTTGCATCCTCATCAACCATCTATTTAGGAATACCCAAAGTGCACCGTTATAGCCAGCATATTTCAGTCAGGCGGTGGGATACAAATCAAAGCATCCTAATAGATCGTAATTACGTATGATCATTACGGTCAAAGGATCTGGTCACTACGTTATAGTTATCGCAATGTCGAACTATGTGACTTGATCACATCGCAACACTTCTGGTGGGTGTATGTCCATCATATCATTATCCAATGATACGACTCCATTGTCAACAGACGCCATTGTCTCATGATCAGGAAACCTTGATCATCAATCGCCCAATGGACTAGTATACTAGGGTTTACTAGGGACCTGGTTGTTTGTATACCACACCTGTATTAATGTTTCCGCTTAATACAGTTCTAGCATAGTATCAAACGTATTATGAACTAATGGAATACGCTTGATAAAACATATTTTATTTGCCTCTAGGGCACATTCCCAACAGCTTGCAGCGTATTGTCTCGATTCCGAGCTCAGGTTGGGAAATCCTGTAGTACCTTTAGTTCTTCCAACTCCGGTTTACATCTGGGTCAGCCATTGCCATCCATCCTTTTTCCCGGTGTTTTCACGACTTGCGTCGAAAAGCACTATCCCTTTGACCCGGTTTTCGCTGTCATTCTTCCTTTTGACACCTGATGGTTTCGTTTTTCGACGATGTCGTCTCTCTGCGGAAAATTTTATCTCGACCGAAGTTCGACGTCGACATGGAGCAGAGTCCCTTGTTGGTGGTGTTGAAGATCGTTGACTCTCTTTTCTCTTCCCCCCTCTCCCCCGGATCGTCCTGGATCTCGGGACGAGATCCCTTGTTGGTGGTGTTGTATTGTAACAGCCCAGTTTTCAGAAAAATCAAAAATTTTGTTTTCGGTGTGAGTTGTTTGATTGTCTGATTTGGTTGCGGTGTTTGCATCCCCGATCTGTCGATCGGCGATTATTTTTCACCCTCTTATCCCGTATCGGACGGAGATCGACCCTTGCCAACCTGACACTCGACCTTTGCGACACCGGGTTTCACCCGATCACCGTCGCGAAAACCGCACGAGACCAGCCGCAGCCAACGGAACGAAAAACCCCGTTTAATAATTAAACAGGTTATTTTTATAGCGTGTAGGAAAGTGTTTTCGGAACGGTTCCAGCGCGAGGTGAACGCCTCCGGCTCGACGCACTGATCGCGCAGATCGAAGTTTTACCCGAATCGGAGGTACTCTGGACCCCCGGCGGTCAGAAACGTGAGCACCGCGCGCGCGAGAGAAAAACCGGGGATGTTTTTGCAAACTGCCAGCCACCGGGGCTATATAAAGACCACCACACTCCCACCCATTTTTAGGGTTTCCCCTAGCCACAATTTTACAGCCACACCCCCAGTTTTGCTCCAATTTTCGTCCAAAACACCCACATCCCGAAACCCTAGCTCTCCCACTGATTTGGACCGTCAGATCTGAGATCCAACGGTCCAGATCGCGTCACCCAGCTCCACCAACCTCTCCACCGTCTCCCTCCTCTCTCTCACCCGAAGCCGCCGCCCGTGCCCGTGGCAACCGTCGGCCACCTCCACTCCGGCCAGTTCGGCCGCCACCTCTCCTCCCCTCCTTCCCTCTCTCTCCTCTCCCTCTCATCCTCTCTCTCTGTGTGCAGCACCAGGACGCGCCGGCCGCCATTGGAGCCCGAGGGAGCTCGAGCTCGCCCCGCCCTGGATCCACACCGGCGCCGCCCCTGTCGCCGGCGCTCCCTCCGGCCTCCTCCTCGACCTCGCCTGCCCCGCCACCGGTCCGCCGCCGCCTGGACGCACGAGGACGAGGTCCCGAGCGGCTGCTCAACCGCTGCTGCGCCCACGCGGGCCGGCCAGTCCCAGGCGGCCCAGGCCAGGCCAGCCACGGCCCACAGCCGGCCAGATCCGAGCCCAATGTTAGGAGCCCATGCCCCCTGTTTTTTTTATGTCCAGGACCTCAAAAATTTGACTAAGTCCCTGTGCTTTTAGCTGCTGATTCGATATTGCGTTGAAGTTTGCGAGTGATCCGCAGCTCCGATGACGTTGCCCCCAAAACGAAAGTTGCTCAGAATTGCGTGTACTTTAATTCATCTTTTGTGAGCATTTGCATTTGAGCTCATCTTGATTGTGTAATTGTGTGCTGAACAGGGCATCAGGCCGCTAAACTGCTAGTTTCCCTGTTATGTGCTGCTGTTATTATTTTGTTGCAACTTTGCATGAGGATTGTAACAAATCCATGAGGCCTATTGCATTGATTCCTTTTGCGTTGCGTTAAGCAATGTTTCTACTTCAGTTTCATGCATTCACATGCCATAATTTCCTGCTGCATCATAATTATATCTTGCTCCAAAGTAGCTATCATGATGTTATTGTGCTGTTGTTGCTGAAACTGTTATTTTGTTGCAACTTCGGTCGACGAGTGTGTCGCGACCGTTTATCGGAATTGAGTGATTACAATTGCATTTTGTTAAGCATCATGTCTAATTTCATCCCATGTATTGCTATGTCATGTTGCTGCACTTTTGCATATAGATTTACCCCTGTTTATACAGCATGTGTGCATAACTTGTCTTGCTTATATCTTTTTAACCGTAACTCCGTTTGGAGTGTTCTTTATATGTAACTTGATTAGTTTTTCGTGTACTTTGTGTTTGTGCTATTGCTTGATGTTGTTAACGAACCTAAAATATGGTTTAGGACAGAACAGTACCAAATGTTTTAATCATCGTGCGGCACTTAGTGTATGCCATGTTTAGGATTGTGCCTCACTTAAATTGACTAGCATAGATAGTTTAATTTTGTGCTTCACCTCTTGAATTGTTTGTGTGCTATGCCATGCTTGCTTGAGTTGCCATGTTAATAACCGTTGTTTGGTCACCTGTAGCTAAGCAACTTGAACCACCGTAAACATGCGGTATCGTCGTGTGTGACGAGTACTCCACTTAAATCGTTAGTAACCGTTCTCGACGATAGATACGTATCGCGTTGCCGTGTCTTGTGTTATTTCTTTGATCTTCTATTGCTCCATAGTAATAGTGGTGCACCGTTGATTGTTTTCCAGTGTTTCCGTCTTGTGTGCTTCGCGGTTACCTCTCGGAGACGATGCGAGCTTGCCATCAACTACACCTTCGGAACCCGACTTATCAACAGGCAAGGACTATACATTACTTATGATCCATTCTATTTCAACCAGCGGTTTGCATGCTAGTCTAGGTTAGGTTCGATGTTTGATCCTACCACATGTTTACAGCCTCTTTCAAACCGATACAGCCATGTCCCCTCCCAGCAAACCTTGTACTGCTATGTTACTATTGCTCGTTGCTCAGCCCCTGCTTAGTATGCATGCTTAGGATGCTACGATGTTACCCTGTTACTCTTTGGGTTGGGATATCACCTGATTATTATATTATTGTTGATGATATTATTATTATAATGTTGACTGTATTCGACGAAGAATGGAAGGTCTAGGCTATCCCGCCCCGACGCTTTGTTCCATTCGAGTCACCTAGGATCCGAGTTCCGGGTATTGGTTTTAAGACTGAGCGTGCCTAACCGCGTGTGGGATTTTATGGGGTCCCCTTTTCTTACCTATCTAGCTTCAAACATTTCTAGAGGTGGCCCAAGCTGATTTACCATTTGAAAACATGCATATATATCTTGTCGGGTCGCTCCTAGCGATTATCTTTTAAAACAACTTGGGCCAGCGGAGACATGGTTTCTTTGTTGGTCCACCTTTGGCCGGCGAGGGCCCGAGACCTCACGTGAGGCGTCTCGGTAACCCAAACCCGGTTGCGACGGAAGAGTCCGATCCGAGAGCGTGGCCAGCTTTTCGATTGGGTGTCGACTCCTCGGGGCCACCCAGATTTGTTCGTTGTTAGCTAGAGGGACTTGTCGTTTCGGATCTCTTGGAACTAAATCATAAAATGGTTGCCTGTGATGGGTAGCAACTGAGAGTGATGAGCGTGCATGCGGAGCCTCGTAATGGGAAGTTGGTACACCCCTGCAGGGTTAAATCTTTTCGAGAAGCCGTGTCCACGGTTACTGACGACTTGCGACCTACTCCTTGTTCATAGACAACAACAACTGAGATAATATTAATACAACTTGATCAACGTGTGTGTGTGCCTTGACTGCTTCTTCTTCGTCGGGATGCGAAGAGGAGGACAAGAATAGGATAGGTGTTATGTTTGCGTATGTAGGTGGATAGCAAGACTTGTTGGAGGCGATTCCTCATCGAATGCTTGGCTTCTTATCTTACTCTCTAGATCGTTAGCCACTTCATAAATGCTAGTGCGGCAGCAACCTCACCACTTACCCCTTCCTTACCGTAAACTACTAGTTGTCCTAGAATGACGAGTGATGAAGTCCTTGCTGGGTCAGATGACCACTACAGTTGGATGCTGAGTACCTCTGTACTCATGATACTACCCCCAAACTCTTTTCTGGGTTCTGATCGACGACAGGTATGGAGATCGACGTTTCACGTGGAGACTCGACGACGACTAGTTAGGAGGATCCCGGCGGAGGGCCTGGACCCGTGTGGTTATGGGATCGATGTTTTTCTCTTTGCCACTAGGCACTTGATTGTAGCCTGTACTCAGACATGTATCTTCCGCTGTTGTATTATATTTGAGGCAGTTGTATGCCGATTGTATGAGATGTTGTATCCTTGTATCTGTAATGTTGTGATATCATGTTGGAAATCCGGGGCATATGGCTTTGTCATATGTCGCGGTGGGACCGATATGTTCTTCGTCCCCGGATCTGCGTGAAAACACCTAGATCTGGAACAGTACCGCATATCGGGCCTAACAATGCTCGATTGTGGGTTCATGCCCCCTGATGACTAGCTTGAGTGACAGGAACATGAGTCTAGGCGATGTGCTGTGGCCACAAGGGGGAAAACAACGGTGCTTGTAACGACGGTTGCAAGGATTGTTTACTTTACACAGAGTTCTTTTTAATGCAATTGTTTGTTGCTTTGGGTTTACACTTTGGTTGCGGCTCGCAACTTAATACCAGCGAGATGTTCTGGATAGATATCTCAAGGTGGATGATTAGTAGTAGATGTAGTTGGATTTCGGTCTACTTATTTTGGCGTACCGCCCATGCTTTTGAGCCCCGCCCTTTCTTTGTAGCATAGTTAGCATTGCGATGCGTTTTTAATCCCGTCAATTGCCCAGCTGTCATATGTTTACCTCGCATAGCAGTTTTATCATCTTTTGGGAGAGAGACATCACTAGTGAACATCACGGGACCCCATTCCATATTCTCATCACCGTTTTCACGCTCAATTTATTTCCTTCTTTTACTTTCTAGATGCAATCACCATTATCATTATCCCTTGCGTTTGATCCTTTGTAAACAACAAGACCGGAGAGATTGACAACCTCTTTGAACTACGTTGGGAGCAAAGTTATTTCTGTCGTGTGCAGGTCCAGGAGAAGCAAGTGATTCTTTTCAGACGGTGCATCACTGCTGAACCACCTACTTATCACTATCGGAGTCCTACTGGAGACATAAACCTCGGTATCTTCACTGAGGAAAATTTGCTGCTATCCTACATCTCACCTTCCACTTGGGTTAACCAACAAAGGGCGAGAAGCCATTATCACTTCCACGCCATCAGTCGTCCGGGTGAACGAACTCGTCTGAACAAGTTGGGTCCCTGCTGGAGCGCTTAACCCTCCATGTGAATGAAAAGGAAGACTTTGTGTGAAACATACACTCAGGTACATCAGACTTTGGTTTGGTCTATTTGAGAGAGAAGGAGAAGGATATGGTGGAGCTACTAGGCTACAAACATATCGACTTTTGTAGGAGATATGGTGACGAGGGGGTGACCCCACGACTCCTAAATATGAGACTACCTGGTGCGTATAAAGACAAAAGGCCCGCTGGGAAGCTACGACGAGCCCACGATTGGCCCAACTAGGCACCGACGTAGGAGTCCGCGACTAACATGGAAGGTGCAACTTGGCGTAGAAGGAAAGACTAGAACAAGGAAACCGTCCTTGTAATCTAGTACAGACTCCCTGAGACCTAGCCTAGTATATAAAGGCTGGGAGGGGAGACGTCCAGACCAACTCAATACGCATCTACTCATCCCTGCTTTGCGAGAACTCGCCTTGGCCTCCACTGTAATCGCCCCCTCACGCAATAATATCGAGTAGGAAGTGCTTCTCCTGTTAGCCGACGAGTATTGTCCAACCTGTGCCATCTCTATGACTAACCCAGGGTCCCTGACCATGGGATTTTCTAGGGTTGATCCTCGTCAATTGGCGCCGTCTGTGGGAACTACGCAGGTTGGAATCATGATCTCGGCGGTCCCGCCCTCAGCAGATCAAGACTCGAGGACTAGAACCAGATCTAGCCCGCTCAAGGAATTTAAGATCAGCACAAGCATCTCCATCATCTCGTTTAGATCATCTAGCCTGCGGCCGAGCCGAGTCCAGCACCTCGACGACTATCAGATCCATCGACGACGGAAGAGAACCCGACGACTCAGAAGGCAAACGCGAGGACCCTACTCGGGGACACCACTCGAAGAGCCGCGACGCGCGGCCGAAGACTCGCCCATCAGTCGACTATCCGTCGCCGCCCGGACTCCCACCACACGCCAAGACAGCGACTTCGAAACCTAGACCGGAGAGTACTACGACCCCGATCGAAGGCCAGACGAATTCGCCAACTTCATCCGAAGCCAATCACTCAGTGACGGGATAGAACTTGACCCAAGAGTCCAGAGCCGAGCGGAAGACCACTCGCAGACCTTCCAAGTCTCAAGGAGAAGAAGGCACGCCGGCTCCAATAAACTCACAGCTAAAGAGCAACTGGAAGGGCCTTGCGTGATCCACTGTTTTGAAAACAGTCGAGGAAATCTCAGAGCAAGCCACACCCTGGGAGATTGCCGCCTATTCGCCGAACTCTCCAACAACCTCAAAGAAGAGAAGCAGCGTGAAGCCAAACGCACTCGAAGAAGCGCGCAGTCACCCGCACCAAGCACAGAGGAACAATACCCCACGTCACAGGGACGAATCTGCATGATCGAAGAAGGAAAACCCTCGAAAGCAAAGCAAGATGCCTACACCTTGCAGGCCGAAGCAGCCGAAGTTCTAAAGATAACTGAAACCTACCAACTGAGCGGCGCCGAGACCAGCATCACCTTCTCGCAGAGCGACCATCCGCCCGCAGTCCCGAGGCCTGGGCATGCACCCGTGGTCCTCGAAGCTCAGATTGGAGGATACGACACGGACAGAGTCTTCACGGACGGAGGCAGCAGTCTAAACATAATCTTCGCCAGCACCTTACGCAAGATGTAAATCCCACGATCAGTTTGGAAGAAGTCAGGCACCACAATATACGACGTAGTTCCGGGCGAAGCAGCCACCTCCATCAGAACGATACAGCTTGACGTGATCTTCGGTAGCAAGCGCAACTTCGCAAAGCAAGCGCTCTAGTTCGAAGTGCTCGACTGGCAGTCGCAGTATCACGCCATACTCGGACGACCAGAGTTCGCTAAGTTCATGGCGGTTCCACACTACACATATGTCAGAACCCTTTGTTAGGTAATGTGCTAGGGTTAGCCAGTACTCTTGCATCATGTTAAAATTTCAAAAGAAATCTTTGAAATCAAAATCAAAAACAAAATGGGAGAAGGAAACCCCCCAGTTGAATTAATTCAAAAGGTCAGATAAAAATCTTCTCCAAAAATTCATGTTAGATTTTTGAAAAATCTTATAAATGAGTGTGATCACATATCAAGTGATGTGGGACCTACCCCATGCTCATTGATTTTTCAAATATTCAAACAGTGCCTTGGAATTAATTAAAAACCACTATTTGATTTAAAGTTCAAATTATTTGAATTTTAAAAATGTTCAAACTTTACAAGTGGCTAACCTAGTATTTTGTGATGCCACATAAAAATTTTCAGCATTTAATAAAATGCCGAGCTATTTAATTAGCCCAGCAAAACAAAAGACAGAACAGAAAACAGAAAAGAAAAAGGGAAAAAGGGCTCGCAGGCAAAAGGGCCCAACTTACCGAGGCAGCCCAGCCCAGGGGCAAGCCCGTCTTCTTCCTCGCGCCAACCAGGCTGCTGCCGCCGTGGCGAGCATGCCGGCGACGCCTGGCCACCTCCTGCTTCCCCCGCGCCACATCTTCACGCCTGGAGACGCACAGGAGCTTCCACGTTCCATTCCCCCCCTCCACGGACACTCTCCCCTTCTCCCTCGCCGATTTCGTCGACACCCGTGAAGAACGCCGGAGCACGCCGCCGCACCTGCGTGGCCAGTGAGCCTGTCGAGCGCCACCGTCGTGTCCATCCTCTTCCTCGTCGTCGTCTACGTCTTCCAGTGCAGCGAATCGAACCCGGAGCCCTCCTAGCCGCCGGAATCGAGCTCGAGCCGTCGCCGGACCCGGAGGACGCCATCGTCGATTTCGTCGCCTTCGAGCCACCCCAGCCCTCGCCGCCACCTCCGTCGAGTTCCTGGTGAGCAGGCAGTCCAAACCCCTCTCTCCCCGCCCCTTATCGTTGTCTCCTTGTCGATCCTCCATGGAAGCCGAAGTCCCTCGCCGCCACGGTCGTCGCAGTCGATCACCAATAAGGCAAACGAGCTCGGGGGCATGCCCACCGTCTTCGCCTTGCTCCTCTGCGTCGATTGCGAGCATCACCGGCTCAATTGGTGCCCCGTAGCCGAGTTCACCTCGAGCCAGCAGCTCCACCGCCGCTAGGGCTCGTCGTCGCCGTCAAACCAGTGCCTCCCAGGCCCCCCACTTGGTTCCATTCGATGCGCAACACAAAGAGCGAAGTCTCGTGGTTGCGGCGCTCGATTTGGACCACGGGAGCGCCTTTCCGTACAGCGCCGCCGCGGTTCTGGTAACCGGTGGCTAGCCGCCGGCAAGTCCGATGTGGCCGGGGTGATTAGCACCTAATCCACCCCCCTAATGACCCCCAGAGCCGATGACATGTGGGCCCAGCCCCTGACTAAACACTGGATTAAGTTTAAATCATTTTTTTAATCAGTGAGAGGCTGACAGGTGGGGCCCCCTTGTCAGTGGCCCCCTGACGCCAGCATGAAGTCATGCTGACGCCATAAATGAATTTCCAGAATAAATTGAATTAAAGAAATTCCAGAAAATCCAGAAAATGGCCAAAACTTTGGAAATTCATAGAAAATTCATTCTAACTCCAAATTGGAGAAATAATATATGAAAAATGATCAGGAGAAAATAAGCTATCCAAAAATCCAACTTTCAACTATGTTTGAGTTGATTTTAAAATGGGACCAGTAGCATATGTCATTTGATTTATTTGGAATTTATTCAAATTCAATTCAAATGATTTTGCAACTTGGACCATGGAATTATGCTACTTTTCAACCACACTTCAGAGGCATATCATACACATTTCAAAATGATTCAAATTGATCAATCAATGTCACATGTAACTTGACTAAGTTTGAATTCAAATTGGAGTTTGAATTTTCAATTCAAATTGCAATATACTCCATTTAAATGGAATTGCCTCACAAATCAAAGCATATACATCAAGTTCAACCTTCCATCATGTGATTGTGCATTGTATTTACTTTGCTACCTTGTTTGTTGTTTGTCGAGTAGAGGTGGAACCGGAACAGGAGGTTGCCCCTTTCGTTGAAGACCCCGAACCCGAACCTCGTCAGCAAGGCAAGCAAACCCCCATTGATCATGTCGATAAAATCCCAATTCCCTCTCATGTCTCGCTTATGCATTGTATAGGATGATTACCATGCTACGTTTCTACCGCATAGATGAACCCATTCCTTTGCATGACCTATCATTTTGTCACAGTAGTAAGCAAACCACAATCCTAGCAAATGTAGGAGTTGATTGATATCATGTGGCCCCTGCAATTGTTACTGCTTATTGCATGCTTAGAGTTATACCATGATGATACTGTTATGTGAGTCGGGATGGTAGTGATCATGATGATGATGGTAGAAAAGTGTTGGTGAATCTACCCTAATACAAGGTGAACGATGAGAGGCTGTGTAGGAGTACACGGTGGGTTGTCTCGTTGAACACCGCCCTAAGTCCGAGTTCTTGTGTGGTGATCCAAGATGAAGAGTAACACCACACATTGGGCTCACTGACCCCTCTCAGCTTACTAACTCATCCCTTTCGATGTCCAGATGTCGCAATAGTTCGGAGTTCTGGTAGGCTTGTGGCCTGGATGCTAAGTGAGAGAACGGCTCACCCGAGACCGGCTTATGCACCACGCACACATCACTTGGGTCCACTTCGGTAAACCGGCCGGGTTCACGATAGTGGTAGCCAACCCAAGTAGGCGGCTTTCTCGGACTAGATCGGCTATGAGGTAACAGTTGTGGTGAGCATCCTCGCTGGCACCCCTTGAATGGTGTCGAGATCAAAGGCGGTAAATGATGATCATGTGTGTGTAGCGGTACACCCCTGCAGGGTTAACAAAACTATTCGAATAGCCGCGTCTGCGGTTATGGACTGCTTGGAAAGCTTAGCTTGATTATTAGACAATTTGAACTGGATACTTCTAAAACACACCAAGATAAGTGTGAGTGCTATGGCGTGCTTTCTCGTGGGGAAGTCGAGGAAGGCACCATAGTGGTGTAATTGGTTGGAGAAAGTAGTGGACTCGTGTACGCTTCTTACCTCAAAGTCTGGTACTCGTAGTTCAGGATTAGCCAAGTCAAAGCTGGCACTTCTGCAAGTGAAACCCCACCTCCCTTTACCTTGATACATATGCATGAGTAGTATAGCTCCTATGTAAGTCTTGCTGAGTACGACTTTGTACTCACGTTTGCTTAATCTATGTTTTAGATGAACCCACTGACCCCGAAGGTGGCTTCTTCATCGAGATGGACGACTGAAGATCAAGCTAGTCTAGTCCCAGTCATACGACTGGTTCCCTCGTGGAGGGAATGTGTTTAAATAAGGCTTCTTAAGCCATTTGTTAAACTTGTCTGTACTCAGACATAATTTGCTTCCGCTTGTTGTTGTAATGTTGGATCACATGTTTGTGATCTCTGTTGCACTCTATAAGAGTTATCAATAAAAATGTATACTTTGTAGAGAATTGCAATGATACCTACTGTTCATAAAAGGCATGTGTGCTGCGTGTATGTTTATAACATGCATGTCTTTGTATGGGTTTTCGAGACCTTAGTTGTGATCTGGCTGGCAGTCTTTCATACACCAAGTGGCCCTTAGATGTGCGCAGCTTGGGGCATCACGATGCGATTGCTCGAGACTCCGTCTCGTGCACACTTTGTGGTATGATCGAGCCCGCCCTAGACCCCGACTAAGTGATCGGGCTGGAGTAAGTCTATGTAAGAGTTATGAGATAGTCGATAGTATGGTTGAGGCGACTTGTCTTTGAATATGGGAGTTCACCACCCATATCATTAGACTTGTGTGCGGACGATGAGGACCCATCTCAGTTGATCATCCGGCCTGGATGGGATGCCCCTCACGTACGATGCTCTCCGAGAACGTTCTGTGCTTGGCCTTGTCTGCTTAGACAAGTGGGTACGGTTCTCGGCTCTCCATATGACTATGTCTTAACTGGACTTGCATACGCTAACCCCGGGTCCCGACAACATACCTCAAGCTCAAGATGCCAGGACCCGCATGAATCATCACAGTCAAAGGAAGCTTCACCAAATCGGACCAGTGCGACCGCGACTTCCACAAAGTCTCCGACACATTTGGAACCCAACAACAGCTCAAAGAAATAGCCATGGTAACGCACAAAAGCATTTTCCCGCTGGCAAACCGAAGCGAGACAAAGGAATTTGGTCGTAATTTCAGCATCAACAGCGACACGGTCACACACCAAGTACACCCAACAGACCTAGAAAAGACAGTCCGCGTATATGCCCACCTTCTAGAAGAGCAAGCAACCGCCCTCATTGCTTTCCTTCGCAAAGAGTGGAAATTTTTTGCCTGGTGCCCAGCCGACATGCCCGGGATACCACGAGAATTCGCAGAACACGCGCTCCACATCAAGCCAAACACCAAGCCAAAAAAGCAGGCATTGCGACGATTCTCAGAACCCAAGCGCAGAGCAATCGGAGAAGAAGTCAACCGACTACTCGACGCAAAGTTCATCCGAGAGATGAAGAAATCAACATGGATAGCAAACCTAGTCCTAGTCCCTAAAAAGAACACCGAGGTACTGAGGATGTGCGTCGACTACGTGCCTATCAACAAGCACTGCCCAAAAGACCACTTCCCCTTGCCAAGAATCGATCAAATAATCGACTCCACATTAGGATGCGACCTCCTCTCCTTCCTCGACGCATACTCAGGATACAATCAGATCAGGATGAAGGAAGAAGACAAGGAGCACACCCGGCTCATCACCCCCTACGACACATCCCGCCATCAAAAAATGCCCTTTGGTTTAAACAATGCCAGAGAAACATACCAGCGAATGATGCAAGCATACATGAGAAACCGGATTGGCGGCAACATCCAGGTCTATGCAGACGAGATCGCCATCACAGCCAAAGAATTCGCGCCAGAAGCAACCCCAGAGAACGACAACACAGGTGAACCAGCGCAAGTGGCAGCCGCAAACCCAATCATTAATGAAGAAGCCAACAACACAGTCGAGGGGGCAACGCTAGCTGCATCCGAAGACCCAGCCTGGGCAAGGCCCTTCCTTCGGTTCCTAGTCGAAGGCACTTTACCACAAGACATTGCAGAATCCAGACGCATCAGTCGACGATCTAAAGCATTCACAGTAATCAACAGAAAGCTCTACAAACACAGCATCTCCCAGGTCCTCCAAAAGTGTGTACACGAAGAAGACGGCAAAACCCTACTACTCGAGATTCACGAAGGCACCTGCGGGCATCATGCCAACAATCGCGCACTCGTGGACAAAGCCTTTCGAGCAGGTTTTTACTGGCCAACCGATATGACAAATGCAGAGGACATCGTACGGTGTTGCATCAACTTCCAAAAATTCGCCAGCAGTCCCCAGCATCAGAACTCAAAACCATACAATTATCTTGGCCATTTGCCACATGGGGACTCGACATGGTAGGCCCACTCAAGAAATCATCAAAAGGAGGATGAACACACCAACTAGTCGCAGTAGACAAGTTCACCAAATGGATCGAAGCAGTACCAATCACTAGCTCAACAGCCCTCACGGCAATCAACTTCATCAAATCAATCATCTTCAGATTCGGAGTACCACACAACATCATCACGGACAACGGCACAAACTTCACAGCAGCAGAGTTCCAAAACTTCTGCGAGGAACTGGGCATCAAAATAAACTATGCATCAGTCGCACACCCGCAGTCCAATGGCCAAGTGGAGAAAGCAAACGGCTTAGTATGCAGAGGAATAAAGAAGCGACTCCTAGCACCACTCGAACAAGCAGCAGGCAATTGGATAGAAGAGCTCCCCGCAGTCCTATGGAGCCTGCGCACCACCCAAAACAGCTCGACCCAGTATACACCATTCTTCTTGGTATACGGGGCAGAAGCAGTGCTGCCGCATGACTTAAAATTCGGAGCACCCAGAATCTCAGGGTACGAAGAGGAAGAGGCAGAAGAAGCATTGCAGAACGACAAAGACGTAGCAGACGAAGCACGAGACACAACCATAACAAAATCTGAAGGATACCAGGACAAGCTGTGCACCTATCAAAGTAGTCGCCTGCGGACTAGATCGCTCAACAAAGGAGACCTTGTGCTACGGCTAATACAGGAAAAAGTGCACAAACTTGCCCCACAATGGGAAGGGCCGTTAATCATCTCGGAAGTCATAGGAGGAGGATCATATAGATTCAAGAATCCGAAGACCAATGAGAACGTGGGAAGTCCATGGAACGTAGCGAACCTGCGCCTGTTCTACCCATAGTCCTCTAGACACCATCAAGACATCGGCGGCAGCACCGATCGACAACTCATGTAAAAATTCGAAGGAATAAAACAATGTTGCCCAAAAAACATCTTACAAGCACTTGGGGGCTCGAGCCTAGAAGTCCCCCTGAGAGACGCTATCTTCGCAAACGCGACTTTTAATCAAAAGCACTCGGGGGGTTGAGCCTAGAACCCCCCCCCCCCCAAAGACGCTATCTTCGCAAACGCGACTTTTACTCAAAAGCACTCGAGGGCTCGAGCCTAGAACTCCTCCCGAGAGACGCTATCTTCGCGAACTCGACTTTTACTCAAAAGCACTCGGGGGCTCGAGCCTAAAACTCCCCCGAGAGAAGCTATCTTCGCAAACGCGACTTTTACTCAAAAGCACTCAGGGGCTCGAGCCTAGAACTCCCCCCGAGAGACGCCATCTTCGCAAACACGACTTTTACTCAAAAGCACTTGGGGGCTTGAGCCTAAAACTCCGCCGAGAGACGCTATCTTCGCAAACGCGACTTTTACTCAAAAGCACTCGGGGGGCTCGAGCCTAAAACTCCCCCGAGAGACGCTATCTTCGCAAACGCGACTTTTACTCAAAAGCACTCGGGGGCTCGAGCCTAGAACTCCCCCCGAGAGACGCTATCTTCGCAAACGCGACTTTTACTCAAAAGCACTCAGGGGCTCGAGCCTAGAACTCCTCCCGAGAGACGCTATCTTCGCGAACGCGACTTTTACTCAAAAGCACTCGGGGGCTCGAGCCTAAAACTCCCCCGAGAGACGCTATCTTCGCAAACGCGACTTTTACTCAAAAGCACTCAGGGGCTCGAGCCTAGAACTCCCCCCGAGAGACGCCATCTTCGCAAATGCGACTTTTACTCAAAAGCACTCGGGGGCTTGAGCCTAAAACTCCGCCGAGAGACGCTATCTTCGCAAACGCGACTTTTACTCAAAAGCACTCGGGGGGCTCGAGCCTAAAACTCCCCCGAGAGACGCTATCTTCGCAAACGCGACTTTTAATCAAAAGCACTCGGGGGCTCGAGCCTAGAACTCCCCCCGAGAGACGCTATCTTCGCAAACACAACTTTTACTCAAAAGCACTCGGGGGCTCGAGCCTAAAACTCCCCCGAGAGACGCTATCTTCGCAAACGCAAATTTTACTCAAAAGAACTCGGGGGCTCGAGCCTAGAACTCCCCCCGAGAGATGCTATCTTCGCAAATGCGACTTTTACTCAAAAGCACTCGGGGGCTCAAGCCTAGACCCCCCCCCCCCCGAGAGACGCTATCTTCGCAAGTGGTAGGCCCCAAGTGGAAGGCGTGATGCGGTACAGCAGCAAGTTTCCCTCAGTAAACATACCAAGGTTTGTCTCCAGTAGGACTCCAGAGATGATAAGTAGGTGTCAGCGGCGCAACAGACGTGGACCTGCACACAGACACAGATAACTTTGCTCCCAACGAAGTTCAGATAGGTTGTCAATCTCTCTGGTCTTGTTGTTCACAAATGATAAAACGCAAGGGGATAATGATAGCAACTTGAAAGTAAATGCAGAAAAGTAATATAGCTTGGAAACAATAATGAGGATATGGACCGGGATACGTGATGTTCGCTAGTGATGTCTCTCTCCAAAAAGACGATAAAAATGTTATGCGAGGTAAACAAATTACAGAAAGGCAATTGACAGGATTAAGAACGCACCGCAATGCTAACTATGCTACAAAAGAAAGGAAGAGGTTCAAAAGCACAGGCAGTACGCCAAGGTAAGTAGACCGAAATCCATCTGCATCTACTGCTAATCATCCACCTTGAGATATCTATCCAGAACATCTCGCTGGTAATAAGTTGCGAGCCCCACCCAAAGTGTAAACCCAAAGCAACAGATAACCGCATTAAAAAGAACTTTGCGTAAAGTAAACAATCCTTGTAACCACGGTTACAAGCACCGTTGTTTTCCCCCTTGTGGCAACAACACATCCCCTAGACTCATGTTTCTGTCACTCAAGCATGTCATCGGGGAGGCATGAACCCACAATCTAGCACAACGCTCCCTCTTGGAGTCACTATCTACTACTTGGCCAAAGCAATAAACAGCAACGGAGAGCATGCAAGAATTACTTAGGAACAAAAATATAAGAGATAAAATCAAATATATTACTCTATCACAATCTGAACATAATCTCATAATCCATCAGATCCGATCAAACTCAACATAGCAATAGCAGAAATATTACAAAGGTGCCTCGATCATGTAGGGCAGCTCACGAGGTCAAAACAATGAAGATCAAAGAGGGGAGGAGAACATCACATAGCTACTGATCACGGACCCATGGTCCAAGGAAAACTACTCACGAGACATCCGGGGAGCATCCATGGTGGAGAGGAGACGCCCGGAGGTCAATCCTCCCTCCGGCAGGGTGCTAGGAAGAGGTCTTCTGGTGCTCCCGATCTTGGAAGCGCGGCAGCGGCGGAACAGAGCCGAGTTCGCGGAATAGGGTTCCTCTCTGGAGTTTTCCCGTGACGGGGGATAAATAGGCGAAGGGGGGCAGCCAGAGGTGGACCAGGGGCCCCAGGCGCCCCCCTGGCGCGGCCAGGGGTGGGGCCGCGCCGGGTGGCTGCCTGGGCCCCCCCTGGCCCCCCTCTGGCCCCTCCCGGGCTTTTCTCGAAGCTTCCGTCACGCTGATTTTTTATCTGAATTTTCCCGAATTTTTCTGGCACTTTTTATATGGGGGAAAACTGAAATAGAAAACAGCAGAAAACAGGAACTGGCACTGGGGTGCACTGAGTTAATAGGTTAGTCCAAATATGATAAAAATGTATGAAAGTGTATCTAGATCATAGCAATATCACACAAAACATGCATGGAGCAAGCAGAAATTATCGATACGTTTTGGACGTATCAACATCCCCAAGCTTAATTCCTGCTCGTCCTCGAGTATGTAAATGATAACAAGCATAATTTCTGTGGTGACATGCTAGCAACCATAAAAGAACTTTGAAAAGTAAAGCAATCAAGGTCAGAGATTCAATTCAAGTCATAACAGGCAAGAGTCTATATTAGCATTGAAATAAGTAACAAAAGAACAAAAGGTGCAAGAGCTCTCGCTGTCCGTGACTCGAATGTCTCCAAATGGTGTTTGCGTGCAAGAAAGGAGAATAGGGAATACGAGAAAAAAATATTTTTGTTGAGAACTCAATCTACTAAAGTTTCACACTTGGTCCTCTTTGGAATCTTATCTTGACTCGTCCCCAGAACACTTGCCAGGTACAAGTCAATTTGATCCACTCCTTTTCGATATTTTGAGCACTCATGCAATGGATGAGCGTAAGCACGAGAGTTGACACTTAGGATGGAAAAGAGAGAAATATGGTGGAGGAGGAAGACAAAAAGGATGAGAAAGGCTCACATCAATGAGGACAATCATAGGCAAGAGATGCCAAATGATAGATATGATGTGAGGAGTAGGGATTGCCATGCAATGGATGCACCTACGAGCTAAGAAGCTCTCCAAACTGTATGCATAAAGATCATCTCTATGGAGTACAAAGATATAGAGGGAGTACTAGTGTGGATCTCTCAAAAGGATAGTAGTGTTGCCCCTTTCTCTCTTTTTATTTATTTTTCTCTTTTTTCTATTTTTTTGTATTTTTTTGGTGGCCTCAATGGCTCTTTCTATTTAACTCTCATTTGTCCTCTTTTGGATCTTTTAATGTGTCCACTTTGGGATCTTTTCCTCACTTAAGGGCAACACTCTATTTTACAAGAAGGTAAAAGGAGATATTTCACACTTTACAAGGTACTCAAAATCATAAAGAAGATGTAACTATCATGATGTATGCAATGTATGTCGCTGCCAGTGTAGCAGGAACATGTATGACATGAAGATCAAGTCATGAAGAGGTGGAAGTTGCATGGCAATGTAACTCGGAAAGGCTATGGAAATGCCTTGATAGGTAGGTATGGTGGCTGTTTTGAGGAAGGATAAAGGGAGGCTTATGATGACAGAGCGTATCATGCCAAGGGTTTGGATGTACCGGCGAAGGTGGACACCAACTCTCGGAGTGAGAAGAAGGCAATGCACAGCACGGGAAAGGCTAGCAAAATATGGGAAGGTGGAAGTGTCAACTCTCAATACTTACATTAGTCCGAAGAACTCATGCACTTATTATCGGTAACTCTCAATCTAATAAGGAGGTTCACAAAGAGACAAGTACCCCGAGGAGGAGTGTATGGGGGTTTGGTTATCCTTGCGCATCCTCGACTCATGGTACGTGAGTGTACTCTAATATTCGACTCCTCAGAAGAGTAGTGATCCATCTAGTAGCTAGAGTTCTCAACTAGTTTTGTAGGTTTTGAAAATAAACACGGATTGCCCAAAATACGACACCTATCACTAATAGGCAAGAGCTCTTGACACCAAAAGTTCAAACATTACTCACATCAATACCTCAAAACTATTGCAAGCTACTACTAAAATTAAATAGCAACCTCAATTACCTACTTTCAAGACATGACACAACTCAGTGCAACAACCAACTCTCTTAACAAGATAAACATGAAAACTAAAGAGAGTTCCGGCAACAAACTAAAACAAAAGACAAGGCTCTTGCTAAAGACAAACTAAAAATAAGACTAAACATGGCAATAGCTATGAAAAGATAAAGAACACACAACAGCAAGAAGATAGGCAGGAAAAATCCTATGATGTGTTCTAAATTTTGAAAGTGGAGCGTGTTTCTCTCCCACACAAAGTAAGAAAGGATCTAACTTGTCATGAACAGCAAGCAAAGCTAAAGAAAACTAAAAATAAAGCCTAAGAGCGAGACGCTCCAAGCATAGCACATAACACATGAAGTGATAAAAATATAGTGAGACGAAGGACGAACTGATGATTGTTGATGGAGAAGGGGATGCACGGGGGCATCCCCAAGCTTAGACGCTTGAGTCTCCTCGAGTATTTGTTGGGGATGCATGGGGGCATCCCCAAGCTTGAGCGCTTGACACTCCTGGATCTTCTTTCATCATCTTCCATCACACACTTGAAAACTCCCTTCATACATAACTCATCATAAGTTGATTAGAGAGGTTAGTACCCTTAATAAATAAAAAAATTCCCACTGGATATAAAGATATTCTTGAAGAGCTACTGTTTCTCAAGAGTGACAAAAAGTTTTTGCAAAGAAAAATCAAGCTTAAGGTTTGCAAAAGTTAGGAGAAACAAAACGTGGCAGAATCTGTGAAAAAAAGAACAGCAAATAGTAAAGAATTCTTTAGGGGCACTTATGCAACTCAAATCAAAAAACTCAGAACATACGGAAGTTTCGTAATTGTATAGAGCATACTGTGTAAAAATTTCAGCTCAAAAAGATGAAGTGGTATTTTTCTGGAATTTTTCTGGTCACGAGGACAGAATCTGTTTTCTGGACAGCATGTCACAACTTTTACTTCCCTTGCCGTAAGAGGCTATAACTTGGCACAAAGCTGAAAAATAAAGATACAATGATGTTGCTACAGTAGTAACAATCATCAAGACACAACAAAAGCAAAAATAAAAACCTAAATTCGTTGCGAGCTGCCTCCCGAAAGCGCTTTCTTTTATGCCTTTAAGCTAGGCATAAGGATTATAAAAGGCGCTCTCATGAGAATAAGAATTTGAAGCAAAAGAGAGCATCAAGAAGCAAATATGAAACACATTTAAGCCTAACCCACTTCCTATGCATAGGCATATTGTAAGAAAATAAATCAAATAAGCACAAAGTGACATGCATAGGAAGGTAGAACAAGAACAACTTCAAAACTTTCAACATGAAGAGAGGTGTTTTTGTAACATGGTAGTTTCTACAACCAAACTTTACTATCTCAAAGTAATTTTCAGTAGCATCATGAACAACATCAAGAATATAACTATCACATAAATCATGTTGTTCATGACCTACAAGCACACGTGTATTGTTTTCAACACGGTTTTTAGGATGATAAGATAGATGCAACCCATCACATTGAGCCTTGATAAGAGCATAGTTCTCCGGAATATGAATTGGAGATTTCAAAAGGATAATAGGACAATCAAGTGTGGGTGCAATATAAACAATTTCATGCTTAACATCAGGAACTATAGCAAGTTCATCTCCGTAAGCATCATCCATAGTAGCATCACGGCCATAAGCATAGAAGGCATCAACTTCATCAAAAAGGGATATTTCAAAAGAATCCATAGGATCATAACACTCATATAAGGTAAGAGTCAAAGAGTTACTCTCATTAGAAGGTATACATGGATGGCTCCATTCTTCCTCCTCTTGTTCGTCACTCTCCTCCTCTTTTTCATCCAAGGAGCTTTCAGGTTCAGTAATTTCTTCTTCCATAGAGTCCTGCAAAACATTAGTCTCTTCCTTTGGAGGAGAGATTCTCTCAAGATGATCAGTAATATAATAATTTGCATCATAATTTTCCAAACAATAGTTAAGTATAGCAAGACTCTCAGATTTGTAAGGGGCGTCATCAATATTTTCAAGAAAAGAAGTAATTTCATAGGCACCCTTAAAAGCAACAAATTCTTCTATTTGTTCTGCATCATAAAAATCATAATTTACCTTAGCATAAGAAGCTAAGGTTTCATCCTCATTGTACTCACATTGGAAAGCGAGGTGTTTGTTCCTCATAAAGCAACAAGATTCATCCCTGCAGAAAGATATATTATATATTGAGCACAAGTTTTTGGCATACTCATACGATTGATGTATGAGTCTCCATAAGTGTATCCCTTTTTGAGACAAGCGGTATTCCTTGTAATATTCTTGTTGATCCTCGGTGAATCCTCCATGCCAATAAGATCTAGTTTCAAAGAAGTTAGACATTGATTGGCAAGTAAGGAACTAGACATACTATATATATATTTTTTGATTTTTGATAAAGGACACAAAGATAAAAACTGAAAGGTAAACTAACAAGACTAAAAAAACAAAGGTAAAGGGTAGTGTGCAACTCCCCTATCTTAGCACTCGGAGTCCCCGGCAACGGCGCCAGAAATTTCTCTTGATGACGGCTTGTCAGAACCCCAAATTTAGGTTTGTGCTTTTCCAAGCTTGCATTTTTGCATCTTAAAAAAAATTGCAAAAGAAAAAGGAATTGGGGAAAAGAAAAGCCCCAAAGCATTTTAAATAAAAAGGCCAGAAATCAATATTTTCCAAAATTCTTTTGGTTGTGTTGAAAAATCCTAAAAATGAGTGTGATCATTTTAAAATTGATTTGGGATTAATCCCATGCTCATAGATTTTTCAAAAATCCAAATAGTGGCTTGGAAATTAAATCATTTGCCTATTTGAATTGGAATTCAAATAATTTGAATTTCAAAAATTCCCAAAACTTGGGGTTGACTAATACTAAGTCACCTAGAGTTTATAAAATTGATTGGGGATTTTTATAAATGCCCTAGCTAATTATTTTAAAGGGCAAAACAAATAACAGAAGAATTAAAAAGAAAAGAATAGAGAAAGGAAACTTACCTTACCTGAGGCCCACCTGGCCTTTGGCTTGGCCCAGCCCAGCCGCACCCCCCCTTGTCTTCTTCCTCCTTGACAGAAGGAGCGCTGGACGCGCCGTGCACTGCGCATGGACGCCAGCTCCTGCTCCTGGCCACGCAAGGCCTCCCCTTCCTCTATCTTCTCACGCTGGAGAAGCCCAGCTTCACTTTCCCCCTCTCTCTAGCCCGTTCCCCTCCATTTCCGCGCGCAACCGCAGCACACCGCTGGCCACCGTAGTGCACAGCCGTGGCCAACGATGACGAGGGACTCCGCCTTCGTGTCCAGAAGCACCGCGGCCTTCGTCTTCTTCGTTCCCCGCCTTCAATTCGAGCCCAGAGGCCCCAGGGACGTCGCCCCCTTCTCCAGTTCGCCGCCGGCCACCGTGGACGCCTTCGACAAATTCGCCATGGCCAGCTCCTCTCCGGCCTCCCCGAGCTCGTCGTCGTCTTCCACGTCAGCTTCCGCTCGTTTCCCCCCTCCTAGCTTCCCTCCTCGTACTCCCTGGCATTGTTCTCCATCTGCAGAGGCCACGACCGCCGCCGGGCTTGACCCCGCCATGGCCTGGAGCCTCTCCTCGTTGCCCCGATGGCACCAGTGGGTGCGGGTGAGCGAGGGGCACACGCCCGTGCCCTCCAACCCCCTCCCCGTGCCTTCCGGCGTAGCGCCGCCGCGTACAGAGCTGTCGGCTTTGAGCCGCCGGCCACCCGAGCCATTAGCCCACTAAACCACCTGCTAACCCCCCTCTAATCTCTCTCTCTCACTGACACTGGGCCCAGGGCCCCTAATTAATAGTGTTTTTTTAAACAGAGCTAACTAACCCAGTGAGGCTGACAGGTGGGGTCGCCCTGTCAGTTGACTGGTCAAACCCCTGGCGTCAGCATGACCTAGTGATGACGCAGTAAATCCTAAATCAATTTATTTAATACAGAAATTCGAGAAAATAAGCAAAACGTTGAAATTGAATAACTTTTAAACTATAACTCCAAATTCAAAGTGTAATATATGAAAAATGATCAGGAGAAAATCCTCTATCCAAATTTCCAACTTTCAGCTATGTTGGAGTTGATCTTAAAAAGGGATCAGTAGCTTTTGCTATTTGATTTAATTGGAATTATTTCAAATTCAATTCAATTGCTATTCCAACTTCAAACTTTGAATTGCACCTCACATCACTTGTACTTCAGAAGCATTTCACACACATGGCCATTTGGTTTCCAATGAACAAACATTAGCAAATGAAAGTTGACCAAATTTGACTAACATTTGGAGTTTGAATTTGAATTTCCTTTTCAAATCAACTTCAATTAACATGTTGCAAATTAAACCTAAGTCACATCAGCACATTGCCATGCTTTGTTTTACATATTGATTGTGCATTGTACTATCTTGATTGTGCTTTACTTCCAGTGCTTCGGTGAGTGCTTCTTCTCGGTAGAGTTGATCTCGGAGACGAGTTCAACCTCACGTCAGAAGAGTGTTACATCGTGATCGTCAGCAAGGCAAGCAGCCCCCTCTTTGATCATGTCTATAAAATCCCAGTTCCCTCTCATTCTCGCAAATGCATGTTTAGGATGTCACCATGATACGTTCTACCGCTAGTTGAACCTATTCCTTTGCATGACCTATCATTTTGTCACAGTAGTAAGCAAACCACAATCCTAGAAGATGTAGGAGTTGGTTGATATCATGTGGCCCCTGCAACTGTTACAGCTTATTGCATGCTTAGAGTTGTTACCTGAGGCTACTTTGATGTGAGTCGGGATGGTAGTGATCATGTGAATGATGGTAGTAACGTGTTGGTGAATCTACCCTAAACAATGGTGAACGATGAGAGGCTGTGTAGGAGTACACAGTGGGTTGTCTCGTTGAACACTGCCTTAAGCCCGAGTTCTTGTGTTTTTATCCAAGACAAAGAGTACGACCACACATTGGGCTCACTGACCCCTCTCGGCCTAGTACCTCACCCCGGACCAGTCCAGGAGTCGCAAGTAGTTCTCCCTTTAACGATCTCAAGCAGGTGGAACCAAGGTAAGTGGTTGGCGTAGGTTGTGGGCACGTTGAATCAAGTGATCATGATCGAGTTGAGCTTGATGGCGGTCACACAACGTTTGAGTCCGCATCGGAAAAATCGGCCGGATTCCGATTGTGGTCCCAACTCAAATAGGCGACTCCCTTGGACTAGAGATGGTGCCGTGAGTGAAGTGTTGTGGCAGCATCCTCGCCGGTACTCATTTGAAGGGTCCATCCCCAGGCGGTAACTGATGAGGCATGTGTGTAGCAGTACACCCCTGCAGGGTTAATGAACTATTCGAATAGCCGTGTCCGCGGTTATGGACTACTTGGAGACCTTTACTTGATCATAGATAACTTGAACCGGATACTTATAAAACACACCAAGATAAGTGTGAGTGCTATGGCGTGCTTCCTCGTGGGGAAGTCGAGGAAGGCACCATAGTGGAGTATTGGTTGGAGACTGTTACTTGGACTCGTGTACGTTCTTACCTCTCTCTGGTACTCGTAGTTCAGGATTAGCCAAGTCAAAGCTGGCACTTCTGCAAGTGAAACCCCACCTCCCTTTGCCTTGATACATGTGTATGAGTAGTATAGTTCCTATGTAAGTCTTTCTGAGTACGACTTTGTACTCACGTTTGCTTATTCTATGTTTTAGAGACGAGACCACTGACCCTGATGGTGGCCTCTACCTCGAGCTTGACGTGGACCAATGTCGTATAGTTCCAGGCAGCGGCCTGTGCCCTTTGGAGGGTCGTTGTACTTTTCTTTCAGGCTTCTTAAGCCATTTGTTAACCTTGTCTTTACTAAGACATAATTTTCTTCCGTTGATGCTTGATGTAATGTTGGATCACATCCATGTGATCTCTGCTTGTAATACAACTACTATGTCTGCTCTGTTTAGAAGAAGTTATAAAGACTATGAGTTTGTAGAGTTCATGTTGTGATTACCTGCTGTTTACACTGGACATGTATGTTGCGTGTATGATTATGACATGCATGTCCTAGTGTGGGGTTCGATAGCTTAGTTGTGTTCTTGCCGGCGGTATTTTATACACCAAGTGGCCCTTAGATGTGCGCAGCTTGGGCCATCGCGATGCGATTGCTCGTGACTCTGTCACGTGGCACACTTTGTTGTATGATTGAGCCCGCCCGAGATCCCGACTAAGTGATCGGGCTGGAGTAAGTCTATGTAAGGGTTATGATTCAATCGATAACATGGTTGAGGCGACTTGTCTATGAGTATGGGGTTCACCACCCATAAGCATTTAGACTTGTGAGCGGACGATGAGGACCCATCTCAGTTGATCATCCGGCATGGATGGGATGCCCCTCACGTTCGATGCTTACCGAGAGTGATCTGTGCTTGGCCTTGTCTGCTTAGACAAGTGGGTACGGCTCTCGGCTCTCCATCTGATTGCATTATGACCGGAATTACATACGCTAACCCCGGGTCCCGACAGACTTGGTATCAGAGCAGGACTGCCTGTAGGATTATCAAACCATTGGCCGATGTCGAGTCTAGCATTCTATAGTTATATAGTTACTTTGGGTATAAGGGAACAACGTAAGACTTCTTTTTTCTCCTTATCCTCATCGATCTGAGTTCTGAGTCAACCTCATCTTATTCTACGGGAAGATAGGACTAGGCTCATCTATGTCTTTACTAGGACATCTCGTTGATTGCTTATTTTGTAGCTGTAGGAGTGTTGTGGTCTTTTCTGAGCCATCATTCCATAGTGTTTCTGTGGAAGTGATGTCCGTTATCCTGTAGGTTGTCTCAATTTCCATCCCGGTACAGTCGTTATGCTGTCCGTTTGTGACTTTGATGCTATTGCATTATAGTATTCTATCTTAGCATAGAATTGTGTCCTAAATCCTATTCTGATTGTTGATTCTTATCACACAGAATGTCAGGTGCAAATCAAGGTGTTGATCCCAGTTCTGGTTACATAGACGGTGAAGAACCTCCACCACCACCCTCAACGGCATAAATCATGATGGAGGCTGAGCAGAATCGTCGTGATCAGACACGTCTTCTCGAGCGTATTGAGCAGAACACTTCTTGTCAGCATCATAGTGTTGTCACCATCCAGGACGTCATTCTCCTCAACCCGCCAGTATTCCGATGTCCTTCCGAGCCCCTTGATGCCGATGATTGGCTTCGTTCCCTCGAGCGTAAGCTTGAGACAACCCATGTTGCTCCAGGTGATCGTGTGCTATTCGCGGCATACTTTCTGGAAGGTGCTGCTCTTCAATGGTGGGAGAACTTCGTGGCAATGCAACCAGTTGGTCACGTGGTGACTTGGCAAGAGTTCTGTGATGACTTCCGAGGTTACCATATTCCGGATCAGCTGATGGAGTGCAAGAGAGAAGAATTTTGCAATCTGACCCAAGGAAAGATGATTGTTCATGAGTATAGGACTGAGTTCACTCGTCTAGCACGTTATGCCCAAGAAGAAGTATCCACCAATGCCAAGAAACAAGCAAGGTTCCGCGACGGACTTAGCCCCGTCCTTCGTCATGACCTAAATCTTCACGAGTTAGTCAACTTCAGGGACTTGGTCGACAAATCCTTCAAGGCCGAGTATGGAAATGAGTTGTATGAAGAGTCTCGCAAGCGTGATCGTGAGTTTGCCCAATCTTCTGGCCCAGTTTCTCGAAAACATTGTGTATGGATTCCCTTCAATGACGTCAGTCGTGCTGTAAGTGCTTCTAGACCACCCCCCACCATATATCGTCCACCTCAACCCAATCTTCCTCCTTGGAATTTTGTTGGACAATCAAGTTCTCAAGTTCCTTTCATTCCACGTGGTGTTTGTTTCCAATGTGGACAATCAGGCCACAATGTTCGAGAGGGTCCCCAAAATCATGTAGCCACCACACCTAATCCAAAGCAAGCCTTTCGTCGTGGTAAGCCACCACCCAAGACTTCCAATGTCAAGCCTCCTGTTTATGAGCATGGTCATGTGAATCATGTATCCATTCTAGATTCCCACAAGTCAACCGATGTTGTACTAGGAACCCTTCCTGTCAATTCCACCCCAGCTTCGGTTCTGTTTGACCCAGGAGCATCTCACTCATTCATATCCCAGGACTTTGCACTGTCACATGACATCTCTTTTTCGATGTTATCCACCCCCTTAGTTGTGCAAGCCCCTGGATCCAGATGGCACACCACCATGGTGAGTCATGAGAATGAAATTGCAATTGAGGGTTTAGTATTCCTTGCCTCACTTATAGCCCTCAAGTCTTCAGACATTGATGTGATCTTAGGTATGGATTGGTTATCAAGACAGAATGTTGTCCTTGATTGTAAAGCCAAGTCAGTGAAACTAACCCATCCATCAGGCCAGACAATCAAGTACACCTCACCAAGCTCTAAAACCCAGGTGCATTCTTTAAATGTGCTTCCTCTTCCAGACCTTGAAGATATTCCGGTGGTTCGTGACTTCCCGGATGTCTTTCCAGAAGAGCTGCCAGGAATACCACCTCACAGATCTGTAGAGTTTGTTGTAGATCTTATCCCAGGAACCGCACCAATATCCAGACGCCCATATAGAATGGCCCCACGTGAGTTAGCTGAGCTCAAAATCCAACTTGAAGCTTCGTTGGCAAAAGGCTTCATCTGCCCTAGCTCATCGCCATGGGGCTGCCCCGTTCTGTTCGTAACGAAGAAAGATGGAACAGAAAGGATGTGCGTAGACTATCGCCCGCTAAATCTAGCGACGATAAAGAAAAAGTACCCACTGCCCAGGATCAATGATCTTTATGATCAACTTGCTGGATCCTCTGTCTTCTCCAAGATGGATTGGAGATTAGGCTATCATCAAATCAAAATCAGAAACGAGGACATTCCCAAAATGGCTTTTACTACTCGTTATGGTCTTTACGAGTACATCGTCATGTCCTTCGGTTTAACCAATGCCCCCGCCACATTCTCGCACTTGATGAATTCGATCTTCATGGAGTACTTAGATAAATTTGTTGTAGTTTATCTTGATGACATCCTCATCTACTCGAAGAACGAAGAAGATCACGCAGAACATCTTAGGCTGGTATTGATGAAACTTAGAGAGCATCGCCTGTATGCTAAATTCTCCAAGTGTGAATTCTGGCTACCAGAAGTGACCTACTTAGGCCACGTGATTTCTGCAAAAGGCATTGCTGTCAATCCCGAGAGAGTTCAGGCCGTCCTTGACTGGACTCCACCTGAATCGGTTAAGCAAGTTAGGAGTTTTCTTGGCTTAGCAAGCTATTGTCGCTGCTTCGTCGAGAACTTTTCTAAAGTTTCAAAGCCTCTAACTGAACTCCTCAAGAAAGAGAAGAAATTCGAATGGACTCCCAAGATCGAGGAAAGCTTTCAAGAGCTAAAAAGAAGATTGACTTCTGCACCCGTACTTGCGCCTCCAGACACCAAAAAGGATTTCGAGATCTATTGTGATGCCTCATGGCAAGGGTTAGGATGCATACTTCTGCAAGATCGACATGTTGTAGCTTATGCTTCACGCCAGTTGCGTCCACATGAAGAGAACTATCCTACCCATGACCTTGAACTCGCTGCCGTAGTTCATGCCCTGACAACTTGGCGACATTACCTCCTTGGTAATCGTTGTGAGATCTATTCCGACCACCAAAGCCTCAAATACATATTCACCCAGCCAGATCTTAATCTCAGGCAAAGACGCTGGATTGAGTTGATAAAAGATTATGACTTAGGAATTTCTTACACCCCAGGCAAAGCCAATGTCATGGATGATGCACTAAGTCGTAAGTCGTATTGTAACAACCTCATGTTACAACAGTATCAACCACTTCTTCATGAGGAATTTCGAAAGCTCAACCTCGAGATTGTTCCTCGTGGATCTCTTTTCAACTTGGTGGCGAAACCAAACCTTGAGGATAAAATCATAGTTGCCCAAAGGCGTGCCCGAGGTGTTCGCCGGATCAAGGAGAACATTGCTAGCGGAGTTGCTAAATGTTTCTCCACAGATAGTAAAGGAACGGTATTCTTTGAAAATCGTTTGGTAGTACCTAAGAATAGGGAACTAAGGCAACTCATCCTCAAAGAAGCCCATGATACACCCCTCTCCATTCATCCCGGTAGCACAAAAATGTATCGAGATCTACGCCAGAGATTTTGGTGGACTAGGATGAAGAGAGAAATTGCTCAGTTGATTGCTGAATGTGATTTTTGTCGTCGCATTAAGGCAGAACATCAAAGACCTGCTGGTACTCTTAGACCTTTGCCTATCCCCGAGTGGAAATGGGATAAAGTCAGTATGGACTTCATCACCGGCTTTCCAAAAACCCAGAAAGGAAATGATGCCATCTTCGTTGTCATAGATAGACTTTCCAAAGTTGCTCACTTCCTTCCCGTTCGTGAGTCTATAACTGCTAGCCAGTTAGCGGACTTGTATGTCTCCCGAATCGTGTCACTTCACGGTGTTCCTTTGGAAATCAATTCAGACCGTGGTAGTCTTTTCACTTCTTGATTTTGGGAAAGTTTTCAGAATGCTATGGGAACCCACCTCTCCTTTAGCACCGCCTATCACCCGCAGTCCAGTGGTCAAGTAGAAAGGGTAAATCAAATTCTCGAAGACATGCTCAGAGCTTGTGTTATCTCTTTCGGAAAGAAATGGGAGAATTCTCTTCCTTTTGCCGAATTTGCGTATAACAATAGCTTCCAATCTAGCTTGGGCATGGCTCCTTTTGAATTTCTCTATGGACGAAAATGTCGAACACCCCTAAACTGGTCAGAAACCGGTGAAAGACAATTCTTTGGACCGGATTTGATTCCGGATGCAGAAGAGCAGGTTCGCATTGTTCGTGAGAAATTGAAGACAGCCCAGTCTCGTCAGAAAAGCTATTATGATCGTCATCATAGGGAAGAAAGCTATAATCTGGATGAGAAGGCTTACCTTCGGGTTACTCCTCTGAAGGGTACCCATCGCTTCGGTATCAAAGGCAAGTTGGCCCCACGTTACATCGGTCCCTTTCGCATTCTCGCTAAACGTGGAGAAATTGCCTACCAATTGGAACTACCCCCTCATCTCTCCCAGGTTCATGATGTCTTCCACGTCTCTCAACTCAGGCGTTGCTTCAAGGACCCCATCCGCGAAGTAGACCACGAAACGCTTGATCTCCAAGATAACCTTTCATATCGAGAGTACCCTGTTCGTATTCTTGATGAAGCCGAGCGTAGCACCAGACGTCAGAAGATCAGATTCTTGAAAGTGCAGTGGTCACATCGTTCAGAGAAAGAAGCTACCAGGGAACGAGAGGATCGTCTACGAGCTGAGTACCCCACCTTCCTCCCCACGACTTCTGAATCTCGGGACGAGATTATTTTGAGTGGGGGCGAGTTGTCAGAACCCCAAATTTAGGTTTGTGCTTTTCCAAGCTTGCATTTTTGCATCTTAAAAAAATTGCAAAAGAAAAAGGAATAGGGGAAAAGAAAAGCCCCAAAGCATTTTAAATAAAAATGCCAAAAATAAATCTTTTTCCAAAATTCTTTTGGATGTGTTGAAAAATCCTAAAAATGAGTGTGATCATTTTAAAAGTGATTAGGGATTAATCCCATGCTCATAGATTTTTCAAAAATCCAAATAGTGGCTTGGAAATTAAATCATTTGCCTATTTGAATTGGAATTCAATTAATTTGAATTGGAATTCAAATAATTTGAATTTCAAAAATTCCCAAAACTTGGGGTTGACTAATACTAAGTCACCTAAATTTATAAAATTGATTGGGGATTTTTATAAATGCCCTAGCTAATTATTTTAAAGGGCAAAACAAATAACAGAAACAATAAAAAGAAAAGAACAGAGAAAGGAAACTTACGTTACCTGAGGCCCACCTGGCCTTTGGCTTGGCCCAGCCCAGCCGCACCCCCCCTTGTCTTCTTCCTCCTTGACAGAAGGAGCGCTGGACGCGCCGTGCACTGCGCATGGACGCCAGCTCCTGCTCCTGGCCACGCAAGGCCTCCCCTTCCTCTATCTTCTCACGCTGGAGAAGCCCAGCTTCACTTTCCCCCTCTCTCTAGCCCGTTCCCCTCCATTTCCGCGCGCAACCGCAGCACACCGCTGGCCACCGTAGTGCACAGCCGTGGCCAACGATGACGAGGGACTCCGCCTTCGTGTCCAGAAGCACCGCGGCCTTCGTCTTCTTCGTTCCCCGCCTTCAATTCGAGCCCAGAGGCCCCAGGGACGTCGCCCCCTTCTCCAGTTCGCCGCCGGCCACCGTGGACGCCTTCGACAAATTCTCCATGGCCAGCTCCTCTCCGGCCTCCCCGAGCTCGTCGTCGTCTTCCACGTGAGCTTCCGCTCGTTTCCCCCCTCCTAGCTTCCCTCCTCGTACTCCCTTGCGTTGTTCTCCATGTGCAGAGGCCACGGCCGCCGCCGGGCTTGACCCCGCCATGGCCTGGAGCCTCTCCTCGTTGTCGTGATGGCACCAGTGGGTGCGGGTGAGCGAGGGGCACACGCCCGTGCCCTCCAACCCCCTCCCCGTGCCTTCCTGCGCAGCGCCGCCGCGTACAGAGCTGCCGGCGTTGAGCCGCCGGCCACCCGAGCCATTAGCCCACTAAACCACCTGCTAACCCCGCCACTAATCTCTCTCTCACTGACACTGGGCCCAGGGCCCCTAATTAATCCGTGTTTTTTTAAATAGAGCTAACTAACCCAGTGAGGCTGACAGGTGGGGCCGCCCTGTCAGTTGACTGGTCAAACCCCTGGCGTCAGCATGACCTACTGATGACGCAGTAAATCCTAAATCAATTTATTTAATACAGAAATTCCAGAAAATAAGCAAAACTTTGAAATTGAATAACTTTTAAACTATAACTCCAAATTCAAAGTGTAATATATGAAAAATGATCAGGAGAAAATCCTCTATCCAAATTTCCAACTTTCAGCTGTGTTGGAGTTGATCTTAAAAAGGGATCAGTAGCTTTTTCTATTTGATTTAATTGGAATTATTTCAAATTCATTTCAATTGCTATTCCAACTTCAAACTTTGAAATGCACCACACATCACATGTACTTCAGAAGCATTTCACACACATGACCATTTGGTTTCCAATGAACAAACATTTGCAAATGCAAGTTGACCAAATTTGAATAACATTTGGAGTTTGAATTTGAATTTCCTTTTCAAATCAACTTCAATTAACATGTTGCAAATTAAACCTAAGTCACATCAGCACATTGCCATGCTTTGTTTTACATATTGATTGTGCATTGTACTATCTTGATTGTGCTTTACTTCCAGTGCTTCGGTGATTGCTTCTTCTCGGTAGAGTTGACCTCGGAGACGAGTTCAACCTCACGTCAGAAGAGTGTTACATCGTGATCGTCAGCAAGGCAAGCAGCCCCCTCTTTGATCATGTCTATAAAATCCCAGTTCCCTCTCAATGTCGCAAATGCATGTTTAGGATGTCACCATGATACGTTCTACCGCTAGTTGAACCTATTCCTTTGCATGACCTATCATTTTGTCACAGTAGTAAGCAAACCACAATCCTAGCAGATGTAGGAGTTGGTTGATATCATGTGGCCCATGCAACTGTTACAGCTTATTGCATGCTTAGAGTTGTTACCTGAGGCTACTTTGATGTGAGTCGAGATGGTAGTGATCATGTGAATGATGGTGGTAACGTGTTGGTGAATCTACCCTAAACAAAGGTGAACGATGAGAGGCTCTGTAGGAGTACACAGTGGGTTATCTCGTTGAACACTGCCTTAAGCCCGAGTTCTTGTGTTGTTATCCAAGACAAAGAGTACGACCACACATTGGGCTCATTAACCCCTCTCGGCCTAGTACCTCACCCCGGACCAGTCCGGGAGTCGCAAGTAGTTCGCCCTTTAACGATCTCAAGCAGGTGGAACCAAGGTAAGTGGTTGGCGTAGGTTGTGGGCACGTTGAATGAAGTGATCATGATCGAGTTGAGCTTGATGGCGGTCACACAACGTTTGAGTCCGCATCGGAAAAATCGGCCGGATTCCGATTGTGGTCCAACTCAAATAGGCGACTCCCTAGGACTAGAGATGGTGTCGTGAGTGAAGTGTCGTGGCAGCATCCTCGCCAGTACTCATTTGAAGGGTCCATCCCCAGGCGGTAACTGATGAGGCGTGTGTGTAGCAGTACACCCCTGGAGGGTTAATGAACTATTCGAATAGTCGTGTCCGCGGTTATGGACTACTTGGAGACCTTTACTTGATCATAGATAACTTGAACCGGATACTTATAAAACACACCAAGATAAGTGTGAGTGCTATGGCGTGCTTCCTCGTGGGGAAGTCGAGGAAGGCACCATAGTGGAGTATTGGTTGGAGACTGTTACTTGGACTCGTGTACGTTCTTACATCTCTCTGGTACTCGTAGTTCAGGATTAGCCAAGTCAAAGTTGGCACTTCTGCAAGTGAAACCCCACCTCCCTTTGCCTTGATACATGTGCATGAGTAGTATAGTTCCTATGTAAGTCTTGCTGAGTACGACTTTGTACTCACGTTTGCTTATTCTATGTTTTAGAGACGAGACCACTGACCCTGATGGTGGCCTCTACCTCGAGCTCGACGTGGACCAATGTCGTATAGTTCCAGGCAGCAGCCTGTGCCCTTTGGAGGGTCGTTGTACTTTCTTTCAGGCTTCTTAAGCCATTTGTTAACCTTGTCTTTACTAAGACATAATTTGCTTCCGTTGATGCTTGATGTAATGTTGGATCACATCCATGTGATCTCTGCTTGTAATACAACTACTATGTCTGCTCTGTTTAGCAGAAGTTATAAAGACTATGAGTTTGTAGAGTTCATGTTGTGATTACCTGTTGTTTACACTAGACATGTATGCTGCGTGTATGATTATAACATGCATGTCCTAAAGTGGGGTTCGATAGCTTAGTTGTGTTCTTGCCGGCGGTCTTTTATACACCAAGTGGCCCTTAGATGTGCGCAGCTTGGGGCATCGCGATGCGATTGCTCGTGACTCTGTCACGTGGCACACTTTGTTGTATGATTGAGCCCGCCCGAGATCCCGACTAAGTGATCGGGCTGGAGTAAGTCTATGTAAGGGTTATGATTCAATCGATAACATGGTTGAGGCGACTTGTCTATGAGTATGGGGTTCACCACCCATAAGCATTTAGACTTGTGAGCGGACGATGAGGACCCATCTCAGTTGATCATTCGGCCTGGATGGGATGCCCCTCACGTTCGATTCTTACCGAGAGTGATCTGTGCTTGGCCTTGTCTGCTTAGACAAGTGGGTACGGTTCTCGGCTCTCCATGTGATTGCATTATGACCGGAATTACATACGCTAACCCCGGGTCCCGACACGGCTTCTCGCCCTTCGTTGGTAGGCCCCAAGTGGAAGGCGTGATGCGGTACAGCAGCAAGTTTCCCTTAGTAAAGATACCAAGGTTTGTCTCCAGTAGGACTCCAGAGATGATAAGTAGGTGTCAGTGGTGCAACTGACGCGGACCTGCACACAGACACAGATAACTTTGCTCCCAACGAAGTTCAGAGAGGTTTTCAATCTCTCCGGTCTTGTTGTTCACAAATGATAAAACGCATGGGGATAATGATAGCAACTTGAAAGTAAATGCAGAAAAGTAAATATAACTTGGAAACAATAATGAGGATATGGATCGGGATACGTGATGTTCGCTAGTGATGTCTCTCTCCAAAAAGACGATAAAAATGTTATGCGAGGTAAACAAATTACAGAAAGGCAATTGACAGGATTAAGAACGCACCGCAATGCTAACTATGCTACAAAATAAAGGAAGAGGTTCGAAAGCACAGGCAGTACGCCAAGGTAAGTAGACCGAAATCCATCTGCATCTACTACTAATCATCCATCTTGAGATATCTATCCAGAACATCTCGCTGCTATTAAGTTGCGAGACCCACCCAAAGTATAAACCCAAAGCAACAGACAACTGCATTAAAAAGAACTTTGCGTAAAGTAAACAATCCGTGTAACCGCGGTTACAAGCACCGTTGTTTTCCCCCTTGTGGCAACAACACATCCCCTAGACTCATGTTTCTGTCACTCAAGCATGTCATCGGGGAGGCATGAACCCACAATCTAGCACAACGCTCCCTCTTGGAGTCACTACCTACTACTTGGCCAAAGCAATAAACAGCAACGGAGAGCATGCAATAATTACTTAGGAACAAAAATATAAGAGATAAAATCCAAATATATTACTCTATCACAATCTGAACATAATCTCATAATCCATCAGATCCGATCAAACTCAACATAGCAATAGCAGAAATATTACAAAGGTGCCTCGATCATGTAGGGAAGCTCATGAGTTCTAAACAATGAAGATCAAAGAGGGGAGGAGAACATCACATAGCTACTGATCACGGACCCATGGTCCAAGGAAAACTACTCACGAGACATCCGGGGAGCATCCATGGTGGAGAGAAGACTCCCGGAGGTCAATCCTCCCTCCGGCAGGGTGCCGGGAAGAGGTATTCTGGTGCTCCTGATCTTGGAAGCGCGGCGGCGGCGGAACAGAGGCGAGTTCTCGGAATAGGGTTCCTCTCTGGAGTTTTCCCGTGACGGGGGATAAATAGGCGAAGGGGGGCAGCCAGAGGTGGACCAGGGGGCCCAGGCGCCGCCCTGGCGCGGCCAGGGGTAGGGCCGTGCCGGGTGGCCGCCTGGGGCCCCCTGGCCCCCCTCTGGCCCCTCCCGGGCTTTTCTCGAAGCTTCCGTCACGCTGATTTTTTATCTGAATTTTCCTGAATTTTTCTGGCACTTTTTATATGGGGGGAAACTGAAATAGAAAAACAGCAGAAAACAGGAACTGGCACTGGGGTGCACTGAGTTAATAGGTTAGTCCAAATATGATCAAAAATGTATGAAAGTGTATCTAGATCATAGAAATATCACACAAAACATGCATGGAGCAAGCAGAAATTATCGATACGTTTTGGACGTATCAGCGCACCCGATCCAAAGCCGGAAAAATTCAAAGACAACTACAAACCAGTGAGACAAAATTTTATAAAGTCTACGTTCGATTCTGCAAATCAAACGCAGCCTCGGGGGCTACTCCCATCGGGAGCGCTGGCGCGCACCCGAGAAGCCATTCTCATTACAAAGGAGTCGAAGACATTCTCATTACAAAGGAGTCGAAGACATTCTCATTACAAAGGAGTAGAAGACATCCTCTTTACAAAAGGATTCGAAGACGTTCTCATTACAAAGGAGTCGAAGATTTTCTCATTACAAAGAAGTCGAAACGACAGTTTGTCGCTACAAGAAGGACCTGCGGAACTACAAGACGGGCTACATCCAGCTTCTACATGTGTGCTCATGCTGAGATAATTGGCAATTTTGTGCCACCACCTGACGGGCATCACCACAGACAAAGTAGCAACTCAGCCGGTGAAGAAGAAGCTCGCCGTCCTCCAGTTCTACAAGGTCGCCGCCTTCCAGTTATACAAGGTGCCTCGCCTACTAACGCAGCCGCTTGACGACTGGTTTGACGTCCAGTTCTTCCTTAGAACTAGAAGTGCAAACACCATCGCCCGAGGGATCAGCTGAAGATGAAGACACGGGAGAAGCAGGCGAACCACCACTCAAGCCATCAGAACCGCTGCTACTTGTTTCCTCACAGTATGGATCCAGACGGTTACACGAGCATCACATGCACGGATAATAACAGTATCTTCTCCATCAAAGCAACAACAAAGACTGTCGCCGCCACGCAGATTCAGCCGACGAGAAAACGTCCTCCAGCCAGAACCAAGAAAGATCAAGGACGAACTATCAATTTCCAGCTCCACCCAAGAAGAAGAACGAGAGCTCCCGTGAAGACGGAGCCAGAAACCCCTCAAGATACGCTCAGAATCAATGGAGGCAAACGAAAAGGGAAGAGGAATCCGGGCAGCATCCCGGCTAAGAACACGCAAAAGAAAGTCATAGCGCCAAAAACCCTCCTCCATGGAGGAAGAGGAAGAAGGCACAAACGTGGTACCATGGCGTCCACCTCGTGAAGAATGAGGCGTGCGGCCACCACGACCACGGCGGCCACGACCTCGCCCAGCCACACCTCTACCACGCTTGGGCCCCATATGAAGAAGAAGAAAAGAAAGATGCGAAGAATGGATGCCAAGGATGGGCAACCACAGAAAGTATTTATAGCGCAATCCAAGGGCAAACCAGGAAAAGCACGCGGAAGCTCAGGCGGCGTCATCATTGCATCAAAGACCGCCGGGCCGGGCGTTATGAATTCCAAGGCAAAGATGCATTCACATGGTCAGCATTACTTACAGGACGCGTCAAATCTCGCCTGCTTCCCATACAAGTCTCGGAAACCCAACAGACAACAGGCTGCACGACGTCCAAATCATCATCATGACGGTCTAGAAGACGTGATGGATCAAAAAAATCAATCATCATCATGCGTCATCAAGCAGCAGGACAATGCATGTCAGCACGGCATCTAAAGAGGGACGGATCAAGACACAAACAGTTGGTCAAAAACCAAAAGATTCCAAAAGGTAGCTATACGTGCAAATTTTCGGACTCTACAAAATTCTTACTCCCATCTGGAGTACCTTTATTCGAGCTCGGGTGCTCCCTCACCCAGAAGGCAAAATTTGCTCGAGTGATCACTCGCACCAGCAGAAAAAACATACTCTCAGAGTTCGGGTGCCCCCTCACCCCGGAAGCAGTAAAGCATTCGAGTGATCACTCGCAAAAAAAGGCTCAGCAATTCAACAAAACATGACTTACCCGCGCACTCGGTGATTTTCCGAGTGGGTGCTTTCTTTCCTCGCCTGAGTCCACTACAAACTCCGCGAGTGACGACTAAACAGCTCACTTGATCGTTTATTCCAAGTGGGTGCATCGCTAACCAGGCTCCGCGCCTCTACAAAAACAATTATGCCTAGGCTACGACACACTGTACCCAGATGCCACGCAAGCTTAGCGTGTAGGTAATACCCCGCTGCGCAGAACGGCCGGGCCGGGACTTGCCGCAGAGCGATTTCACTACCGACCATTTCCATGCTCTTGCATGATAGAAAGAGTCGAGCGGACGCGCTCAGGCTATGTGCTTAGACTGGCAGCAATTGGTCCTATAAGACTGCAGTGGCATGACTTTGCTTGATACTCGTGTTCCAAGTTCACGTCGAGGGACGTGAGCTTGATTGGGATACTGTGGTATTTGTCACTAGAACAATTCACCAAGGCTCGACCAGTCGACTCCTTGGGCCCTTTCAGCTTAGCAATCCCTCAAAACAGATATTGTCATGGCTCAAAACTGCCAGCGACCCGTGGCGATGCCACGCTTACAAAATAATAAAACGCAGATGAATTCGAGTCCCTGCGCGACTCTTCGAGTCCCCCAGGCACTCGGGGGCTACTGACGAGGGGGTGACCCCACGACTCCTGCATATGAGACTACCTGGTGCGTATGAAGACAGAAGGCCCGCTGGGAAGCTACGACGAGCCCACGATTGGCCCAACTAGGCACCGACGTAGGAGTCCGCGACTAACATGGAAGGTGCAACTTGGCGTACAAGGAAAGACTAGAACTAGGAAACCGTCCTTGTAATCTAGTACAGACTCCCTGAGACCTAGCCAAGTATATAAAGGCTGGGAGGGGAGACGTCCAGACCAACTCAATACGCATCTACTCATCCCTGCTTTGCGAGAACTCGCCTTGGCCTCCACTGTAATCGCCCCCTCACGCAATAATATCGAGCAGGGAGTGCTTCTCCTGTTAGCCGACGAGTATTGTCCAACCTGTGTCGTCTCTATGACTAACCCAGGGTCCCTGACCACGGGATTTGCCGGGGTTGATCCCCGTCATATGTATGATCGTAAAAGTACCTCGGGCATGACATATTTCTTGGAAGAAAACATAGTAAGTTGTCTATCATAAAAGCAGAAAGTGATCGCATCATCATCCCGGAAAGCTGAGTATATTACGGTTGCAACCCCGACGTGTCAACGTGTGTGGTTAGGAAGGCTACTCGGTGACTTCAAAGGTAAAGAACCAAAACGTGTGGTTTTGAATGTTGACAAAAATTCTATAATCTCTTTATGGAAGAATCGAATGCATCATGGTAGTTGCAAGCAAAACGATACAAGGTATCGCTATCTACAGGAGTGTGTGGAGGAAAGCAAGATTAATGTCGACTCTATTCGTAGATGATCAGCTTAGAGATATCCTAACCACATCTTTGAGACGATGGAAGTTCGTGAAGATGAGACGAACAATCAACGTCCAAGATGTAAAATAACGACATCGAGTGTTTAGAGGGAGTGATTGTTGGAATTAACCATTATTTAGTGTCCAGTCTGGTAGGATTTGGAACCGTCACCGTACAGAATTTGAGTTAGCTAGGTTGGGCTGTTTTATGTACATGTATAGTCCCCTTGTAATCTTGTACCAAGAGCTCGAAAGATCAAGGCTGGCTCTAGGCGCCAGTCAACCGGCCCAGTTTTGGCCAATTGGCCCACAGCCATTCGATCACCGGCATCTAATGACCCAGATCGCTGCGTACCCCTTCGTTAAAAAATAAATTTAACTCGTATCGACGTAGATTTTTTAGATGTCAGTTGTAGATTTTCTGGTACACAGATGCAACAAAAATTATTGTGTGTATTTTTCTCTCAATGTTTTTCACTGTTGCAGTAAAAATCTGACAAAATTGTTGCGTATCATATTTACCATCAATTCATGGCAGTAAATTTGATCACCGGTTGAAGCTTTTTTAATAATGGTTGCAATAAAATTCAGGACCCATCGTCACCGATCACACTTCATCATTATTTGTTGTAGCAAAAATCAATGGTCAATGGTAACTTTTCCCGTTGATTGTTGTAACAAAAAAATGTAGCGCCGCCATCGCAGTCAAGCACTTTAAAATGGATGTACATAACACTAAATACATCCATTTTATCGATAAGTAATATGGATGAGCATAGTAGTATTTTTATGTTATGCTATCAGATGGATGTGCTTAGCACTAAAATACACCTAGATACATCCGTTTAGTGAAAAATAACATAGCTCAACATAGTAGTATTTTAGTATTATAGTTGTATAAATGATAGTATTTTTAATATAAGAATTGCAGCATATTCGCGCATCAGATGCAAAAAAAATCACGTGCAGTGAAATTTACGAACCGATGGACCTTTGCAACGAATCACGTGAAGTCTGGGCCGACCGACCAAAGCTTCGGCCGATCGATCGTTTCCCAAAGATCAATAGGAAAATATTGAACGGGGGGAAACACTCCCGTAGACAAAAATCTCGTGTCCCAGTGGCCTGCTGCTTCTAACGTACGGTGTATTACTTTTGGATGATCCATCCAGCAGTCAGCTTGATCTATCTAGAGGCAACGGATTCGTACTAGTTCTATACGTGTGCGTCTCTGTTGTTCACGTTTCATTATCGCTCGTCGTCGTTCATCATCGTCGAAAAGTACTCGACTTTTCAACGGTGTGGATTAGGCCAACAAACACTCGTCTATCACCCTCACGCGCGATCTTCGTCGTGTGTGGCTGCGCGTAAATACTACTGTATTTTACAGGTTCCAGAACAACAACGGTGGTACTTGAATTGCATATGGACGATTTCTTTAAAACCAAGACCATAGAACAATCGTTCTATGCCATTATATTAATATAGAAATATATACAATACAAAAACGGTGAGTAAACTCAACCAATGCCAGTTTTTTGTTTCAACATAGTAACTAATGCTAAGTCTTGGTTTTAAACTTTATTCAAGTGTTGTGTCAATCCACTGACTCAGAGCAGTCTTGTATTTGTCTTTAATCTTGTGATGAAGAAGAAGTAGGTCCTGCTTGAGCAATCTCCTCGAAGATACAGTGGATTGTTGTATGTTTCTAACATATTGTCATTCCTTTGCATCCAAATGTGCCAACATCCCATGATGATGATGATGTCCAATGCAATCCATTTTGGTAAACATGTCTTTAATAGGTGAATCTCATCCATACATGATATGCCTCTATTCTTGTTGGTTCTAGAAATTCCCAACATGTGAATGAGAATAGGCAGTACCAAAAAAGATGCAATGCAGTTTCCTCTGTCAGAATGTTGCATAATACACAATCATAGGATGGCATGTGAAAAAAAATTCTGTGTAGCAGATTGATGTCTACGCACGCTTCTATTCTTGTAGACTATGTCGGGACTCCAAGCGCAGAGGTTTGTAGGACAACAGCAATTTCCCTCAAGTGGAAGACCTAAGGTTTATCGAACTCAGGGAAGTAGAGGTTGAAGATGGTCTCTCTCAAGCAACCCTGCAATTAAGATACAAGAAGTCTCTTGTGTCCCCAACACACCTAATACAACTAGGAGTTGTATAGGTGCACTAGTTCGGCGAAGAGATGGTAAAATATGGGTGATAGGTGTAGCAAAACAAAGTAATATAAATCTGTAATAAAAAGTGCAGCAAGAAAACAAGTAGTAAACGTGAGCGCAAACGATATTGCAATGGTGGAAACAAGGCCTAGGCTTCATACTTTCACTAGTGGCAACTCCCAACAACATTCACATAATCTAATCACATGATATTTTCCATAAAACATGCAATGGAGACGTACTCGGAGGTCATTTTTTTGTGGTCAAGAGAGGACGAGAATTGTGTAGGGCTACAAAAGCACACCTCAGAGTTTGTAGTTCTCATCTATGGATTTCCCAATGTCACCACGTCCATCCAAAGAGAGTACCACAATCACCACAACATATCTAAAGGATAGTCAAAGACAAGCACCAAGAGACTCTGAATCTTCAATCCACACACCAAAGAGGAAATCACTCATGAAAATATTCTTCTAACCCATGTCCATTAGACCGCTGTCACCATGGTCTCGGGGATTATACTAGATAGGATTAAGTGAGTACATCAAATCCAATACATAGAAGAAGGGGAAACATCATGGATCACCCTAGATTAACATAGCCTATGATCACAACAAAGATCACATCATGGGAGAGAGAGAGAAACCACATAGATCAAGATAAAAGCCTTAGCCCCGAGGGGAACTACTCACACATGGACATGGTGAGAGAGAGAGTTGTTGATGGAGAGGTGCAGCCTGAAGGAGATGAAGGAGACGGCAACGGCGGCGGCGGCGCCCACGGCCACGGCCCTTGGGCCCCTTCTTCTTCCTTGGAGATGGTGCTGCTGTGGAGATTGATCTCCCCCTCAAGACGGCTGCCAAGGGGGAGGATATTTCGTGGTGCCCTTTGACCTAGGTTTCCTCTCTTTATTTAGACTCTCGGATTCCCGTCATCCAGATTACGTATTCGGTATTTCGGGCCTGGAGGGAGCATCCGAACTCCGATTGGGCCAAATTTTATGTCTAGATCCACCGAAAAAAACTTACCTACAACTTTGTAGTTTTAAGTTTTTCCGTTTGAGGCCGTATTCTAGCGTTTCCGAGGCGATCTTTGAAATATGTCTGGTGGGGACAGATTTCGGGAAAGTTAGAGTCCAAATCTTACAAGGCTTATTTTTGTGATTTTTCCTTTATCCAAGTAATTCCTGCACTTAAAGTAGAAAAAAAAACTTGTGCACTCTTGCAACCATTAATAGGTTAGTGCCAAAATATGTTATAAAAAGATATGAAAGTGTAAGCAAAACATGGGAAAGTCACACAAAACATGCATGGAGCAAGCAGAAATTATAGATACGTTTGGGACGTATCACAGATTCTTTGTGTTAATTCTGTCATATAACATGAGACAGAAAAAATCTTGTATTTCAAAATGGCTGCACTTTTCCATATCTGCTTGAATATCTTAGGTGTATCTTCTTTTGGATGAATGGCTTGGTAAAGCTTGGATGCAGAAACGCCCTTAGTGCTCCATGAGTAGGTCCATTGGTCATGTTCATAAGTGAATTGGATGATGTCCAAATTTTTTTGCACCTCTAAAAGTTGATTATATGCTTCTTGAGAAAGTGGCGGGTGGAATTGTTCATCCATGTCCTGAACATTGGTGAATTGTTGGATGCTCACTTGTGTGTTCTTAGCAAATGAAAACAGTTCAGGAAAAGTATCTTATAATTTACCATGTCCCCATTGATCATGCCACAAATATATGTTATCTCCTCTTCCAACTTTGGCAGTGGCAAGTGCTTTGAATTGTGGCAGATGCTTCCATATGATTTTCCACCAAAATTATACAACTGGTCTATCATGAATAATCCCATCAGCATAGTGTGTTTGCCATATCATGTTGACCCATGGGAGATTAACATGATTAAGAAATTTATGTAAGAATTTCATTTGCAAGCATTGATTCTGTAGTTGCAGATTATGTACCCAAAGTCCTCCATATCTTTTTGGTTTGCAAACCCTATCCCATTTGATCAATGCAGTGCCTCTATCTCCCATCCCATATTTCTTCCAGAAACAGTGCTTGATAGCTTTGTTGATTTGTTCTATGATGTCGCTGGGTATAGTTAGTGTGCTCATATAAAATGCAGGCAGGCTTGTGAAAACTAATTTGATCAGGATCAGTTTTACCCCCTAGGTCAACATTGTAGAGTGTTCAACCAACCTTTTATCAATTCTTTGAATGATGGGTGCAAAATCCTCCATCTTTGGTTTAGTCACATGTAATGTAAGTCCCAGATAAGTGATAAGGAATTTACCATTGGTGCAACAAAAATGTTGAACCAGTTGGTACATATGTGTGTCTTTCACATTAATGGGTATCATCATAGATTTAGCATAATTGATCATGAGTCTAGTGAACATATTATAGTGCATAAGCAGGTTTTTAAGATGATCCACTTGAGTGAAAAATGCAGGCATAATAAGAATAGTGTCATCAGCATATTGAATTACAGGAAAATCTTGACAAGGGTGATTAGGCAGTGAATGTTGTATCAGATCAACTTTCATAGCTTCATTGCGTATAGATTGAAACAGATCAGCAACTAGAACAAATAGCAGTGGTGATAATGCCCCCCCCCCTGTTTGACACCTCTTTTGCATAGGAATTGTTTGCTAGGAACCCCATTCAATAAAATAGATGAGTGTCCTATATCTAAAATCATCTGAATCCACATGATCCATCTCTGCCCAAATCCTCTGACTTCGAGAATATCTATAATGACTTTATGCTCAATGATGTCAAATGCTTTCTCAAAATCAAGTTTGAGTATGATCAATTCATGTTTGGATGCATGATATTGATGAATGAATTCACATGCCCAAGCAAGACAATCCTGGATAGATATGTCATTAAGCATGACATTGATGAATGAATTCATATGCCCATGGACGATGATATGCACGAATACCAGGGTCGATCACATGAGTACATGATATCAGTTAAAAAATCCACCGTGCTATCTATCTGAAGTATTCTGGATGCGTCTTTCCCTGTTGATCAACAGGGAAACTAGCCAACCAAATGACGTAGCCAGAACAATAAGACTTAAACCACTGTCCATTTACTCTTCTGTCTTTAGAGATGATCTCAAAATTGTAGTAGCACCAAGAATGTGTATGAAGTTACTACCTCCGGCTACTTCTGCTTGTCGGCGACCGAAACTAGAGGTGGTATTGGTTGCTTGGAAGAGTCGGGTGGTAAAGCTGGATAGCGCCCACTTGGACGCTAACTCGGTGACGGCCAGGGTCTCGCCCAACGGGGCCGCTCCCTGGTGGTTGATTTTTGTCTACGGACCGCATGCTATTGCAGATAAGGTAGCATTTCTCTCCGATATACGGGAGATACGCGAGGGGCGGCCGGTCCCCTGGGTCCTCTGTGGGGACTTCAACATGATTTACCGCGATGAGGAAAAAATCAATGGTCACCTGCACTGTCGCGTGATGGGTCGATTTTGGAGATTCCTTAATGACTGTGTGCTGAAGGAGATCTACCTTTAGGGTCGGAGGTATATGTGGTTGAACGAGCGGGAGGCCCCCACATGGACAGGCTTGATAGACTGTTTTGCTCGAGTGACTGGGAGGAGCTATTAAGCAACTGCTCCTTGTGCTGCCTGTGGACGGCCATCTCTGACCATTGCCCCTTGCTCCTGGACTATACCCCGGTGGCAGCAGGGAAGGGACGTTTCCAGTTCGAGCAGTTCTGGACGCGTCTTGATGGTTTCCACGATGTGGTTACTTCTGTGTGGACAATCATTGATGGCGACCCGGACCCGTTTCGGAGGCTAGTATCCAAGCTCAAATGCAACACTCGGCATTTGATGAGCTGGGCCGACTAGAAAGTGGATTCGGTAATAAGCGGCTTATGATAGCAAGGGAGGTGGTTTACCACCTACACATCGCCATGGAATCTGTGACTCCCCCAAAATCAATCCGTGTACAGTAATCATACACGCAGAGTACACGGCTGAGATTAGGGTGCCACGGTGAGAATATCACAGCACAACACTAAACACAAAAGGATAAAAAAAATATGTTACAATAAAAGGGGGGTCACGCGGACCCGAATACATAAGTCACACAAGCCATAATATCTGAGTACAGACATAGTTAGTCAAGATTTGCCTTAAGAAGGCTAGCACAAATCACATCAGAGATACAGATCGAAAAGGCGAGACCTCCTGCCTGGGATCCACCAAACTACTCCTGGTCAACGAGGAACTCGACGTCGTAGTAGGCGCCTCCGGGGTACTTCTGCTCCTGGGCTCCAACGCCGGCTGCAGCGGCCGATCAGGCAAAGCGAAAAAGGGGAAATAAAGCAAAGGTGAGTATCTAGCATACCCGCGAGTCTTACGTCCGCTACTAAGCATTATGCATTGTATCAACGGAAAGAAGAGGCTGTATATAGTGGAATGCAAGATAGAAATCAGAATAAGGGTAAGAAGCTAGGCCTATCAAAGACTAGCATCTTCCGACGATGTCTTGCAGCATGAGGTAAGAATCAGCCAACAGTTATGTAAAGCATAAAGTAACAATGCAGCAGAAGTTGCTGCAGCATTGTATAATAATAAGTTGTAATAATTAGCAATGCCTCCGATTTCACCTCCTCGACATCCCCGCGAGGAAGAAAACCCGGAATCATACAGTTTAATAATAATAGTTTGTAGTGGTAAGATCCAGCTTCAGCATAAAGCGTCCTGTTACCGTGGACACGGCTATTCGAATAGATTAATCTTCCCTGCAGGGGTGCACTTTTGTTACGCTACACGCACGGATCTCCAGGGTGGCGGGAACCTTGTTAGGGAACACTCCACCGAGGCTATCCGACACTTCATAGCCCATCTTTCAAACTCAACAGAGAGGCCATCCGCCGGTCTAAATCCTAAGTACGTCGGGCCTTGGACCCCAACCCGAACATACTCCTGCACGGTGTGTGGCTGGCCGGTGAAGTTGAAGCAAATTAAAATAAGACACCACCGCGCGAGCAAATAAGACAACACCACTTCCCGGTAATCAGCCCGCAGTACTGCTGACGTCTGAAGAGTCCTCGGACGACACTACGAAGCAGAGGAGCCCATAACTCGTAATTCCCACGGGTAGGTAGTGCGTACATGGCATATAGCCAACTCAAGACATTCACTGAACCATTTAACATTTTAATTAACCTGCGTGACAACCGTTATCGTTGCCTCGACTTAACTAACCCGCGGACAATGAAAGCAGCCAGGACCACCAGTACATCGGTGCCTGCCCTGTCGTCCCACCAAGTCACTGCGGTTACCAACAAGGTGAACCGTCTCCTTACCTTGTCTCGCGTGTGCTCCTGGAGGAGCTCGACTTTCGTGGTTTGGTAACTCTCGCGGCCAACGATCAGGGGCCAAGCACACCGGTACACTGGTCGTACCCTCCCTGTCGTCCCGTCGCAATACCTCTCGCGGGCACCGTTGGGTCGCCCGACTTCTTACATGAAGGACAACCGTTACTCAAGTACCTAGAGCGGCTGTACCGAGTCAAAAACGAGTGGAGTACAAGTATTACTCCTTGATAGCTCACACTTGATGGTGGCTCGGCAGAGCCGAGCTAGGGGCCTGAGGCGGTGTCTGCATTGTACCGTACCTGTGCAGTTATAATATTTGTTCCCGCGTTCACTCCCCCGAGTGATCACGGCCCTCAATCTAATCCTAGCTAACAATGCGCAGGGCTCACTACTGAATAATGCATAATAATAATAGGCAGCATAGGATAAAGGAAGGCACATCGAGGGGCGACAATGACAGGTTATGCAATTGAATAGGTAAGCAACGTAGCAGCAGCAGTAACAATGCCTAGTGCAAGAAAGTACGGAAAGATAGGCGATATCTGGGGAAGAGAATGGCTCTGCTTGCCTGGAAGCTCGACGGTAGGGGTAGGGTCGTCGACGAAGTAGTCGTACTCAGCAGCGGTGTAGTCGACGGCAGCAGCGGGGTCTACCGGAGATTAAGGGGGGGAGAAAACAGTAAATACACAGCAAGCCTATACAAACAGATGCATGACAAGACAGATGAAATGTTAACGGTGTTCTAACGCAATGCAATGCACGTTGCTCGGAGCGGGAATTCATCCGGGGATGAACGGCCAGCTCCGGGTGATTATCGGACAAGGTATCCGGAGGGGGGGGAGATATCATGCCGGAGGTGTCGTGGACATCCGACACATGTGTGGGTGGCGTATCCGGGTTAGTTGATCTATTCCGAACAACTTTCGTGTTCGAAATAAATTCATCCGGGTACTTTAGCAGTACCGGAAAATTTATCAGACTACCGGTCCGGAGGGGGGCGGTTCGATGTTCGTTGTGTTAGAGGGGTGTGATAGACATACGGATAGCGTATTCGTATTCGATATCTTTTTCTGATCAATTTTCATGTATAAAGTTTTTGAATCCGAGTTACGGTTTAAAAGTTATTGAATTTCAAATTTTTAAATCATTTAAATAATTTTCTGAATTTCTTTTATTATTAAATTCCAACATTATCCAAAACATTATCCAGAACAGTGCCTGAAATGTGGGACCCACATGTCAGCCTCTGTTTATTTATAAAACATTTTAATAAAACAAAATAGCCACTAGGCCCACATGTCAGCCACTGGAATTTATTTAAATCTTTTAAATAATTAAAATCTGACAATGGGGCCCAGTGGTCAGTGACTCCAGTGTTAACTAAACTTGTTTAATTAAGTTAAATGGCCAGGGGCCCACAGGTCAGTGTCTGGGAGGGGTTTAATATTCTGTTTAATCTTTCTGTTAAGCTAACAAAGTAATTAGTCGGGGGGGTCTACTGTCAGTGGCTTAGGGGTTCGGTTAACCCCTAATTAACTTAGCTGACACGGGGCCCCCACCGGGCAGTGACTAGGAGGTCCGCCGGAGTCGCGCCGGCGACTGGACTCGGGCGAACTCGAGCTAGCGCTCGATTCCGACGGCCAAACTCGACGTCGTTTGTTGCTATGGGTTCGGGGAGACGCGCCGCTTCGGGCCATGGTGGGGGAGGAGGCCATGGTGGACACTGTCGAGCACGTGGTCAGCAATGGCGGGAGGCCGAGCTCGGGCGTCCATGGCGTCTTGCGTTCCGAGACGAAATCGAGCGAGCCACGGGGTGGAATTGAATCTACGGAGCACTACGAACGCGTGAGTGCCAAAATCGTGCGCTGGAACGGCTTGGGAGCACGGCTACGACGATGAACCACGGCGGCCGAAGCAGCTAAAAGGGGGGTTTCGTCTACGGCGCTATCGGGACTCAACGGGCGGTTGGGGGTGGTGAGGGTGCTCACCACGAACGCGTCGGGGTTGGCAGCGGGCTCGGGGAGGGCTTGGAGTTGCCGGAATTTGAAGTCGATCCCGGCGGCTGGAGGTAGACGACGACGGTGATTCCAGTCGATGAAGTGGCTCCGGGGTTCTCCTCTTCTACAGAGTGGTGGAGACGTCGATGGCGCGCACGCTTGACACGGTGGTGTGGCTTGCCGTGGCGGTTGGACGCGTCTGCGCGCGACGACGGCGACGGCGGGCTCGGGAGGATTTTCCCCCGGCGCGTGCGAGGCGAGGAGGAGGGGAAAAGGAGGGGGAGGTTGTCCAGGGGGTGGCTGGGCTCGAGCTTATCGCGTCGGCGTCGGGAGGGAGCAGGTGGAGGCGGGGCCGGCCTAGCAGCGGCGTGGCCGCGCTCGGCCGCCGTACGGGGCAGGTGAGGGAGTGGGTGGGGAAGAAGACAAGCCGTGAGGGTGGGCTGGGCCAAGTGGGCTGTCGCCCTGGGCGACGTTTAGCCCCTTTTTATTTTGTTTTGGTTTTCTGTTTTTTCTATTTCTTTTCTGTAATTGATTTATTAACCCTAGCATTTTTGTAAAATATAATTGGTGTTTGTAAATTAGGGTTACATATTACAGAGGTGCCACAAAAGATTTTGAGTTTTTATAAAATCATTTGATATTTATATTATTATAAATGGACCAAATCCCGTTGTTTTTGCTACTGTTTGAGTTGTTTGGATTTTTCAGTGGCCTAAAAAAATACCATAACCACATGGGCATGACCCAATGATTATTAGTGATTTTATAAAAGTGGTCCCATGATTTTAGGGCAAAGTTTAATTGCAACATATTTTTCATAGCAACCAAAAGGCATCTCTGAATATGATCAAAAGCAAAGTGGATCATGGCAAGGTTTGCATAGTGATTAGCAACAGTGATTAGTCCACAGTAAAAGTGATTACTGTTACAGACACTAGGGGTGTTACAGAATCTAGACCTCTCTCCCAGGATGAGCGCACCCTTCGCGCTAGGTTGAAGTAGACTTACCTTGGCCTAGCGTCGCTAGAGCGGACGATGGTGCACTAGAGGGCCAAGGTTAGGGGTCTATGTGAGGGTGACGCCAACATGAACTTCTTCCATCAGTACGCCTCGTATCACCGGCAGAAGAACGCTGTTTGTATCCTGAATGTGCATGGCGCTGTCGTGGTTGATCACGCGGCCATGGCTGAAGCCACCTATCTTCACTTTCGGGACCTGCTTGGGATGGAGGCGGGCCGTCAGTTCTCGTTGGACCTGGACTTCCTTGGATCGGTCTCGGAAGATCTCTCCGACCTGGATGCCCCCTTCTCCGAGGAGAAGGTGTGGGAGGCGGTGCGGCAGCTCCCCCACGGAAAGTGCCGGGCCCGGATGGGTTCGCGGCTGAGTTCTTGCAGTGTTGCTCGGGGGTGATTAAGTCTAACTTCATGTCGGCGTTTCACGAGCTCCATTCTATGAATGGGTGCGTATTCCATGGCCTTACTCAAGCTCTGGCCATACTGCTGCCTAAACACAGTGACACTGTCGGGCATGGGGACTACCACCTGATGGCTTCTCGCCCCTCGTTGGTTACCCAAAGTGGAAGGTTGAGATGTAGACAGCAGAAAATTTCCCTCGGTGAAGATACCAAGGTTTGTCTCCAGTAGGACTCCAACAACGATAAGAAGGTGACAACGGCGCCAACAATTAGGCGGTCGACGTGGAACTGCACACACAACAGATAACTTTGTTCCCAACGAGTACAGAGAGGTTGTCAATCCCTCTGGCCTTGTTGTTTACAAAGGATCAAATGCACAGGATAATAATGATAGTGATAGCAACGGAAAAGGAAATAAAGCAGAAAATAAATAGCGAGTAAGCAATGGTGGAAATATGGACCGAGGTCCCATGAGGTTCACTATTGATGTCTCTCTCCCAAAAGAAGATAAAATAGCCATGCGAGGTAAACAAATTACAGTTGGGCAATTGACAGGATTATGTGCGCAAACCAATGCTAACTATGCTACTAAGAAAGGAAGAGGCTCAAAAGCTTGGGCGGTACGCCAAAACAAGTAGACCGAAATCCATCTGCATCTACCCACTAATCATCCACCTTGAGATATCTATCCAGAACATCACGCTGGTATTAAGTTGTGAATCCCACCCAAAGTGTAAACTCAAAGCAACAGACAACTGCATTAAAGAACTTTGGGTAAAGTAAACAATCCTTGCACCTGCAAGTACAATCACCGTTGTTTTCTCCCTTGTGGCAAAAAAACATCCCCTAGACTCATGTTTCTGTCACTCAAGCTAGTCATCAGGGGGAATGAACCCACAATCAAGCATAACGCTCCCTCTTGGAGTTACTACCTACTACTTGGCCAGAGCAATAAACAGCAACAGAGAACATGCAAGAAATACTCAAGAACATAAATATAAAAGAGGATAATCAAATATATTACTCAAACACAATCTGAACATAGTCTCATAATCCATCAGATCCCAGCAAACTCAGCATAGCAACAACAGAAGATTACATATGTGCCTCGATCATGTAGGGCAGCTCACGATGTCTAAACCATGAAGAACAAAGAGGGGAGGAGAAAATCACATAACTACTGATCATCGATCCATGGTACAAGGGGGACTACTCACGGTTCATCCGGGAAGCATCCATGGTGGTGGAGAAGCTTCCAGAGGTGGTTCCTCCCTCCGGCAGGGTGCCGGAAAGAGGGCTCCTGGTGCTCCCGATCTTGGAAGCGCGGCGGCGGCGGAACAGAGGAGAGAGCGTGAAAAAGGGTTATGTCCTCGAGGGTTTCGGGACGAGAGCGATATATAGGCGAAGGGGGGCAGCCAGAGGTGGACTAGGGGCCCCAGGCGCCCCCCCCCCCCCCTGGCGCGGCCTAGGGGGTGGCCGCGCCAGGTGGCCGCCTGGGACACCCCAGGCTCCCCTCTGGCCCCACTTGGGCTCTTACCGAAGCTTCCTGTACGCTGGTTTTTCCTACATTTTTCCCGGAATTTTTCTGGCACTTTAAGTAATGGGAAAACCTGAAATAGAAAAACAGCAGAAAACAGGAACTGGCACTGGGGTGCACTGAGTTAGTAGGTTAGTCCAAATATGATCAAAAGTTTATGGAAGTTCATCAATATCATAGCAATATCACACAAAAGATGCATGCAGCAAGCAGAAATTATAGATATGTTTTGGACGTATCAACATCCCCAAGCTTAATTCCTGCTTGTCCTCGAGTAGGTAAATGATAACAAGCATAATTTATGTGGTGACATGCTACAAACCATATAAGAACTTTTAAGTAAAACAATCAAGGCATGTAATTCAATTCAAGTCATAACAGGCAAGAGTCTATATTAGCATTTGGAATAAGCAACATAAGAACATAAATGTGCAAGAGCTCTCGCTGTCCGTGACTCGAATGTCTCCAAATGGTGTTTGCGTGCAAGAAAGGGGATAGGGATATACGAGAGAGTAAAACATAGTTTTTATTGTTGAGAACTTAATCTACTAAAATTTCACACTTGGTCTTCTTTGGAATCGTATCTTGACTCATCCCCAGACCACTAGCCAGGTACAAGTCAAAATGATCCACTCCCTTTCGATATTTTGAGCACTCATGCAATGGATGAGCGTAAGCAAGAAAGTTGACACTTAGGATGGCAAAGAGAGAAAAATGATGGAGGAGGAAGACAAAAAGGTGTGAAAGGCTCACATCAATGAGGACAATCATAGGCGAGAGAAAGAAAAATGATAGATATGATGTGAGGAGTAGGGATTGCCATGCAACGGATGCACATATGAGCTAAGGTAAGCTCTCCAATGGAACTAGTGGGGGTGCATCCAACTTGCTTGCTCAAGAAGACCTAGAGCTCATTTGAGGAGGCTCATCATTGGAATATACAAGCCAAGTTCTATAGTGTGAAGGTAACCACATAGCTATATGCATGAATGATAATCTCTATGGAGTACAAGATATAGGATGGAGTACGAGTGTGGATCTCTCAAAAGGAATAGTAGTGTGCCCCCTTCTCTCTTTTTATTTCTTTTTCTCTTTTTTCTATTTTTTTATTTTTTTGGTGGCCTCAATGGCTCTTTCTATTTAACTCTCATTTTTCCTCTTTGGGATCTTTTGATTTTGTCCTCTTTGGGATATTTTCCTCACTTTAGGGCCAACACTCTATATATTACAAAAAGTATAGAAGATCTTTCACACTTTACAAAAGTACTCAACATAAATAAAATGAAACTATCATGAAGCATGCAAATGTATGCCTCTGCCAATGTAGCAGGATATGCAATGATACTAGCGCGTCATGTAGCAATGATTAGGGAAAGTCCCAACTAGCATGCGGCTCATCGATCAAGCAAACGCATGTATGACATGAAGATCAAGTCATGAGAAGGTGGATGTTGCATGGCAATGTATCTCGGAAAGGCTATGGAAATGCCTTGATAGGTAGGTATGGTGGCGGTTTTGAGGAAGGATATAATGAGGCTTATGCTGACAGAGCGTATCGTGCCAAGGGTTTGGATGTACCGGCGAAGGTGGACGCCAACTCTCGGAGTGAGAAGGAGGCAATGCACGACATAGGAGAGGCTAGCAGATATGAGGAGGTGGAAGTGTCAACTTTCGAATACTCACATTAGTCCGAAGAACTCATGCACTTATTATCGGTAACTCTCAATCTAATTAGGAGGTTCACAAAGAGACAAGTACCCCAAGGAGGAGTGTATGGCCTTGCGCATTCTCGACTCATGGTACGTGAGTGTACTCTAATATTCGATCCCTCCAAAGATTAGTGATCCATCTAGTAGCTAAAGTTCTCAACTAATTTTGTAGGTTTTTCGAAAATAAACACGGATTTCCCAAAATACGACATCTATCACTAATAGCCTAAAGCTCTTGACACCAAAAGTTCAAACATTACTCATAGCAATACCTCAAAACTATTGCAAGTTACTACTACAATTGAATAGCAACCTCAATTACCTACTTCAAGTCAAGACACAAAACTCAGTGCAACAGGCAAACTCTCTAAACAAGATAAACATGAAAACTCAAGAGAGTTCCAGCAACAAACTAAACAAAAGCTCTTTAAAAAGATAAGCATGAAAACTAAGAGCTAAACATGACAGCAGCTACGAAAAAGATAAAGAACACACACAGCAAAGATAAGCATGAAAATCCTATGTTGTGTTCTAGGGTGAAGTGGAGCGTGTTTCTCTCCCACACAAAGAAAGATGGGTTCTAACTTGTTATGAACAGCAAAGCAAAGCTAAAGAAAACTAAAAAGTAAATAAAGAGCAAGACGCTCCAAGCATAGCACATAACGCATGAAGTGATAAAAATATAGTGGAACGAAAGACGAACTGATAATTGTTGATGGAGAAGGGGATGCATGGGGCATCCCCAAGCTTAGATGCTTGAGTCTTCTTGAATATTTCTTGGGGGTTCACGGGGGTATCCCCAAGCTTGAGCGTTTGACCCTCTTGAATCTTCTTTTATCATCTTCCCTCGCACACTTGAAAACTCCCTTCATACATAACTCATCATAATCTAATTAGCGAGGTTAGTACCCACAATAAAATAATTTTTTTTCTACTGGAAATAAGGATATTCTTGAAGAGCTACTGTTTCTCAAAATTGCCAAAATGTTTTTGCAAATAAAAAGCAAGCTTAAGGTTTGCAAAACGAAGAAAAGGTAAAACAGGACAGAATCTGTGAAAAACAGACCAGCAGGTAGTAAATAATTTTTTTGGGGTACTTCTGCAACTCAAATAAAAAAACTCAGAACATACGAAAGTTCTGTGATTGTATAGAGAAATCTGTGTAAAAAATTCAGCTCAAAAAGATGAACTGGTATTTTTCTATGATTTTTCCCATCACGAGGACAGAATCTGTTTTCTGGACAGCATGTCACAACTTTCACTTCCCTTGTCATATGAGGCTATAAATGACACAAAGCTTGAAAAGTAAAGATACAATGATGTTGCTACAGTAGTAAAAATCATCAAGACCACTAAAAACAGAAGAAAAACAAAAAGCAAAACCTAAATTCGTTGTGGGCTGCCTCCCAAAAGCGCTTTCTTTTATGCCTTTAAGCTAGGCATGAAGATTTTAAAAGGTGCTCTCGTAAGAACAAGGATTTGAAGCAAAAGAGAGCATTAAGAAGGAAACATGAAACACATTTAAGCCTAACCCACTTCCTATTCATGGGAACCTTGTAAAGAAATAAATCATGAAAGCACAAAGTAACAAGCATAGGAAGGTGCAAGAAGAACAACTTAAAAACTTTCATCATAAAGAGAGGTGTTTTTGTAACATGAAAGTTTCTACAACCAAACTTTCCTCTCTCAAAATAATTTTCAGTAGCATCATGAACAAAATAAAGAATATAACTATCACATAAAGCATGTTGTTCATGATCTGCAAGCACACGTGTATTGTTTTCAACATGGTTTTGAGGATCATAAGACAGATGCAACCCATCACATTGGGCCTTAATAAGAGCACAATTCTCTGGAATTTGAGTTGGAGATTTCAAAAGGATAATAGGACAATCAATTGTGGGTGCAATAGCAATAATTTCATGCTCAATATAAGGAACTATAGAAAGTTCATCTTCGTAAGCATCCTCCATATTGGCATCATGGCCATCAACAAAGCAAGTATCAAGATCTTCAGAAAGGGATGTATCAAGTGAGTCCTCGGAATCGTAGGATTCCTCATCATAGCAATCATTAGCCTCTTCTTGGGCAGCAACCATTTTGTTTTTAAAACCCTCAATATAATCATTGCAAATATAATTCTCAAAGCAATAAGCAAGAACTGCAAACTTTTCAGACTTGTGAATAGTATCGTAATACTTTTCAATCAAAGACAATCTCATAAGCACCCTTAAAAGCAACGAACTCTTCAATCTTTCAACATCAAAGTAATCATAAACACCTTTAGCATAAGAAGATAGAATCTCATTGTCATTAAACTGACATTGGAAAGGAAGGTGTTTACGATCTATATTAGAACAGCAAGTAAAATCATAAATGTGGCACACGGACTCAGCATAGCAATAAGAACTTTGTATTTGGTCCCATAAGTGTTTCCCTTTCTGAGATAAGCGGTGTCACGTATAATGAGCATGCTCATCCAATGATTTTCCCTCAACCAATTCGGTTGGGTTTTTAGCGCGAGCACAAATTGATCGAAGACGATCCAAGTGAAACATGTCCATCCTACCATGTTTGGGTGGTTCCACACCCATGGTAAAGATAGAATCAGAAGGCAGACAAAGGAAAACACAAAAGGTAGCAACTATTTTTTTGGTTTTTCATAAAGACACAAAAGCAAAAGCAAAAACTGAAAGGTAAACTAACAAGACTAAAAAGCAAAGATAAAAGATAATGTGCAGCTCCCCTATCTTGAAGAGCGGAGTCCCCGGCAACGGCGCCAGAAATTAGCTTTGATGGCTTCTCGCCCCTCGTTGGTTACCCAAAGTGGAAGGTTGAGATGTAGACAACAGCAAATTTCCATCGGTGAAGATACCAAGGTTTGTCTCCAGTAGGACTCCAACAACGACAGGAAGGTGACAACGGCGCGAGCAATTAGGCGGTTGACGTGGACCTGCACACACAACAGATAACTTTGATCCCAACGAGTACAGAGAGGTTGTCAATCCCTCCGGCCTTGTTGTTTACAAAGGATCAAACGCACGGGATAATAATGATAGTGATAGCAACGGAAAAGGAAATAAAGCAGAAAATAAATAGCGGGTAAACAATGGTGGAAATATGGACCGGGGTCCCATGATGTTCACTAGTGATGTCTCTCTCCCAAAAGACGATAAAATAGCCATGCGAGGTAAACAAATTACAGTTGGGCAATTGACAGGATTATGTGCGCAAACCAATGTTAACTATTCTACTAAGAAAGGAAGAGGCTCAAAAGCTTGGGCAGTACGCCAAAACAAGTAGACCGAAATCCATCTGCATCTACCCACTAATCATCCACCTTGAGATATCTATCCAGAACATCTCGCTGATATTAAGTTGCAAATCCCACCCAAAGTGTAAACTCAAAGCAATAGACAACTGCATTAAAGAACTTTGCGTAAAGTAAACAATCCTTGCACCCGCAAGTACAAGCACTGTTGTTTTCTCCCTTGTGGCAACAGCACATCCCCTAGACTCATGTTTATGTCACTCAAGCTAGTCATCAGGGGGCATGAACCCACAATCATGCATAACGCTCCCTCTTGGATTTACTACCTACTACTTGGCCAAAGCAATGGAGAACATGCAATAAATACTCAAGAACAGAAATATAAAAGAGGAGAATCAAATATATTACTCAAACAAAATCTGAACATAGTCTCATAATCCATCAGATCCCAGCAAACTCAGCATAGCAACAGCAGAAAGATTACATATGTGCATCGATCATGTAGGGCAGCTCACGAGGTCTAAACCATGAAGAACAAAGAGGGGAGGAGAACATCACATAGCTACTGATCATGGACCCATGGTCCAAGGGGGACTACTCACGGTTCATCCGGGAAGCATCCATGGTGGTGGAGAAGCTCCCGGAGGTGGTTCCTCCCTCCGGCATAGTGCCGGGAAGAGGGCTCCTGGTGCTCCCGATCTTGGAAGCGCGGCGGCGGCGGAACAGATGAGAGATCGCGAAAAATGGTTCTGTCCTCGAGGGTTTTGGGACGAGAGGGATATATAGGCGAAGGGGGGCAGCCAGAGGTGGACCAGGGGACCCAGGCGCCCCCCTGGCGCAGCCTAGGGGGTGGCCGCGCCAGGTGGCCGCCTGGGCCACCCCATTCTCCCCTCTGGCCCCACTTGGGATCTTCCCGAAGCTTCCTGTACGCTGATTTTTCCTATATTTTTCCCGGATTTTTTTCTGGCACTTTAAGTAATGAGAAAAACTGAAATAGAAAAACAGCAGAAAACAGGAACTGGCACTGGGGTGCACTGAGTTAGTAGGTTAGTCCAAATATGATCAAAAGTGTATGGAAATTCATCAATATCATAGCAATATCACACAAAAGATGCATGCAGCAAGCCGAAATTATAGATACGTTTTGGATGTATCACCGCCCAATTTGCCTCATCCACATCTTCGCCAAGCTGGTGGCCAAGGTGCTGGCACTAAGGCTGGCCCCGCGGCTGGGGCCTCTGGTTCATCTTAAATAATGTGCCTTCATTAGGAAGCGTGGTATTCATGACAATTTCATGTTGGTGTAGCCGACAGCACGCCTACTTCATAAGCAGAAGGAGCCTCGGGCCATGCTTAAACTGGATATTGGTAAGGCCTTCGGCTCGGTGTCCTGGGCGTTGTTATTCGAGGTGCTTCAAAAGGATGGATTTGGTCCTAGATTCCGCGAGATGGTGGCTATTCTGCTCTCCGCGACTAGCACTCGTGTGGTGCTCAATGGCGAGTCTAGCCCCCCGGTTTTGCATTGGCGGGGCTTGAGACAGGGTGATCCCCTGTCGCTGATGTTGTTCGTGCTCGGTGACCCCTATTGCTTTCTCAGATGAGGAGGCGTCGCGGGATGCAAAGGTTATGGAATGCCAAGGGGCGCCATTCCACGTTAAGTACTCTCTCGATACATCGCCTCTCTGGTGCGGCTCTCTAGCCCCTAGTTGACAGCATTGCTAACCGACTTCCAACCTGGAACTCTTTCATGATGATGAAGGCCGGGCGCCTCGCGCTCGTTAAGTCGATGCTGATGGCGATCCCTATCCATCAAATCATGGCCTTGGGGCTCCGAAGCGCTCTAAGAAGCACCACACTATCAGGGAGGCGTTGTTGAAGCGTCGATGGATCACTAACATTCAGGGTGCGTTGTCGGCGCTGGCCCTATGGCAGTACTTTCAACTTTGGTTGCGGCTGCGTGACTTCGTGCTCTCTGATGTGCTGAAAAAGCAGCTCCTTTGGCGATGGACGACGGATGGGCAGTACTCGTCCCGATCCTGTTATGGGTTCCTCTTTCAGGGGTCAACTCTCTCGAGATCTTGGGAGCTGAACTTGAAAGCCTGGGCACCCCCACGCATCAAGTTCTTTGTGTGGCTGACCTGCCAGGATTGTTGTTGGACGGCTGGCGAGGCGGGGGCTGACCCACCCCCACGCTACCTATTGTGTGATCAGGAGGAGGAGACCATGACACACCTGCTGGTCCGCTGCCCTTTCTCCAGGTCGCTCTAGCACGAGGTGCTCTCATGAATTAGATCCACGGCTACACCTCCGATTGGGGATGGCGACTTCGTGGACTGGTGGCTTCAGGCGGCCAGGTCGACTCCGCGGGCCTTGCACAAGGGGACTTCCTCTTTTTTTTTGCATTTCAAGGGGACTTCCTTTCTGATCATGCTTTCGGCATGGTGGATCTGGAAACAGCGCAACGCGGTGATCTTCGACAACGTGTCTTCTAACCTTGGCGTTCTTCTTGCTATGATTCGTTCCGAGGCCCGCTCTTGGGCGCCCGCCGGCGCGAGGGGCCTAGGGATGTTGCTCCCTGTGGCTTTGTAGGTCTGGTGGATTGAGTTGTAAGGGTGGGCGACTGGCGCATTTGTATATGCGTTGTACAAGACTCTCTCTTTTTCTATCAATGCGTCAAAACGCAAGGCTTTTGCATTTTCGCGAAAAAAAGATATTACCTACGTGGAGCAGCTACATATTTCACATGTATTCTCGAACAAGAACACATATTACACACCATCCATAAAGGAGGAGTTTTTTTTAGGGAGGCTCGAGTATTACGTGCTTGTGCTTGGACCTAGCTAGGAAAAGGTCGAATTCGTGATCAGGAGATCAGCAGCGCAATATGCAACTTGTTTCACGTATTGTCGATTTCACAACCTCGCGGCGACTTTGCGCCGATTTGGCGTGGACAAGCGCTGGACCTTTCGTTTCCTTTCCTCAACTTTTCTGCGCGCTCTTTCTCAAGTCTTTCAGCTTGAGGGGAGGCCCGGGGCCAGATCCTTTCTCTTGACAGGTATAAGGCCGGCACTTTTTCGTTGGTGGAACTGCAAATGCTGGTCGTAGTTGCTTACACAAAAAAGAGGAAACTACCAGCACTGAGCGCCCTATCTATAGCTTGACGAACCCAGCTGAGAGAAAATCGAATCAAGATGATTGCGAAATGTAAGGTGCAAAAACACTGCCCTTACGAATTGACATGGAAGTGCGTGTGCATGCATATCGGCAGCTGCCTAGGTCCTAGTTAATTAGCGACAGAAATAACGCAGGGTGACAGTGATTAGATAGATAAGATCATCGCATCGCATGTTCTTTGTTTAGTGCTTTATATGATTAGAGCGGCTGAAAACGGAGAGATCTCCGAGAGTTCTTTATTCCGCAATCTATGATATATATATATATATATGGTGCACTTTCGATCTGCTCTATGATGTCATCATCATTTGCATAGGTAAATCGCCTAGTGACTATGTAATGTTGCACCACTTAAGCCACCGAGCTTATCAGCTGTTCTTAATTACTCAACAAGAATATCATGCACGAGGCAATTACAAAAATAATACATATCCTGTAAATTTCTTCCTGGAGTTGATACATACTATCATGTAATTTCCCCATGCATGTTAGGCAATTCGGTTTGTTCGATCCTACTCGTTCTGTCAAAAAAAATAGTGTGATGAGGGGTACTTGCGGTTAGGTACCCACAAAAGAGTTAGCAATGGTAATTCACCCCCGTGATTTTCTATTCTTATACAGAAAATATATTAATATGGATGAGATAACAATTATACTCGGTTTTTGCATCAATATGATCTTAAGAGCTAATTCCTCCATTTTAAAATAAGTGTCTAGACTTAGTACAATGTTATACTAAAAATATACTAAATCTGCAACACTTATTTTAAGATGAAGGGAGTACTTAAGATATCAATGATGCATATCACTGTTTCGTTAAGAAAAAAGAGGAGTGACTAACAAAATAGTTGCACCAAACCCAACCCTGGGTAAGAATATAAGGCTCCAACAGATTCTCAAAAAAAAAGATAAGGCTCCAACAACGATGTTTCGAGAAAGGTGACAATGCACGAGCGTCGTCATCACTGGACCCAACAAATGTTGCTAGATCATAATTTTCACCTTGAACAGGGTCAGAGGCGAAGCCTCTTGGGGACCATACCGGGCCATGCAAGGACGAAGCTAGAAAAAAAATCCAATGGGGTCATCTTGTTCAAATGAATAGTGATTAATACTCATTTAGTGAAGGGTTTGCTAAGTTCATTGGGGTCAATTGACCCATATGCTTACCAAGAAGCTCCGTCCCTGGGGCCATGGCCCAGTCTTCCCACGTGAAAGAACATGCATTAGGCTTACGTGGCCCATGGTGACACTATGGGCTTAGCAAATGACCCCTCTTAACTTTATGTCCATATTGTGTCGATGCCTTATATTTGGTTTATATATGTTATTTATCTATGTTAATTTGTCTTTTGTTGATTAGTTTATATGGGTAATAACAAGAGGGAGTGTTCTGCATTAATTGAATCAATCTTGCAAGTAGGCTATCGTGGTGTAACATCCTATTCTGAATTTTAGATTGTTAATTATTTAAATAGGATTGAATAAAGCTTTCTTCTATTGTTTGCTTGCTTTTATTTATTTTTACTAATATTTTAAAATTTTGGACCTTTATAAATGAATATTAAATTGAAAGGCAATAAAAGAACTTTTCCAAATATTTATTTTGGATATTATTTGGATTCAATTATTTTAAAAAGTTCAAATAAAAATAAAATAAAATGAGAGAAAGTGATATGACTCCTTAGATAATAATAAAAAGAGTACAAAAACGTTTTAAATATATTTTTTTATTTTTTATTTGGACTTTAATGATATTTTTAGAATTAATTATAACCCTATATTAATTTTATGGAATATTTATAAATCCCAAATAAAAGTTAAAAAATATGTGTTGTATTTAATATTTGGTGTTGTAAAGGATGTATCCTAAGGTACAATTTTTTTTTAATTCAGTTAATGTAGAATTTTTAAATTTAAGTTGATTTGGTTTTAAATAAAATAAATTTTAGAAAAGGAAAAATAGAAATCCTAGTCTAACCTACATCAATTATAGCTGAAAGCCTATCCGGAACAGGCCCAGCCTAGCCCAACACACAACCCTCTATCATCTTTATGTTTTATTTTCTCTATACGCCCCCATCTACGCACCTTTATGGCATTGTCGTACACAAATATGTGATATCTTCCCTCGTGCCTAACAAGAACATTCATCACTTTTCCACCTATAAATAATTCACCATATCTAGCTCCATCCTCCGACGGTTCCGCTTTTCTAGATCACACGCACCAGAAGCAAAGACCAGAAACCTATGCAAAAGAAATTGAAATCTTTTGGTTTGTTAGATATATCCTAAGACTTACATTATTCAATCACGAAGGTTTCAACACAAAAAATATTCTTCTCGTTGAGACAAATACATTCATAGAAAGAAAACCAATTTTCGACTACCACAACTCTACAATTTCACAATTTTCCCAAAAGGTAATCTCGCACAAGATATTGAAATTCGTCACACTCATTCATTTATTTTCAAATTCCTTTTACTAAGAGATTCACATCATAATTTGACACAACTTTCATGTTTGAACTTACCTGTTTTGGCCAACAGAATAGGAGCAGTAGAGCAATGTTTTGACACAACAACGTTTTTCATCCCTTTTCGCTACCATGATATAGTTTTGAAACATGTTAACCCGTTTTTGTTTAGGCTATAACCTGTGAACCGTAAATCCAAATTAAGTGATTCTTTCTTATGATTCCAAATTTAAGCAATTCAAGCTTCAATTCAAACCATCATATGACCATATCTTAGCAAACTATAACATCTTTTTATGTGATTCCTTTTGCATATGGAATATCATGCCAAACCTTATCCATTGTACCATGATGCGTGCAATATTTCAAGATTTTTACCCACTATTAATTTGAATTTGAATATTGTGTAAACCCTATCATATAAAGCGTTGATCCAAATTAATTGATACCTCTTGCACCTGAACACATGTATCAAATATTTGTTGTTCATATCATGTATATACAAAAATATGTCAAATTTAAACTTTAAGTCGCTATAAATTGTGGTGTAGTATTTCTTTTCAAGTGATTCTTTTGTATATTGAACATGTGTTCCATCTTGCAATGACGTTGAACTTCTTCCATAATATCTTTAATTATAATTTTTTAATATTTTTTATCAAAGGGGCCAGATGGCCCTCATTTTCATAATGAAAATGGATGGATTCATGATACGGTAAGTAATACCCTATTACAACCCCATGAATAAACCCAACCAGAAAAATGCATCATCTACATTAGGATAGCAAACAGAGGAGCTTGTATCCCTAGATATTTAGACCACATCTAAGGGATGATACCAAAAAGCAACTCTAGCAAGACAAACTGAAACACATAAGTCTTTACATGACCAACATACATGAAATGCAGACATAGGCTATCTCAAGGATCATCAGAAAACCTTAGAATAGCATGCCCCCATCCGTGCACCCGTCTGTCACCATCTGGAAAAGTCTCATAGAAACCTCAAGCATTTTTTTACTCCTTATTTTTTTAGCACGATCCATAAGTCCAGAAGGGAGCACAAAGTAAATACCATAGTAATAGGTTCAATGGGAAGAACACGTTGAAAACAAGATCTATTTCCTATTTTTCAAATGGTCCAAATTAGAGCAGTAGATCCAATAGATAGTACAACTCTATCTTTACCAGTATAAGCAGGTAAGCAGTTTTACCTCAGATCAAAAAACACAAGCAAATTTTTGGGTTACCAAGCGCCACGCATACAGATTATGTTTAGTTGGGATCCTCCCTTCGATTACAAACCATACAAAGGCTTTCACTTTTACATGCATTTTCATCCTCCAAAGTAATTTATAAGGCAACACAACATTCTTTGCAAAAATATAATGATACAGAGATCATTTAGCAGAAAAAGAAACAACCATCTTACTTTGCCAAGTTCCTCGTTCAAGGAAACCCGACTATAGATGCCTAGCAGGTCATTCCACATACTCCAAGTTCCCCCCATACAAACATCTATGGAATCTAACACAATCAAAGTCTTAACTAAAACATTTTAGCAACAATAACATTTTGGTAAAAGTCAAATTATACAAACGAGGGAATAATTAGCAAAGCGGTTAGTTGCTTAGCCAAGCATCCTCCCAGAATCTGGTTTTACAACCATCCCGTGCAATTCATTGACAACATGAATAAAAATATATTTGACTCGCATTAACCCATTCCAAAAATTAGAGTCGCCACGAGATGCTTCACATTAAAACAAAGTTTATTTTTTCCTATATTTTAGTCTGATCATCTCTTGTCAATCCCCATCTTCATTATTTAATCTCCACAACAATTTACAAAGAATACTAATGTTCTTAATGTCAAGATTGATAACATCTATCCCCCCCTTAGTCTCAAGGTTGACAAACGCCTAACCAATTCACCAAGCGATATTTTCTGACCCCATCTTTCTCTTGCCACACCAAGCGAGCGTGAAATAAGTTAAGCCTCTTACACACACACCTTTAGGTAAACGAAAGAAAGATAATAATAAGTATCTTGGAATAATATGAAACACTTCTAAGTAAGAGTTAAATGATCCCCCAAGGAGAGCAAGCTCCCTTGTCATGAAGCTGCTCGCTTCTCAATCTTTTCCTCGGCTGGATTCCAATCAGTATTGCTAAGTTTCTTTAAATGCATAGGTATCCCTAGATATCTAAAAGGAAAGTCGCACACCACACAAGTGAAGATCTGAGCATAATCATCTAGTTTTAGCAAAGCATCCCCGAAACAATGAATCTCACTTTTAAGAAAGTTAATTTTTAAACCTTCTAAATATTCAAACACACATAAGCCTCCTCGAGATCATTCTCAAGAAAAAAGATGGTATCGTTCGCGTATTATAGAATAGTTAGACTCCCTTTATGCAACTTGGAAAGCACACCCCTAATAAAACCTTGTTATTGTGCCCTTTCCACTAGGCTAGCAAGAACATCGACAGCCAAATTAAATAGCATCGGGGAAATGGTGTCCCCAGTCTAAGCCTTTATGAGTGCCAAATTATAAACTTGTATAGTGACAATTCATTATTCATTAACTCTTGAGAGTCGATTCCTTCACTTATCACCTTCTAGCACGTCAAGACCTATACCTTATTAAGCCTATTTGTTAATGTTACTTAAACTTTCCATGTTTGTTTTCTTGCTCTTTTGGTTCTTATTTATGGCATGGTTGTTTGTTGGGGTTATTTCGTTTATGATAGATTACTCGGAGCGTGGAGAGTAGAATTATTAGGATTGTGGGTGTGACAAACATCAAACATCATCAAAATTAAGGAGGGGACCCATTGATGAGGGGTGATGCAACACTTCATATTTCCTAATCATCTGTTGTAGGACATCGATGACGAAGAGGGACACGTGTGGTGACAAGGGGTCCCCCTGTTGGAGCCTAGTGGCGCATCTTGAACCATCTCCCAGGGATCCCATTGAGGATTATCGCCGAGCGGGAGGAGCGGAATACGAGGTCCATCAAATCAAAACTATCCTTGGATATCCCCACACCTCCATGTTCCGCCATAAGATTTGTAAATTTATCAAGATAAAATATTTGGCTAAGTCCAGCTTTAGCAGCAAGGTTGGTGTTGATCTCTTTTTACATCATTACACCATCTCCGATGCAAAGATGAAGTTTTCCAAGATTCTCCTACCGGCGACGAAGTCAAACTGATCCTCGTAGACCACAACGACAATCTGTTTTTGCAACCTCGTAGTGAGACCCTACATAGAATTTCGACGTTGTCGTTCTAGCGGGGCATCGGACGAAAAGCGCTAGGATTTACAATGCATTATTCATGTAAAACACAAACACTTCTCATTTGTTGTAGACTCTCCCATAATTTGGTTCTTTAGATATATTTTTAAAATGTCATTTTCTTTTTTGCTCTATATGGTTTTTAGTTTGGCTCAAGGCTATATCATCGCCTTTATAAAGTCCATTTGTCTTTGGAGCTGCAATATTTAGCTTTCTACTCAAAATTGTAATACTACTAGATGGTTAAAAGACAAATGTGATGGATAGATTTGACGTGAGTTTTGTGTGGTATATAATGCATGCCCGTGAAATATTATGTATATTCCCTAAAAAAAAGAAATATTATGTATATGTAGTTTGGTTTTTTAAGGGAATGAACTATGAGACTAATTTGACATCTTACACAAGATGCATATGTTACTCTGAATTTACATGTTGGACTGTTGTAAAATGTGTGTCCGTATTTTGTTCGTATTTGGATGAAAATCTATATACTCATGTGGAATCTACTTACTTGTATGCCCAATTCCTTCTAGACTAGACATGAATGAGTTTTGAAGTGTGAATGCTTGTGTGCAGGGACGTGCTTGTGTATGCATTGACCAGATTCTATCATGTGGCTACAAGGGAGTCTAACTATTGTGAGTTCGAGTACATGCAGGAGCAAGAAATTCAACAACGTAGTACGTACGTCCCAAAGCGTGCCCTACACTACACGTGTAGGTCCAGTGGGTGGCTTGGCGCTAGTCGGCTGATCTGGCGGCTTTGGGACGGACGTTCTCTGTTCAACAGAAACCCGAACGGAAACCCGGAACCGGTGTGAAGGGAGAAAAGGAGGCTAAACCGGCACGAGGGTCTTGCGCGAGTCCGTCCACCGGGCGCGGTTGACCCGTCCGAACCTGCGGCCGAGCATCACTGGAATGGCATGGCCCTTCCGAGGTAGCCCCACGCACGCGCTTGACTGCCTGACGTCGATGACGGGCCCTCCCGCCGGTCGCTGGAGCACGTCCTCCGCCACGTTCCTGCTCGCCACCCCATCGTATCTACACCACAGAGCGGCGCCGGTGCGGAAGGATCTTCTGGTCGCGATCCATGGAGCTGCCGCGTAAAACTCCTAGCCCTCTTCGGACGGTGCGCGATAGCTCAGTAAAAAAAGATGACGTCATTTTCCTTTCTGGAGCACTCTGCTGCACTGTCAATTTACCAGATAAACTTTTCAGTGATATTAATATGCAGGTTGTACTTACCACACAAGTGAAGAGACTGTGCTGTCCAAGCAAGCTCAGTCCCCATCTCGGCGAGTCAACTAGCCCCCCCATGCCGGTCGAAAATTTCCATGTTGGCTGGCCCCAAGAACAATGTGCACCCTGCGTCTACACTGGTATAGCTCAGTTGTTCGAGAACATGTACCATGCGACACTTCCACGTTTGCATGTCAACCACACCTCGCTTTCTCGTACTTGGGCGCTGACAATTGGCACCGGCGAACACTTCGCAGCTCTATGTGTACACCCGACAGGCGGAAGCAATGTCTTTGAGAGTAGTGTGATACAGCAGTAGCCGTTCCATGGGCCACTTGGGTGTCCCTAGCTATTTATTGCCACCAATATCATGATGGAGTGCATATATGTGTGTACATATGGATACACACGCAACCAAATCTTTCACATTTGTTTCGAACTAAACGCTCGTCTTCTCGATACACTAAGGGTTACTTCTTTTGGTGTGATTCTAAAGAATTGTTGTCTGGGGCAACCAAATCTTTCACATTTGTTTTGAACTAAACGCTCGTCCTCTGGATACACTAAGGGTTAGTTTTTTTGGTGTGATTCTGAAGAATCGTTGTCTGGATAGCATAATCACAGAAGAATTCACCTCTGTCCTAGAAATCGTCATAGAACGTATCATCACTATATCTGAGATTGCTTACCCCATATCCCATGAGGTCCCACACTCTTTTTTTTATGTATTGGGTTTGTTGTGTTGTGCCTAGACCGGTTGATGTATTCGATTGTAACATAAACTCGGATGTGTGGTTGCTGCTTTATCTATAAAGCGGAGCGAAAGATTATTTGCTGCAGTGTATCTGAGAATGACGGAAAACTCACGGTTTTGACAATTCTGGGTAGTTCCTCAAAAGGAAATTGTTCGTTTTGATACCTTACCTTTATTTGACGAGTTAATAACATCCAAAATGCCACTCGGGTTAGAGCGCTAAAGACATTTCAACACACAACTCATACAACTATCACAAACTAGAATCACATAAAAAACTGGATGAGTAATCCTGTGGGTAGTTTTTCATAATCAAATTATGAAAAATCAGGAAGTGAAAAGAACTGGCCCTAACACCTGAACTAACATGACAGGTAAAGTAAACCGCGATATTGAAATATTATAGGATATGAGAATTTAGGAAAATAGTTTCAAATCAAAATAATGCCCAAGCTCCCCTATATTCTATGGACAGTGAATTTTTAAAACAAAATAGTAATCAAATTCAAAAAATCCTACAAGAATTAGGCGTACAAGATGCTCACACTAGTAGAAAAAATCCTATCCGTAACTTTTATTATTGACGCGTCAAATTTAATCCACGCCATTGCTATTTTTTTGAAATAGTGTCGGCGTTGCACTTTTTGGTACGTCAACTACAATAAAATCCACGTCACTTGTATGTGGGGTCCAGTAGTTTGACCCGACACAAGTTATAACTGGCGTGTGATTTCTTTTGCAACGCCATTAATCTATAATACCTACAAAGTTCATCCTCACTAACCTATTTATCTTGACATGCAAGCTATCCACATCATTAAATAGGTCCACGATGTAAACACTCTTCCGCTAACTCTTTATTCATATGCTCCTATTAACTTTGCATGTGCATGCAACCTATTATAAATAAATAGTAACTTTTTTATGCACTCAAATCCATAATTTATAAGCTCATTTTTTATATAGAAAAACAAATTATGAGTTACATCGCATTTTATTTCTTTATATATTGTCAATTACCTAAATTAACAAAGCAAAAATAATAAATGTTATAATAAATGTTGAAATTATGCCGTAGAGGCAATAATAAATTGTATTATTATAATTCCAGATTCATTATTAATGTTTATATGTCTATGCTATAACTGCAATGGCTTATGCGGAGGTTTGTCAAGTAGCATGTTAACTGCCTCCGGAGGAAAACCCATATGCAGGTGTGGAGTATAAACACCAAGTGTTCTTAGTCTGTCTCTAGGACTAACCCGTGTGTTATGGATGACATGTTTTCCTGTTCATAGGGCATTGGAAATGCCGGTAACACATGGGAGCACATTGTTGCCAGAACAAGGGTGCTGAACCGACCCATTTGTATGATTTACTTTGAGATCACATCGTTCCCATGTTATAAGTAAAATATCTAAACTTAATATGCATGTGTCCTTCATGACCATAAGAATGTTTCGTAACTTCATACCGGAGGGTGGGTTTTGACACTGTCCCAACACCACCCGTAACAGGCGTGGCAATAACGACTTTGATCACTCACACCCGAAAGTGTGTCAAGGGACTTAACGATTCGAGTTAGGAATTTGCTCCTCTAACGATGGAGAGATACTTCTGTGGGCCTTCTCGGTATTACGGCATCTAACATCGTCTGGCCAGACACTGTGAATTGATCACAAGGGATACGGGAATACTAAACGAGAAAACTGGAACAAAACAGAAAGGAGGATGACTTGGTATAATGGTTAATGGTTAATCATGCGGATACCTAATAGATCTCACCTCAGGTTTTGTATAGTATCGTGAAGCAAATAGGACTGGCATGTTAAGCTTGTGGTTCACTCGAATTTATATTCGTGTAGGTACGGGAACCGTTATGGGTGTCCATGGCTCCGCTATCGGTTATTGTTCCGCGGGAAAGTCAGTTTTCGGTTCATGTCCGTATCCTACCGAACCTATGGGGTCACACACTTAAAGGTAGATGATCTGTAGAGTACTAGAGTGATAGGAGCATGTATTTATCACACCGCGATAGTCTCGGAGTGATCGGGTTATAATCGATGAGAAAACCGGAATCGTTTCGGGACCCGGTAAAGTACCGGGAAGAGTTTTAAAAAAACCGGGTAAAACTGGAGGGCCGGAAAAGTTCCGAGTTGGTCTAGATATATTTAATATTCATTTATTATGTATTTAGAAAAGGTTTTGAAATTAAATTAATGAATTTAATATCAATGGACTCCCTCTCACTTGGAAGGCCCAAGTGGGGAGGGAGCACATGGGCCAAGGGAGCCCAAGAGGGGAGGGCGCCTTGGGGGAGCTTCCAGGAAGCTTCCCCCCTCCCCCCTTGGCGCAACCCTAGGGAGGGGAACCCTAGGGCGCAGCCCCTAGGGCTTCCCCCTCCTCCAAGATGGCTCCCCTCCCCCTCCACCTATAAATAGAGGAGGTGGGGCACCCCTTCAACACACAATTGGATTTGTTCTTGCCTGAAGGGCTGCCCCCTCTCTCTCCCTCTCATTAGATCCAATCTCCACCACCCCGAAGGGCTGCTCCTCCCTCCTCTCTACTCCGGTGGCACCGAGCTCTGGACGGCGGAGCCCTGCCGGATCATCTACACTGTACGTGTGGATCAACAGTAGAGAGATCGTACGTTCGATCTTCGTTCGAGGGACTCCACGGTGATTAGATCTGGTCGTGGGAGTGTTCATCTTCACGCTTCTCCGACTCTCCATCAACATCTTCCGCTGCGAGAGAAGTGCATCCGTTGAACGGTTGCAAGAAGGTAACAAGATCGATAACCTTGTCTGCATCTTCCTAGATCCGTTCTTGGGTTTGGTTTTCGTAGTGCCGGAAATTTTTTGTTTTCTACTCCGATTCCCAACATCGGTATCATGAGCTAGTTCTAGTAATAGATGCAGGCTCGATCTAGAGTTCATAGTGATGAACGGGCATTGCACAAAATTTTCATTGTGTGCGGTTTTTGATAATAGATCTAAACTGAATCTTCTAGTTGCTTCCCCTCTAATTGCACAAGTTCATCCCTCCATTATTGCTTGATTTTGTTACAAAAATCTTGCCCCTCGGGGTCCTTCTATGTTGCTCCTGAGTATGTTGGTCGCGCGAAGATGATTTGGGTCTTGCTTTTGGTGTGGAGAAATTGTGTAACAAAAGGGGCGTGTTAGAATTGTTGATCTAGCACGGGGATCACGCGTATTGACGATTGTTCAGTATGGGTCATGAGATTAAATTGTAGTCTCATGGTTCATACGCCCCGAGTGTTTATCTAGCAACTTGAAGATTGTGCTTTACCTAGTTACGTAGCTAGCAAAACGTTTTTCCTTGCAAACCCTAGCAGCCACGTAAAAGTTGCAAAGAACGAGTAGAAGAACGTCTAACTTGTTTTTGCAAGAACATGTGATGTGGTATAGTCTTCGTCATGATAAAATTTGTATGAGATGATTATACTTTGTACATGTTAAATTTTCATGACTTGCATGTCATGGTACGGAATGATGGCTGGAGCCATATGATTGTCATTTATTCGGCCTACGTGCCAAACTTCATGTAATTTTCTTTTAGTAGAATAGATGCTAGCAATAGTTGTAGTATCTACATGAAGATGATGATCATACGTCATGGTGCTTGACTACATGTCGTGCGTGGAGGTGATGCTCTCCGCCAAAAGAAGATGAAGAAAGAAAAGCATGGTGCTTGGAGCTTCTTGAAGAAAAGGGCAATACCATATCACATACATTAAACTGCCTGTGATGTTAATCATTTTCATTGCCTGTTTTGATTGCGCACTAGTCGTAATTTTAATAGGATGATCTCTCTTAAAATATCAAGAAGTTCGTGCTCTCCCAACCGTGCAACCGCCTGTAATAAAAACCACCCGAGGTGCGTCGTGTAACACGAGTACCAACGGAAAGGTAACAAAGAGGCGGGTGGATTGAGTTTTCTCCACAGTAATAGCGCTTGGTTGTCTTGACGTTCTAGCTTATCCGATCTGAGCTCGGAGCACAAGTGTCGAAAGACTAATACAAGAGTCATAAGTCGGTTATGATTGGTTTAGTTAGACCTACCGGGTTGATCTCCTCCATGGCTGAGTGTTACACCGGTGGCAGGTGTATTGATCCGGATCTTGATTACCCTAAGATCAATTTTGAGAGATATTGGTTTTAGTGGGAGCATTAGATTAAACCTGTTAAGATTAATGCAATTAATTTTGAACCATGTCTAAATCAATCTATTTATATCGTTGTAGAGAGATGGCCCGCAACAACAATGCTTTTAGCTTAGGACCGATGCTTGAAAAAGAGAAGCTTGCTGCAAATGGGGGCAACTATGCGGACTGGTTCCGTAATCTTGGGTTTGGCCTCAAAGTTGCTAAGAAGGACTATGTTCTCAAAGAAGATCTCCCAGCCGCTCCCGCTGAGGATGCATCGCAGGACGATAAGAACGTCTATGCGACTAAGTAGATGACCACACCGCAGTACAATGCTTGATGCTTACATGCATGGATACAGAGCTTCAGAAGTGGTTTGAGAACTTCTCCGTTGTGGACATGGTGACACAACTGAATGCTCTGTATCGGAAGCAGGCTAGAACTGAACGTTACGAGGTAACGAAGCAGCTGTGGGAATGCAAGATGGCAGAAGGTAGCTCCATAAGCGAGCACATGATCAAACTTGTTGGTTGCGCACAGAGGCTGAATGCTCTGGGATTTGCGATCCCTACGACACTCGGCACTGACATTCTCCTTGCGTCACTCCCTCCGTCTTACAACGGCTTTATCATGAATTACAACATGAATGGGCTTGACAAGACCACAGACGAATTGTTCGCTATGCTTAAGACTGCGGAAGTATCTATGCAGAAGGATCCAAGCCACGTGTTGGCTATGATGAACACTACCAGTTTCAAGAAGAAGGGCAAAGGCAGAAATGCCAAGAGCGGTGGTAAGACCAAAGCTCAGGTAAAGACCAAGACTGGACCAACTAAAGATTCTGAGTGTCACTACTGCAAGAACAAGGGGCACTAGAAGAGGAATTGCAAGAAGTATCTGGGAGATCTGAAAAGTGGTCTGATCACCAAAGGTATAAATAAGTTATACTAAGTTAATAGACAATTTCATGATGGGATCGTTGCATAGAAAACAAAATTTTTCCTACGATTGCAACTGCCAAGATCACATCTAGGAGATAACTTGTAACGGTTTGAGAAGGACTCACCCTCGAAGACCAAAAAGCTTTAACGAGAACGATTCTCGTGGGTGATGTAGTCGATCACTTGCCGACCTCAAGGTCGTGATGAAGATGGGCGCCACAAACGGGCAGCGCCTCCGTAATCGGTCACACGTACGGATCAGCGACGACCTCCGCCCCTTGCTCCAGTTGGGCAGCGGAAGTAGTGGATCCTCGGGAACTCCAGCAGCACTACAACATAGTGGTGGTGGTGGTAGAGAAGATCTTGAGCAGGGCTTCGCCTAAGCACCGTACTCGTGAAACTGGATCAGCTAGCAAGAGGAGGAAGATGCCAACCAAAGGGCATATGAGAGATGGAGGAATGAGTTGGATGTGTGAGGACCTCCACCCATCTATATATAGGAGGAGGGGGAGGCAGCCCCCAAGGGGTAGCACGCCCCAAGAGGTGCCCCCACCTCTCCCCTCATCATGTGGGTGGACTCTCCACTCACAAAAACAAAGGGTCACACATTATTCCCATAATTTCCATAAATCTCCACTCAAAATTCCAAGAGTTTTATCACATTAAAACACTTTTAATTATCTTGTTTAATGTCACTCAAATTAATGAACACTTCATTCAATGAGTACTTCATTGATGAACACTTCATTCAATGAACACATTAACAATTATCCCCTTGCACTATTTTGATATACCGAAACTATTCCAGCAGTTTTATCAAAACATTCCATGTGCTGTCCAGTATATTCTCCGGCGTTCCGTATCCACTCAAACGCGTCAACGAATCCTTAAGTGTGTCACCCTACGGTTCGTGAATAAAATGGACATGACAGAGACTCTTCTCCGATCAATAATCATCAGAGGGATCTGGAGATCCATGATGACTCCCACTTACTCAACGATGAACTAGTGATCGTGTGAACCATTACTCCGTAACCAATTCCTTTTGTCTCGCGATATTTTACTTGTCCGAGATCCGATCATTTGGTATCATCCATACCTAGTTCGATCTCGTTACCGACAAGTACTCTTTACTCGTTCCGTGATATAACATCCTCGTGAGCCAGTCACGTGCTTGCAAGCGATGTCAATGTGATATCACCGAGAGGGCCCAGAGTATATCTCTCCGTCATCTGGATGGACAAATCCCACTCTTGATCCACGAGCCTCAACTAACACTTTCCAAGTACCCAACGACACCTTTATAATCACCCTGTTACGGTGTGACGTTTGATGGAATCAAAGTACTCTTCCGGTGTCAGTGATTGACGTGATCTCATGGTCTAAGGATTAGGGTTACTTCGTGAAAGTTTGATACAGCAATAGAAACTTTGATGACATGATCGTATTGCTATAACTACTGTGGGTGTATGTTCATCACATCATTCTCCAATGATATGACCTTGTTATTAACGACATCCAATGTCAATGATCAGGAAACCTTGATCATCCGTTAATCAACAAGCTAGTATAAAGAGAGGCATTACTAGGAACCTTTTCTCTGTTTATTAAACACACATGTATTAACGTTTCCGGTTAACACAATTATAGCATGAAAATAAACATTTATCATAAACATGGAATAAGATAATAACCACTTTATTATTGCCTCTCGGGCATATTCCCTTCAGTCTCCCACTTGCACTAGAGTCAATAATCTAGTTTGGTACTTGCGCATCCAACACCTATGGCATTCAGGTGTTATCCATACGCATTGCTAGTGGTAAATCTAATCTCCAGATCTGACACTTCAGGTCCGTGTGTATTTGCATTTCTTTGCGTCTCTACGCATCACTCATTCACTAATGAGATGGCATTGCATAAATTTGGTCCTCCGGTGAGACCTTAGTCCCTTGAGCTCAAAACATGTTGAATCTATTGTCGTACAATAGATCTTCATAGTATTAGCTCGTTTGGAACTACACCTAGTTTGTTAAACAAACTTCTTGACACAAATGCCCTCCTTTGCTGCTGCTAGAGCAGTCATATACTTAGCCTTTCGTTGTAGTATTCGTTATAATGTCTTAACTTTGGAACTCATCCAAATCCATTTGAAACTATTTCAAATCTATCATGGAACTTTCTTCCATTACATTTTGCCACCTTAACACACTTCCAAAATTGAGATAAATTTAGATTGTATCTTGCGACAAAACTAGTATCAATGTAACACTTTACAATGAACTATTGTCCAACATACATAATATATTCTTAGTCCTTCCAAAGCACGTAAGGATATCTTTACTATTGTCCAATGATCACCTTATGAATCATTCTGGTATATGCTCATAACATTTAGAGCATAGGACATTCTGGAATTGTACATATCATGGTGTACATGATTGATCAAATCATTCATGTGATTTTACTCACCAAGTGTCAAAACACTTGAATCTCGCTTCAACCTTTTCCATGCGGCAAGAACCTTTCTCGTCGTTTCCATATTGAACTTATTCAATATTTCATATATGTACTTCGGCCCAACCATATTAGCACCTCAATCTATCTATATAGACCATATTAGCCCAATATACTGGTTTTGCCCAAATCTTCCATTAAAATCAAATTTTCAATGAAACTTCACCCGTGTCAATAAAAGATACATCATTTCCAATCAACAATATGTCTTCTACATAATGTATTAGAAATATGTCTCAGCGCTCCCACTTAATTTCTTGCAAAAGCAAGCATCTTCACCGTCTCTGATGAAACTAAACGTTTTAACAATTTCATCATGATGAAGATTCCAACTCCGTGAATTCTTATTTCAACCATTGAAATTTTCATGCTATTTTAGCATCCTTTGAATTAACAGAACCCTTTGGACCGTGTCCTGTACACGTCTTAGGTAACCATTCTATTAGAAGAACGTTGTTCTGTTTGTTCAACTACCATATACCAAAATTAGCATATGTAGTGGTTGCTACAATAATCCGTCCAGACTAAATATCGTTATGAAAGATCAAATCTTGTCATAGCCAACTCTTTGAACATAATCGTAAACCATTTTAACGATATGTCGAATATTTCATAGATGTGAGAACATCCACGTCTGTTTCTTTATAGATCCAAACACGGTATCTAGAGGGTCTTCCAAGTTCAGAAACTTGGTTTCTCGTGTATGGAACTATCACGGATTTTATAGCTTCTAGCCATTTTGCCGGAGTCAGGGCCCATCATCGCTTCATTGCATGTAGTCGGTCCATTATTATCAAATAACAATGATTCAATCTCAAATCTTACTATTTGACCGATTACCCGAACTATGCAGTTCAATAGGAACTTAGATCGCCGTGACCACAACCTTTGGGACACGGGAGCCAAGAGCATTGCGGCCGCTTCCGGGACACTTTCCGGCGCTGCGCCACTTAGCACATAAAGCTTAGGTTCAACAACCTAATCGAAGTTCTACTGTCCTCCCACTTAACTTTTCGCAAAAAATTCCTTCTCCAGAAACTTGATGCTCTTAGCCACAAAAAACTTTTGTCTTTAGTGTTATGGAGGAATACCCAACGGTTACTTTGGGATAACCTACAAAGACGTACTTTATCCGACTTTGGTTGTAAACATTTTACATATGCCTTGCATACCAAAATTTAAGAAAAGACAAATTGGGTTTTATCCCATTCCATAACTTATATGGTGTCATTTCAACGGATCTCGATGGCGCTCTTTTCAGTGAAAAGCGGTAGTCTCTAAAGCTTAATCCTTAAAATATAATGGCAATTTTATAAATAACACCTTTGATCCTTACCATGTCAAACAAGGTTTGATTACATCTCTCGAACACTCCATACTCCTATGGTGTTTCGGGAAATGCAAGTTTTGGAACGATTCCTAAACTCTCAGGTGTTTGCTAAACTTTTAACTCAAAAATCTTCCTTTATGATCCAATCATAAACTCTTATTTTCTCGTTACAATGATTTTCACTTCATCTTGAAATTTATTTGAACATTTTCAAACATTTCATACTTCTTCCTTATCAAGTAAATATACACATATATCCACTCAAATCCTCGGTTAAAGTATATGAAGTACAAAGATTCACCACACACGGCTACGCATAATGAACTATACACATCAACATGTATAATATCCAATAAGTTAGTCGTCCGTCCTTCTTTGGCCTATGAACGGAGTTTCAATCATTTCTAGGAAACTATTTACAAGCGTCAGTTGATTCAAAATCAAAAGACTCCAAAATTCCACCAACATGGAGTTTCTTCATGTTATCTTTCCAATATGATTTAAACGGTGTTTCAATCATCTCTAGAAATTTCTCACAACCGTCAATTGATTCAAAATCAAAAGACTCCAAAATTCCATCACCATGGAGTTTCTTCATGTCTTTCTTTCCAATATGATTCAAACGGTGGTGTCACTCATAAGTGATCTTCTAATCATTTGTCTTGCGACATGTTTAGCATCAGTTATTATGGATGTGATTTCTCCAACAAGATTTATAGAGTTCATCCATCTTCTATGAATATGGTGATAATTTGAACAACCATTGTTCGTATAACACCAGAACAGAATAACAATTATTCAAATAAATCTTGAAGGCTAGGTTTAATTCCAACGATAAACACAATAACACTTTATTTTGTTTTTGATGAGAATCATCCCATATTCATTTGCTAGTTACTCAGGCCATTGCAACTCTTGTATTGTGTTGTTCTGTATGACACTTCATACCAACCAATCAGTATCCAATACTCAAGAATCACACTGTTTTAACAAGCAATTAATATACCCATAACATGTATATCATCTATATACCCGAGCTGGACATTTCCAGTCTTTTCCTTTTTCTTTTCCGCCAAAATATTTTTCAGATCCTCTTTCAGCAATTCCTTTCCTTTTTAGAAGAATTTATCAACATCACTTGTGGTACCATTCAAATGACACATAATCCAAAGTGTGTTAGTCAAATACTAACACCCTTTGATTCTCACTTTGATGTAGATCACCGTCATCAAATGTTTGGTGTTCTTCCAAATTCCATTCTTTAGCAATCTTTTAGTGCAGTAAACTTTTTTACCAGCATCTTCCATTCATCCTATCATGACAACTTTCATGAAAAAGCTACCATAGCTCATAGGGACAAACTGTGAGTACAATATTAGTTCCCAAAACCTTTTTGGGAGATTAGGACACATAGTGTCTCCAACCTTCACAAATTCTCATACAATATGAGAACATGTTTCTCACTAAATTTTACTCTATCACATTGCAACTAAACATTGTTTCAGATATCGCTATATCTTCCACACATGATAGTTTCTGAAACAATCATTTCAGCTCCTAGATAACCTTGATAATAACAAACAACATTTGAATATCAAGGATCATGGAGGCAAGTGTGATACTTAGACACTAACACTGGAATTGTTACTCTCGATTTAATACACATTATTAAACTTCATGGAGCAAGCAAGGTTTGCTAAAGTTTGCAATAAGACTTTAAACTTTAGATTGACACTCAAACAATACGGTACCAGTCCGTAAAGTTAAATATCCAGAATTCTATAGTTCTATTATCTCAATTATAGCTAAGCGCAAAGGTAGTAAACAAATGCCAATGACTACAACGAACTATGCAAATTCACTTTGATTTAGTTCATGATAAAATGAGTTCATCTAACTCCCACTCAAAAACAACATCCCTCGAGTGGTCTTTGGTGATTACACGAACCAAATTCACTACACCACGACCGATCATCACGTGAGGCAGTGTAGCTGCAATGGCGAGCATCTCAATATGGTTCATCATATCATCCATATGACTCGTGCTTAACCTTTCGGTCCATGTTCCGAGGCCATGTCTGTACATGCTAGGCTCGCCAAGTAGAACCTTAGTATTTGCATGTGTTTCAAGGCCATGTCTGTACATGCTAGGCTTGAAAACACCCGTTGTATGCGAACGTAGAGTCTATCACACCCGATCATCACGTGGTGTCTCGAAACGACGAACTTTCTTAACGGTGCATACTAAGGAAGAACATATAATTATCTTGATATTAAGTGAGAGGGATCATCTTATAATGCTACCGCAGCGATCATGATCGTAACTAAGCAAAATAAGATGCATAAAAGGATAAACATCACATGCATGGATAATGTGATATGATATGGTCCTTCTCGCATTAGATCTCCATCTTGTGCGTCTTGGTATGATCTCCATCATGCCACCGGCGCGGCACCAAGGTCCATGGCGCCACCACCATGGTCGTCCTTCTCCATTACAATATATCTCATGGATATATCTACAGCACGCAGGCCTTAAAAAGGAAAAACACAACCATATGGCTCCTGCCGGTTGTTTACAATAAATCTCATTTCATACAACAATTTTGTAACAATGACCATATCACATCACATGCCCTGCAAAAACAAGTTAGACGCTTCTAAATTATCTTTGCAAATTTTACGTGGTTTTGGGCTTCCTAGGAAAGAACCGATCTTACCTACGGACAAGAACCACAATGTTGATTCGCTAGTTGTTTCTTTTCATCCCTTTCCAGGGCCCTCCGTTGCAAATGCCATATCACTAATGTTAGAGAAACTGACACCCCCAAAGCCACTTTATACGGTACAAGCCGTATGTCAAGCGTGACACGCAATCTGCGCTTAGGGCCGCTTCAATCCAACATTGCCGCAATATGAACAAGTGCACAAAAGAGGGTAACAACTAGAGGATCAACGCCCACATCTCTATGTGTTCTAACCGTACAAAGCATCTACGCATAGACGAGGCTCTGATACCACTGATGGGATCGTTGCATAGAAAACAAAATTTTTCCTACGATTGCAACTGCCAAGATCACATCTAGGAGATAACTTGTAACGGTTTGAGAAGGACTCACCCTCGAAGACCAAAAAGCTTTAACGAGAACGATTCTCGTGGGTGATGTAGTCGATCACTTGCCGACCTCAAGGTCGTGATGAAGATGGGCGCCACAAACGGGAAGCGCCTCCGTAATCGGTCACACGTACGGATCAGCGACGACCTCCGCCCCTTGCTCCAGTTGGGCAGCGGAAGTAGTGGATCCTCGGGAACTCCAGCAGCACTACAACATAGTGGTGGTGGTGGTAGAGAAGATCTTGAGCAGGGCTTCGCCTAAGCACCGTACTCGTGAAACTGGATCAGCTAGCAAGAGGAGGAAGATGCCAACCAAAGGGCATATGAGAGATGGAGGAATGAGTTGGATGTGTGAGGACCTCCACCCATCTATATATAGGAGGAGGGGGAGGCAGCCCCCAAGGGGTAGCACGCCCCAAGAGGTGCCCCCACCTCTCCCCTCATCATGTGGGTGGACTCTCCACTCACAAAAACAAAGGGTCACACATTATTCCCATAATTTCCATAAATCTCCACTCAAAATTCCAAGAGTTTTATCACATTAAAACACTTTTAATTATCTTGTTTAATGTCACTCAAATTAATGAACACTTCATTCAATGAGTACTTCATTGATGAACACTTCATTCAATGAACACATTAACAATTATCCCCTTGCACTATTTTGATATACCGAAACTATTCCAGCAGTTTTATCAAAACAGTCCATGTGCTGTCCAGTATATTCTCCGGCGTTCCGTATCCACTCAAACGCGTCAACGAATCCTTAAGTGTGTCACCCTACAGTTCGTGAATAAAATGGACATGGCAGAGACTCTTCTCCGATCAATAATCATCAGAGGGATCTGGAGATCCATGATGACTCCCACTTACTCAATGATGAACTAGTGATCGTGTGAACCATTACTCCGTAACCAATTCCTTTTGTCTCGCGATATTTTACTTGTCCGAGATCCGATCATTTGGTATCATCCATACCTAGTTCGATCTCGTTACCGACAAGTACTCTTTACTCGTTCCGTGATATAACATCCTCGTGAGCCAGTCACGTGCTTGCAAGCGATGTCAATGTGATATCACCGAGAGGGCCCAGAGTATATCTCTCCGTCATCTGGATGGACAAATCCCACTCTTGATCCACGAGCCTCAACTAACACTTTCCAAGTACCCAACGACACCTTTATAATCACCCTGTTACGGTGTGACGTTTGATGGAATCAAAGTACTCTTCCGGTGTCAGTGATTGACGTGATCTCATGGTCTAAGGATTAGGGTTACTTCGTGAAAGTTTGATACAGCAATAGAAACTTTGATGACATGATCGTATTGCTATAACTACTGTGGGTGTATGTTCATCACATCATTCTCCAATGATATGACCTTGTTATTAACGACATCCAATGTCAATGATCAGGAAACCTTGATCATCCGTTAATCAACAAGCTAGTATAAAGAGAGGCATTACTAGGAACCTTTTCTCTGTTTATTAAACACACATGTATTAACGTTTCCGGTTAACACAATTATAGCATGAAAATAAACATTTATCATAAACATGGAATAATATAATAACCACTTTATTATTGCCTCTCGGGCATATTCCCTTCATTTCATTATTTCATCTTCATAGGTATAATTGATACCATATCGATTGCTAATGGTTCGCAAATCGGTACAGGGAATTCTCAGAATCCAAAGGAGAAGAACGAATGAAGTGCAAGTCCGTGTCGGAAGTGGTGCCCAAGTCACCCAAGGCCGTCGGCGTTCGTCTATCAAGATTTATCTTAGAGTTTGAATAAAAGTTATTTAAATCAGAGGTCGTGTAAAACATTAATATCGTATTATGTCGTCTGCACGGTGGATGTGTTATCCACGTTTTGAATAATGGTTGTTCGAAAATTATTACTCTCTGAATGTCACCCTTCGTGGTGAATTATTTAAGTTGAAATCTTGATGTTATGTCTATTTTCTTGATTGCTAAATAAATTAAGTTATGTGATGATAATGCCATTATTGTAATAGCATAAATGACTTAGTCGCATTAGAACAAAGCGCATGCGGAAGCTTCATATCGATGAAGTCATTCAATCTCTTGGCTTTGGGTCATTTGACACATGCAATGTTTTTCTAATAGACAAAATCATTGATTAAATGAATTGTTCAAGTGTTTAGTAAACTATTGGTAATAACACATATCGATGTGTGAAGAACCAATAAACAGTACTTTACATAAAACTTTGTGATAATGACTTGTATAGATATACCGATATTTAGACAAGACATAATATCTGAAATTTTGAATAAGGTCAAAATTGTTTCAACACAAAGAGAATCATCATCACACATAGATCAAATATTTGACGATCTGATCGTAAAATAAATGAGTTAAAGAATTTAGCAAACATCATCAAGTGTATGAAGTCAGTTCATAAACTAGCGTCACCTGAAACCCCGTATAGCTACGGAGTATCTTGACGCATAACCAAGCCCTGTATGGCATATTGGAATTAAAATTATTTTATACCTTGAATTCCAACATGACATGGTAAGGTCGGTGATGTACTTAAACCACACTTCCGTTGACTATACTACTTAACGCTTTTGATAAACCACTTACGAACTAAATAGAGCGTCGTCATATGTTTGTTGAAACAATGCCCTATAAGAATATGGCATGGATAAGAACTCCAATTGTTGTTTCATAATTTCGGAGATGTATTTAGAATATACTCGATCCCGAATATAAGTATTGTAGAAACATCATGTTACGAACAACACTTCCACTACCATTTCCGTGAAAAATGTTTATCATGGGACATGAGATTTTTCGTGAGAAAATTTCTCTCTTGAAACAATTAAGTGGGAGTACTAATAGCTTGATAATGATTACATTGAATCATCTGGTTCTACAGAATAAAACTCAGAAACTCGTTCTTGAGATAAACTCTGTGACCAAACCGGAAATTCCTACATTTGATGAAAAGGAATGATGAAACTCTGAAATGTGTTCAAGAGATAAAATGATCAAGTCTTATGATGTATCACACATCTTTGAAAAAATCACATTGGACCAAGGTGGTTCTATAGTGTGATAATCCTGTGAACTACAAGAAACCATGACGAGCACTAACTCCACTGTATGGCTTAAAAACCATAAAAACTATATGAAAGCCATCCGTCAAAATCAAGTTGAGAACTTGGTGAAACCCTCCTAAGGATACCTGATCATTAGAATGGATTTGACTTTCATAGATATGAACATAGACGATAGCTTAATCGTTGATATTGCTCAACTTATCGTAAAAATAAGTTTTTCGATAGAGTTCAAAAGGTTGACTACAATATGTGTAGTGATGCAAATGTTCATATGGAAAATTACTAATAATGGCAACATACTTCCGAAGTATGACATATGGATTTTTTCTTCTGAGAAAATTAAACAAAGGGTGTATGCATGATACAACCTAAAAGGATTTAATGATCTATACGATATTAGTAAAAGTGAGAATGCTTCAAAGATCAGTCTATAGTTGAAGCAAATATCACAGAGCTGGAATAATAGTTTTTTATGAAGTTATAAAAGTTATTATTTCATCAATAATCATATAAGATATGGAATTAAGTGGGAGCACGATTCTAATCATATATGTGAATAACATATGAGTGATTGAGAATAAATATTTTAGCAAAATAAAGCACTAAGGTATTGGATGTCCTGAAAGTGCAACAACACCAAAGTAATCTAAATAGTAGATTAGTTCTCCTGAAGTACCTCAGATGAAGAAACGTTCTATGAGGAAGACTAAAGAGTTCATTACAAATAGATGAAAGCAAGTTTCATGATGATTTGTAATATTTTAATCGGTCTGTAACTAAGTAGCAAAGTAGGATGTTGAAAATTGTTTTTCAAGCTAAGGCACATAGAGGGATTTCTACAACGTAGACGTGAAACATGGCAACTCTGGAAGTTGCATAGGAGTGTATTTGGATCAGGAACACCATCATAGTGATTGGCATAGTTCCGAACGTTTGATCTGCATAAACCATATTTTGATATGAGCAGCATGATCAAAACAAAGTAAGCTAAGAGCTCACTGTAGTCCAAACATGTTGAACGGTAGTGCCCTATCTTCAAATACTTCATAAAGATGAAGGGGTGCATTAAGATACACAGGATTGAGACGAGCCTAAAAGCGTTAAGCTCCGTGACGAAGTCTATACCACAAGAGAGCATGAAGACCAAAATGCCATTGCTCTGAGTAAACCATGCAACTAGATTATTGTCTCTAGTGCAAGTGGGAGACTGTTGGAATTATGCCCTAGAGGCAATAATAAATTGTATTATTATAATTCCAGGTTCATTATTAATTTTTATATGTCTATGCTATAACTGCAATGGCTTATGCGGAGGTTTGCCAAGTAGCATGTTAACTGCCTCCGGAGGAAAACCCATATGCAGGTGTGGAGTATAAACACCAAGTGTTCTTAGTCTGCCTCTAGGACTAACCCGTGTGTTATGGATGACATGTTTTCCTGTTCATAGGGCATTGGAAATGCCGGTAACACATGGGAGCACATTGTTGCCAGAACAAGGGTGTTGAACCGACCCATTTGTATGATTTACTTTGAGATCACATCGTTCCCATGTTATAAGTAAAATCATCTAAAGTTAATATGCATGTGTCCTTCATGACCATAAGAATGTTTCGTAACTTCATACCGGAGGGTGGGTTTTGACACTGTCCCAACACCACCCGTAACAGGCGTGGCAATAACGGCTTTGATCACTCACACCCGAAAGTGTGTCAAGGGACTTAGCGATTCGAGTTGGGAATTTGCTCCTCTAACGATGGAGAGATACTTCTGTGGGCCCTCTCGGTATTACGACATATAACATCGTCTGTCCAGACACTGTGAATTCATCACAAGGGATACGGGAATACTAAACGAGAAAACTGGAAAAAAACAGAAAGGAGGATGACTTGGTATAATGGTTAATGGTTAATCATGCGGATACCTAATAGATCTCACCTCAGGTTTGTATAGTATCGTGAAGCAAATAGGACTAGCATGTTAAGCTTGTGGTTCACTCGAATTTATATTCGTGTAGGTACGGGAACTGTTATGGATGTCCATGGCTCCGCTATCGGTTATTGTTCCGCGGGAAAGTCAGTTTCCGGTTCATTTCCGTATCCTACCGAACCTATGGGGTCACACACTTAAAGGTAGATGATCTGTAGAGTACTAGAGTGATAGGAGCATGTATTTATCACACCGCGATAGTCTCGGAGTGATCGGGTTATAATCGATGAGAAAACCGGAATCGTTTCGGGACCCGGTAAAGTACCGGGAAGAGTTTTAAAAAAACCGGGTAAAACCGGAGGGCCGGAAAAGTTCCGAGTTGGTCTAGATATATTTAATATTCATTTATTATGTATTTAGAAAAGGTTTTGAAATTAAATTAATGAATTTAATATCAATGGACTCCCTCTCACTTGGAAGGCCCAAGTGGGGAGGGAGCACATGGGCCAAGGGAGCCCAAGAGGGGAGGGCGCCTTGGGGGAGCTTCCAGGAAGCTTCCCCCCTCCCCCCTTGGCGCAACCCTAGGGAGGGGAAGCCTAGGGCGCAGCCCCTAGGGCTTCCCCCTCCTCCAAGATGGCTCCCCTCCCCCTCCACCTATAAATAGAGGAGGTGGGGGCACCCCTTCAACACACAATTGGATTTGTTCTTGCCTGAAGGGCTGCCCCCTCTCTCTCCCCTTCATTAGATCCAATCTCCACCACCCCGAAGGGCTGCTCCTCCCTCCTCTCTACTCCGGTGGCGCCGAGCTCTGGACGGCGGAGCCTGTCGGATCATCTACACTGTATGTGTCGATCAACCGTAGAGAGATCGTATGTTCGATCTTCGTTCGAGGGACTCCACGGTGATTAGATCTGTTCGTGGGAGTGTTCATCTTCACGCTTCTCCGACTCTCCATCAACATCTTCCGCTACAAGAGAAGTGCATCCGTTGAACAGTTGCAAGAAGGTAACAAGATCGATAACCTTGTCTGCATCTTCCTAGATCCGTTCTTGGGTTTGGTTTTCCCAACTCACTTCGGTCGTTTTGTGTTTTTGCCCTTCCGGCACGGTTCCATCCAGTCAACGCCGTTTGACCGTAAACGGCGTGGTACTTTGGACATTTTTGCCCCTGTCTTCAGTGAGTTTGCGCTGGAATCGGAGGAGGTTCGGGGCCTCGAAGGGAGAGGATCGAGCCGGTGGCGCGGCAGCCGGAGTCCGCCGGAGGCGTGCGCGGGGAGGGCACAGCCGGCGTGGCCTGCTGGGCAGGACGCGGGCGCAGGTGGGCAGTGAGGGAGGAGCCGGCGGCGCGGCAGCCAGATCCCGCGGGAGGCGTGCGCGGGAAGGCGCATCCGGAGGCCGGGGCTGCGGGAGTCCATGGCGGCGGGGCGAGTGAGAGGGCGGGACGGGGGCGGGGCGAGCGCGGCCGCCTCCAGGCAAGCGGGCAGGGCGGGGCTGGCGCGGTGGCCGCCGTGGAGCGGATGGGGCCGGAACTGTCGCCGAGGCATGCGCGAGCGCGGCCGCCGCCGGGCAAGCGCGAGCGCGGGCAAGGCGCGGTGGTCGCTTGGGAGTGCGTGGGCGGGGCGGACTGACCACGGCGGCCGTCGGGCGAGTGCGAACACGGTCAAAGGGGTTGCGCTCTCATTGGGGCGTGGCGGTCTGGGGTAAGCACGGACGCACGATGGCCGCCTGCGAGATCTTGATGGCTAGCGCGAGCTGCACGGGAGTTTTTACTTGGAGTTGTATGGAGGGGCGAATGGGTCCTAAAAACTGTTAGGTAACAGTCAAAGGCCTTTGATCGGACAAAATCGTGATGGAAGGGAAAAAACACAAGACGACCGAAGTGAGTTGGGCAAGACCGCGGGTTTTCTGAAATTAGGTGTAAATACGTCGAGGGTCACACAACTAATGGCACAGATACAATTATCCCTTTAAAGTAATGATGGCGTTCAACATTTTTTCACGCCATTAATAATAGAATCAGTGTGCTAAAAAATAATTGAACCGTTTACTGATGGCGTATGAGTTAAATGAAATGTTGCTAATAATGCAATTGGGCACACCAGTGAAATATACATATACCAGCAACACAACTACAAAGCCAAGACTTGTGCCTATGGCTCTGATTCAAACCAACACAAGTCTATGCTGGCGACGTCGCCGCATCTCTTTGATGACGTCCACGCGCTCGTCGCCATCATTGTCGTCGTGCTTATTGCCGTCGTTTCCGCGCTCACCGCCATCATCCGCGCGCTTGCCGACGACGTAGTCACGCTCTCCGACGAGGTTAGCGCACTCGTCGGCGACGTCCGCGCGCTTGTTGGCATTGTCGCAGTGGTTGCCGGCGACGTCAACGCGCTCTCAGGCGATATCTTTTAGTTTTTAATTTTTTTAATGCTGACGTGTGAGAAACTAGCACGCCATTATAATTTGCATTATTCTCTAGCGTGGATGAATGACACGCCATAGATGATGTTTTATCACTGCCATCATATTAATGGCGTCGGGTGCCTACATCAGGAACGTAGTTTTTGGCATGCTGGCGTCGGGTGCCTACATCAGGAACGTAGTTTTTGGCACGCTATAGCTAGCGTTTTCTGTACTAGTGTCATATTCGCAAGCCGCGTGCAAAATTTCATGTCTTTTTGACATCTTGGAAACTCGTGCTAAAAATAAAGAACAATTTTGAATATATTTTTAGTTTTTGGGACAGCTGATTTTTTTTCTCAAGCTCCTTAGCGGTCCAAACATCACGAATTTTTGTGCGAACCTTGCACACATCAGCATATGGAATGCCTAAGATTATTTGCTTCTTAAAATTTTGAATTTATTGTTCATATCTGGATGTTGAGCTTGAGTGCAGAATAACAACTCTCGATTTTATCCTTCTTTTCCATAAAAAATCATAGCTATCAACCAGGACAAATCTATACTTCTTATAAAGCAAAAACTCATTATAGATCATTTAAGTTGTCTATCTTAACATGCAAGCTATCCACATCATATATTCTCTTAGCCAATCAATTATCCATGTCACCCACTTAGGTCATTTAAATTGTCCATCTTCACATGCAAGCTATCCATCCATTTTTAAGCCAATCAATTGTCCATCTCATCTCAACTAATATATTTATTAATCTCTATATGCAATCTTCATATCAATCATATTTTAATCATTTTATTGTCTATTCTTATAATTTTTAATACACACATGTTTATGTTGTATCTTCACTTAGACATCTTAATGTATCATACTTACTTTTTTTTGCGGAAAATGTATCATACTTACTTATGCATTTAACTTTCATAGCGATTCCCGCAACATATACTTCTAGTATTATAGAAACTAGATTACCCTTCGCCAAATGGTACAGGAGTCGGGGTCATCCTAGTTGTTCTAAAGGTTTATAGGTCGATAGATCCGCAGTTCTATCGACCGTTGGCCTGCTTGTTACATGAGCATCCAACTTATCCAAAAGGCCCCTAGATGATTACAGGATTACATATGTACCCTCATTTTTTAATAAATTTGTCAGGATGCCTAAATAGTTGCTAAAATTCCAAAAAAATCGTAAAAAATATATATATTAACCAGGTACTTTGAATTATTATTTTATAAGCTCTAGAAAATGAAATAAAATAGCAGGACAACCGAGAAAGTGCACCCTTCGCACCTTGGTATAATTTCTTCCTTGTTTTGGATCTTTCCCCTTATACCACTAGTCTAGATGGTTTCAGGAACCTAGAGGACATCAATTTTACATAAGGACATGCAAGAATGTACTTGGTTGCGTTGGAAATGTTCATTTCCGATCCAAGCCTCACCTGGGCACGATGTTTTTTTGGGTGCCACACACTTGTTGGAACACAAGAAATGACGATAGAAATATCTGCAATGTTGAGAGGATGAGACTAAGACGTCAAGGGAAAGCCTCTAGCTCAAATAAGATTATTGACCTGAAGACACAATGAAGACTTCGATGACTTCATCTTAAGAGGACTCTTGTTGTGTTAATCGCTATAGTCCCATATGAGGTCCCACCCTATCCTACATAGCATACCATTATGTAAGTCAATACAATTTAAATCTATCAACACAAATTAAATAAATCAACAAAATTCCATGCAACCCCTCATGGGTCGAAGCATGCCGCTTTGATCAATAAAAGTCCTAGCAAGGCTGCATGGTTAACAAGTCAAAAAAAGAAGACCGCATAAAAAATAATTAATAGATGAATGTGCCATAACCAACCTCCTATCCTAACTAGATGCATATGGCCCAAAGGATGGGAAATTACCTAGTTCTACCCTCACACTTCCTTACTGCAAGCGCAACCTTGGTTATTTTTGTCAAGGATCGCTAGGCTACATAAGGTCCTCATGTGCATGTAAACCATACACTCCTAATTGAATAAACTCAAGGAGAATTCACTCTACCCTACTAACTCTTGAGAGAGAGTTCGGGAAGTCAAGATTCAGAGTCCGGTGGACCTTCAAAGGCCTGGATTAGTCTTGCGGGACTTCGGAAGGGGGATGCTCTTAAGTGTTCCGTGAATTGGGCACCACCCTCGACGATACTTCCATCGGAAGCATTTCATGCTCCCACGAGACGGATGGATCTATTTTAAAAACATTATTGCATCTTTTCGTGACGAACTTTGATATAAGTACAATCTTCGCATCCCGCCTACTCGCCTACATCAACGTAACTAAGGATACCCAAAGACAAAAGTAGATTCTTGAAGATCAACACATACCTAGAATGGAGAAAGAATAGGAGATGTTATCGTAGTTCGCCGCCTCCTCAAACATTGGCGTCTCGGTGGGTTCCCCGCCATCTGTTCGAGATTCAGCGATGGGAGGGTTGGCAAACCTCGAGTTTCTCTTGCCTAGCATATAGCAGTCATGGATGTGTCACCGTGGTAGCAGGGGTGACACCTCATCGAATAAATATTTTGGTGATCAATCCCCATCCCGACGAGGCCTTCTGTCAAAATTAAGTGAATTTACCTATGGCATGGCACCTTAATGTCGTATCAAAGGGCCCACTAAATTCATTGATAGGTTATCGCACCAAGGATAGGTGCCACTAACAACGGATGGTTTTTTCCATCGTAGTAAACCACATCAAAGGAAACTACCTACAACGTAGAAATGACAACATGTGTTGTAACTCAACACCAGTCTAACTCATAGACATATATACCCTACGAACCGACATGGAGTTGTCCATAGTGAAGCTATCTAAGGGGGCACATCCTAGAACGGGACTCCCCTCTTTTTGCCTAGTTTTGCATATCGCATCCATCTAGATTGATTTTTATGCTTATATCTTTAAAATATCCACCATAAACTTGATGATTTTTCCTGACTTGTCGAGTTCACTTCAACATCATAATTCTCGATATATAAGAGAAAGTGCAAGACATGAAGTCGTGCATTTATCTACCTTGGGGCCTAAACTAAATTGTGTGTCCCCTTTACTTCTGTTCTAGATATACTCATATCTTGATGTGACATCTCCTCAACTACAAATGAATGTAATAGCTCTAGTACCATTTTTAGTGCCCTATGAAAATCCCTCGACACATTCGCCATCCAGCTGGTGGCCAGGTTGTCTTCTCCTAAATCTTTCAATCTAGTGAGATTAGGTTTTCCACCAAGCTTGCCATGGTGTCAGCAATGATCCTATTTGTGGATCTTTTGTCTTTCGACTCCATCGTTAGGGTGGTGGAGGGTGTGACGATACCATAGTGAAGCCGATGAGGTTCAATAAGAGTTTGACCAGAGCCATAAATTTTCTTTGAGAAAGTGTCATTGACGGATACATGAAACAATAGAACAGAGATAGGGCAAGATTTTTTTTTTGGAGGTATATATATCCATGATTACAAGTGTTCTGGGGTCACCTTTGGCCAACAAGGCACAAAGTAACGATTCCTAACCCAGGTTACAACGTGGGTATGCGAACGCCATCAAAGGGGATGACGAGTACTCGGTGGAGATACTCTACTGTAATAGCGGTGTTGTTGCAATCATCGTCGTGTGGACCCTGACTTATGTGTCATTGGCAGTAATAGCATTGCTGTTACAGTAGAGGATCTTAGACCAAGTGGATATTATACTAGTTCATCACAAGAATCAAGCATTCTCCGGTAAGATTTTGTGTGTATGAACAATGTATTCTATGCCATTTCAGGTTAATAAAAATATGCAAGGAATTAAATAAAATTAGTTAATTCAGCAACACGCAAAGAGAAAGAAAGCCACCGAATTAATTCAAATCATGCAAGCACAACATACTCATCAGAAAACAAACGACGACGTACGTTCTCCAACAAATCGGCGGAGGACGCACACTTCCCTGTCATGTCACCCATCATCATCGGAGTGATGTAGGAACCCACGTTTCCACTGCCCGCCCATGGAATTCTCCGTCTCATACCAGTTCAACAATCAACCGGTATGCTCCCTCGTACGACGCAGGGAAAAAAAATACCGACGCACGCAGCAGCTCAAAGAAAATCGTCCATGGAAACTGGCAGCCAGCAGCGAGTGGTGCTTTATTTCTGCTAGGTCGGCCCAGCCACGACAATCGCGCGCGCGGCGCTTTTCCCAGGCGATGCCTTTACAATTTCCCCTTTTCAGAGCAGAAAAGAAAGGAAAAATGCAGTGTGAAAATACTGAAAATCGTGCCTTCCTACGGGCCCACAGCGCAGCCGCATCATGGCGAGTGCTACTGACTGTAACTGGAGTAACTTGCCACCTGATCTGATATTCTGATCACGCGCGTGCCGTGCCGTTAGTGCTGAAATTTTAAAGCATATCCGCTTCGCATGCACTTCGATTCAGATTCATATGAGCTGAGTGAGCTCTGCTTTGGCTTTGGCTCTGCTGCTCCACTGCTCTGCACTGGTGTCTATCGATCTTACGTAGTACACAGATTATTATGCGAGGTGTGAACGCCAAGGGTTGCTGCGAGAACAACAAGTGTAATGCAGCGGCCATGCAGATCACATCACTGGAACTGTTCCCGCTGATGTAACAGCACCGCTTCTAGTACCCAATTTCTTCTGGTAGTATAAAACATCCATGTCGGCATAAACAAATCTATCGATCCACCGCGGTCACCCTCATCGTAATGATCATAACAAACAATTGCGAAATAAAAAGGAGAAAAAACTTCTCGTCACTTGTGGAATTCGAGTGCGCGAGGATCACAATTGGCGGCGAGAAATGGGCGGAATGGTATACCCTCGTACTAGTACGAATTTAATCAAGACTTTTGCTTGCTTTTATTACCACTTCTAGAGATACAATTCCTATCAACAAAACTTCTTCACTCCATATACTTATATAACTACAGTACTAACAGTAACAGGGATATATAATTACCTTTATACTCAAAAAGAATGTTTAACATGAAACGGGTCACATAATTAACGACAGCAACAGCTAGCACTAGAACAACATCTGCTACACTTTTTTTTTAATCTCTTTACCCATGTACTGTAAATTAACACAAGCGAGAAGATGGGACAGAACTGGAGCACAACACCCCGGGATGATCGGTCCAGAAAAGGGCCATCTTCAGGTGGTAAATTAATCAGGTTTTAATCCTCCCAGGTGCTTCCTCTCCTTCTTCTAATCCGCTTCTCCCGCTCGACCGATCTGCTATGCGTCCCCGGAGAGGCGGCACGACGCCCCGCGAGCACCGTCGCAGCTGTGGATTTCCATGCCACCGCCTTGACTTTTCACACGAACTGCGGCTGCGTGTACCACAAGTCGTCCATGCTCCACATGCTGTCCACGTCCAAGCCCAAGCTGCCGATCTCGAAGTCCGCCACGCCCAGCTCCGGGAACTCGAGGCTCGGCAGCGGCTCCGACGTCCACGCTTCCGCGAGCTGGGACGGTGCCTGCTGCTGCTGGATCAGCAGCTGGTCGGTGTGGCACATGGTGGCGGCGGCGCTTGAGGCGTCGCAGGTGGTGGTGAACCACTCGGCACCGTCAACCGCTGCCGGCCAGCTGGGCTGAGCGCCGGCGCCAGAGTCCGTGGTGGACGGCGAGGAGGAGCCGGCAGTGGTAGTGCTCGACAGCTCCGGGATTGATGAGGTGTTGGGCAGCTGTCCGCCGGCCACGCCGGCGTACTCCGCTGGCCAGCACGCGTCGATAGGGAGCTCCGGTGACTCGTAGATAGCGTCGTCGGCGCTGTGCTGCCACGACAAGGGAGTGTCAGCGGCTGTCTGCTGCACCGCGTCGGCCGTGGCGGCGGCCTGGATGCGCTCGACGAGGCGGGGCATCCAGAGGTAGCGCATGACGTCCTTGAACTGCTGGCTGTTGACGTCGCACTTGAGCTGCTTGGCGTGCTTCTGCACGCGCGTGCGCCAGTAGTTCTTGATCTCGTTGTCGGTGCGCCCCGGGAGGTGCTGCGCGATCTTGGACCAGCGGTTGCCCCACCGCGAGTGCAGCTCCAGGATGAGCAGCTGCTCCTGCGGCGTGATGCTGCCCCGCCGGAGGTCCGGACGGAGGTAGTTCAGCCACCTGAGCCGGCAGCTCTTGCCGGTGCGCTTAAGACCTGCAACCAGGACAAACCAAGCAAGATTAATCACATGGAACTTTGGATGGAATGGAACATCACATCAGTGCAAAACTAATAAATTCACCAACTTGCTGTGTGATTGCTTATGCGGATGCGATGCGATGCGAGCATGTATGTGACGAGACGGATGATGTAATGGAGGAGAGATTATTATTGTATAAACATAGTTATATCCCTATGGCTGGGAATAATGCTAACCACTTAAAATTCTTCCCCTCCTCTCGTTCTCATTCACTATAGCTAGCTTCCGGCTCTAGCTAGCTAGCTGGGTGTGGGTGGCTGCTAAGACAAATCAGGCAGTACGTTCGCAGCAATCTGTTTCCATATTTTAGCACGTTGATGCAAAAGCGACAGCTTTGTTGCCTCTCCTTGAGATAATAATATCTAAAGCCTCCTCGCTCGCCTAGCGGAAACTAAATGATGCAAGCAACCAATCTGCTTCAAAGATGAGCAAGCAGATGATGATGCGCTCGAGTGTCGAGTCCACCATGCATGCGTGGATTGTGCACTGATCTGCGATGCAAGCAACCAAACTATTCTAGTTAAGGAGAAGATACACTGATCATCAATCCTACCTGCTGATCGGGCGAGCGAGTTCCAGCGGCCCTCGCCGTGCGCGGCGATGTAGTTGACGAGCAGGATGTCCTCCTCCACCGTCCACGGCCCGCGGCGGAGGTCGCCGGCCATCACCTCCTCCTCGCTGCTGGAGTCCCTCTCGTGCGTCATATCCATGAGTTCAATCAAGAGCTCGTCCGCCTCCCCGCTTCCAAATGATGAGGCGAGCGAGAGAGCAAGCTAGGATTGGCGTCACACTCGCGTAGAAGAGAACTAACTCAGGAGATTTTGGTTTGTTTTCTTGGTGCTGCGGTGAGAGGAGAAGAGAGAAGAGTATGCGGTGCGTGTGTGATGGATTGGGCGGGAGAGGCATGGGCAGGTTTATATAGACGAGCGATGGAATGGAAGCAGGAGGAGGGAGGGAGGTGGGGAGGTGTGGTGGACTTGGGAAGAAGCATGTGGGGGAGCACGCCGCAAAAACGGAGATTAGAATAGGCGTTTCATATTTTATTCTTTCAAAGCCAAAAGTTTAGGGCTTTATTAGGGGATTAGGGTGTGGTGGGATATTTACCGGGCTAGGGCTCTTCCAATGCATTGTTTTTTAACACAATATCATAGAAGCAATAAAAACTTAAGATACAACCTTCACAATGCATTGTTTTTTATAGGTTGTATCTTATTTAATGATTTTACCTACATGCATAAATGTGATTGGTCTAATCATGCTTTTTGCATATGGCCACGTGCAAGTGTTGTATCTTAGTTAAGATACAACCTTCCTCTTTTTTTCATTAAATAGTATGCCACATAAGCAAAACACCTATGATTTCGTGCTAAGATACTAGCATTGGGAGGGGTGTTTAACGAAGAAAGAGAGTGAGGTTGTATCTTAGCTAAGATACAATCCTTGCACGTGGTCATATGCAAAAAACATGATTAGACCAATCACGTCTATGCATGGAGCTAAAATCATTAAATAAGATACAACATCTAAAAAACAAAGCATTGTAGGGGTTGTATCTTAAGTTTTTATTGCTCTTATGATATTGTGCTAAAAAACAATGCATTGGGAGAGCCCTAATTGGCCACGCAGCTAATTTCAATCGCTGGCATCGCGCGTACACGGATTTCAAAGTCCTGCGAACTTTGACTAATTGACTCGCCTACATGGCTAGTTGGCTGGCTACCTCACTCGCACTCGCACCTCAGAGTTCCTCGCCACGATGGCCACGCGCTCGCGCTGTGGACCTCTTCTATTTGCTTTTGGCTTTTGGGTGACAGTAGGATGGATGATCTCGTTTTTGCCAGCCACCAGTAGACAGCTCTGCTTCCTGTGTAGCAAATACTCCCTCTGTGTAAGATGTTTTAGATAACTAAATTAGTGATTTAAAATATTTTATATTAGTTTACGAAGGAAGTACATACAAATGCCTCTTTGATCGCATAAATTTTTTAAGGCTTGATATCCTGATTAATTTGCCTATGTACCAATTATGATTTTGAATGCTCACATAAACTCTGGAATTTTCATATGATATAAAAGCATCTCCAACGTTGATCCTCGAAACGGATGTCGCATCTGTCCACCGGAAGGGGGTACCAATCCATAAACACTCATGCATTCATCCGATTGTAACTGCAATCATCCATCAACAGTTCAATCAAAATACGATAAAATCGCATAAACTAAAAAAATCATTCAAAAGAAAGCTCTGCTTCCAGTGTAGGAAATATTGACGCCTCTTCAAACGTAGAAATTTAGCGGTTTGGCTTTGAAGGCTTGGTCTCCTAATTAAACTGCCCATGTACCAATTCGGGAGGAAAGAAAGAAGCTCACACAAACTACGTGAAATCCCTATAACATAATCTATGAATGAAAACGGAGTGCAAACTTTTCAAAAAAAATCAAAGAAAGTATGAAAGTGGAGAGGAAATATGGTAACGAAAATTTCAAAACGGAAACAAAAGCAGTTTTTCCTACGCTTAATGAAAACAAAAATGTTTTAAAGGCTCATGGTTTTTGCAATGCAATACGTTTTAGCATGAGCTAAAAAAGTCTTGAATTTCTAGTGCATGCATTGTTCATTTTAAAGGCTCATGGTTTTTGTATGTATTTTCTTTCACGGGGTGAAAACAGTTGCACTCCCTCTGTAAACTAATATAAGATGTTTTAGGTAACTAAACTAGTGATCTAAAACATCTTATATTAGTTTACGGAGGGAGTATTACTTAATCACAGCAGGATTACAGTCAGAGATGGCTAGCTCAAGAACAATCGGCGGCCCGACACCAATCTAGGTCATAGTTCTACCTTCTATCCTAGTAAAGCTAGCAAGACTATCACTAATAGCATCTCCAGCCGTTCGGCCCCCCAAGCCGGTTTTTGGTGCTAATTTAGCGCCGCTTGGGGGTCTGCAGACGGAAATATTGGCTTGAGCCGATTTTCTTCTCAGCCGCGGCTCCATGAGCCGGTGAACCAAAACGGCGAAAGTTGAACAAAATTCATGCAAACTGGACGAAATTCATACAAAATGGACGAAATTCGGATAAATTGGGCGAAATATAGGTGGATTGCATAGATAGTTCAGTGTTTTTACATATAATAAAACATTAAAATAAAAATTATAAAGATCTACTGCATTCCAAGAATGCGGTAGATCTCGGCGTTGTAGTCGCCGCCGTAGCCGTTCAACGCGGCGCCGTCACCGGGGAAGCACTCGTCCATGGTTGCGGGGAGAGGTAGGGAGAAGAGATAAGAGGTTTTGCGGCGAGGAAGAGATGAAGTATGCGGCGAAGACGGCGAGAGGCCGCCATTTATAGCCGCGGGTGTGGACGTGCGGCGTGGCGCGGCGAGCTACACGCGGCGCGGCGTGGCGTCCCGATGCCATTACTGCGCTGCCCGTGGTCGATTGGACTGCTCGGTAGGCTGCCTTGATTCCCTGAGAAGGCTGACCGGCGGCGAGAGGGAATTGATTCGGCGCGGGAAGGCCGAGGCGAAGCGATGAGGACGACGGCGGTTTCTGCCACTGACTTTGCGGGCCCGCAAACGTCACGCCGCGCCGGGATTTCGCGCGCTTTCCTTTCGCGTGCTTTCCTTTCATCCGACGTCCCCAGGAGACCCCCAGCGCGCTGGGTCGGCTTGGGATCGCCGGACCCAATTTCGGTTCAATCCGGCGAAATTTGGGCCCTTGGGGACGTGGCTGGGCAAAAAAAATCATCCGGCGCAAGATAGCGCCGCCCTGGGGCCTGCTTGGGGCACGGCTGGAGATGCTCTAACCCTATTGTTGAGTACTATTGATACGAGCACAAGACTTTACAAACATGCAGTACACATATATTAATTACTAAAAAATATTTAGAACTTGAAATGTTGATTTTTTATATATTGTTTTTTCAGAATCTTAGGCTCCATACCCTGCAAAAAAATAAACTTAGGCTCCATGGAGCCGAAGAGCCAATAGAAAAAAATCAGCACTCCAAGGAACGTCCATATCAGAACCTATACGAGATTACTTGTGTCAATGGATTTACTGTAGCTATCTGTAGATTGACAAAGATGATAACAAAGGCTGATTTCCCTAAAAAAAATGATACTACCAATGGCTGACTTTAGGCAGAGGTGAGCGAGAGTTCAGGAGCTCGTTGTTGGGATCTTTTGGGTCAATCCTAAGCGAAAACGTTCGGTACATGTTCATGTCAGAATCACCGACTCTACGCCCAGTTCCTGGATCCCAGTACCGAAGTCCTCTATGCGAAATAATCACCCCACAAGATACCAAACTCCCAGTCGATCGCTCTGGAAAGATCCGCACAAGATGCTCAATGAACACATGGATGCATTCTTTCTTGGGACAGCGAGTTGTTAATTCCTGTGCCTACGTGCAGTCCAACACCACGCCCGGCGGCACATAAATCCAACAGCGTTCCGCAGTGTGAATCTACACTTGCAGCTGTTGTACATTTGATGTACACTTGTTTGCGTTGGTGCTGTATTTCAAGCGTGTACAGCATAGTCTACAAACTACAACACGTACGACCACCGCCCAAACCACACGAGCGATCTACGTATCATCGCCCGGCGGGAACGAGCGAAAAATTGACCTTTTTCATCCTCGGATTTGAGCTCTCCGACAGATGATGAGCGCGGCACCGCATAGTTGACGGGGTGCAACCACCGGTTTTGTCAAGACGTGAAAACGTTACGTGATTTTCAAACGAAGGCAAAGCCAGCCAAAAATGGTCCGACTGTGCCGTGCCAGTAGTGTTATTAATTGGGCGGGGTCACCCGGAAAATTATTCGATTTGCAAGTCAACTGCACGGCATCAGCTCGCTCGCTGCGAGTCATCTGATGTGCTGTGTGAAATGATTTAAAACCCCAACTTGGCGGTTTTGTATAAGTTTCAGGGGCAAGGGGGCGGATGCATGTGTGGTCACATTCCACACCCCGGTGTTGAAAACTTTGGCAACTCCCCTTGTATGTATCCTTATGTGCGAGTATTGTTTTATTTTTCAACACATGGAGGTGCTGTGGTTTTTCATTTTTATATACGGGGATATATATCATGTCTGATATGGCCATTGCCTACTGGTCAGACTGGCATCGGTATTCTACTAGGGACTCCGGTTATTTGATTTGGCTCAACTGACAGGCTGCTGCAGTCTGCAGAGCTAGAGATGAGTATCCTATTGTTGGTCTGGATTTTCGTCCGTGACATCCGATTGGATTTATGCGAAATCTGACCCAATCAGATGCCGCCCATGTATAGGGTTAGGATTCGTGGCCAGCTCGGCGGGGTTTTGTCTACTGAAAGGCTGTGCTTGTTAGCCACTTCAGTATTGGACTATTGGTAGCTCGCTAACAAAGGTCAAACTGTTTGATGAGTTGGGCCAGCGTGCTCGTTAACCCCAAACTGCAGCTAATGCCGCCATTTGTATTTTTTTTTGACGAAACCGCAGGAGAGCTGCACTTGCCTTTATAGAAGAAGATGGCACGAGGGCCCGAACTGCTCGGTTTATTGAAGGAAAACCGGGCGAAAACCCGAACAACGGCAAGCCACACCTATCGTTCTAGGGCTAAAGCATCACGATACATACAGGACGCCAGAAGACAACCCATCCATGGATTGCCACACACATATCTACCGACATCGCCAACAAAGAAGAGGAACGATACGCCGAAGGGAGCAAGCATATGCCACTCCGCTGCTACGAGGTTGATAGACATAGAATGCCCGCCGCTCCTCGCATGTGAAGGATGCTCCTCGCCGCCGACGATAAGAGCATCGTTGGCAACCGGAACGACAAACGACGAACCGTCTCGATCTCCACGATCCACGGGTCCCTCTGACTGGATCTATCCCCGAGACGATGCCCTCAAGAGGGAATGCAGCGCCGAGCAAAGCTAGAGCGTTGCCATCATCCGATCCGGTAAACCGAATCTAGGGTTTCCCCCGGAACACATCGGATGGGAGACAAGGACTGCTGCATCGACGCCTTCCATAAGGAAAACGACGCCTGAAGGCGCCGCCGTCGACGACTCCGGCCATCGCCGGAGTACGGCTTTCACCGGCAGCCTCAACTCCCATCGCCAAGACCTAGCCAGCCCCCAAGCATACACCTCCATGACGGTTTCCCAAGAGCCCCACCTCGGATCTGACCCCAGGACGCCGGCAGATCCAGCCCGCGACGGGGCGGCGGACGAGCCCGGCCAGTCGACGGATGGCCGCGACTGGGCGGCGGGGAGCGCGGCCAGGCGGTGAGAGAGCGCGGCCTGGCGACGGGTGAGCGCGGCCTGGCGACGAGCGAGCGCGGCCTGGCGGCAGGTGAGCCCGGCCGATGCGGAACAGGCCCAGGCCGCCGGCAGGGACAGATCCGCGACCAGACGGCGGGGCTACCGCGACCGGGCGGCAAAGGGTCACGGCCGGGCGTGCGGACGGCCAGCCCCGTGCGGGCGCGCAAGTCCGGGCGCGTGCGGGAGCACAACCCAGGCGTGCGCGAGCACAGAGCGGCCAGGAGAGGCGCGGCGGACGCCGGCCGCACCCGAGCAAGGCGGCGGGAGTCCACGGCCGGGCGGCCGCGGGAGGCTGCGACCGGGCGGCGGGAGCCCGCGGCCGAGCGAAGGGAGGCCCCGACCAAGCCACGTGCAGGCGAGCGCGTCGGGCGCGTACGGGGGCACGACCAGGCGAGCGCGACAAGCACGGACCGACATGGCGCGGCGGCCGCAGGCCCGGCGACGAGCGAGCGCGACCCGGGGGCACGCATCCCAGATCTGGCGTCTCTGCCGTCCTGAAGATGCAGCAACAGACGAGGCTAGAGCCCCGCCGCCGCCTTCCTCGGGGCCAGCTCGGGCTTCGCCGCCGGCGCCCTCTGGCGGCGACGAGGCGGGAAGGAGGAGTGGGGAGGCTACGGCGGCGCTAGGGTTTCTCCCCTCGAGTCGCCAGAGCAAGGCGACGCGGGGGTGGGTCTTAGGGGAAGCTAGACCTCAGAGGGCCGCCATTTGTATTTTTGTTCTTCATATTTTCTGCTATATATGGATCGATGTCCATCCTTGCTGTCTTCATGTGACCCCAAGTGCATATGCATCCAACAACTTGTGACCACTCATCGTTACACCACATTATTCGTTTGGTTCCTTATTCTTCTAGGATACCAGTTTATGCATAGAGATTTCTCTTACAGAGTGAAAACATACGTGGAATATGTTTTATTTATTTTTTAAACCAAATGTTGTAGTAAAGGACACCATCATCATTTTTCTATCATTTCTTTCAAAGGGAAAGCTATAACCCTGACCTCAACTTCGATTGATGCACTAACTTGACAATGCTATGGCCAAGGGGTACCTCACATTGTCGATAGTCAATCCAAGTAGGCTAGTCTGATGATCCCTAGATCGGTTTTCACCCTGGGCCATAATGCCAACTAAGCCTGGCCATGGGCAGCCCGGCCCGGCCGACCCGATGCAGCCCGGCCCGAAAATCCCGGGCCAGGCTTGGGCCTGAATTTCGGGCCAAACACACTAGTCGGGCCGGGCTCGGGCCTACAAAAAACACAAAATAACGAAGGATCGGGCCGGGCTTTGTCAGGCCCGTCCCGGGCCCGGCCCGGCCCGAGCAATGGCCAGGTTGAATGCCAACACATGGACTGTACGGAAGGACGTCTCTGGAAGCCTCGTCGTACAAGACAAAACAAATGTATTCGTGGATGACTCCCCTCCACCGATGTAGCAAACTAGGATATTGTAACCCTAGAGTCCCCGATATAATATACTCCCTCCGTTCCTTTATATAATGTGTATTTGTTTTTTCAAAAATCAAACGAGTGCATGTTTGACCAAGTTTTTAGAAAAATATATCAGTATCCATAATATCAAATTTATATCATTTAATTCATCATGAAAAATAAATTCATATTTTATCTACTATGTATTGTAGATGTTGATATTTTATTCTATAATTTTGGTCAAACATTCAGACTGTTGACTTGCACGGAAAACAATACACCTTATATTCTGGAACGGAGGGAGTATAAGTCAGGGCCTGAGTAGCCGCTAGACAACAAAAAACTCATAAAGACCAATCCCTCAATTGTACCTTGCACTCGATACACCCCCATCATCATAAGAAAACACAAGCAGGAGTATGATTTTACTTTGATGCCATGGGTCTGAACCTGGGTAAACATGTCCCATATTTCTCATATGATCTACTCACCTAGCCGGGATACCCTATCAAGGGATCTGCGATAATCGGCTTCGATACTGGTAGCCCATGCATGTCCTTCTTGCTGAAATCAGAGATCATATGTGATCAGCAGTTGACGCCAAAGTAATCTACACTCCGGTTCATACCTTTGTATCGGGCGCCATGTGCTATGTTGCTGACTCGACCGACCACTTTAGACAACTTGAAACCCTAGCCCCAAGCCAAATCTTCCACTTATGTATTGGACTATTGGTAGCTCGTTAACAAAGGTCAAAGTGTTTGATGAGCGTTGGAGCAGACTGCTTGTATTTTTTTTCATATTTTCTACTAGATACTGATGTATTTTTGATGTCTTTCCTCGATGTCTTCATGTGACCCCAAGTGCATATGCATCCAACATCTTGTGACCATTCATATTCGTTTGGCTCCTTATTCTTCTAGGATGCCAATTTATGCATAAGGATTTCTCTTACAAAGTGAAAACATACATGGAATATGTTTTTATTTTGAAAAAACAAGTTTGTAGTAAAAGGCACGATCACCATTTTTATTTTCTTTTCAAAGAGAGAGGTATAACCCCAACTTCATCATCAAATGATGCACATAACCTCACAGTGCTACAACCCAGGGGTACCTCACATTGCTTATAGTCGATTTTCACCCTGGGACATAATGCCAGCCCATGCAACGTACAAAAGGAAGACTCCGAAAACCCTGCCGTACAACACAAAAAAATGTATTCGTAGATGACTCCCCTCCACTAACCTAGCCAACTAGGATCTTGTAACCCTAGAGGCCCCAATAGCATATACTCCATCCGTCCGAAAATACTTCTCGGAAAAATGGATAAAACTGAATGTATCTAGAATTTTTTTCAACAAGCATTTTCGAACGGAGGGAGTATAAGTCAGAGTCGGGCTAGTTGCTAGACAACAAAACACTCATAGAGACCAATCTCTCGATTGTACCTTGTACTCGATACACCCCCTTCATAATAAGAAAACACAACCAGGAGTACACTTTTACCTCGATACCAAGGGTTTGAACCTGTGTAAACATGTCCATATTTCTCATATGATCTACTTGCTTAACCGCGATACCCTACCAAGGATCTATCGGAATCAGCTTCGATAGTGGTGGCATATGCATGTCCTGCTTGGTGAACTCAGAGATCATATGTGATCTCTAGTTGACGTATGAGTAACTACACGCTGGGTCAAATCTTTGTTTCGAGCACCATGTGCTATGTCGCTGATGGCTTCTCGCCCCTCGTTGGTTACCCCAAGTGGAAGGTTTGAAATGTAGCGCAGCAGCAAGTTTCCCTCAGTGAAGATACCAAGGTTTGTCTCCCGTAGGACTCCGGATATGATAAGTAGGTGTCAGCGGCGCAACTGACGTGGACCTGCACACAGACACAGATATTCATTCCCAACGAAGTTCAGAGAGGTTGTCAAGCTCTCCGGTCTTGTTGTTCACAAAGGGTAAAACACAAGGGATAATGATAGCAATTGAAAGTAAAAGCAGAAAAGTAAAGATAGCGTGGAAATAGTAATAAGGATATGGACCGGGATACGTGATGTTCACTAGTGATGTCTCTCTCCCCAAAGACGATAAAACTGCTATGCGAGGTAAAAAAATTACAGAAGGGAAATTGGCAGGATTATGAACGCACCGCAATGCTAACTATGCTACAAAAGAAAGGAAGAGGCTCAAAAGCACGGGCAGTACGCCAAAATAAGTAGACCGAAATCCAACTGCATCTACTACTAATCATCCACCTTGAGATATCTATCCAGAACATCTCGCTGGTATTAAGTTGCGAGCCCCACCCAAAGTGTAAACCCAAAGCAACAGGCAACTGCATTAAAAAGCACTTTGCGTAAAGTAAACAATCCTTGCAACCGCGGTTACAAGCACCGTTGTTTTCCCCCTTGTGGCAACAGCACATCCCCTAGACTCATGTTTCTGTCACTCAAGCGTGTCATCGGGGGGCATGAACCCACAATCGAGCATAACGTTCCCTCTTGGAGTCACTACCTACTACTTGGCCAAAGCAATAAACAGCAACGGAGAACATGCAAGAATTACTTAGGAACAAAAATATAAGAGATAAAAACCAAATATATTACTCTATCACAATCTGAACATAATCTCATAATCCATCAGATCCCACCAAACTCAGCATAGCAATAGCAGAAAGATTACAAAAGTGCCTCGATCATGTAGGGCAGCTCACGAGGTCTAAACCATGAAGAACAAAGAGGGGAGGAGAACATCACATAGCTACTGATCACGGACCCATTATCCAAGGAAAACTACTCACGAGACATCCGGGGAGCATCCATGGTGGAGAGGAGACTCCCGGAGGTCGGCCCTCCCTCCGGCAGGGTGCCGGGAAGAGGTCTTCTGGTGCTCCCAATCTCGGAAGCGCGGCGGCGGCGGAACAGAGGAGAGATCGCGAAAAAGGGTTCTGTCCTCGGAGTTTCCCCGTGACGGAGAATAAATAGGTGAAGGGGGGCAGCCAGAGGTGGAACAGGGGCCCCAGGCGCCCCCCTGGCGCGGCCAGGGGTGGGGCCGCGCCGGGTGGCCGCCTGGGCCCCCCTGGTTCCCCTCTGGCCCCACTCGAGCTCTTCGCGAAGCTTCCTGTACGCTGATTTTTCCTGTATTTTTCCCGGAATTTTTCTGGCACTTTTTATATGGGGGAAAAAACTGAAATAGAAAAACAGCAGAAAACAGGAACTGGCACTGGGGTGCACTGAGTTAATAGGTTAGTCCAAATATGATCAAAAGTGTATGAAAGTGTATCTAGATCATAGCAATATCACACAAAACGTGCATGGAGCAAGCAGAATTTATAGATACGTTTTGGACGTATCAACATCCCCAAGCTTAATTCCTGCTCGTCCTCGAGTAGGTAAATGATAACAGCATAATTTCTGTGGTGACATGCTAGCAACCATAAAAGAACTTTGAAAAGTAAAGCAATAAAGTTAAAGATTCAATTCAAGTCATAATATGCAAGAGTCTATATTAGCATTGAAACAAGTAACAAAAGAACATTAGGTGCAAGAGCTCTCGCTGTCCGTGACTCGAATGTATCCAAATGGTGTTTGCGTGCAAGAAGGGGGATAGGGAATACGAGAAAAAGTATTTTTGTGTTGAGAACTCAATCTACTAAAGTTTCACACTTGGTCCTCTTTGGAATCTTATCTTGACTCATCCCCAGACCACTAGCCAGGTACAAGTCAATTTGATCCACTCCTTTTCGATATTTTGAGCACTCATGCAATGGATGAGCGTAAGCACGAGAGTTGACACTTAGGATGGCAAAGAGAGAAGTACGGAGGAGGAAAACAAAAAGGATGAGAAAGGCTCACATCAATGAGGACAATCATAGGCAAGAGATGCCAAATGATAGATATGATGTGAGGAGTAGGGATTGCCATGAAACGGATGCACATACGAGCTAAGAAGCTCTCCAAAGGAACTAGTGGGGGTGCATCTAACTTGCTCGCTCATGAAGACCTAGAGCTCATTTGAGGAGGCTCATCCTTGGAATATGCAAGCCAAGTTCTATAGCGTGAAGGTCCCCACATAGCTATATGCATAATGATCATCTCTATGGAGTACAAGGATATAAAGGGAGTACTAGTGCGGATCTCTCAAAAGGATAGTAGTGTTGCCCCTTTCTCTCTTTTTATTTCTTTTTCTCTTTTTTCTATTTTTTTGTATTTTTTTGTGGCCTCAATGGCTCTTTCTATTTAACTCTCATTTGTCCTCTTCGGGATCTTTTATTGTTTCCACTTTGGGATCTTTTCCTCACTTAAGGGCAACACTCTATTTTACAAGAAGGTAAAGGAAATCTTTCACACTTTACAAGGTACTCAAAATCATAAAGAAGATGTAACTAACATGATGTATGCAATGTATGTCGCTGCCAGTGTAGCAGGAACATGTATGACATGAAGATCAAGTCATGAAGAGGTGGATGTTGCATGGCAATATATCTCGGAAAGGCTATGGAAATGCCTTGATAGGTAGGTATGGTGGCTGTTTTGAGGAAAGATATAAGGATGCTTATGATGACAGAGCGTATCGTGCCAAGGGTTTGGATGTACCGGTGAAGGTGGACACCAACTCTCGGAATGAGAAGAGGGCAATGCACGGCACGGGAGAGGCTAGCAAAATATGGGAAGGTGGAAGTGTCAACTTTCAATACTTACATTAGTCCGAAGAACTCATGCACTTATTATCGGTAACTCTCAATCTAATAAGGAGGTTCACAAAGAGACAAGTACCCCGAGAAGGAGTGTATGGGGGTTTGGTTATCCTTGCGCATCCTCGACTCATGGTACGTGAGTGTTCTCTAATATTCGATCCCTCCAAAGATTAGTGATCCATCTAGTAGCTAGAGTTCTCAACTAGTTTTGTAGGTTTTGAAAATACACACGGATTGCCCAAAATACAACACCTATCACTAATAGGCTAGAGCTATTGACACCAAAATTTCAAAGATTACTCACATCAATACCTCAAAACTATTGCAAGTTACTACTTGAATTAAATAGCAACCTCAATTACCTACTCTCAAAACAAGACACAACTCAGTGAAACAACCAACTCTCTTTAACAAGATAAACATGAAAACTAAAAAGAGTTCCGGCAACAAACTAAACAAAATCCAAGGCTCTTGCTAAAGACAAACTAAGACTAAGACTAAACATGGCAGTAGCTATGAAAAGGTAAAGAACACACAACAACAAAAAGATAAACAGGAAAATCCTATGATGTGTTCTAAATTTTGAAAGTGGAGCGCGTTTCTCTCCCAAACAAAGTAAGAAGGGATCTAACTTGTTATGAAAAGCAAGAAAAGCTAAAGAAAACTAAAAATAAAACCTAAGAGCGAGACGCTCCAAGCATAGCACATAACGCATGAAGTGATAAAAATATAGTGAGACGAAGGACGAACTGATGATTGTTGATGGAGAAGGGGATGCACGGGGGCATACCCAAGCTTAGACGCTTGAGTCTCCTTGAGTATTTGTTGGGGATGCATGGGGGAATCCCCAAGCTTGAGTGCTTGACACTCCTGGATCTTCTTTCATCATCTTCCATCGCACACTTGAAAACTCCATTCATACATAACTCATCATAAGCTGATTAGAGAGGTTAGTACCCTTAATAAAATAAATTTACCCCACTGGATATAAAGATATTCTTGAAGAGCTACTGTTTCTCAAGAGTGCCAAAAAGTTTTTGCAAAGAAAAAGCAAGCTTAAGGTTTGCAAAAGTTAGGAGAGACAAAACATGGCGGAATCTGTGAAAAACAGAACAACAGTTAGTAAAGAATTTTTTAGGGGCACTTCTGCAAATCAAATCAAAAACTCAGAACATACGGAAGTTTTGTAATTGTATAGAGCATGCTTTGTAAAAAATTCAGCTCAAAAAGATGAACTGGGATTTTTCTGGAATCTTTCTGGTCACGAGGACAGAATCTGTTTTCTGGACAGCATGTCACAACTTTTACTTCCCTTGCCGTAAGAGGCTATAACTTGGCAGAAAGCTGAAAAATAAAGATACAATGATGTTGCTACAGTAGTAACAATCATCAAGACACAATAAAAGCAAAAATAAAAACCTAAATTCGATGCGGGCTGCCTCCCGAAAGCGCTTTATTTTATGCCTTTAAGCTAGGCATGATACAAAAGATCAAGTTGTAGCAATCGAATCATTATCAAGATCATCAAAAAGCTCTTCAATTGTACAACTAGTCTTAAGAGGTCTTTCAAATAAAGGCCTAATGAAGATACTTCTAGGGAGAAAACCAAAAGGCGGAAAATCAATGGAAGATTCATTTATAAAATTATCAAAGAGAGGTATTTCTTCCAAAGTTTTCACGGTTTCAACTTCTTTAGCAATGGGTGGTTTATTGTTAGGTCGGGGAACCCTAGGGACATAATTGAACTTAGGTTCCCTTCTTGCTGAAGTCTCTACCTTTTTTGGTTTGATTGAGGAAAAAGTAGTTCCTAGAGTATTAATGATTTCCTCAATCTTATCAATCCTAGAAAGATCCGTATCACGGGATTTGGTGAACTCCAAAGTTTTAATAATTTTAAGCATGGATCTATCAAGCCTATTCAAATTCCCTTGAATCTTTCGATCCAACTCATTTATCCTAGTTATACTTGGTATTTGTAACTCTATCTTTTCAAGTTTCTTCATAATGTGAGCTAGAGTTATATCTTCTTGTATGCTAGCAATAGGGAGATTTCCAACAAGATTTTCAATAACATTAAGAGACTCCCAAGTCGGGGCTTCTAGAAAATTCCCATTGATAGCAGTATCTAATATGAACCTATTCCAAGGAGTAATCCCGACATAAAAATTTCTAAGCAGGATAGTAGTGGATTGCTTCTTGGTGGCTCTTTTTTGAGAATCATTAATTCTATACCAAGCATATTTTAAACTTTCTCCACCTTTTTGTTTAAAGGTGAGAACCTCTGTCTCAACAAAGGCAAAAGGGCCAGACATAATGACAACTAGCAAGATAAATATTTTTTTTGTAAATTTTGATAAAAGACACAAAGATAAAAACTGAAAGGTAAACTAACAAGACTAAAAAAACAAAGGTAAAGGGTAGTGTGCAACTCCCCTATCTTAGCACTCGGAGTCCCCAGCAACGGCGCCAGAAATTCGCTTGATGGCTTCTCGCCCCTCGTTGGTTACCCCAAGTGGAAGGTTTGAGATGTAGCGCAGCAGCAAGTTTCCCTTGGTGAAGATACCAAGGTTTGTCTCCCGTAGGACTCCGGATATGATAAGTAGGTGTCAGCGGCGCAACTGACGTGGACCTGCACACAGACACAAATAACTTTGTTCCCAACGAAGTTCAGAGAGGTTGTCAAGCTCTCCGGTCTTGTTGTTCACAAAGGGTAAACCACAAGGGATAATGATAGCAATTGAAACTAAAAGCAGAAAAGTAAAGATAGCGTGGAAACAGTAATAAGGATATGAACCGGGATATGTGATGTTCGCTAGTGATGTCTCTCTCCCAAAATACGATAAAACTGCTATGCGAGGTAAACAAATTACAAAAGGGCAATTGACAGGATTATGAACGCACCGCAATGCTAACTATGCTACAAAAGAAAGGAAGAGGCTCAAAAGCACGGGCAGTACGCCAAAATAAGTAGACCGAAATCCAACTTCATCTACTACTAATCATCCACCTTGAGATATCTATCCAGAACATCTCGCTGGTATTAAGTTGCGAGCCCCACCCAAAGTGTAAACCCAAAGCAACAGACAACTGCATTAAAAATCACTTTGCGTAAAGTAAACAATCCTTGCAACCGCGGTTACAAGCACCGTTGTTTTCCCCCTTGTGGCAACATCACATCCCCTAGACTCATGTTTCTGTCACTCAAGCGTGTCATCGGGGGGCATGAACCCACAATCGAGCATAACGTTCCCTCTTGGAGTCACTACCTACTACTTGTCCAAAGCAATAAACAGCAACGGAGAACATGCAAGAATTACTTAGGAACAAAAATATAAGAGATAAAAACCAAATATATTAATCTATCACAATCTGAACATAATCTCATAATCCATCAGATCCCATCAAACTCAGCATAGCAATAGCAGAAAGATTACAAAAGTGCCTCGATCATGTAGGGCAGCTCACGAGGTCTAAACCATGAAGAACAAAGAGGGGAGGAGAACATCACATAGCTACTGATCACGGACCCATGGAGGAAAACTACTCACGAGACATCCGGGGAGCATCCATGGTGGAGAGGAGACTCCCGGAGGTCGGCCCTCCCTCCGGCAGGGTGCCGGGAAGAGGTCTTCTGGTGCTCCCGATCTCGGAAGCGCGGCGGCGGCGGAACAGAGGAGAGATCGCGAAAAAGGGTTCTGTCCTTGGAGTTTCCCCGTGACGGAGAATAAATAGGCGAAGGGGGGCAGCCAGAGGTGGACCAGGGGCCCCAGGCGCCCCCCTGGCGCGGCCAGGGGTGGGGCCGCGCCGGGTGGCCGCCTGGGCCCCCCTGGCTCCCCTCTGGCCCCACTCGGGCTCTTCGCGAAGCTTCCTGTACGCTGATTTTTCCTGTATTTTTCCCGGAATTTTTCTTGCACTTTTTATATGGGGGAAAACTGAAATAGAAAAACAGCAGAAAACAGGAACTGGCACTGGGGTGCACTGAGTTAATAGGTTAGTCCAAATATGATCAAAAGTGTATGAAAGTGTATCTAGATCATAGAAATATCACAAAAAACATGCATGGATCAAGCAGAAATTATAGATACGTTTTGGAAGTATCAGTTGCTGACTCGACCGACCACTTTAGATAACTTGAAACCCTAGACCTAGGCCAAATCGTTCACTTCGGCAACAAGGAGTACCTCCAGAATACGCACGACGAGCTTGTCCTCCAAGGCATGGTGTCATGCAGGGCCAAGAGCGATATGACAAATATTTTTACCCAGCACCGCCCACTTTATCACTAACGTCGAAGACTGTAACAGCCTGGATTTCAGAAAAATTAAAAATTTTGTTTTCGGTGTGAATTGTTTGATTGTCTGATTTGTTTGCGGTGTTTGCATCCCCGATTTATCGATCGGCGATTATTTGCCCCCCTCTTATCTCGTACCGGACGGAGACCGACCCTTGCCACCCTGACACTCGACCTTTGCGACACCGGGTTTCACCCGATCACCGTCGCGAAAACCGCACGAGACCAGCCGCCACCAACGGAACGAAAAACACCGTTTAATAATTAAACGGGATATTTTTATAGCGCACCGGAAAGTGTTCTCGGAACGGTTCCAGCGCTAGGTGAATGCCGCCAGCTCGACGCGCTGATCGCGCAGTTCGAAGTTTTACCCGAATCGGAGGTCCTGCGGACCCCCGGCGGTCAGAAACGTAAACACCGCGCGCGAGAGAGAAAAACCGGGGATGTTTTTGCAAACTGCCAGCCACCTGGGCTATATAAAGACCACCACACTCCCACCTCTTTCTAGGGTTTCCCTAGTCCAAAATTGTAGCCACCCCCTGTTTTCCCCCAAATCTGCCCAATAGACCCCAATTTTCGCAACCCTAGCCATCCTCAGATCTGTACCGTCCGATCCGGAGATCCGACGGCCCAGATCTCTCCCAGCTCTCCACCTACCTCCAGCCTTCTCCCTCCTCTCTCCTCACGCGCGTGCAGCCCGTGGAGTAGCAGCCTCCGCCCGATTTCGGCCGGCGAGCCGCCGACAGCTGCGCGCCACGGTGAGCCTGCGCCCCTCCTCCTCCCTCTCATCCCCTCTGTCTCCCCTCCGCAGGTCGCGCCACCGCGCTGTTAGGGACGCCGCCGAGCCGCCGAGCTCCGTGGCCGGCGAGCTGCAGCTCACCGCGCCCCGCATCACCGCCGCCCTCCTTCCACGCCTCGGCCAGCTGCCGGATCCGGCCACCGCGGCCCGGATCTCCCTTCCTGAGCCGCCTCGCCTGCGCCTCTCGCCGGAGGTAGCCGGCGCCGCTCGCAGCCGCCAGCCGGCCACGGGAACGGCCCCGAGCCAGCGCCCCCGTCCCCAACCGCCGTGACCGCTGTGGGCCGGCGCAGCCCACTAGCCGCCCGCGGCCTGCCAGGCCAGGCCCAGCCGCCAGCCCCTCTCTAGCCAGTGGGCCGAGGCCCACTTGGTGAGCGCCCCACCCTTTTTTTATTTTATTTTCTTTTCTTTTTCTGTCGGGCCCAGTAGATTTCGGCCCGTTTAGTTTTTTTCTGCTAGGTTTTTTTATTAATTTTGGCAGATTGTATTGTTCTTATTGCGGTGCCGGTAACTTTTTAACCGTAGCTCCGATCGCGACGCATAAAACATGAAACTTGCTTAGTTTTCTGTGTAGATTAATATATTGTTGTTGTTTGTCATGTTTGACTTTGTTTACATGTTTTTTACCTGCTAATTACACTGCCTTGCCACTGTAAACTGTAATTGCAATAACTTTTTATCTGTTGCTCCGATTAAAATGTTCTTTATATGTAACTTGACTAGAATTGCATGTAGATTGTGTTTATGCTGCTCTTGCTTGCTAATAAAATAATAAAATATTGTTTAGGGCAAAAACAGTACCAAATTCCAGTTTTATCGTGGGGTCCGCAATAGTTTGCCATGTATAGGTTTTACCCCCCACTTAAAGTGACTAGATTAGATAGTTTATTTATGCTTCACCTCTTGTAATGTTTGTGTGCTATGCCATGCCTCTGTGCTTTGCCATGTTAACAACTTTGTTGCTCACGTGTAGCTAAACAACTTGAACCATCGTAAATGTGCGGTATCGTCGTGTGTGACGAGTACTCCACTTAACCTGTTAGTAACCTCTCTCGACGGTAGGTGCGATGTCTCGTGTTGCCTTCTTGTTGATGCTTGCTCGTGTTTGCTTCGTAGTAATAGATGCTTGCTCGTTGATTGCTTTCCAGTGTTTATCGTCTTGTGTGCTTCCGCGGGTACCCTTCGGAGACGATGCGAGTTTGCGATCAACTACACCTTCGGAACCCGACTTATCAACAGGCAAGGACTATACATTACTTATGATCCATTCTATTTCAACCAGCGGTTTGCATGCTAGTCTAGGATAGGTTCGATGTTTGATCCTACCACATGTTTACAGCCTCTTTCAAACCGATACAGCCATGTCCCCTCCCAGCAAACCATGTACTGCTATGTTACTATTGCTCGTTGCTCATCCCCTGCTTAGTATGCATGCTTAGGATGCTACGATGTTACCCTGTTACTCCTTGGTTTGGGATATCACATTATTATATTGTTGTTGATGATATGATTATTATAATGTTGACTATATTCGACGAAGGATGCAAGGTCTAGGCTATCCCGCCCCGACGCTTTGTTCCATTCGAGTCACCTAGGATCCGAGTTCCGGGTATTGGTTTTAAGACTGAGCGTGCCTAACCGCGTGTGGGATTTTATGGGGTCCCCTTTTCTTACCTACCTAGCTTCAAACATTTCCAGTGGTGGCCCAAGCTGATTTACCATTTGAAACCGTGTGGGTGCTGGTCGGCCGCCAGTTGTTTACAAACCAACCTGGACCAGTGAGGACATAGTTCCCTTGCTAGCCCACTTTGTCCGGCTGAGGACCCAGTTTCCCATGTGTGATTAACCGTCTATCCAAACCTGCGACAGACGGTTGAGACCAGATCGAGAGCGCGGCCGGCTCCTGAGATGGATGTCGACTCACCGGGGGCCACCCGGATTTGTTCGTTGTTAGCTAGAGGGACCTGTCGTTTCGGATCTCTTGGAATTAAATCATAAAATGGTTGCCTGTGATGGGTAGCAACTGAGAGAGATGGACGTTCGTGCGGAGCCTTGTAATGGGCAGTTGGTACACCCCTGCAGGGTTAAATCTTTTTGAGAAGCCGTGTCCACGGTTATGGACGACTTGAGACCTACTCCTTGTTCATAGACAACAACAACTGAGATAATCTTAATATAACTTGATCAACGTGTGTGTGCCTTGACTGCTTCTTCTTCGTCGGGATGCGAAGAGGAGGACAAGGATATCATAGGTGTTATGTTTGCGTAAGTAGTTGATAGCAAGACTTGTTGGAGGCGATTCCTCATCGAATGCTTGGTTTCTTACCTTACTCTCTAGATCGTTAGCCACTTCATAAATTCTAGTGCGGCAGCAACCTCACCACTTACCCCATCCTTACCGTAAACTACTAGTTGTCCTAGAATGACGAGTGATGAAGTCCTTGCTGGGTCAGTTTACCACTACAGTTGGATGCTGAGTACCTCTGTACTCATGATACTACCCCCAAACTCTTTTCAGGGTTCTTGATCGACAACATGTATGGTGATTGACGTTTCACGTGGAGACTCGACGATGACTAGTTAGACGGATCCCGGTGGAGGGCCTGGACCCGTGTGGTTATGGGGATCGATGTTTTTCTCTTTGCCAGTAGGCATTTGATTGTAGTCTGTACTCAGACATGTATCTTCCGCTGTTGTATTGTATTTGAGGCAGTTGTATGCCGATTGTATGAGATGTTGTATCCTTGTATCTGTAATGTTGTGATATCATGTTGGAAATTCGAGGCATATGGCTTTTTCATATGTTGCGGTGGGACCGATATGTGCTTCGTCCCCGGATCTGGGTGGATACACCTAGATCTGGAACAGTACCGCATATCGGGCCTTACAAAGACCTCACTACAATCCTCGGAGAGACCGAGGAGATGGAGTACCTCGAGGAGATGGGTGACTTAGTGATAGTCTCCCGCTAGCTGTTGCGCCTTGCCGCTTGTGGCAAGCGATCTCAGTACATGCCTGCTATATGGTAGGCATGCCAAATCTGATCCACGAGTAAGCTAAAGGAGGTTGAGAAATTCAGTGATCGTGAAACCGAAGCTATTGACAATCAAATTATGGACGTCGAGGCGCAAGAGGAAATTCTATTGAAGGATCTGTTAATTATCCCTAGTTTTCCAAAGAAAAGAGATGTTTGGAGAGGAGGGCGGCGAATATGCAGAAGTTTGAGGAGATATTATGATGATGTCGACAAGGTTAAAATACCATGCATGCAAGAGATAAAGCTAACCTGGCTCTCCAAAGCAGAAGGATGACTCAAGCAATGAAGAATTTCGTGCATATAGACCCGGATTCCAACCGCATGTCAGCAGATAATATGCAGGTGACAACAAGTGTCTTCATGAAATTCCCTAGTGACTATCTAGATAAGAAAATGTTCGAGGAAGGAATGGATCACCTAAGGAATGCAATTGTCATGCATGATAATTATGCCTATTCTACAAGCCACATTGGGACGTTCACATGTCTAGCCCGTCCTCTTGACGTAGCCGCACTGCCGCAGGTCGGACAATCTTCACCAAGAGCCCTGCAGACTAGTCTCCTACAATTCAGCTTCCTGCCAATTGTACAAGACACACGACAATGATAGTTAGTATGAAGCACCTCAGGGGACGACTCTGTGGTTGGACAGGCTACACGGACCATTGTAGGTGATGTGTTACAAAAAAAATGTAAGCTACATGATCACATAAAAGATCACTATGAAGGGGCATGTTAGCAATCGTACTACCACCAAAGATTCTTGTGAAGCAGAAGTAGATCAAGAAAAGTTGGTGAAGCAAGTCCGTGTGGTGATGATTCCCGTAGCTAATTTATACCTCCAAGCTGCAAGAATTTCTCTGTAGCGATCGACTATCAAGAGTAGAAGTAGACGCCCCATCCAAGGTATCCACATATTTCAAAGTAGTCCTTGCTTCGATACTCCTTTGAGGCGACATTAATGGATTTTGAAGGGGAAGTAATGTTCTGGTAGCGTCGAGGCGCCCAAAATTTGCTCCTTCGTGGAGATGCTAACAGTGGCTACTTCTGCGCGATTGCTAACAAGCAAGGTGAGAGATGTTCGTTCCCTTTTGTGGGGGGACGTGATCCTGATAGAAGGAGATGACGTGATAGGCGGACATGTCCTCTCCTTTTATTAGGACATGTTTACGATAGATATTAGGCTAGGATCATCCTTGTCTCAGGACTTATGGGCCCCGGAATCTAGAGTTTTGGAGGTGGAGAATGCAGAATTAACCATCCAATTATCTTGGGGAACAATGGCATGATAAGAAGCTGAAGTTGCGGCCAAAACTCCCCATTTCCTATCTGGGAATGTTGTTGTTAGTCTCAATGATTCCTCTAGGAGGTTTTGACCCTTTAATGCAGAGGGTGGCCTCACGAGTTGAGCCTTGGTGCGGTCGGTTCATCTCCAAATGGAGTAAAATTGTACTCACCGATGCATGTCTCTCTAGTCTTCCCATGTATATGATGTGTCTATATTTGCTCCCGAAGGGAGATCATTGTTCTTTTAACAAGGACTTAGCCATTTTTTGGTGGAAAAGGTCTAATGGTCGGCAAAAATACCACATGGTAAAATTGCTTGATATGTTCCTCCCAAAGACATGGGGGGGGGGGGAATTGGGATAATTGCTTCGCGACGAATGAATAGCGCTCTTCTACTGCGATGGACCTACCCGTATCCTTCATGGAAAGGGAGGTTTTTGGATGCAGGTGATCCAGGCCAAATACCTTCGGGGATGTTCCCTCCTTGCGTGTGATCAGAAGGGGGTTCACAATTTTGGCGTGATATCCAGTCTAAATTGGAGATATGGAGGGTTTAAGCATTGCGGTTGAAGATGGGACTCACACGATGTTCTGGCTCGATCTTTGTGTCAGCGGCGAAGCCTTGCTCTCTTTGTTTCCCTCGATGTTTGCTATTTGTTCCAACCCCCTTCTTTTAGTATCCCAGGCAGAAGTTGGAACATCTCGTTATGACAAACATTTGAGGCTGAGGAAGCCATTGCGTGAGATCGCCTTCAGCGGCCTTCCCTGGAACTCTGAAAGACTCACCAAACAGTTTCTTCTGGGTTCTCACCCTTCGCGGGTGTTTTTGATAGGGTCGACTTAGAGCCTTATGTAAGTAACCTCCCCTCTCATGGACACGACCCCTGTGGAATGCACTCCCCCCCCCCCCCCCCTGAAAATAAATATCTTCGTTTGGCAACTTCTCTGAGATCGGCTGTAACGTGGACCCTATGAACGATTAGAAATAAGATCGTAATTGACCAAATCTTCCTTCGCAAGGCTTCTCACTCTATTTTCAAATGTTTGGCCTTCCTGCAACATCAGTTTCCGTTGTCGAGATAACGGGATCGGTATTGCCTTGGGCGCATGGTGGACGCCCTGGCAGTGACGGCGCCGATCAACCTGAGCTCTTAAGTTTCTGCTAGACCCTGTGGGCCCTTTTGTTTTCCTAATTTCTCTTTTTTTTCATTTGAATTTTGTAGTGTTGTTGCCTTATCAGTATGGTTCGAGATTGTGAACCTCTATGACTTTGTATCCGGCAGTTGCTTTATCTATAAAGCGGCATGAAATCCCGTCTCGTAGAAACGGATAAAAATAACATTTTCACACCATTCGTGCTCATTTTTATCTTTTCTTACCGCCCCCTCCACGTGAGCTGTTGCTATTTGATTGGAGTTACTCGTGTGCTTTGCGTCATGAGGCTAACATATGCACTCAAAAGTTCATTCTCGACCACGAGCTATACAACTTGGTAGTACTGCAAGATATACATGGAAACTCTGTACGCGTAAGAAGAAGTCCACGATGGAGCTACTAGACGAGTGGAAAATCTGCATTGGACACATGGACATGGACGCAACGGAGAAGCAGAGTTAGTTATACGGTCATTGTAGTCGCCGACGCCGAAATCGTGTATCCTCCTCATCAACTTCGTTGGCCTTTTCGGCGCTGAGTGCATCTTTTCCGGTACCTGCGATCATTAACGGAGCACTACGTACGTCGGAGGAGCAAGTGGAAATTCAGGCCCGTTGTTTTCCCCTGCTATACATGGAAACGCTGTTTACTTAGAACCGTGTATAGAAATTCCATTATACGGATGAGATTCATAACTCTGAAAGCACATGTACGATTCCGGATAAACCCTCGATGCCGTTGTCACGAGTTTCATGCGCTCTGCTAGCTACTGTACTGGCCAGACTAAAATACGGCCTAGTATATCTAAGAAACCATAAAGGAATGAGAAGATGATCATAGCCACAATGTTGACAACTCCAAGCTAAGCTATATCGAGTAATCTAGTACTACAAACTTCTAGAATTCTAGTCTTAAACCAAGGAATGTCCCGCGTGTGGACTGTCTTTTGCACAACACAGCCACTTCCTGTCTTCCATGGCTAGGCAAGGGCGCACGGCGACAGATCGTGTCTCAAAAGCGCCCTTCAGGGAGGGGCAATGGCCTATAGAATAGGACAGGGACTCCATGGCAAAGTGCTAGCCCTAGAGATACGGTGCTACTACCACAGCTAAACCTAATCAATGTAGGGGTCTGTCTTCTCACGCACATCACTCGTAATGCACGTTTCCGAATCCATGTAGTAATAGATGTAGTGGTAGCTCCAAAAGGCAGAAAACACACTGAAAAACTAATCATGGTGGCCGCGTATTGATCAGACACGATCGCGTCGGCGACGAGTAAAATAAGGATGGTTGCATGGTTTATGATGCCTAGCTTAGCTAGCTTTTCTCATGCTGCTCCTGCAACTCTCTGTTATATATTTATACTAAGGTGCAGTGCATGCTCTGTACTAATGGCTAACGGCTTAGTGGGAGACACGTAAGATTAGCGAGAGTGAGTGGAAAAGCGAAGGTATAAGCGTGTTAATGTTCGATCATGGAAGCATTTGCTGTGTGCGTGTGGGTCAGTATTTGTAGGCTTCAAAGGGCTCAGGTTACAAAAGCCATCAGTATAATAGCATGTTTCAGGTAGTTTTGGCCGAGCACTTTACGTGTTCCAACCCATGAGGCGGCTCCAGCGAAAGTAGTCGTAGTAGTAGTAGTAGAATTGACATGGGACATGATATACTATACAATGCTGACTGTAGTTATGTACCTGTCTTGCTTGCAGGCATGTCTATGATCTATTTTGGTGAAGCAAATACTAGCTATATATATGAGTTTGTGTGCTAATTAATTTGTTTCGTACAAAATCCTAATAAAGAATTGAGATCATGGGCAGGTGGTCCAGAATGTGATAGAATTTGTAGCAGGCCACTACATATATAGCATATAGCTCTCTTAGGTATAGCCCCTGAATAAGATGATTGGAAAAGAAAAAAAAATCTAGATGAAAGGAACATCCTCACGCTCACGAATATGTCCCTTAAAGCAGGCACCACTTGTTTTGATATGCTTAACATCGACTAGAACATTTTTTTGTTTTTCATAAAAGGTCCTACATAAGCATCATATCGGGTAGCTATTCCATTTATTTTCCCTACTGATGTACTTAAACTCCAACAAAGTTGTCCATATTCTTTCCTTTTTGCCTTTTTTTTCTTGTTTGCGAGCTCCTTGATTCCGCCATTTTATATGTTTGCCGTGAAACTACCCGGCCGCGTCCTACACGGCTTGTAGGAAAAATTCTAGAAGTTGCGTTCCAGAGCAAGAGAACATATTCCAAACTTTTGGAGCAATGCTGCTTTGGTGATGTCCAAACTGAACTTCATCTTTGTTTTGGACAGTACTTGAGCATCTAGATACAAGTAGTACTAGTTTTATAGAACTTTTGTTGTGAATGCAGTGTGTCAGAATCATGAGAGCATTCAGCTAAAAGAATTATACTGTATACAAAGTGAAGAATAATAACGTGGTGCAATGACTTTAATTTGTTGTCTACTTAATTGCTCCATCAAGACAACTTTTAGTATCTACCACAGCTAAGGAGACTTGACATTGCATGTATATGTCATTGCTTGTTTGTTCCTCCTTTTCAGCACCAATCTATCACACTGTTGGTTTGGTTCCAATGAGAAAGCAAGCATAGAAACTTATGGCTACCCATGGTGACTAAGCTTTGATAAACTAGTAAAGTTTCACAACATGTGATTCGGTTGGGTACATATAGTAATTGTTGCATGGAGCATCTGATTCGGGCCGGTGACTCTTTGTTGCATCGTTAAACTGGCCAAAGGTAGCACAATGATTGGCGAATCTGGATTAATGTTACATCCCAACATTAACTTAAAAAAAAAGGTATATTGTATGTGTGTAGGTACAAAAGTATTTGCATAGTTTAGGTGGCACTGATGACAACTATTTTCTACCAAAAACTTAATATGAAAAGGTATACTATACTAAACTGCGGCAAACTTGGAAAGTACTGGAGTGTTCTTACGCTGCAAGCATGATTAAAGAAGCCCAATTGGGACATGTTTTCATGGCAAGAGGAGGGTCCATCCTGAAATTCCTAACCGTACATTACAATATTGCATCAACAACGATTGATATGTACGTACGTGAGAATAGATGTGTTGACAACTTTGCACAATAGAACACTTGAATCAGAAGAGTGGCTACTAACATAGTGACAAAAATGATTACAAAGGTCTTTCATGAAATAATCTCTGACGCACAATCTAGTTGATTTAGACTAATGTTTTAACCAATAAAGACATTATCATGTAGAATACATGCGCAATCAAACAAACATGCATATGTATGCATCAGTTATTTCTCGCTGCATATGTATTCTAGGGCAAAAATCTAGCTGTATATAAATGGCATATAGTGAGCTAGTTTTCGCAACAGCAGAAAATCGCAGCTAGTTAGTGAGGGAAATTTGGATGCATGCACCGCGATTTACATCATTACTGCAGGACCAGCCAACAAATGTAAAATCAGTTTCTTATTACTGCTATGCAAGTGTGGGTTTCCCCTAACCTGTTGAGTTAAATTAATTAGAGGTCGATCCATGTAGCCGTGCCATAGGAAAATGATATCACCAACAAACTAATTAAGGTCACTGCTTATCCGCACTTAGTCGTGGTCATTCTGCCTGCATAGCTGACAGTTACAGCCGTTATTTCATGCATGAAAGTAACCAACGATATTTACCCTCATCTTAACTTTCCTCCTCTTAGCCATGATGTACATGAATTTTTTGTGTCAAATATCTGATGATGATGATGCACACGCTGATCTCAAGTAGTAGTAACATTTCTTTTACCAACCTAGTCGATTCCCTATCATGAGCTAGCACCTCATGTAGCTCCTTTTTACATTTATATAGTATAATACTCGTAGATGCTACCTGTGGTAGCTAATGGTTGCCACGCCATATTCAGAAGCACAATGGCAGTAGTTAATCTGCCGCTCAGTACGTTTTTCACCTTTTCTCTCCTTACTTGTAGTTATTAATTAAGCTAGCTGCCGATTATTGGATATCTGGTCCCTCCTCTTGGCTGCTTGATTATGCATCGAGTGATTAAGCATCAACTAATGAAGGTGGCGAGCGACCAAGTCTATGCGTTCTAGAACCGCACTGTTGTCATGGTGCGCGCGCGTGCACCCGACGGACAACGACGATCACGAGCGCCGAGCGCGCTTGGCTCGCCGGAGGAGGAGGCGGCCGGCGGCTATGCGTGTGAACGCCCCTTTGTTGAACACGTCAATTGCCCCTCCGGCGAGCCGCTCTGACAGCTAAAGTATGTAGGAAAGATGACCCACCTGTCAACCTCACAGGGATGATCGATATGTGTTTCGCACATGAAATCAACGTCAGATACGATACCACAAACCTGAACTCTGAACTTCTCTTGTTTTATGTCTGGCCGAGCTCGAACAGCTACGTACGTTAAGTTATGTACGCACAGAGATTAACTCTCTCCTTATCTCGATGAGATGAGAAGCGTCTACGCGCACAGCACGACATTTCTGGTCTAGCTTTGGAGGTGCAAAACTATTGTAAGCGATCGATGCATGGCTGCTCCACTGACTCGAGCTCGGCGTGGTCTGGTCTGCTAATCGCTCACTGATAATTCGGCTCAGCGTCTTTGACTCAAATTACTTTTCACCTCTTTGAAGTGTGCATAGTATATCGACGCTTGGACTGCCTAATAGAGTCATGCACAACTGGCTTAATTAACGGTAGTTTATGATACGTACTACTAAGTAGGAGCACTACTCATTGGTACGTACCGACCTGACGCAGCTTTTGGACTGGATGCGGAACCCAGCAGGCCTTGGACCCGACTGCGGTCGACGGCGTGGCGTCGGAATTTTCTCAACTCCAAGCGGACCTCCGGTCAAAGCCAGCAGGTGCATGCGCCGGCGTCAAAAATTAATCCACGGATAGACTAATGGTTAGGGCTGCATCACTATGTCTGGGACTCATCCATTGAGCATATATATTGGTAGCATTTGGTACTACATGGCCAATGTCTTGACTTGTTGGGTTGGCAGTTAGGTAGGCTCCAAGTTGCATGCGGATGCATGAGGCGTGCTGCTAGAGTGCTAGTACAAATGAAACGACGCTTGAGTTGGCTTTGATCGATCATGATGTGTTTGTTTTGTGAGCCGTTTTTTGTTTTTCAGCAGTATGTTCGTGTCAACCAAAGTGCCTAGAATAATGAGGCACGTTTGGAGCATCAGACATGCATGAGTGGGCTTCTAGAAGACGGTGTTGACTCATGTGATTAACTCTTCATGAATCCGTAACACACAAGAAAGATTGTCGGATCGATCACCCAACTTTAGTTAATTAGAACATGCCACTTATGCCTGAACCTTTCCGGTTAGTACATACTCACATTTGACATGCCTGACTCGAGAACCTTTTCTTTTTATTTCTTCTTTTTTGTTTTGATGATTGGTTGAGTGCATCCGTACTGTCTTTTGGGTAGTGCGTAGTTACAGAGCCCGGATGCAATTAGTATCTTTTTTATATTAATATATTTTCTTTTTAAAAAAAAAAACCCAACCGAACGAACGCCTACATGCAGTGTTGCACACTGATTCCCTGCACACATACAGATAATCCCCCTCCCCCTCCCCTTCCTCATTTATCTAGTTGTAAAATTGTACTACGTGAGAGAAATGGAGCAACCCGGAGAAATTGTCGCAAAAAAGTAAAACATCTGATCATTGATTTCGTAGCCCATTATAGTAAATGGAATGCATCTGTCAGATCTTCCTAATTTTAGATAAACATATCATGATTGTTGGATCGTCGTAATTGAGACTTTTGCCTCAATGCATAATTGTTGAGCATAACCATTCCAATGTTGCTTCGGTGTTTGCTACAAACATGTCAATCAAATCAATCGCCAACATTGCATGGATGGGCGGGAACCCTACGAAAGTGTTTAGTGACGTGTCACCAATAATCACGATAGATGTGCCACATGCTCCAAATGAGCTGGTGCGACACTCTTGCGGTCACGGTGCCCTACTAGAACTCTACTTCCCATGAGTCTAGGACTCCTCAACTTGGAGTTACTTCACTGCATTCACCTTGCTTCCTTGCTCATATGAGAGTTGTTGCAAGGATTGTATCACGCGCTTGATGTCTGGCTACGCAACGATTAACGTCATTGCTTCCAAGTCTTCGCTTGTGGAGAGACCTAATAGCTTGTGCCATCGCCAAGATGGTAGAGAATAAGATCCATTATTTTTGAAGCCCACGCTCCATTTTCCACACCTCCAACAAGACCGGGTCTATGATGTCGGGGCCTCACAACCACTAGGAAGCAACAAGTGCTTGCTACATATCTCCAATAGGTCTGTGGGTGGGGGACAGGAGGTGCAAACCCCCCTGAAAGGAAAGAGATGAACCTATAGGGCATGAATAAGGACAACTGCAAAACTTACTTCAATTATTAGTAAGGTTGGGATTTTTAGAATATAAAGTATGATCCTAAACAAAGGTAAGGGGATATATGAACCTATATGATGCTTGCAAGATCAAGAGACCAAAAAAAAAAAGCAAACAAGATAGAGTTAGAATTAACAAAAAACCGTGGAGACGAAGATGTATATCAATGCTTACTCCCTTGAAGGGGAGATAGTCACCGTTGGAGAGGTGGAAGAACCACAAATTCTCGACCAACAACACAAACTCTCACCTTCTTCTCCTTGACGTATCACTGCAATGGAAATTCTCAACCATTCATGGTAGACCTTGAGGTAGCCTTCAAACATCACATGCTTGAGGGTAAATCAGAAATCCTTTTCTCATTGAGACTCCTACGTACTGTCTAGGAGCCTCCAAACTCCAAGAATAACAAGATCCATAAATGAAAAAAAGGAAAATCAACTTTTTGTTTTGTGGAAGTGTAGATCAAACCCTTCTCTTGCACAGCCAAAATATTAACGAGTTTGAGTGGATGCGGTGAAAGATCTTGAAATTTTTTGAGCTAGAATCAATGGAGGAGAAAGATGGAGTTGTGACCTTAACCGTGGGGAAGAAGGAGGTTGTTCATAAAAACCCACATTGCAACCTATAGGTTTCTGAGCAACGCCAAAAGTTTTTGGCCGAGTACGGGCATGGTTATAGGATCTCCATAAGATTTGCAACTAAAATCACCACCTCCCAAATTCCCTAGGAGCTAGACGGAAAGGACCTCTGACATTCCAAACCAGGTATGAGTAGGGACCGAGATTTCTAGAAGAATACGGAACATGAACCCTCTAGGAACCTCGGAGATTCTGAGCAACCTCGTAAGTGCTGGGCCGAGTCCGGGAAGGTTTTGGAATTTCGAGAAGGCTTGAAACCAAAATATCAACCTACAGATGCCTCAAAATCTAGCCAACAAGACCTTAGAGGTTCCGGCCTATGCAGAAGATGCACATAAATATTGATTTCAAGGGGTCCTCTCTCAGGATGATATATTCGTACGTGGGTGCTTTTTGAGTATCTAGTACATGTAGTTGATTCCCATCATATCTCCAATGTGCATCCCCTCTTAATAGTGTTTTTTTTCTAATGACTCGAGTGAACTGAAAAAGGCTACATGGAACCTATCTTGAGCTGTTCTTCGGTACACCCCCCCTCCTTAAATATATAAAGGGCTTTATTGTCTTTTCACTTTTCTTCTAAGTTGTTTTTTTTCGAGAAATCGAATCATACGTATCCTATTTCAGGTTGAAGCCAGACTGGGCCGAATTTTATTGCCTTTAGACATTTTATATGCACTTTCTAATGTTTTTTCGGTGAAAAAACCCTAAAATGTTGGTCAACGTGATGCAATGTGTGTATGGTGTTTAAATTCATTCAAATTTTGCGTGGAGTAGTTGAACATGCCTACCTATTTACAAAGACTATCCTACCCTTTTTAATGAAACGGTACAGATAGATCTGGTCCATCTATTTGCTTAAGGGGGGGTGTACCGAAGAAGAAGTCACCTATCTTTTCTCTTTTAAAATGGGTAGGGCATCCAACCATTCTTCTATTTAGGGTGCAACAAGACTATTTATAAACTTGAGCACGTGGTTACACCACTAATTTTGTTTTCATTAATACAAAAAATGAATAAGGGCATAAATACTATTTGAATCTCGAAAACACAATTACATGACATGGGTAATATTATGTTAACAAATAAAAAAAAGTTTCTAAAGACAATTGACAAGAGCGGGTGGGTGGCGGCGTCGAGGGTGAGAAAATCGGGAAGGTGCTGCGGAGGAGGGAGAGAGGAGGGGGTCGAGGAGGATGCTCTTAGGGTTAGATTTTTATATGCGAAAGGATTAGGCAGGCTTTAGTGGGCTTTGGATGGCTTGTGGGTTGTACCGGGCCATCCATGATGGTTTCAAAAAAAGTCACGGGAAATCCGTCATGAATTAACATATTTCTTGTAGTGTGCTAGATTTGTGCCCTATTTTACATTTTATATTTTAATACAAATGACAAAAAAATATTAAACTTTTCCTCATATTTCTATAGAAATAGAAACCCAACACATGTGAGACTGAACAAGGATATAACATGAAGTAAGCACTTGTAGTAAGCTTATGGGTGGGTATAGCAAATGATGGTAAGAAAAACTCAATGACAAGAGGTGTGTGGTATGGAAATAGCATTATTTGCCCTTTTCCAATTAATTAGTGACATAATGGAATATGGCATATCTAAAATAGAAAGAAGGGATATAAATGACAATAAAATTTGCTGGAGACTGAGCATTATTTATATGCATTTTAAGGACTAGGTTTTGGTCAAATTGGTTTAAGTATTTTCAATTGTTTCGAATTAAATTCGAAGCCAATTGAACTAAAATCCATTTATTCAGAAGGGGTAAAATCTTGAGAATTGGGGGAAGGCTAATCCAACTCAAGATATGAAGATACCCCAAACGACTACTTTAAGCAATGATTTTTGAAGCACAAGGAAAATGGCAAACGTGGAATTGGAACAAAAGATAAGAATTTGAATAAATCCATAAACAGGTAGAAAATTTATGGGAGAATTTTTTTGGCACGAGAATTTGGAAAAGTCACAACTTGGCAAAGTTTCACACAAAGGTGAAAAAATAAGGTTGGAAATTAATTGGAATTTTCAGAGGGAAATTGCTAGTGGGTTGTTACAGACGACACCATAAACAAGGGATGTTGTATCGAGATTCACGATGATCCTTGGGGGAGAAGAGAGAATGAGAATGTTGATTTTCAACACCACCAACAAGGTCCTTACTCATCATGAAAATGATGATCTTCCTTCAGGATCCTACCTGCCAGGTGATGTCGATGCCCGAGAAATAAACTTTCGAAGAAGCAAGAGAAAGAATCGAGACAAAGCTTAGATCAAAATATATAAGCCACTCGAAATCGAGAACCTGGGTTTTTGAAAGAAGAATTGAAGGAGAAACATATTACGACACTTGTCCTAACCAGATGGGGTATGAAATTAAAAAAAAACTCTGATAAATAATTTATTAGTTACAAAATAGTTTGTTGATAGACTCGACTACAACCAGGAAAAAGATCCTACGGTTGGCAAGGTTATGATGCTGATGGTTTCTCTCCCCTCGTTGGTTACCCCAAGTGGAAGGTTGAGATGTAGCGTAGCAGGAAATTTCCCTCGGTGAAGATACCAAGGTTATCAATCCAGTAGGACTCCAAGGTCGACAAGTAGGTGACAACGACGTCATAATTTTCTTCTAGCTAAGGAGTTGGCGTGGACCTGCACACAACAACAAATAACTTTGCTCCCGACGAGTTCAGAGAGGTTGTCAATCTCTCCGGCTTTGTTGTTTACAAAGGATCAAACACAAGGGGATAATGATAGTGGTGATAGCAACTGAAAGTAAAAGCAGGAAATAAAGTGGATGTGTAAACAGTGGTGGAAATATGGACCGGGGTCCCATGATGTTCACTAGTGATGTCTCTCTTCCAAAAGACGATAAATAGCTAAGCTGGGTAAACAAATTACAGCTGGGCAATTGACATAATTATAAACGAACTTCAATGCTAATTATGCTACTTGAAAGCTAGAGGCTCAAAAGTATGGGCAGTACGCCAAGACAAGTAGACAAAAATCCATCTGCATCTACTCACTAATCATCCACCTTGAGATATCTATCTAGAACATCTCGCTGGTATTAAGTTGCGAGCCTCATCCAAAGTGTAAACTCAAAGCAACAGACAACTGTATTAACAAGCTTTGCATAAGGTAACAATTCTTGCAACCACGGTTACAAACACCGTTGTTTTCTCCCTGGTGGCAATAGTACATCCCCTAGTCTCATGTTTCTGTCACTCAAACTAGACATCAGGGGGCATGAACCCACAATCAAGCATAAACGCTCCCTCTTGAAGTTACTATCTACTACTTGGCCAAAGCAATAAAAAGTAATGGAGAACATGCAAGAATTACTCAAAAACAAAATATAAAAGGTAAACCAAATATATAACTCATCACGATCTGAACATAATCTCATAATCCATCGGATTCCAGCAAACACATCATAGCAACAGCAGGGAAATTACATAGATGCCTTGATCATGTAGGGCAGCTCACAAGGGCTAAGAATTGAAGCACAAGATTGGAGAGAAGACATCACATAGCTACTTGTCATGGACCCATGGTCCAAGGAGGACTACTCACGGCATATCCGGGAAGCGTCCATGGTGGTGGAGAAGCTCCCGGAGGTCAATCCTCCTTCCGGCAAGGTGCCAGGAAGAGGTCTTCTGGTGCTCCCGATCTTGGAAGCGCGGTGGTGGCAGAACAGAGAGGAAATTCGCGATGCGGGGGGTCTCTCCGAGGGTTTTGGACGAGAGGAAAATATAGGCCGAAGGAGGGTGCCAGAGGTGGGCCAGGTCGCCCAGGCGGCCACCTGGCGTGGCCAGGGGGTGGCCGCGCCACCAGGGCGCCTGTGTGCCTGGTGGGGGCCCCCTTCCCTCCTTCGGTGATTCGGAAGCTTCCTGTACGTTGATTTTTATATGATTTTTTGGAATTTTTTGGGCTTTGTAAATATGGGTAAAAATTTGCAACTTACAGACATCAGCAGACGGGCATTGGGTGCACTGAGTTAGTAGGTTAGTCCAAATATGTGTAAAAAGATATAAAAATGTAGCAAAACACATAGCAATGTCACCTAAAAGGGCATGAAACAAACAGAAATTATAGATACGTTTGGGACGTATCAGATGCCAAGTTGTAAGATCTCATATGCGGTGTTATTACAGATATAGACTTTTAATCCACGTTTAAAATAGGAGTGCATATTGAACCCACAGCGACACATGACACTGCCATATACCCTAAATTTTAACATTGTTATCATTACATTACCCACTTATAAGGATACAAGATATATTACAACAAAGCATAGAAGTGCTTAGATACAAATAACAACAGAGGAAGTGGCAGGAATTGGGATCCGCCTGAGCGGCCCTAAAGGACACGGCTAAGGTTTCCTTGCTCATTGCACACTAGTTTTGACTAACTCTATTCATTATGTTACATATTAATCTTATTTGATTTTAAATTGTATTTTTTTAACAAAACAAGGGTGATATCCATTGTTTTGGCAGTTGGCCTAAGCTTCTAATCTATAATATCATAATAATTCATCTTCACTAACTTATTTATCTTGACATGCAAGCTATTCACATCATCAAATATGTCCATCTCTTTTCCACTAACTCTTCATGCATATGATTTCATTAAATCCGCATGCGCATGCAACCTATCAAGTAAATATGATATTTGTTTATGCACTAAGCCTCATGATGTAGAAGTGACTTATTTTATAGAAACTCAAATTATGAGTTATCTTGCATTTTATTTTCTTATACAATTTTTTTTATGAATGCATATAATTTTTTTAGGTTTAGCTAAGGTTGATGTCTCCGCGCTCTCCACTCAATGTTGTTTTTGTCTTATATAGTCCTGTTGGTATATACTCAAGGTAATAAATTGATTAAAAATCAAATTTATTTTTATATTTTTCATCAAAAAAATTAGATTTTTGCTCTAAACAATATTTCTTTTAAAAAAAGTTAATAATTAAATTATACTAAGTTTTATAAATTTTATTATATTTTAAAACATTAAATTATTTATTACCAGTTTTCGCAGTAACGCGCAGGGTATCATCTAGTTAATTTGAAACAGTAGCCGTAGCATGACAGTTTGTCCCACTCCCGCTGCAGACAAGGCACAAACAGTACGTTGAAGTTGAACCGTGGTAGTCTCTTTTGGGATCATTTGGGCGTACGTAGTAGTCATGCTGCATGATATTTCAACTTGCAACTTTAAACAAATCAAACGTGGGGTGAAGAAGGGTCAAATGTTGAATATGCGTAGAAAGAGGCCACTAGGATCGATTTGACTTGAAAACGGAAACTCATTTTTGTTCGTCGAATCAAGACAAAAATGGAGGCACGTCAGTTTGACTGGCGTAATAATACCGCCATTGCTTCTGACGTCCGCCGTGCTTCAAAGTACAGAGAATAGGGTAGAAGTTCTAGAACGTTTCCAATTGCCAAAGACTTAGAAAATGCTCACGGCAACAGTCGAAACTTTGTTGATTAGTGGGTTGGAGAGAAGTATTTACCGATGGAGCATCATCGTGGTCAAAGTCGACAGTGGACACAACAAACCCACAAAGAACTGACGGACGATTAACAATCACCCATGGGCAATAGCAGCAGTTATTCAGATTACCATGAGGCAGGGAATGGCTGGATTGGATTTCTCCAGCCCTCTCTAATCTGCTAGCGCTAGTGGTGCCCTGTGATCTTATTAGTTCGTAAGGACGGTGATGCCATTATACATCACCATTCCAATAATCACGAGCACTAGTTCATGCGTATCTGCTAGCCGGTGTTCGTGGATCGAACAAAATGCGTATTATTATTACCAACAGTTGGGATCACTACTAATCCATCTAGATATTTCGCACTTCACTTCACTTCACTAGCAGTTGTTACCCGGAGGATATGCATATGGCATCTTTCTTTAATCTTTATAGAGGAGAGGATCGTCCCCCGCACGCGAGGCGACATGCATGTAGAAATATCTGGGGAGCTGCACAGTAGAAATACGGGCGACTCAACACTAACGGATACAGTAATACTACTAAGCTAGTACCTGGATCCAGAGCTAGGTAGCCGCTTATCCGCGACACTCGCTCGGTTGCCGTCACTCGTGACACAGGGAGAGGGAGACGCCGATGGATGGATCCATCCAAGCAGATGAAACAGGGGACCTATCTATGGATTCTACCTACTCAAAAGCGAGGCACCGATCCATCCAATGGGCCAATCCGCGTAAAGATGGATAGGAATAAGCATCAGAGGAAAGCAGAAAGATCGAGGAAGATACAATGATGCATGGCACTAGCAGCTAGCTACCCTAGGGCACATTGGCACATTGGCATTTCATGCAGTGCATGCCCGGACAGTCAGCCACAGGGAGAGGGAGGGAGCCCTGGTTTGGAAGCTAGCCGGCTCGGATAAGGCGTACGGCAGTGTGGCTCCAAGCTTGGTGCTTGGCGCTGTCGTCTCTAGCTAGAAGGAAGGAAGAAAGAAAGAGTTTCCTGTTCCTGCCTGCCCCCTGCCGGCTGCGCGCTCTGGTCGTTCCAGTGCACGTACGCATCAAGCATTCCGCACGCACACCCGCTTTCCGGGGCAAAAAGGGCCCTGCCCATATCTTCCTGCACCACCACACCACCACCATGGATCATTCACTGTGCCTAGCCGTGGCAGGAGCTATCACAACGACCAGTGTTCAGCAAGCTATATGTTTGTCTGTTTGTTTGTTTGTTTCACCTTGAGAAAGAAACTAAAACAAGCTACTCCCTCCCACCTACGACGCCGGCTGCTATGCATGCTGATGGTAAGTTGGATGTAAGTTAATCTGTCTAGCTTAGCTGCCTAAGCTATATGCCGCTTAATTTGCATCTGTAATGGCACGAACCGTGTTCTGCGTTGCAGGATCGTGTCACTCTCGTGCGCCGTGCACTATGCGATCCAGCACTCACTAGCTCTCTCTCATAGCGCGCGGCTGCAACTTGGACGCGCGACGTGCGTGCACTCACGCGTACCTACGGCCTACAACCCCGTAGCCCTAGCCCGGGCCGTGCTCCGCGACGTCCCGTACGCTGCAGCACCTCCGTCGCCACCATCCAGATACGTGTTGCGCTGCCACTGGCGTCCGGCGATCGCTCCACCGAGTCAACTACGATATATACGAGTGAGAGTTAGATAGAAAGGGCGAGGCATGGAGATGAAGAAACCAGCTGCAAAATCACTTGCTTCCCGGCCGCCGCTGCTCTCCATGTGCAGTAGCTCTCACGACGTACGTACGTACCTACCTACCTACATAAGTCGTCGTCTTCGTCGCCATCGTCGTGATCACCACCAATCTATCTACATGTCCCTGTCCGTCTACACATCTATCTACCCGTACACAGTGTATGTGTTGTCTGGTGTGTGGCTCGTACACCACCACCAATGATACGGCCGGTAAGATATTGGATATTGACCGTCGCCGGCGGCCGCGATCGTGGTGTTCAGCACCGTTCCGGCGGAGAAAATGTGGCAGCGCATCGTATGTGTATATCTACCTGTGTATGGAACTATGGATCTGTATCGGTTAGTGGGGGCAGAAAGCTCAAAGCCGTCGACGGCGACGGATCGGCCGCCGGCACTTGCGCTGCGCCCGATGGAGCAGTGCGTGTGTCGTTTGACATTCGAGTTCAAAAGGGTGACAGGAAACAAAAAGAAATTCCGATCAGCTCAGGGACTCTTTACAACGTAGTACGTGTTCTCTTCTCTTCTCCTTTAGATTAGTCTCACCACAAGTACCTGTCCTGGTGCGCCTGTTTCCTCTGTAGAATTTGGCAGCTAGACTGACTCCTGCGTCCCCCCTTTTGAACTTAGTATGATCTATCTATGGGCATGCTGAAATGTGGGAGGAAAGGGAAGAAGAACTTGGAAATGTGTGGATGTGATTGGTTCCTTGCATAGACTGTACTGCAAATATGCACATGCCGATCTGATCGATCGATGGTGCATGTGTCAATGTGTCATGTTATCATGCCATGATACCTAATCCTTTCTGATCAGCTAGTAGATAGCTGCAGGTCAATCTACTCTCCATTTTGTCTGAATGCTAAGTATCAGCAATGTGGTCCGTACGTCAAAAACACCAAAAATGCCCAAGCCAGTGACCCCTGACGAGGCCACGGAGGATCATGCGGGTTTTTAAGCTGATGTGCATGGCTCACCTGACACGGTTCGATCCATTGCGATCTTGTCCATGCGGGAGACAGATCGAGCTCCATTGCTTTCTGCGTTGGTTCTGCGTCGTCGTCAACTTCCTCTCCCTCTGTAAGTGTCTGCAAGTTGCACGCTCCAAGGCTGAAAATTCCAATCCCCACTCACGGCGGAGACCGATCCGATCCGGTCGACGACGCACCGGCGGCGGGCAGGCGATCGGCCAATGTGCATGAACAGTTGGTCCACCTGAAGATGCCATGCATTTCGGGGGGAAAGCACTTAAACTCATCCTACTGAATGAAAACTGGGTTAAATTTTTGCAGTGGGTACACGGGTTTCAGAAAGATGCGTGCACACCGGGGAAAGGGACTGACACTAGGAAACCAGTTCGGTAGCCAAGCTCCATCCTCAGGTCATCCTACAGATGCTTAATTAGATTAGATTGTTCAGTAATCGGTAGGCGTGATTTCAGCGCTTCGAACCCGATACGAGGCCAATGAACGGAGTAGTGAAATGTGAAGGCGTTATGAAGAAAACTACCCAGCAGAGTTGACGGCATGATCCCAAACTTAGCTAGCCGTAGGGACAAGGAAAAACCATTTGATGTTTTGAAAGTGAAAAATAGTGGAGGGCGCTATCAGTGAAACCTGTGAGGTTTGGCAGCTTGACATGTTTGAACAAAATGGGAAAGGAGGACACACAGGCAGGCGGTTTTAAGATCCATTTCAAATAGCTCATCCTGTGGCTCCAGGCACAACTTGCTTCTTAAAAAGAAGTTTATCCATCGCCATTTGTCAACCTCCGAAGTTACAAAAGAGATATGCTTCTGTCTCTGCTTTCTTTCTGACACTCTTTTGGTGAAGCAGCAGTAGCAGCAGCAGCAGCAATCTTTTATGGACACAGATATATGGTAAGACAATGTGTTAATGGGGTTGTGGCCAATGTGCGCTTAAGCCAGCCTTTTAGGGTGAGTGACTGTACACGCACACCCTTTTCTTTTCTGCACGAAATGGATGGCTTTACAAAAGGGATATACCTTCCTTTTCTTTTCGGCCGTTTTTCAGCACCTTATATTTCATACACACAATGATACAAGCACAAGTTGACGAGGGGAAATTATCTGAATGTGATATGGTATTGTCTTCATCATGCATTCACAAAAAGATGAACTACCACACATCTCTGGGATCAGATGCATTCTTGAAATTGCATCTATTCGTCCGATGATTGCCCTTCGTCCTGTGGTGCATCCGATGACAATGGCCCTAAGATGCCCTCTGAACTGAGAGACAATCCACTCTGTGAAGAGGCGACACAGAAAGACAGCCAAATTAATTCAGTCATATGTTACTCTAGTGTCTGAAAAATATTATGCAAACTGCATCTCAGACAGTGCAGAATCTGCGAACATAGATTATAGCAGTACCTCTGGCTGGAATCTTAACATGTCGGCACGAGCCATTGCCTCTGCTTGAGCTATTCTCTGCCTGAATATCTGAGCCATCTCATCGGCCTAATTTTGCCATAATAAACCAGTATGTCAGTGTGTTTGTTACAACATATTCCAGTGAAAAGATATTGGCCCCATTACTTACCTTTTCAAAAACAAGCTTCGGGTTACGAATCATGTCACCAGGCGTTGGCTCAAGCTTCTTCGTGGAAAGGCTAACACGGCCCCTTTCACGGTCATGGCTTAGTATCATAACCTAGCAACATAGAAAGTCTTCCTTAGCAATAGAAACAGCAAGTTGACGCAATTTGAAAGTAGAAAGACGGCATTACCTTGAGGCTATCTCCTGGTTGAAGAACCGTCGAGATATCTGCAACACGGTCATGACTAATTTGGCTGACATGCAGAAGTCCATTGATTCCACCGATGTCGATAAAGGCGCCATAAGGTTTTAGGCTTTCAACAGTTCCCAAAACAACTGAACCAATACCAAGCTGGGCTTGGCTGTCGGCCATTGCCTTGCGATTACTGAGGACAAGCCTGCCTTGTTCCTCATCGACCTCCACAAACTTAAGAGGTATCTCTTTGTCAATCAGCTCTTCAGCAGTTGTTTTCTGATCAAGGTCAAGCAACAGTTAGTGAATAGGGAGCAGGTAGTCTAAGGATGGAGCAGCTCAAACTCAACCATGATATATTAGGATAAAATTGGCAAAAAACAGCTCACACATGCAACAAAACCATAGAATATAACAAAGTTTTGTAACAGGACTGTGAACCAACCGATGACACTTGTGAAAATGGAACAAATGCCTTAAGACCCTCCACGAGAGCAACCACACCTCCTTTGTTGCCACCAATTACCTGCAGGGCAACATTGCAAACTAAGCACACAAATAAAGCTGCCTAAATTAAACCAGTGCTGCAAATTTACCCCAAAAAACTTAAAGCACCACAGTATCTTAGGGGATATGAGATGTGCATACAAGGTAGCAACATAAGACATGCGGGCAGGACAAGGGTAACGGAGCTTGCAGAAACAACCAACACTGAAAGAAATCAGGAAAGCTGTTGACAAAAGCTATCCATTGCCATGCTATCATAACATGACCGGCAGTGACGAAGCTAGTATGGTATTATGAATAGGGCTAAGCTAGCCTAATTGATGCATTTTAGTAATTTCTTATACTGTGTAAGAAGCAATAGCAAAGGATATTTGTAGTAGGCCTAGGGTTATAGTCCCAACTGCCCTAGGTCTGTCTCCGCCACTGAAGACCGGTCTAAACTTCATGATTTCATTAGCAGTCACACATGAACAAAATAGCATAATCACTACAACCCAATTAACACATGAGTTGTCAGGTCATTATTGTGGGATCTGTAACTTATGTGACTACTTCTACAGTTCTACTTGATAAGAAAGCCATCCAAAGTTAATAACAGCATGAATATAGGCATTACCAACCGAAGTCATATACAAAGTGAATCTACATCATAAATATCCACCGTACTGACATTCATTTTCTAAAGAACAGTGGCTGCTGTTGCCCAGCTGACATTCAAAATGACAAAGTCTGATTTGACCAACACAAACAAGGGGCAGGAAGAGGCAATGCTTGAAAAATATTCAAGGATTTGGTGAGCAATGTTTATAACATGGATATAGGTCCTTCTGCAGATAGTTTACTCACTTTACCCGTGATAACAACATCTTCTGCCTGAAGCTGTCTGCACCTTTCCCAGGCAAGGTCTTGCTGAATTGATTGTAAGCTCAGAATCAAGGTTTCATCATTTGGGTTCTCATCAATTATCATGAACTGTTCCACTAAACCCGGCCGGATGCCTGCCTCATCTATATGGTCAATATCAAGAAGGCATGCCTCCTCTATAGGCAAGAAAGCAGTAGCCTTTGATTGGATGTCAATAAATGCACCATTTGAAGTGGTCATGAATACTGTCCCTTTAATCTGTAGTCATCACAAGCAAACAAAACATTTTTTAGATGAGAACAGTGTAATATGAAATATATCAAGCTAATTAAGAAATATTATATACTATTATCGTCAGCATGCCCCAAAAGTAAATTGTTGCACAAATAATAGAAAAGAAAGACATGTAAAAAACGAGATAAAATAACACAAGTGCTGGTACAAAAGTAAAAATAGTAATGGAGAGGTACAAAATCCAGCAACTATTCCTCTCCTCGCTGCTGGTGGGTACGATGCTCATATTGTAATTTTTCATGAACCAGTTGTTTGCGCTTATCTAGCATTTTCTTATTAATTCAATGTCGAGCTTCCAGGGGCATTCAAGAAAAATAATCCAGCAGGTAAGAAAACTGCATTTTGTGTGTCCATGTGCATGTGTCACACAACAATATGCAAAGGTGATTTCTCACTGTAATAGGATAATTTAATATTTAGTCCGGTCTTCTTAATTGAACGTCACTGATTGGAGGGGACGTAGTTAAGGAAAATACACAGAAATCAGTTAGTTACTGAAAGTATTGTGTAAGATTAGAATTAACAGGTCTTGCAACTCGGGAGTCTTGATTACACTTCTGTTTGATGTAAGAGCATCTCCAGCCGCGCCCCCAAGAGCCTCCCAAGGCAGCGCTATTCGCCCCGGATGGACGAATTTCGCCCAGTCGCGCCCCAAGGGCCCAAATAGCGCCGGATTGGGCCAAAATTGAGTCCGGCGATCCCAAGCCAACCCGGCGCCCCGGGGGTCTCTTGGGGTCGCCGGATGAAACAAAACGGTGCGAAACGGAGAAAACGCGCGCGCGGTTTCGCGTGCTCTTCATGTCGCCCCACTTGTCGGCGTGTGAACACGCGTCGTCGTCATCCTCCCGCCTCGGCTTCCCCGCGCCTGCCGCCGCCGCAGTGAATCAATGCGGCGCTGATGTCCAGTCCAATCGCCGGCAAGGGAATCAATACGCCGTGTTGAGTAGCCCAGCGGTCCGACGACCACGCCGCCGCGTGTCCCGCCCCGGTAAGGCCGCCCTTTCGCGTCCCCCCCCCCCCCCCCCCCCGCTATTTAAAGGTTTCGCCGGTGAACGCTCGACGCACACACTCGCCCCTGCTCCTTTCTCCTCCTCGCTCCTCGCCTTCCTCCTCCGACTTCCGGCGGCCATGGGCGACAACCTCACCCGGAACGGGTTCCTCCGCCGCAACCTCTCGCAGATGGAGGCTCTGCTCCTCGCGCAGGCGGGCTATCCTTGCCCGCCGGACACCAGGCCACCCCACGGATGGGTGTTGTCCGCCGGCGGCGTTCCAGTGCCACCTGTGCCATTGGTGGGCACCGCCGCCTTTGCCCGGGAGGTGGAGGCCGCCCGCGCCCAGATGACGCCGGAGGACCGCGCCATTCCGGCGAACGCGGCGAACAACACCGCCGTGTGGGACGAGTACTTCAAGCTCCGGCGAGCCGAGGCGGTCGCCTCCACCAATGGCCTGATGCCGGTGGTCGGCCGGCACAACCGCGACGGCCGCCTCCGGTGGTGGAGCGCGGAGGGTCGCACCCTCGAATCGGTGATGGCCTACATCGTGCACGGCAACACGCCGGGGCTCCAGTACCCGCCGATGGGGTACGGGGCCGCGGCCCGCCGCTCCTACAGCTGCGGGACGCCGCTGTGGGCGATGCTGCCACGTGATCAGGACGGCTCCTCCTCCTCCTCCGGCAGCCACCCCTCGCGCTCCACCGGCTCCCAGTCATCGGGGCCGGCCTTCTCTACGCCGCAGTTCGCCCCATTGAAAACCGAGGTGAAGCTCGAGGTGAAGAAGGAGAAGGAGCCCACCCCGGCTTCGTCTGGGCGCCTCCGCCGCAGCGTCTTCATCGGTACCCCATCCTCGGCGGCGCCAAAGCGCCGTGGCTTCCTGGGCTTCGGGAAGAAGGACAAGGAGGTCGCCCCACCTCCGCCGCCACCGTCGGCCGACGACGACAACGAGTTCGCCGCCCAACTGGAGTGGGCGAAGAAGGACTACCTCGCCGAGCAGGTGCGGCTCCAGCAGGAGGCGTGGGACCTCGCCGAGGCCCAGAAACTCGCCGAGAAGGCGAGGATCAAGAAGCTGGCGGCACGCGGCGAGGGCGGCAGCAGCATCCGCAGCAAGTGGGCGCCGCCGCCGCCGCCGTTCATCGTGCTGGACGGCACCGACGACGAGGAGGAGGAGGAGGAGCCGCAGATGGCGAGGAGGAGGAAGGGGCCGCTCGGCGGAGGCACATGCAGTGCGCAGGCCGCCGTGAAGCGCGAGCCCAAGGGAGGCGACGACGACGGCGCCGCTGGTGGGGCCACCGGAGGAGGCGGCGTGGGGCTCAACTTCGACGAGCTCTACTCGTTTTTCTCTTATCAGTAGCTTTTTTAGTTTTTAAGTTGCTATTATGTAAAATTAGACCAAATATTATGAATTAGGCCGAATTTCGTTCAATTTGCCGTGTTTTTCATAAATTTGCACCGAACTTGAGGGGCCGCCTTGGGGGCGCGGCTGGGGGCCCGGCCGCCCCAAGCGGGTTTCGCCGCCCGAGCGCCCCCCAAGCGGCGCTAAAATAGCGCCGAAAATCGGCTTGGGGGGGGGGCAAACGGCTGGAGATGCTCTAAGAACCTAGCTTATTGCTTTCCTTCAAAAGAATTGAACAAGAAGTAATGGTGATGTCATTCCTAGATTACATGTGATGTCATTCGTAGATTACATGTGATGTCGTTCCCAGATTACATAGTACCACTTGCCACGATGAACAGATATAAATGGGAAAATAGCACAGCCAACCCATTCTAGTCCACTTGAACATTCTATTAGAACATGCCAGAGTAAAATTTTAAAGCAACATTAGCAACAAAGCACAATCAAAGTTAGTACAAAATTATTTCTTAAAGTACAAAGTTAGTACAAAATGGGAAATTTAAAAGCCACGGCAGTATTGTAAGAAATATGACACATCTTCAGTACGGCATAAAATTCTGAGCAATCTGAGGCCAACTAAAAGAAAATCTGTGGACAATTATACGCAATGCAAGTGACCTAATATCCCATTCTACTACTAGCGATGCACTTGAGCACGCATTGCTGCTATCTGTTCCACATCAAACGAGCGAGCAAGAACAAAGAGAGGGTGGGCATTACGAGTGAGCCGATGTCCGTGTCGATGTCGGTGGTCTCGACGGCGGACTCGAGGTCCTCGGGAGAGAAGGTGATGCCCTCCATGGGCGCAGTGCGGCAGCGCTCGGAGGCCTCGTCGAAGAGCGTGCGCATCCGCTCCCGCTCCTTCTCATCCTTGCTCAGCACGTAGGTCCCGCAGACCAGCGCGGAGGGACGCACCGGCGCCCCGGGACGGCGCGACGAGCCGGAGAGGGGCGGGCAAGCGAGCCCCGCGACGTGCTGGACCAAGGACGCCATTTTCTTGTGCCTCTCTCTACTGGCTCGGTGCTTCGAATGAGGAACGGGCAAAGAGGAGGGCGTGGCTGTGTTATCCGGTGGCCGTGGGATTTGAGGATAGGCGGAGATGATGGGACTGGTTCTGGGCCAGGCCGCCACACTGGGCTGCAAATCTCCCCTGCGCACCCGTTGTTTTTGTTGGGGTCAAACATAATCCTTTCGTTTCTTTGTACTCCCCAACCCCAAGTTAGATTTATTTTGAGCCAAACCTTAAAAAGTTTGACCAAGTTATATAAAATTACTTATCAATATTCACATAATAAAATTGATATCATTATATCAATTTGTGAAATATATTATTATTTTTCATTTATTTGATATTGTAGATGTTGATAATTTTTAATATAATTTTGATCAAACTTTATTAAATTTGACTAATGACAAAATTAATATGCAAAGTAAACAGAAATGAATGGAGTCAAAAATTTTAGAGCATTAACTTTTTTTTATTCTTCGAACATCCATGTCAATCCAAAAAAAGATATACATGTCAACTCTAGGATTTGAATCCGATAAACAGATCCCACCACGATCTTTGTTTGAGCAAATGAAGGGGGTTTCCCCCTCCAATTTCATTAGAGAAACCAATCAAGTTCAAAACAGACATACAAATGAAACAATTAATAACTTGATAACCCCTAACACCTGTTGGGGTTCGGGGTAGAAAACACAAATTTTTCATAACCTACGAGACCCAAACCCAAGACCTATGCTATGCTGATGCAAGTAACGGACAGAAATAGATCACATACCAGTATGTAGTCCGTTAAGCGGGAAACGTTCCCGCATGAACGTGGTTGGTATAGTCGTACCGGCAATCCCCGATGCCGCGCAGATCCACGATGACTCCTGTAGCCATCCGATCCTTGTAGACCGATGACGGGATTACGTCCCCGTCGGAACGTTGCTGATGAAGACCTCGCGATACGACCACAACGATGAAGTAGCACCACAAGTGTAGTGCCTCGCGGGATTATACACATACAGTATACCCGACGTCCCTCCGGGCTCCGAACCAGTAGAGCAACGGAAAGAAGATGGATTCGGATCCCGATTCCAGCAGCACGACGGCGTGCGTATAGTGGAGAAATCCCCAACCAAGTGTAGACTCCAAACAAGGGGAGTCCACTCGAGGAAGGAGAAAAGGAGGGAGAGAGAGATGAGAACTTATCTAAAAAATATCATGATTAAAAGGGCACCTCTACCCCTCCTTATATAGGCCAAGGAGGGGTGCCACCCCCTATCCACTTCCGGGGTGGGACTAATCCCAAGGGGAGGGGGGTGCGCCATGAATAAAGGGGGTGGGCCCCTCTATGGCGCCATGGCCCATGGGGGAGGACTCCCTCTCCCCCTAATGGGCCCTATGAGGCCCATATGCCTTTTAATTCATTTTTAATTATATTTAAATATATTTTAATATTTAATTCAGATAATTAAATAATAAAACATTAATTAAACATTATTAAATATATTTTGAACCTTTCAAAATACCCGGAACAACTTCCGGCCTTCATCGGAACAATTCCGGTCATCACCGGAACAATTCCGGTGTTCTCTCCAATTTCTCCGGTGATCCCGAATCAATCCTTACTGCGTCGAGTACCCTTAAGTGTAACACCCTACGGTCCGGGAAACAACAGACATGATCGAGACAATTCTCATTGATCAATGACTAATCAATTGGACCTGGTTACAATCCTTGATAGCCCCTGCGCTTCCATCGAATGAACTTCAATCGCTGTTGGATCCGTTAACCGTGTGCCTGTTCCCTTTGTCCTATGGTACTTTGCTTGTCCGAGGTTTGATCATCGGTATCCAATATACCCAGTTCGTCCTCGTTCTCAACAAACAAGTTTACTCGTTCCCGTGATATTACAACTCCGTGACCTAGTCACACGTTTGCAAACTTTATGATGTAACATCACCGAGTGGGCCCAGAGTACCTATCCGTCACACGGATGGACAAATCCCGCTTTGATCTATTTGCATACTCATTAACATATCTATTCGGAATACCTGAAGTACTCCTTTATGGCCAGCATATTTCAGTCAGGCGGTGGGTAGCAAATCAAGGCATCCTAATAGACAGTAATTACGTATGATCATTACGGTCTAAGGATCTGGTCACTACGTTATAGTTATCGCAATGTCGAACTATGTGACTTGATCATATCGCAACACTTCTGGTGGGTGTATGTCCATCATATCATTATCCAATGATACGACTCCATTGTCAACAGACGCCATTGTCTCATGATCAGGAAACCTTGATCATCAATCGCCCAATGGACTAGTATACTAGGGTTGACTAGGGACCTGGTTGTTTGTATACCACACCTGTATTAATGTTTCCGCTTAATACAGTTATAGCATAGTATCAAACATATTATGAACTAATGGAATATGCTCGATAAAACATATTTTATTTGCCTCTAGGGCACATTCCCAACAGTCTCCCACTTGCACTAGAGTACAAATAATCTAGTTGCATTTTCTCTGGATCATAACTCCTTATTGATCATGCTTGCCCGTGGAAGAGGTTGTATCAAGGGTCTGGGTACCATTCAGAACCGTATGTCCTTTTGCAAATCATAATGTCACCTAATTTGACATTCCTTCATTATCCACTATAATGATGAGGTATATATATTTGGCGGTGAAGTGAGACTTCGTTTGCTGTGTCATAGCAATGACATCCGGTGGGTCACGCGGACTTTCCCATAGTCATGCACACTTGAAACTCACTCAATCAGAAGTCGAACTTCTTAAGCCGTAATATAACTCATGCTACTTCTAAAGCAGCCACATCAATGTAGATTCAATCCTTAGTGCATTGTATGCAACTTTGATGTCTAACCATGTTTCTTTCAACTTAGGCATTCATTAGTATGATATCTCAATTTTCTAGGTTAGTGTCAAAACTTGAACCACCATAACATTTATGGTCAAGTCCACTATCCTTTACAAATTTGAGATGTATCCTCAGTTCTCTTCAGACACTGAAGGATAAACTTAACTCTTTGTTCAATGATTTACTCATAAATCATATCACAACATGTTCTTACTACTAAGAACTTGGGTCACATTACGTCGAGTACATAACTCTGGTTTTATATGAAAATAACCTATGACAAAGGCATAGAGGATCCAACACATCCATTTCTTTCATTAACCATTAATCATTGTTCTTGTACTGAGATTAACTCAACACTTCTCTTGGATATACAAGTAAGGACCACTTCTTGACTTGTCCCATTCTGAACTCCTTCAGAATCTTATCCAGGAAAGTATTACGACTCAATGTTATTAAACACATATCTATCTTAATAGATCTTCAATGCTTAATACTTATTCATCTTCATTTATGAAAGATTCAAATAATCATTAACTCCAACTGCACCATTCATAATATGTTATCCATATATGAGAATGTTATCATGCTCCCACTCAAATATGTCATGCACATATTAAGTTATAGGATAACACTCATATTGCTCCCACTCAAATATGTCGGCCACATATAAGACAAGGATAACATCCACATGGCTCCCACTTAGATATTTCAGACACATATTAAGTTCAGGATACTAACCACATGGCTCCTACTCAAATATGTCATTTACATATAAGTCTAGGATAATACTCCCATAGCTCCCACTCAAAATATGTCATCTACATATTAAGTTTCAGGAAACTATTCAGCTCCCACTCAGTTTCATGCAAATGCATGTTTCCTCGATACTTTGGTTAAGTCCAAAATCCTTTGATCATCCATCAAAATGAGAATTCAGTTTACGAGACACTAGTATCCATATGTTTTTCCAAAACCTTCTTGTTGTACCAATTACAACACTTCTTCAAATACAAGATTTGAGGAAGTCACGGTATTGATAATAATCCTGGATCAATCGTAGTGAATATCCCTTTGACTCAAGCATTGCTACACATTGTAGTCAACCCATTGAATTTGTCAGAAACAATCTTTGTGACAAACCAATCTTGACGTCCCTTTGATGTTCACATTTATTCCTCATAACTCCGAAGTTATTGTGAATATCAAGTAACCTCCTTACTTGATAAGATTCAAGCAATCTTAAATGTAACTCAACATAGGATTTCATGACTCGTAGTCATATCTCGTACTTAGGTCCACCATCGCTTCTTTGTAGTTCGTAGGAATGTCTTGTTCCATTAACATGACAAGTGAATCATGAATATCATTTTGCACTAGGGGCAAATATATATTCTTGAATCCTACCTTTCTCAGTAAAAGCTCCCATCAAAAGATCATGATCATTACCATTAGTTTCTCCTCTTATTGTAGAGCTTTGCTTCCAGAACATATTCCGTTGCACTACTCTGACATTTGGATGCAAGGTCAATTACCTTGGTTGAACTTTCACTTTTCTTCCATTACCACATTTATCAAGAACAATTCTTGACAAACACCAAACATAGCAATACAAGTTTTGCTCCTTTTGGTTCTAGTTGTGGAAGATGCATCCATAGTTGTCTAAGGATACACTACAAAGATAATTTATCTTACATAAATCAAGCTTCCTAGAAACCATAACACACCATGATATATATAGTGTTGGTTTCCACGAACTCAGATGGTTCCCTATGCTGAAGTGAGTGTTTGCGTATTAAATTAATAACTCTAAACAATAATAACGTAACTTGGTAAGAGATAACTTAGACCATACACTTTTCAATAGAATATGATCACAATGTTCAGGCACGTCAATCATATTGAAGTGTCTCAAGACATTGCAATTTGTGGAACAACTTTCACACAAGTCTTTATGCCCAAGACTAACTCAAAACATTTGTCACTTTGATCAAATCGTAGAGACTTGTCTTTCTTGTTAATTTAATATCCATCTTTACTCTGAAATCCCTTTTGATCATATCAAATTAATTCAGGCTCATGTTTTATTAGTGAATACAAATATTCATCTAAGTCCACATACGAAGTTCACGAAATAATGAAATTCACCACATGCTGACATACGATACATCACAATGTATGATATTCAACAATCAGTACACATTCTGTTTACCAGAATGCGAGGTTTTAGTCATCTCACCTAAAAATCATGGTTTGCATGTGTCAAGAGATCAAGTATCTTAAGACATCATCATACCATTCATGACTTAAACTGTAGTGTCATTATTAAGCCTGTATATTTCTTGGCATTACAATATTTCTTATAAATGATCAAACAACTATCATCAATATAAGAATAACTCATTCATAATCGTAATGTGACCATAAGAGATATCATTCATAAAAGGAGAAGAACTGACTTGTTTCTCACTAATATGAATAATTGTCTTCGCGAGATGCAAGACACACTAATAAAGTCCTCATTCAAACGATCATAAAATTTATTCATATATTAATTAATTGATAGATGTAGAGGGAGAGTGTTGTCGACCATCAACTATCTTGATTGCCGTCAGCACACATTGTCACCTCATCCCTTCCAAGTCACTCTCAAGCAGTAAGTTCAAGCATCGAATACTTAATCAACCGCAATTAGTGTTTCGTGGGAAAGACATTTATAACTCGTATATCAAACATACCTTCTCCGTCAATGACCATTCCTGCATTGGTTCTACTCTTAAAGTTCTAAAATTTAACCATGACCTCATGACAGGTGAACGATTCTCCTTCATGACATAGTCCAGACATGGTCTTTGTAACTAGGAAGAAGCAGATGCAACTCCCCAGTTATCGCAAAGTAACCAGTCATTGAGTAGTCCAAGTTATACACAAGGTGTTCCATGTATCTTATACATTTTCCAAGTGACTTTCTCAGCAGGTTGTTCCTTCCACCATAGTTGAAAGAAACCCCGTCCATATACTCATATTCCATTACTCTGATTTGTGACCAAGTGCTTTCAAGTTCACCTAGCACGTCATACGTGTTGGTTAACATGCATTCACAATTCAGATTCCATAGAATGAATTATGGTGTATTGGACAGTCATTCATAAGTGACGGTGAGTGTGATACTCATCATCATCTTTCTTGATTACGGAGTTGTCAGGTGTATCTCCTAGCAGTTCTTCGTATTATGTTTAGCAAGTCATTACTAATGAGTATGTCTCTAATGGTGTTGGTACACATCAATGAAGTAAGACCCATTTACCTTAAGTTCTATCATAATAAAAGAGCCATAGTTCTAAACATTGGTATGACGTTATCTACAATGATATTTGCTAAGACATGAAGATTAAGTTCATAATATGGAGTTCATGTTTCAAAAACAATTCTGGAACTCCCACTCAGACAAACATCCCTCATAGTTTGTTCTAAGTGATTACACGATCCTTGAAGAACATACCTCCCCCGTGTGACACGACCATAAGTATGTTGTTCATGGTAGGCCATCATGCCAATCACATCATCCATGTGACTCATGCTCGACCTTTCGGTCTCTTGTGTCCCGAGGCCATGTCTGCACATGCCAGACTCGCCACAATAACCTTAGTGAGTATATGCCGCGTATGCAAGGCCATGTTTCTGGACATGCTAGGCTTGCTCCACCCATCTCTTGTGAACGTAAAAATGTTTGACACCCGTGTGACACGTGATGCCTCCATAATGAAGAACTTTCCAGATGGTGCTTCACTAAGGAAGGACACTTTGTTGGATTAGTGAGGGATCATCCTATTATGCTACCGTCGTATATCTAACATATTAGCAAAACAGATGCAACATAAATCATACATGCTATGATCCCCCTTTACATGCAAATTAAAGTTAAAAACGCCTTTCTACTTTATCTTTTGCAAGTTTTACGTGGCTTCTAGGGGTTTCGAGAAAAGAACCGTTTCTATCCTACGAAAACAAGCCACAACACCAATCCACAATTGTCTCTATTACACCCCTCTCGGGGCCCTCCATTGCAAACATCTTCGCATCGCTAATGCAGAGAGACAGACACCCCCCAGCCACTTTATATGGTACAAGCCATATGTCAAGCGTGGAACCAGTCTCGCGTAAACGCGTAAGGTCGGTCGGGGGTCGCTTCATCAAACATTGCCGCAACGCTAAATGAGTACACGTGAGAGGGTAACAATTGGAGAATTGATGCCCACATACTAGATGTGTTCTATCCGTACAATACATCTACGCATAGCCTTGCTCTGATACCATTGTTGGGGTTCGGGATAGAAAACACAAATTTTTCATAACCTACGAGACCCAAACCCAAGACCTATGCTATGCTGATGCAAGTAACGGACAGAAATAGATCACATACCAGTATGTAGTTCGTTAAGCGGGAAATGTTCCCGCATGAACGTGGTTGGTGTAGTCGTACCGGCAATCCCCGATGTCGCGCAGATCCACGATGACTCCTGTAGCCACCCGATCCTTGTAGACCGATGACGGGATTACGTCCCCGTCGGAACGTTGCTGATGAAGACCTCGCGATACGACCACGACGATGAAGTAGCACCACAAGTGTAGTGCCTCGCGGGATTATACACATACAGTATACCCGACGTCCCTCCGGGCTCCGAACCAGTAGAGCAGCGGAAAGAAGATGGATTCGGATCCCGATTCCAGCAGCACGACGGCGTGCGTATAGTGGAGAAATCCCCAACCAAGTGTAGACTCCAAACAAGGGGAGTCCACTCGAGGAAGGAGAAAAGGAGGGAGAGAGAGATGAGAACTTATCTAAAAAATATCATGATTAAAAGGGCACCTCTACCCCTCCTTATATAGGCCAAGGAGGGGTGCCACCCCCTATCCACTTCCGGGGTGGGACTAATCCCAAGGGGAGGGGGGTGCGCCATGAATAAAGGGGGGTGGGCCCCTCTATGGCGCCATGGCCCATGGGGGAGGACTCCCTCTCCCCCTAATGGGCCCTATGAGGCCCATATGCCTTTTAATTCATTTTTAATTATATTTAAATATATTTTAATATTTAATTCAGATAATTAAATAATAAAACATTAATTAAACATTATTAGATATATTTTGAACCTTTCAAAATACCCGGAACAACTTTCGGCCTTCATCGGAACAATTCCGGTCATCACCGGAACAATTCCGGTGTTCTCTCCAATTTCTCCGGTGATCCCGAATCAATCCTTACTGCGTCGAGTACCCTTAAGTGTAACACCCTACGGTCCGGGAAACAAAAGACATGATCGAGACAATTCTCATTGATCAATGACTAATCAATTGGACCTGGTTACAATCCTTGATAGCCCCTGCGCTTCCATCGAATGAACTTCAATCGCTGTTGGATCCGTTAACCATGTGCCTGTTCCCTTTGTCCTATGGTGCTTTGCTTGTCCGAGGTTTGATCATCGGTATCCAATATATCCAGTTCGTCCTCGTTCTCAACAAACAAGTTTACTCGTTCCCGTGATATTACAACTCCGTGACCTAGTCACACGTTTGCAAACTTTATGATGTAACATCACCGAGTGGGCCCAGAGTACCTATCCGTCACACGGATGGACAAATCCCGCTTTGATCTATTTGCATACTCATTAACATATCTATTCGGAATACCTGAAGTACTCCTTTATGTCCAACATATTTCAGTCAGGCGGTGGGTAGCAAATCAAGGCATCCTAATAGAAAGTAATTACGTATGATCATTACGGTCTAAGGATCTGGTCACTACGTTATAGTTATCGCAATGTCGAACTATGTGACTTGATCACATCGCAACACTTTTGGTGGGTGTATGTCCATCATATCATTATCCAATGATACGACTCCATTGTCAACAGACGCCATTGTCTCATGATCAGGAAACCTTGATCATCAATCGCCCAATGGACTAGTATACTAGGGTTGACTAGGGACCTGGTTGTTTATATACCACACCTGTATTAATGTTTCCGCTTAATACAGTTATAGCATAGTATCAAACGTATTATGAACTAATTGAATATGCTCGATAAAACATATTTTATTTGCCTCTAGGGCACATTCCCAACAACACCTTGCGCAACACATCACCACCCAACATGGGGCTAAGACGGGGCAATATGTACATACATGCGGTACAAAGGTCGGGACACAATCACATAGGACCGAATACCCCAGGGGTATCCGACCCGAACAAGCTTGGAGACCAGACTTCAACAGCTTAAGTATGAATACAAACCAAAGTAGCATCTAAACCTACAGAAACTAAGGAAAAGTAAAACCAACTAGCAGAACAGAAGGGGAAAAAGATGGATAATATAGTATCTCCCACATCAGTACTCGGAGAGAAATCAACCACAGATCCTTCGTGCTCCAGGTCTCCATCCCTGCAACGCTTTGTAAACTTCATGTGCTTCCTATTATAGGAGCTTTGGCTCCACCATGAGTAGCCTTCATTTTGCTTCATTTATCTGCAAAGAGGTTCAATCATGAATCCAGGATGAAATTAGCCATATCATGCTCATGGGATTAACATTGTTTTTCCAATTGATTGTGAGGAACCATTTCTAAATATCCAATTCTTTAAATATAAATAAATTTTACCCTCTAAACTAGTGCAACTGGTTGCACACTGAGAATGAAATTTTATAAAAACCATAGAAGAAAATCCGAAGATACTTAAAAACCAAGCCAAAAACTATTGTTATTTTAAGCATATTTAAGATTTGCATGCAGTTCCTTATGCATTTCACATCAATCACCATAAACACTATGATAGGTTCGACACCAAACCAAATCCCATCATGAGCTGCACCAGCTTCCGCTATTATCACATCAATTGCATATCAATTATGAACCTCATAATAGCAACAAAACTTTCAGTTAAGTCTCTTATCACCACCCTATGGTTGCCTCATTTGTTGTACTGTTGCAGAAAAACGTTGATAGAATAGGTTGAACCAAGGGCGAACATTTCACAGAACTTTATACTCCTTCCGATCCATATTAATTATCAAATGAAATAGATGTATTTGAATGATAGATACATTGTTTGAGCGATAATTAAATAGATAAAAAATGTATCTCCATTTAAGTAAGTAAAGAATCAACAAGAATTGAGTCTATACAGTCGAATTCATCCGGCATGTAACTATACCGAAAAAATAATTATTTGACGAACCCACTTCATTCAATCACGAATAAGATTGAAAATCCCACCGGCTAGAGATTTGACCCACTGAAATTTGAAATGATCTTAGAGTTATTTCTCGCTTGGTGTGAGCCATATGTATTCTCTGAGAGCAGTTATTCAAATGGTACTATGTGGAGCCCCCGTAGATGTTGGGACCCGGGGTTAGCGTATGCAAGTCCCGCTTTGACATAGTCATATGGAGAGCCGAGAACCGTACCCACTTGTCTAAGCAGACAAGGCCAAGCACAGAACGTTCTCGGAAAGCATCGTACGTGAGGGGCATCTAATCCAGTCCGGATGATCAACTGAGATGGGTCCTCATCGTCCGCACACAAGTCTAATGATATGGGTGATGAACCCCCATATTCAAGACAAGTCGCCTCAACCATACTATCGACTATCTCATAACTCTTACATAGACTTACTCCAGCCCGATCACTTAGTCGGGGTCTAGGGCGGGCTCGATCATACATCAAAGTGTGCATGAGACAGAGTCTCGAACAATCGCATCGCGATGCCCCAAGCTGCGCACATCTAAGGGCCACATGGTGTATAAAAGACCGCCAGCCAGATCACAACTAAGGTCTCGAAAACCCATACAAAGACATGCATGTTATAAACATACACGCAGCACACATGCCTTGTATGAACAGAAGGTATCATTGCAATTCTCTACAAAGTATACATTTTATTGATAGCTCTCACAGAGTGCACACAGAGATCACAAGCATGTGATCCAACATTACAACAGACAAGCGGAAGCAAAGTAGGTCTGAGTACAGACAAGTTTAACAAATGGCTTAAGAAGCCTTATTTAAACACAAGCCCTCCACGAGGGAACCAGTCGTTTGACTGGGACTAGACTAGCTTGATCTTCAATCGTCAAGCTCGATGAATAAGCCACCTTCGGGGTCAGTGGGTTCATCTAAAACATAGATTAAGCAAACGTGAGTACAAAGTCGTACTCAGAAAGACTTACATAGGAGCTATACTACTCATGCACATGTATCAAGGTAAAGGGAGGTGGGGTTTCACTTGCAGAAGTGCCAGCTTTGACTTGGCTAGTCCTGAACTACGAGTACCAGACTTGAGGTAAGAAGCGTACACGAGTCCACTACTTTCTCCAACCAATTACAACACTATGGTGCCTTCCTCGACTTCCCCACGAGAAAGCACGCCATAGCACTCACACTTATCTTGGTATGTTTTAGAAGTATCCAGTTCAAGTTTTCCAATAATCAAGCTAAGCTTTCCAAGCAGTCCATAACCGCGGACGCGGCTATTCGAATAGTTTTGTTAACCCTGCAGGGGTGTACCGCTACACACACATGATCATCAGTTACTGCCTTTGTACTCAACACCATTCAAGAAGTGTCGGCGAGGATGCTCAACACAACTGCTACCTCATAGCCTATCTAGTCCAAGAAAGCCGCCTACCTGGGTTGGCTACCACTATCGTGAACCTGGCCGGTTTACCGAAGTGGACCCAAGTGATGTGTGCGTGGTGCATATGCCGGTCTCGGGTGAGCCGTTCTCTCACTTAGCAGCCAGGCCACAAACCTACCAGAAATCTGAACTATTGCGACATCTGGACATCGAAAGGGATGAGTTAATAGGTTGAGAGGGGTCAGTGAGCCCAATGTGTGGTTGTACTCTTCATCTTGGATCACCACACAAGAACTCGGACTTAGGGCGGTGTTCAACGAGACAACCCACCGTGTACTCCTACACAGCCTCTCATCGTTCACCTTGTATTAGGGTAGATTCACCAACACCTTTCCACCAACATCATCATGATCACTACCATCCCGACTCACATAACAGTAACATCACTGTATCACTCTAAGCATGCAATAAGCAGTAACCTTTGCAGGGGCCACATGATATCAATCAACTCCTACATTTGCTAGGATTGTGGTTTGCTTACTACTGTGACAAATGATAGGTCATGCAAAGGAATGGGTTCATCTATGCGGTAGAAACGTAGCATGGTAATCATCCTATACAATGCATAAGCGAGACATGAGAGGGAAGTGGGATTTTATCGACATGATCAATGGGGGTTTGCTTGCCTTGCTGATGAGGTTCAGTCTCGGAATCTTCAACGAAGGGGGCTGCCTCCTGTTCCGGTTCCACCTCTACTCGACAAACAACAAACAAGGAAGCAAAGTAAATACAATGCACAATCACATGGTTGAAGGTTGAAACTTGATGTATATGTTTCTGATGTGTGAGGCAATTCCATTTAAATGGAGTATATTGCAAATTGAATTGTAAATTCAAACTCCAATTTGAATTCAATTTAGCCAAGTTGCATATGACATTGTTTGATCAAGTTAAATCATTTTGAAATGTGTATGATATGCCCCTGAAGTTCAAGTATAATGTGGTATGTTGCTATGGTTCAAAATGCAAAAGCATTTGAAAAGAATTTGATTTAATTCCATTTAAACCAAATAGAAAATGCTACTGGTCACATTTTAAATTCAACTCAAACATGGTTGAAAGTTGGATATTTGGATAGCTTATTTTCTCCTGATTATTTTTTATATATTAGTTGTTAAATTTGGAGTTAATATGAATTTTCTATGAATTTCCAAAGTTTGGGGTAATTTCTGCCTTTTCTGGAATTTCTTGATTTCTTTTTATTCTGGAAAAAGACTTATTGCATCACTGTGATGCAATGCTGGCGTCAGGGGGCCACTGACAAGGGGGACCCATTGGTCAGCCTCTGGGTGTTAATTAAACCGGTTTAATTCGATTTAAACTTAACCAGGGGGTTAAGTGTGGCCTTGGGCCCACATGGCAGTGAGACTGGGGGGTGGGGCCAGGGTAATTAGCTCAGGGGTTAAGCCCTAATGGCGAGCTCGTCGCCGGCGAGGTCCTGTTCACGCCGGAATCCTGCAAACGGGCACGGGAGCACGAATGGAGACCACCAACGTGTGCAGCGTCGTCGTCCGGGTCGATTGGACCTGGCCAGAGCCTCAGGGGGTCACCGGAGCAACGTCGACGTCGAGTTTGGCGGCGGCCGTGGCTAGGGCTGCGTCGGTTTCGCGCTCCAGAGCGGCATTTTGAACGCGGCGTGGTGCAAACGAGAGCTGAGAGCAAGGGGATGATGCTGCGCGTGCTAGTTGAGCCAAAAGGGCACGACGACGACCTCGACTTCAACTGTGGCGGCGGCAAGCTTCGGCGTTCATGGCGGCCATGGATAGAGACAATAGGGAGGGCGCTAGTTTAGGGGAAAGGAGCAGAAGCTCACCACAAATGCGACGGGATGGCTAGCGGGCTCGGGGAAGCTCGGAGTTGGCCGGAATTCGAGGACGACTCGCGGCTGCCGGAGACGAAGGCGATGAAGGGGACGGCGGCTACAACGCTCCTCAGGACGAGTCCTTGTGCACGGTGACGTAGTCGAGGACGGCGGAGGCGATGGACACCTTGGCGTGGCTCGGGGACGACGGTGGCCACGAGTTCTTCACGGCATGGCGACGGCGGCGCTCGGGTGGAGGAAGAATTCGGCGAGGGGGAAGTGGAGAACGAGCCAGGAGGGGGGAAATGGACGTGGCGTGCTCCAAGGCGTCTCCAGGCGCGCTTTGGAGTCCTGGGGAGGCCTGGAAGCTCGAAGGCGTCGAGGTGGCGTCCACGGCGTGCTCGGCTAGCTCGGTGGCATTCCACCGAGCAGCTTGGAGGCGCGGGAGGGGGAAGAACACCCTGCTGCCCCTGGTGGGCCGGGTGGGCTGGCTGGGCTGCCCTCGCCTGGGCGCCAGGTAAGTGTTTTCCTTTTTTTCTTTCTGTTTTCTTTTCTATACTTTTGTTTTGCTGTGCTAATTAAATAGCTAGGCATTTTATTAGATGCTGAAAGTTTTTATGTGGCTTCACAAAATACTAGGCTAGCCACTTGTAAAGTTTGAACATTTTTAAAATTCATATAATTTGAACTTTAAATCAAATAGGGGTTTTTGATTAATTCCAAGGCACTGTTTGAATATTTGAAAAATCCATGAGCATGGGATGGGTCCCACATCACTTGATATGTGATCACACTAATTTATAAGACTTTTCAAAAATCAAACATGAATTTTTGGAGAAGATTTATTTCTGGCCTTTTGAATTAATTCATCTGGGGGGGGGTTCCTTCTCCCATTTTGCTTTTGAATTTGATTTCAATGACTTCCTTTGAAATTTTTATCATGATGCAAGATGACTTTGATCCTAGCACATTACCTAACAGAGGGTTCTGACAACTCGCCCCCACTCAAAAGAATCTCGTCCCGAGATTCAGAAGTCTGCGGGAGGAAGGTGGGGTACTCGGTACGGAGACGGTCTTCTCTTTCCCACGTGGCTTCCCTCTCAGAGTGGTGTGACCATTGCACTTTCAGAAACTTAATCTTCTGACGACGAGTGACACGCTCTGCGGAATCAAGAATACGAACGGGGTACTCTCGATAAGAAAGGTCATCTTGGAGATCAAGCGTTTCATGGTCGACTTCGCGGATGGGGTCCTTGAAGCAACGCCTGAGTTGGGACACATGGAATACATCATGTACTCGGGAAAGGTGCGGGGGTAGTTCAAGTTGGTAGGCAACTTCTCCACTTTTATCAAGAATGCGGAAAGGTCCGATGTAACATGGGGCCAACTTGCCTTTGATACAGAAACGTTGGGTCCCCTTCAGAGGAGTGACCCAAAGGTAAGCCTTCTCATCCAGATTGTAGCTCTCTTGCCTATGATGACGATCATAGTAGCTTTTCTGACGAGACTGAGCTGCTTTCAATTGATCACGAATAATGCGAACTTGCTCTTCTGCTTCCTTGATCATGTCCGGTCCAAAGAATTGTCTCTCACCGGTTTCTGACCAGTTTAGGGGTGTTCGACATCGTCGTCCATATAGGAGTTCAAAAGGAGCCATGTTCAGACTAGATTGAAAACTATTGTTATAAGCAAATTCGGCGAATGGCAGAGACTTCTCCCAATTCTTTCCGAATGAGATAACACAAGCTCTGAGCATGTCTTCAAGAATTTGGTTAACCCTTTCGACTTGACCGCTAGACTGAGGATGGAAAGCTGTACTAAAGGAGAGATGAGTTCCCATAGCATTCTGAAAGCTTCCCCAAAATCTAGAGGTGAAAAGGCTACCACGATCAGAATTGATTTCCAAAGGAACACCATGAAGGGATACAATTCTAGAGACGTACAAGTCCGCTAACTGGCTAGCAGTTATAGACTCACGAACTGGAAGGAAGTGAGAAACTCTGGAAAGCCTATCTATGACAACGAAGATGGCATCATTTCCTTTCTGGGTTTTTGGAAAGCCGGTGATGAAGTCCATACCGACTTTGTCCCATTTCCACTCTGGAATAGGCAAAGGTTGAAGTGTACCAGCAGGTCTTTGATGTTCTGCCTTAATGCAACGACAAACATCACATTCGGCAAAAAATCGAGCAATGTCTCTCTTCATCCTAGTCCACGAAAATCTCTGGCGTAGATCTCGGTACATTTTTGTGCTACCGGGATGAATCGAGAGGGGTGTGTCATGGGCTTCTTTGAGGATGAGTTGCCATAGTTCCCTATTTTTAGGTACTACCAAACGATTTCCAAAGAATACCGTTCCTTTACTATCTGTGGAGAAACATTTAGCAACTCCGCTAGCAATGTTCTCCTTGATCCGGCGAACACCTCGTGCACGCCTTTGGGCAACTATGATTTGATCCTCAAGAGTTGGTTTCGCCACCAAGGTAGAAAGATAGCCATGAGGAACAATCTCAAGATTGAGTTTGCAAAATTCCTCATGAAGAAGTGGTTGATACTGTTGTAACATGAGGTTGTTACAATATGACTTACGACTTAGTGCATCAGCCATGACATTGGCTTTGCCTGGGGTGTAAGAAATTCCTACGTCGTAATCTTTTATCAACTCAATCCAACGTCTTTGCCTGAGATTAAGATCTGGCTGGGTGAAAATGTATTTGAGGCTTTGGTGGTCGGAATAGATCTCACAACGATTACCAAGGAGGTAATGTCGCCAAGTTGTTAGGGCATGAACTACGACAGCGAGTTCAAGGTCATGGGTAGGATAGTTCTCTTCATGTGGACGCAACTGGTGTGAAGCATAAGCTACCACATGTCTATCTTGCAGAAGTATGCATCCTAACCCTTGCCGTGATGCGTCACAAAAGATCTCGAAATCCTTTTTGGTGTCTGGAGGTGCAAGTACGGGTGTAGAAGTCAATCTTCTTTTTAGCTCTTGAAAGCTTTCCTCGCACTTGGGAGTCCATAGGAATTTCTTATCTTTCTTGAGGAGTTCAGTTAGAGGCTTTGCAACTTTAGAAAAGTTCTCGACGAAGCGACGACAATAGCTGGCTAGGCCAAGAAAACTCCTAACTTGCTTAACCGATTCAGTTGGAGTCCAGTCAAGGACGGCCTGAACTCTCTCGGGATTCACAACAATGCCTTTTGCAGAAATCACGTGGCCTAAGTAGGTCACTTGTGGTAGCCAAAATTCACACTTGGAGAATTTAGCATACATGCGATGCTCTCTAAGTTTCATCAATACCAGCCTTAGGTGTCCGGCATGTTCTTCTTCGTTCTTCGAGTAGATGAGAATGTCATCGAGATAAACTATAACAAATTTATCTAGATACTCCATGAAGATCGAATTCATCATGCGTGAGAAAGTGGCGGGGGCATTGGTTAAACCAAAGGACATGACGGTGTATTCGTAAAGACCATAACGAGTAGTAAAAGCCGTTTTGGGAATGTCCTCGTTTCGGATTTTGATTTGATGATAACCTAATCTCAAATCCATCTTGGAGAAGACAGAGGATCCTGCAAGTTGATCATAAAGATCATTGATCCTGGGCAATGGGTACTTGTTCTTTATCGTCGCTAAATTTAGCGGGCGATAGTCTACGCACATCCTTTCTGTTCCATCTTTCTTCGTTACGAACAGAACGGGGCAACCCCATGGCGATGAGCTAGGGCGGATGAAGCCTTTTTCCAACAAAGCTTCCAGTTGGGTTTTAAGCTCAGCTAACTCACGTGGGGCCATTTTGTATGGGCGTCTAGAAATTGGTGCGGTTCCTGGTACAAGATCCACTATGAACTCTACACATCTGTCGGGTGGCATTCCCGGCAGCTCTTCAGGAAAGACATCCGGGAATTCACGAACCACCGGAACATCTTCAAGGTCGGGAAGGGGAAGTACATTCAAGGAATGCACTTGGGTTCTTGTTCTGGGTGAGGTATAGTTGACTGTCTTTCCCGAAGGGTGGGTTAGTTTCACGGATTTGCCTTTGCAATCCAGGTAGGCATTCTGTCTTGATAGCCAATCCATGCCAAGGATGACATCAATGTCTGAAGACTTGAGGGCTATGAGTGAAGCAAGGAATACTAAACCCTCAATTGCAATTTGATTACCATGGCTTACTCTATTAGTTTGCCATCTTGACCCTGGAGTTTGAATAATCATGGGGGTGGACAATTCAACAAAGGATAACTCATGACGAAGTGCATAACTTTCCGACATGAATGAATGAGATGCTCCTGGGTCGAAAAGAACGGAAGTAGGAACATAATTGACTGGGAGCGTACCAAGAATGACGTCAGTGGTGTCGTAAGTCTCTTCGGCGGCAATCTGGTTCACACGTCCACGAGTGGCGGGAGGAGCGGGTTTGGTGGTGTAGACCTTCTGGGGTGGCTTGCCACGACCATTGTTGTTGCCTCCGGCACGGGGTGGAGCATTCTGATTCTGGAGCTGGTTCTGGGGACACTCGCGGGAGTAGTGGCCTGCCTGACCACACTTGTAACAGGCTCCAAAGACAGTGCGTGGAGCTGGGTTGTTTAGTGGAGCTGGGTGGAACTGAGCTGGGGGACGAGGCGCCACATAGGATGGCCTCGGTGGGTTGTTCTGGCGGAACATACTATTGGGGATCTAGATCTTGCGCTTCTGGGAGCCGGAACTGGATGAACCATCGTCCCTAGGGTGTTTGCGGAAGTCATTGGTGGTGTTCATGTCCTCTTCCTTGATGGCCTTGTTGACAAGGACCTGGAAGGTGGCAAAGTCATGTAGGTTGAGATCACGACGGAGTCCGGAATTGAGTCCACGACGGAACCTTTCTTGCTTCTTGGCGTCGGTGGAGACCTCTTCAGTAGCATAGCGAGCCAGTCGGTTGAACTCACGACTAAACTCGTCAACGATCCTTCTGCCTTGGGTGAGGTTGCAGAACTCCTCACGCTTGCGGTCCATAAGACCCTTTGGAATGTGGTGCTCACGGAAGGAAGTGCAGAATTCATCCCAAGATGCGGGCGGTCCAACGGGACGCATGTTCAGGAAGTTCTCCCACCAAGATCTAGCTGCACCTTCAAGGTGATAGGTGGCATAGCTGACCCTGTCGCTATCTGCAACATGGCCTGCCTGGAGCTTCCTCTCGATGCTGCGAAGCCAGTCATCGGCGTCAAGGGGCTCGGTGGAGTAACTGAAAACAGGGGGATGAAGCCGGATGAAGTCGTTCAGAGACACCAACTCGTTGCGCTGCTTAGTGGTGTTGCGGGCAATGACCTCCAGCAGATGGTGAGAGTCTCGGTGGTTCCTCTCAACCTCCATCAGAACCTGAGCCATCGTGGGTGGATGTGGAAGGTTGCCTTCCTCCTGTTCATTCCCACGACCCTGGGCACGACCAAGCTGGCCACGGGTTCCTTGAGACATCCTGAAGGTGAAAACCAAAGTCAAACAGAGTTGATTGGAAGAGTCTAATTAAGGTATTGAGGTACTGGAAGAATTACAGAGCAAAGGAAGTAATCATCTTGACAACATGGTGATAAAAGCATACAAGCCATATATTCACAAGCTATCATACAAACCATACATCGTTTTAGTACAAGCACCAAGCTAATACAAACATGATGAAGATGATACATCCTTCAGAGGCACTCTGACTTCCTATACATTATTTATCTAAGCCTCTGAAACTTAGAACACCTTGCGTACAATATACTAAGATACTACTACATCCTCACTAAGTAAGACCACAGGCGGTCTCACTCATCTCCATCTCCATAGTAGTCCTCGTAAAAGTTACCCGCGTATCCCGGTAGCTGAAGGTGACCATCGGAAAACACGGAGGCATGTGGACCCTGATATCCATTTGGGCAAGGATGGGGCCTAGGTCCAGCGTAGGGTGGAAGCAGAGGACCACGGGGTGGAAAAATGCCTCCAATCTCGGGCCAAGCAACTCGAGAAGGCATCTGAGTCCTCACAGGGTAGATAGCATCATACTCGACTGATCCAACACTCACGAAGGGTGCCAAGTGTGTTAGTGCCCGATACAGACGAACACGGGTGGCGTGAAGCTCAAAACGGAGAGCGCGTGCATCACGATCTCGATCGCAAGCAAACCTAGCAGTCATCTGAAGTACTGGATCCTCTGCAGAGTGATCTGAGTAGAGTCCGGTGTAATATCCCTCTTCTCCTGGAAGTGCAACAGGGATATAGCGGAACGAGGTCTCTCTCAGCATAGTGTGCTCCTCTCTTAGCAGGGTAATACATGAGTATGCAGCATCCTGCACAACCATGTTCTCAGTCATGCCAATGCCATGTCCAAAGTGGATATGCTGAGTGACTCCAATGTGGTGCGGGTAGATCCTGACAATGCAGTGGAACTGGGTCTGGTTGAAGTCAAGGAACTGCTCCTCAACTGTGTACTCAGGGTACCATCGGTATCCAATGAAGGACATCATCTCGATCAGCATGGCGGGATGGCCACGCACACCGAGGCACCTGGTCAAACGAACAATCTGCCGAGGGGGAAGATCTGCCATCTGAAACAGAAAGAAGGAGTTGGCAAATGCATCAGATTATGAGATAAACCTGGAATGACTCGGACAGCATAACGGCTATAATTGCAAGAAAAGACAATTTCTTACAACATAGAAAACAACACTTACATACGATGTAAGAAATCAGGAAGCACAACAACTCTAACGAAACGAACACAACCTTCCTACGGCTACAAGGAAGCAAACAACAAGATGTTCTAATCAGATAGAGTAGAGCCTAGTCCTATCTTCCCATAGAACAAGATGAGGGTGACTCAGAACTCAAAACGAAGGGGTAAGGAGAAAAAAGAACCCTTACGTTGTTCCCTTATATACCCTGAGTAACTATATAACTATAGAAGGCTAGACTCGACTTCGGCCAAGGCTGCTAGTCCTACATCCAGTCCTGCTTTGATACCAAGTCTGTCGGGACCCGGGGTTAGCGTATGCAAGTCCCGCTATGACATAGTCATATGGAGAGCCGAGAACCGTACCCACTTGTCTAAGCAGACAAGGCCAAGCACAGAACGTTCTCGGAAAGCATTGTACGTGAGGGGCATCCCATCCAGGCCGGATGATCAACTGAGATGGGTCCTCATCGTCCGCACACAAGTCTAATGATATGGGTGATGAACCCCCATATTCAAGACAAGTCGCCTCAACCATACTATCGACTATCTCATAACTCTTACATAGACTTACTCCACCCCGATCACTTAGTCGGGGTCTAGGGCGGGCTCGATCATACATCAAAGTGTGCACGAGACAGAGTCTCGAACAATTGCATCGCGATGCCCCAAGCTGCGCACATCTAAGGGCCACTTGGTGTATAAAAGACCGCCAGCCAGATCACAACTAAGGTCTCGAAAACCCATACAAAGACATGCATGTTCTAAACATACACGCAGCACACATGCCTTGTATGAACAGCAGGTATCATTGCAATTCTCTACAAAGTATACATTTTATTGATAACTCTCACAGAGTGCACACAGAGATCACAAGCATGTGATCCAACATTACAACAGACAAGCGGAAGCAAAGTAGGTCTGAGTACGGACAAGTTTAACAAATGGCTTAAGAAGCCTTATTTAAACACAAGCCCTCCACGAGGGAACCAGTCGTCTGACTAGGACTAGACTAGCTTGATCTTCAATCGTCGAGCTCGATGAAGAAGCCACCTTCAGGGTCAGTGGGTTCATCTAAAACATAGATTAAGCAAACGTGAGTACAAAGTCGTACTCAGCAAGACTTACATAGGAGCTATACTACTCATGCACATGTATCAAGGTAAAGGGAGGTGGGGTTTCACTTGTAGAAGTGCCAGCTTTGACTTGGCTAGTCCTGAACTACGAGTACTAGACTTGAGGTAAGAAGCGTACACGAGTCCACTACTTTCTCCAACCAATTACACCACTATGGTGGCTTCCTCGACTTCCCCACGAGAAAGCACGCCATAGCACTCACACTTATCTTGGTGTGTTTTAGAAGTATCCAGTTCAAGTTGTCTAATAATCAAGCTAAGCTTTCCAAGCAGTCCATAACCGCGGACGCGGCTATTCGAATAGTTTTGCTAACCCTGCAGGGGTGTACCGCTACACACACATGATCATCAGTTACCGCCTTTGTACTCGACACCGTTCAAGAAGTGTCGGCGAGGATGCTCACCACAACTGCTACCTCATAGCCTATCTAGTCCAAGAAAGCCGCCTACCTGGGTTGGCTACCACTATCGTGAACCCGGCCGGTTTACCGAAGCGGACCCAAGTGATGTGTGCGTGGTGCATAAGCCAGTCTCGGGTGAGCCGTTCTCTCACTTAGCAGCCAGGCCACAAACCTACCAGAACTCTGAACTATTGCGACATCTGGACATCGAAAGGGATGAGTTAATAGGTTGAGAGGGGTCAGTGAGCCCAATGTGTGGTTGTACTCTTCATCTTGGATCACTACACAAGAACTCGGACTTAGGGCGGTGTTCAACGAGACAACCCACCGTGTACTCCTACACAGCCTCTCATCGTTCACCTTGTATTAGGGTAGATTCACTAAGACCTTTCCACCAACATCATCATGATCACTACCATCCCATCTCACATAATAGTAACATCACTTTATCACTCTAAGCATGCAATAAGCAGTAACATTTGCAGGGGCCACATGATATCAATCAACTCCTACATTTGCTAGGATTGTGGTTTGCTTACTACTGTGACAAATGATAGGTCATGCAAAGGAATGGGTTCATCTATGCAGTAGAAACGTAGCATGGTAATCATCCTATACAATGCATAAGCGAGACATGAGAGGGAAGTGGGATTTTATCGACATGATCAATGGGGGTTTGCTTGCCTTGCTGATGAGGTTCAGTCTCGGAATCTTCAACGAAGGGGGCTGCCTCCTGTTCCGGTTCCACCTCTACTCGACAAACAACAAACAAGGAAGCAAAGTAAATACAATGCACAATCACATGGTTGAAGGTTGAAACTTGATGTATATGTTTCTGATGTGTGAGGCAATTCCATTTAAATGGAGTATATTGCAAATTGAATTGTAAATTCAAAATCCAATTTGAATTCAATTTAGCCAAGTTGCATATGACATTGTTTGATCAAGTTAAATCATTTTGAAATGTGTATGATATGCCCCTGAAGTTCAAGTATAATGTGGTATGTTGCTATGGTTCAAAATGCAAAAGCATTTGAAAAGAATTTGATTTAATTCCATTTAAACCAAATAGAAAATGCTACTGGTCACATTTTAAATTCAACTCAAACATGGTTGAAATTTCGATATTTGGATAGCTTATTTTCTCCTGATTATTTTTTATATATTAGTTGTTAAATTTGGAGTTAATATGAATTTTCTATGAATTTCCAAAGTTTGGGGTAATTTCTGCCTTTTCTGGAATTTCTTGATTTCTTTTTATTCTGGAAAAAGACTTATTGCGTCACTGTGATGCAATGCTGGCGTCAGGGGGGCACTGACAAGGGGGACCCACTGGTCATCCTCTGGGTGTTAATTAAACCGGTTTAATTCGATTTAAACTTAACCAGGGGGTTAAGTGTGGCCTTGGGCCCACATGGCAGTGAGACTGGGGGGTGGGGCCAGGGTAATTAGCTCAGGGGTTAAGCCCTAATGGCGAGCTCGTCGCCGGCGAGGTCCTGTTCACGCCGAAATCCTGCAAACGGGCACGGGAGCACGAACGGAGACCACCAACGGGTGCAGCGTCGTCGTCCGCGTCGATTGGACCTGGCCAGAGCGTCAGGGGGTCAGCGGAGCAACGTCGACGTCGAGTTTGGCGGCGGCCGTGGCTAGGGCTGCGTCGGTTTCGCGCTCTAGAGCAGCATTTTGACCGCGGCGTGGTGCAAACGAGAGCTGAGAGCAAGGGGATGATGCTGCGCGCGCTAGTTGAGCCAAAAGGGCACGACGGCGACCTCGACTTCAACTGTGGCGGCGGCAAGCTTCAGCGTTCATGGCGGCCGTGGATAGAGAACGATAGGGAGGGCGCTAGTTTAGGGGAAAGGAGCAGAAGCTCACCACAAATGCGACGGGATGGCTAGCGGGCTCGGGGAAGCTCGGAGTTGGCCGGAATTCGAGGACGACTCGCGGCGGCCGGAGACGAAGGCGATGAAGGGGACGACGGCTACAAAGCTCCTCGGGACGATTCCTTGTGCACGGTGACGTAGTCGAGGACGGCGGAGGCGATGGACACCTTGGCATGGCTCGGGGACGACGCTGGCCACGAGTTCTTCACGGCATGGCGACGACGGCGCTCGGGTGGAGGAAGAATTCGGCGAGGGGGAAGTGGAGAGCGAGCCAGGAGGGGGGAAATGGACTTGGCGTGCTCCAGGGCGTCTCCAGGCGCGCTTTGCAGTCCTGGGGAGGCCTGGAAGCTCGAAGGCGTCGAGGTGGTGTCCACGGCGTGCTCGGCTAGCTTGTGGGTATTCCACCGAGCAGCTTGGAGGCGCGGGAGGGGGAAGAAGACCCTGCTGCCCCTGGTGGGCCGGGTGGGCTGGCTGGGCTGCCCTCGCCTGGGCGCCAGGAAAGTGTTTTCCTTTTTTTCTTTCTGTTTTCTTTTCTGTACTTTTGTTTTGCTGTGCTAATTAAATAGCTAGGCATTTTATTAAATGCTGAAACTTTTTATGTGGCTTCACAAAATACTAGGCTAGCCACTTGTAAAGTTTGAACATTTTTAAAATTCAAATAATTTGAACTTTAAATCAAATAGGGGTTTTTGATTAATTCCAAGGCACTGTTTGAATATTTGAAAAATCCATGAGCATGGGATGGGTCCCACATCACTTGATATGTGATCACACTCATTTATAAGACTTTTCAAAAATCAAACATGAATTTTTGGAGAAGATTTATTTCTGTCCTTTTGAATTAATTCATCTGGGGGGGGGGGTTCCTTCTCCCATTTTGCTTTTGAATTTGATTTCAATGACTTCCTTTGAAATTTTTAACATGATGCAAGATGACTTTGATCCTAGCACATTACCTAACAGAGGGTTCTGACAATAGAGGTCAATTTGGTGCATCCAGAAGTCACCACGTATTGCGTTCTAGTCGCGTACGAAACTCTGGTTGTGCGCTGATACGTCCCAAACGTATCTATAATTTCTTCTTGTTTCATGCTAATTTGGGTGATTTTTCTATGTGTTTTGCTACAATTTCATAAATTTTTACACATATTAGGACTAACCTACTAAGTTAGTCCACCCAGTGCCAGTTTCTGTCTGCTAATGTCTGTGAATTGCAGGTTTTGACCCATATTTACAGAGCCCAAAAAATTCCAAGAAAAATATATAAAAAATCAGCGCAATGAAATTTTCCGGAAGACGAAGGAGAGACGGAGGGGGGCGACCCCCCAGGAGGCTAGGGGGCGCGGTACCACTCTAGGCCGCGCCAGGTGGGCGCCCGGGTGGATGGGGCCACCCCTGAGGCCCCCCTTCGGCCTATATTTACACCTCGTTCCAGAAACCCTCGAGAGAGACCCCGCATCACGATTTTCACCTCTATTCCGTGGCCGCCCGTCGTGATCCCGAGATTGGGAGCGCCAGAAGACCCTTTTCGGCACCCTATCGGAGAGACGATTGACCTCCGGGAGCTTCTCCATCACCATGAGCGCTTCTGGGTGTGCCGTGAGTAGTCCCCCTTGGCACACTATCTTTTACCTTTGCTTTTTATTCTTGTTAGTTTACTTTCTAGTTTTTCCTTTTGAGTCTCTTATATGAAAAACCAAAAAAAATAGTTGCTACCTTTTGTCTTTGTCTCTCTGTCTACTGATGCTATGTTTACCATGGGTGTGGAACCACCAAAATACGGTAGGATAGACATGTTTCAATTGGATAGTCTTCGATCAATTTGTGCTCGCGCTAAAAACCCAACCGACTAGGTTGAGGGAAAATCATTGCATGAGCATGCTCATTATACGTGACACCGCTTATCTCAGAAAGGTAAACACTTATTGGATCAAATACATACTTCTTATTGCTATGCTGAATCTTTATGACACATTTATGATTTACTTGTTGTTCTAATATAGATCATAACCACCTTCCTTTCCAATGTGAGTTTAATGAAAATGAGATCCTATCTTGTTATGCTAAATGTGTTTATGATTACTTTGATGTTGAAGAGATTGAAGAGTTTGTTGCTTTTAAGGGTGCTTTTGAGAATGCTTCTTTGATTGAAAAGTATTACGATACTATTCACAAGTCTGAAAACTTTGCAGTCCTTGCTTATTGCTTTGAGAATTATATTTGCAATGATTATATTGAGGATTTTAAAAACAAAATGTTTGCTGCCCAAGAAGAGGCTAATGATTGCTATGATGTGGAATCCTATGATTCCGAGGACTCACTTGAAATATCCCTTTCTGAAGAACTTGATACTTGCTTTGTTGATGGCCCTGATGCCTCTATGGATGATGCTTACAGAGAAGAACTTGCTATAGTTCCATAAGTTAAGCATGAAATTGTTGTTATTGCACCCACACTTGATTGCCATATTATCCTTTTGAAATCTCAAAATCATATTCCAAAGAATTTTTCTCTTATTAAGGAGGAAAAGTAAATAAGCGTGTAAACAATGATGAGAATATGGACCGGGGTCCCGTGATGTTCAGTAGTGACGTCTCTCTCCCAAAAGACGATAAAACTTCTATGCGAGGTAAACAAATTACAGACGGGCAATTGACAGGATTATAAATGCACCGCAATGATAACTATGCTACAAAGAAAGGAAGAGGCTCAATAGCATGGGCAGTACGCCAAAATAAGTAGATCGAAATCCAACTGCATCTACTACTAATCATCCACCTTGAGATATCTATCCAGAACATCTCGTTGGTATATTAAGTTGCGAGCCCCACCCAAAGTGTAAACCTAAAGCAACAGACAACTGCATTAAAAAGCACTTTGCGTAAAGTAAACAATACTTGCAACCGCGGTTACAAGCACTGTTGTTTTCCCCCTTGTGGCAACAACATGTCCCCTAGACTCATGTTTCTGTCACTCAAGCGTGTCATCAGGGGGCATGAATCCACAATCGAGCATAACGTTCCCTCCTGGAGTTACTACCTACTACTCGGCCAAAGCAATAAACAGCAACGGAGAACATGCAATAATTACTTAGGAACAAAAATATAAAAGATAAGAACCAAATATATTACTCTATCACAATTGGAACATAATCTCATAATCCATCAGATCCCATCAAACTCAGCATAGCAACAACAGAAAGATTACATGTGTGCCTCGATCATGTAGGGCAGGTCACGAGGTCTAAACCATGAAGAACAAAGAGAGGAGGAGAACATCACATAGCTACTGATCACGGACCCATGGTCCAAAGTAAACTACTCACGGCACATCCGGGAAGCGTCCATGGTGGAGGGGAAGCTCCCGGAGGTCGATCCTCCCTCCGGCAGGGTGCCGGGAAGAGGTCTACTGGCGCTCCCGATCTTGGAAACGCGACGGAGGCGGAACAGAGGCAAGATCGCGGAAAAAGAGTTCTCTCTCCGGAAGTTTCACGTCACATGAAATATACAGGCGAAGGGGGCCAGCCAGGGGTCCATGCGCCCCCTGGGGCGGCAAAGCCCTAGGCTGCGCCAGGTGGTCGCCTGGGCCCCTGGTGGGTCCCACCTGGTCCCCCTTCGGGGACTCCAAAAGGTTCCTTCACGCTGATTTTTTATCCGATTTTCCCGAATTTTTGGAGCACTTTTAATATGGGGAAAAACTGAAATAGAAAAATAGCAGAAAACAGAAACTGGCACTGGGGTGCACTGAGTTAGTAGGTTAGTCCAAATATGATCAAAAGTATATGAAAGTGTATCTAGATCATAGCGATATCACACAAAACATGCATGGAGCAAGCAGAAATTATAGATACGTTTGGGACGTATCTATGCACTGGGTCCTTGGTTCGAACCAGCCTCTCTGCATTGCACTGTAGCAGGGGTAAGACTAGGTTCATATAATCCCTCCCCAGACCCCACCTTGTGTGGGAGCTTCTATGCACTGGGTCTGTCCTTTTTTTTGGGACGTATCAACATCCCCAAGCTTAATTCCTGCTCGTCCTCGAGTAGGTAAATGATAACAAGCATAATTTCTTTGGTGACATGCTAGCAACCATATAAGAACTTTGAAAAGTAAAGCAATCAAGGCATGTGATTCAATTCAAGTCATAACATGCAAGAGTCTATATTAGTATTGAAACAAGTAACAAAAGAACATTAGGTGCAAGATCTCTCGCTGTCCGTGACTCGAATGTCTCCAAATGGTGTTTGCGTGCAAGAAGAGGGATAGGGAATACGAGAAAAAAGTATTTTTGTTGAGAACTCAATCTACTAAAGTTTCACACTTGGTCTTCTTTGGAATCTTATCTTGACTCGTCCCAAGACCACTAGCCAGGTACAAGTCAATTTGATCCACTCCTTTTCGATATTTTGAGTACTCATGCAATGGATGAGAGTAAGCACGAGAGTTTACACTTAGGGTGGCAAAGAGATAAATATGGTGGAGGATGAAGACAAAAAGGGTGAGAAAGGCTCACATCAATGAGGATCGAGATAGTCTTCGCGGGTAAGATAACCCAATTTATTGATTCGACTCAAGGGGAGCCAAAGAATATCCACAAGCTTTAACAGTGGAGTTGTCAATTCCACCGCACCTGAGATACACTTACTTGCAACAATATATTAATAGCAACTGCGATATGGAAGTGATGATAGCAACGGTAATAATAAAACAGCAAAAGTAAACAACTAGTAACCAGCAGAATTAAAACATTATAGTCTAGGGAGATGGATGGTTGGGCGCTGCATGGATAAGATACATCATGTATTTAACTCGGGGCAAGGCACACAGAAAATAAAATATCATCTAGGCATAAATCAAACATCAGGCATGTATCCCACAGGTAGTTGTACGTGCTTGCAATAATAACTTGCACAACATATTTTGTCCTACCATCCCGCTACGAACGGGGCCAAAAGGAACTTATGGAGATTAAGGTGCTCCTGTCAAAGAGCACCGGAACAAAGCATTAACAATCAATGGATACATGGAATCCTCAAATTATAGTCAATACACTTTGGTGTCCCAAGCTGTCACCTTTGGAATCTCCAGTTCCGGACTATAACAGGTGCATACAACTCATAGATAGGATCAAGAACACAAATATATTCATGAAAACACAAAGGGTTCAGATCTGAAATCATGGCGCTCGGGCCCAAAGTGACAAGCATTAAGAGCAACAAGTTGAAACAAAGATGATAAGCACCAATCTAGATGATAGGCAACATGCCCCCAACAATCTGATAAACTATTACATGATCTAACTCATCCAATCCCTACCATCCCCTTTGCCTACAACAGGGAATTACTCACACATGGATGGAGAAGTCATGGAGGGATGATGGAGTGGTGATGGCGATGATGATGGCGATGATCTCCCCTCTCCGAAGGCTAAAACAGCCTCCAGATTAGCCCTCCCGGAGAAGAACAGAGGGTGGCGGCGGCTCGGCGATGAGAATTGGGAAAACGACATCTATTCTGGGGTTTTCGCGTCACGGGAATAAATAGGAGCTTCGGTAGGGCACCAAAGGAGGGGGGAGTCCCCCAGGCGGCCAGAGGGCGCGGCCCCACCCCTGGCCAAGCCAGGGGGGGGGGGGCGCCTGGGGCCCCCTGGGCTCCCCTCTGGTCCCACTTCTGGCATCTGGCTCCTTCAGGTGCGTGGATTTTCTGGTATTTTTCTAGGAATTTTCTGGGACGTCCAAAAATCCATTTTCCTGCGCACAATAAAACCACACAGACAGCTCTGCTGAAAACATCGTTAGTCTGGGTTAGTTTCGTCCAAATCATGCAAGAATGAGGGAAAAACAATAGCAAAAGTGTTTGGAAAAGTAGATACGTTTGAGACGTATCAACCCCCCAAGCTTAGCATATTGCTTGTCGTCAAGCAATTCAGTACAACGAACTGAACGCAACAAAGAAAACTTTGACAAACTCTTTTGCTTCAATAGATGTATATACGCATGTACTACGAAAAGAATTTAGCAAGTATCAAAACAATGCTATGAGGACAATGCATGAAGCAATCCTTCTTTCAAGTGATCAATCACAAACAACTAAAAGAAAATAATATGCTACTGAAAATCAAGACATGATTACAATGCACAAAGTTTGAACATACTAGAGTGGTATTTCGCTATCCTCCATGAGTGAAGCAAAACATAAATGCAGAAACTCCTCCGGAGTTTTAAAGGAGACTAGAACGAAGAACTTCAGAATAAATAATACCACAATCATGCAAAAGACAATGTAGTACTTTAGGACAATGCACATTACACTCAGAATGACAATTATGCTCTCCTAGTTGGTGCTTTGAAGAAAGAAGGTGGAGACTCTCGAACCGTGGAATTTGATGGAAAGGTTGAAAACCCATGGGAGGAAGCAAAGACTAAACTTGTACCAGAGCTCCTGGTTTTGAAAATAGAGATAAAAAGTGTTTTGGGAGGTGCATGCTTTGTCAACGAATGCTAGTAGACAACTCAATCGCCTCTTACGCTAGGCATGTTTCGAGGAACGGCTCCCAAGATGGAGACGATCACATCCCCTTAATCTCCTTTGTTTATCACTGCCAAAGTTTTCTGATTTCTCATAGACAAAGCGTGAAGGAGGGTTTGTTGGTTGTGATTATCTTTTGTGAGCTGGGCGCACTCATGCCAGTCCCTCCTCGTATCGGGGGTTTGCAGATTAGACATGCAATCCCGGAATAAAACATGGCTAACATAAGACGGTCATGAATTACCTACTACTTCCTCATGAGCTAAAGCAGAGGCACAAAACAGGAGAGCCTTTGAATAATTTCGAGATGGTACAAGAAATTCTTCGTTAGGATAGCCGGTAAATACCACATAGGAAGGTATGGTGGACTCGTATGGAAAAACTGGTTTCAAGGATTTTGGATGCACAAGAAGAAATCCGCTTAGTGCGAGTGAAGGCTAGCAAAAGACTGGGAAGCGACCAACTAGAGAGAAATAACAGTCACAATCATGCAGAGCGACAAAGCAACATTGAATTAGGCATGAAAATGATACAACTATTCTAAAATTCAAAGATCATCAAGGCATAGTAGACTTTTCAGTCATAAACATGTGTAAGCATGTGCCAAGTCAATCCAAGAATTCTCCAAAGGGAAATACCACTTCAGTATGCCAAACTATGAACAATGTAATGCATGTAAATCATTCCAACAACACATTATGCACTCTAGCTATTTGGAATTAGCCACAAGGAAAGCATGAACACTGGGCAAGCATTGTAAACATAGCACTATGTCGCGACAAGCTGGTCTCTATATCATAAGTACAAGCATATGTACAAAAGTAGAAAGAAAAAGAGTTCATACCGGTTTTCCTTGTTGCATCCCTTTCGTCGATCTTCGTCGTCACTGCCTTGTCGCTTGCACGATTGAACGTAGGAAATATAATCAAGTGAAAATGCCATCGCGGACTCGAGCTGAACTTTGCAACAAAGCAAACTAGAGAGAGAAAATAAAATATTTTTGGATTTTTCAAAGATTTAGCGAAAGAAAAAGAAAAGAGAATTGTTTTTGTTGTTTTTGCAAAATAAAAGAACAAAGAAGAATGGGAAAAAACTTCGAAAAGATCAAAGCAAACAAAATAAAAACGGACAATACAATGGAAAGGTGAGAAGGGAACGTACTCCCCCAAGCTTAGGCTTTTGGCCTAAGTTGGTAGCAGCTACTGCCCCCAGGAGCCTCCTGCTCCGGGGTAAGGGTAAGTCCAAGTGTCGTATGAGCCCTCCGGTGCGTACACCGAAGTCCTCGGATCCTCCCATGAGGAAGGTCCTGCGCTCCAAGCGGAAGAATATCCCTCGCCATGCTCGGTGAAGGTCTCTCCCTGGAAAGGTGGGAACTCACCATGCTCCTCCTCATCGGGCACAACCCCCTCCATGGGGTTATGCGTCTGGTAATTAGCCAAGAACTCATCGAACTGAATTTTGTTGAAGGACCATTCGTTCCTGCGAGTGTTATCAAACAAAAGTGGTGCAGGTAGACGGATCTCACGAGTAATAGTCCTTTCAAACCTCAAAATATAATCAAGGTTAGCAAACTGAGAAGTCATGGTAACAAACTTATGTCTCTTCATAGCCGTAAGATCGAGACTAGCGTATGAAAAGGGAACATCATCAAGATGCGGGGTGCGCTCAAGGGACTCAAGGATAAGTGTGGCGTAAACGCCACCATATAAATCGCCCTTGTTACTGTTCGTAACAAGGCACCGAGCAATCAAGGAACCCACATTATACTCATTCTTACCAGACAGGGCGTTCGCATAAATAGCAAAGTCTGGTGCAGAACCGTTGCTCGTGTTGTCACGAGCCAACACCCCTCTAGCAACAAAATACGCAAAATATCTGAGGTGTGGAAACAAGATGCTGGAAATCTTCGTGCGCCGAATATCGGTCTCCTCCTGGCAGCAAAGGGACTGTAAGAGGGTCCTCAGCCCGGAAGGCTGCATGGTCATCTTAGCTGTCTGACCAACGCTCAGCACACCTATTATATCACAAAACTATGCCAAAGACATGGTTATGAGATCATTATAAAGTTTGAACTCAACGGTTCCAGCATCATGGTTATAACAAAAACTGTTAACAAAACAGGAGGTAAGTTTTTTGTATTGCACCACACGGCATAAAGCTAGCCGTGTCAAACCTGCATTGGCACAAAGGCCATAAAATTCCTCCTTGATTCCTGCAGCTATAAGAAAATCATCGAAAGGATACATCATTGCGCATGCTGGATTTGTGTCTTCCAACAGCTCCAGGGGCACATGATCTTCATTGTAGCTCACCCTAACTGCTGAGCGTGAAGCTGCAGCTGTAGTGACTCTATCGGAGCGCTCGGGCTTCTTCTTCCCAAGCCACCCCTTTGCTTTTCCAAAGAAACTCATTTCTGAAAAAAAATTACAATTCACAAAAACAAGGAATTAAACAAAGTGAGTTGAGGCAAACTACTCTACTCACTTACCTAAGGCATAAACTTGCATCAAAACTTGGAAAATAAATTTCTACACAAGCATGCAAGCTCATATGAACAGCACCAAGAGCTACTAAATACTAACAAATAAGGCCACCAATAAAAAATCTAATTGGAGGGGTGAAGGAGTTGCATACCAGGGAGTATTTGCTCAAAATTTTAGCTGAAATGATGGGCTGTAGAGAGAGATCGAAAATCGCCTCCAAGAACAGCAAGAACGCAAGAACTGGAGCAAAACTCGTGTTTTTGGAGAGAGAGGAAGGAGGAGTAAGAAGACTTACCTGGCTGGCTGCTCTGTGGGCCCCAGGCGCCCTGTGGGCGCGGCTAGGGGCCAGCCTCGCCAGCTGGCCGCCTGGGCCACTGGTGGCCCCTCTGGTCAGCCCCAGGTGCCCCTGGGTCACTCCCGGCATGGAAATTTTGAATATAATTTTTCTGGAATTTTTTGACAACTTCACTGTTGAGAATTTTTCGAAGTTCAAAAAGCTGCGAAACTTTCTGAAAACTTGAGGCAGTGATTAGAATTGTGAAGTTTCAAAAACATATAAACTTGGTACACCAAGGAGAATAAAAGCTAAAGCAAATGAAAACATAACAAGCTCCACTTTTTCCCTATATAAAACATGCTTACCAGCAAGGTTGATCAATTGTTACCAACAAACCGGCGATATATAGAGCAAAAAGCCTCACCTCTCATGAAGTGATCATTGCACCTTTATTTTAATGGACATCATCCCCACCATGATGGTTTTGTATTTGTGGTGCACATGTAAAGGGTAATCCCATTCTCCAATCTTCACGGTCTCGATATTCTCTATAGAGTTGAGGCCATGCCTCTTGTCAATTTTCTTCGGAAAATACACCGTGTGTTCTTTATCATTCACATTGAAAGTAACCTTTCCTTTATTGCAATCAATAATAGCATCTGCGGTGTTAAGAAAAGGTCTACCAAGAATAATAGACATGCTCCCATCCTCGGGCATGTCAAGCACAACAAAATCAGTAAGGATTAAACAATTAGCAACTTCAACGGGAACATCCTCACAAATACCTATGGGAACGGCTGTTGACTTGTCAGCCATCTGAAGAGAGATATCTGTAGGGATTAGTTTTGCTAAACATAATCTCTTGTAAAGAGGAAAAGGCATAACACTCACTCCTGCTCCAAGATCACATAAAGCAGTCCTCACATAATTATTCTTTATGGAACAAGGAATGGTGGCTATACCTGGATCACCAAGCTTCTCAGGAATCTTTCCACTAAAAGAGTAGTTAGCAAGCATGCTAGATATTGCTTCATTAGGAACTTTTCTTTTATTAGTAACAATATCTTTCATATATCTCGAATAAGGAGGTAACTTAATAGCATCAGTCAAAGGAATTTGAAGAAAAAGAGGTTTCATCCACTCACAAAACTTATTGTAATGCTCTTCTTCTTTGGTTTTGAGAGACTTACCTGGAAAGGGCATGGGTTTCTGCACCCATGGTTCTTGTTCCTTCCCATGTCTTCTTGCGATAAAATCTTCTTTAGTGTATTTCTTGCGTTTGTCGGGTGCTTCTTCTTCTTGAACTTCGGGTGGATCATTCTTTTCACCATCCTTTTCAGGCTCAGCACCGTCTTCAGTCTCAGCATCGGAGGTAGATATACTATTTGGATCATTGGAATTGTCAGCTTCTTTGTGCTTCTTCTTCTTCTTCTTCGAAGAGCTAACAATTTCTTCCTCCTGTATTTGAGAATCCTGCTCGGTCCACAAAGGATGCCCCTCCGGATAGAGAGGATCTTGAGTGCTAGTTCCCCCTCGAGTTTTAATCCCGAAGGCCTGTATATCCTGTTTGGCATTATTAGCAAGCAAATCTTTTTGCACATTAGAAATTTGATCAAGATGAGTTTGAACCATATGAAAATGCTTCACAAGACATTTAACATCATTAACTATTCTACCTAGAACATCAAGAAAACTTTTGATAGCAAGGAAATTATCATGCAACTGACTTTGTATCCTCTCATTAAAGTGATTTTGCTTCATAATAAAATTATCAAGCTCATCTAAACATCGATCAGGAGGCTTACCATGAGGAATGTCACTTGCATTGAAATCTAAAAGAGAGTGTACCTCTTCCATAGGAGGGTGAGTGGTAGGCTCACACAATTTCTCAATAGGGGTAGATTCTTCACCTCTTTAGTTTTAATACCCTTCTCTTTAATAGACTTCTTTGCTTCTTGCATGTCTTCTGGGCTTAGGACAAGCATGCCCCTTTTCTTTGGTGGTGGAGGTGGTTCAGGGACGGACCAATCTTCGTGGTTCTTGGCAATCTTGCCCATCAATTCTTCTGCATCGTCTGGTGTTCTTTTTCTGAAAACACAACCAGCACAACTATCCAAGTAGGATCTAGATTCATCAATTAGACCAGCATAAAATATATCAATCAATTCATTTTTAGGGACTCCATGTCCCGGTCTAGCCTGGATCAGACTGCAATACCTCCCCCAAGCTTTAGGAAGGTTCTCATCCTGCAACTGTTTAAAGTTATAAATTGTTCGTAAAGAAGCATGTTGCATATGAGCAGGAAAATACTTTTCAACAAAAGATTGAGCTAAGTCTTGAGGACTCCTAATAGAACCACATGGTAGTGCATCATACCATGCTTGAGCACCTTCCTTTCAAGAAAAAGGAAAAAGCTTAGTAACATAGAAGTTTCGTATCTTCTTATCTGTAGTAAACAAGCCACCTAACTCAGTGAGTTTGGTCAGGTGTGCAATAGCATCATCATTTTCTCTGCCATAAAAGGGGTCAGATTCAACCATAGATATAAGGATCGACAGAGAAATCATAATCAAGATCATTGATGCATATAGGAGACGTAGCAAAAGTAGGATCAGGTACGGTCTTGTTCTTTAGAGAATGTTTCTTGAGCAGCTTCTTAACAACATCAGGGTCAGAGTCGTTAAACTCTGTTAGCTCCCTGCATAAATCATCATCAAGTATAATATAATCATCATCAAGGAGTCTCTCCTTGAGTTTACTCAAATCAAGATAAGTGTAAGTCCCATCAAAAGGATAGCAAGTATCGGGAATTTCAATCCCAGATTTCTTGGCAGCAGCAACAATCTGTTTCTCAAGAGCGTGACTAAGTGAACCAATATCATCAAGAGTAGTAGAAGCATCATCAAAAGTATCGGACATGGTGACAAATTCAGTAGAGGCATCATGTGGTGGTGATACGTCCAAAACATATCTATAATTTCTGCTTGCTTCATGCCTCTTTTGTGTGATATTGCTATGATATTGATGAACTTCCATACACTTTTGATCATATTTGGACTAACCTATTAAATCAGTGCACCTCAGTGCCAGTTCCTGTTTTCTGCTGTTTTTCTATTTCAGGTTTCCCCCTTATTAAAAGTACCCGAAAAATTCAGGGAAAAATATAGGAAAAATCAGCGTACCGGAAGCTTCGCGAAGAGCTCAGGAGGGGCCAGAGGGGAGCCAGGGGGCCCAGGCGGCCAGAGGGCGCGGCCAGGCCCCTGGCCGAGCCAGGGGGCGCCTGGAGCCCCTGGCCCACCACTGGCTGCCCCCTTTCGCCTATTTATTCCCTGTGACGAGAAACCCTCGGGGTCGGAACCCTTTTTCGCGATCTCTCCTCTGTTCCGCCGCCCCCGCGCTTCCAAGATTGGGAGCACCTGAAGACCTGTTCCCGGCACCCTGCCGGAGGGAGGAATCACCTCCGGGAGCTTCTCCACCACCATGGATGCTTCCCGGATGAACCGTGAGTAGTCCACCTTGGACCATGGGTCCATGATCAGTAGCTATGTGATGTTCTCCTCCCCTCTTTGTTCTTCATGGATTAGACCTCGTGAGCTGCCCTACATGATCGAGGCACATATGTAATCTTACTGCTGTTGCTATGCTGAGTTTGCTGGGATCCGATGGATTATGAGATTATGTTCAGATTGTGATTGAGTTATATATTTGATTCTCTTCTTTTATATTTATGTTCTTGAGTAACTCTTGCATGTTCTCCGTTGCTGTTTATATCTTTGGCCAAGTAGTAGGTAGTGACTCCAAGAGGGAGCGTTATGCATGATTTTGGGTTCATGCCCCCCGATGACTAGCTTGAGTGACAGAAACATGAGTCTAGGGGATGTGCTATTGCCACAAGGGGGAAAACAATGATGCTTTACTTGCGGGTGCAAGGATTGTTTACTTTACGCAAAGTTCTTTAATGCAGTTGTCCGTTGCTTTGAGTTACACTTTGGGTGGGATTCGCAACTTAATACCAGCGAGATGTTCTGGATAGATATCTCAAGGTGGATAATTAGTGGGTAGATGCAGATGGATTTCGGTCTACTTGTCTTGGCGTACCGCCCGTGCTTTTGAGCCTCTTCCTTTCTGTTTTGCATAATTAGCATTGGTTTGCGCACATAATCCTGTCAATTTCCCAGCTGTAATTTGTTTACCTCGCATGGCTATTTTATCGTCTTTTGGGAGAGAGACATCACTAGTGAACATCATGGGACCCCGGTCCATATTACCACTACTGTTTATACCTTCAATTTACTTTCAGTATTTACTTTTCCGTTTATATCACTATCATTATTATCCCGTGCGTTTTATCCTTTGTAAACAACAAGGCCGGAGGAATTGACAACTCCTCTGTACTCGTTGGGAGCAAAGCTATCTGTTGCGTGTGTAGGTCCAGGTGAAGTAAGCAACCTTAGGTTCAGAACGACGCCATTGTTCACTTCACCACCTACTTGTATCTGTTGGAGTCCTCCTGGACGATACTCAACCTTAGCATTTTTGCTAAGGGAAATTTTCCGCTATCTACATCTCACCTTCCACTTGGCGTAACCAAAGGGGGCGAGAAGTTATCTCGTGTATCAAGAAAATTTCTGGCTCCGTTGCCGGGGACTCCACTCTTCAAGATAATGGAGTTGCACACTATCTTTTATCTTTGCTATTTAGTCTTGTTAGTTTACCTTTCAGTTTTTGCTTTAGTGTCTTTTATCAAAAATAAAAAAAATAGTTACCTTGCTAGTAGTTATTAGTATGTTTGGCCCTTTTGCCTTTGGTGAGTCAGAAGTTCTCACCTTTAAACAAAGAGGTGGTGAAAGTCTGAAAGATGCCTGGTATAGGATTAATGATTCTCAAAAGAGAGCCACCAAGAAGCAAACCACTACTATCCTTCTTAGAAATTTTTATGTTGGAATTACTTCTTGGAATAGGTTTATTCTAGATACTGCTATCAATGGGAATTTCATAGAAGCCCCAGTTTGGGAAGCTCTTAGTGTTATGGAAAATCTTGTTGGAAATCTCCCTGTTGATAGTTTTCAAGAGAATATTACCCTAGCTCATATTATGAAAAAACTTGAAAAGATGGATTTAGAGATGCCACGTATTAATAAGATAAGTGAGTTGGATCGTAAGGTTCAAGGGAATTTGAATATATTAGATAGCTACATGCATAAAATTCTCAAAACCTTGGAGACCATCAAATCCCATGACCTGGACCCTTCTAGGATTAATAAGATTGAGGAAATTAGTGACACTCTAGGAACTACTTTCTCCTCAATTAAAACCAAAAAGGTGGAAACTCCGGCAAAGAAGGAACCTAGGTTCATTTACGTTCCAAAGGCTCCTCGTTCCAAAAATAATTTATCTATTGCAAAAGGGGTTGAAACTGTGAAAACTTTGGAAGAGATACCTCTCTTCAATAAGATGAATGAGACTCCAATTGATTTTCCGCCTTTTGCTTTATTTCCTAGAAGTATCTTTATTAGGCGTTTATCTGAAAGACCTCTTAAGAGTGGTTGTATTATCAAAGAGCTTTTTGATGATCTTGATGATGGTTCAATTGATACAACTTGATATTTTTGCATTAAGCCTAGCTAATGGCTTTAAAGAAGCGCTTTCGGGAGGCAGCCCGCAACGAATTTAGGTTTTCCTTTTTGTTTTTCTTCTGTTTTAGTGGTCTTGATGATTGTTACTATTGTAGCAACATCATTGTATCTTTAATTTTCAAGCTTTGTGCCTTTTATAGCCTCATACGACAAGGGAAGTGAAAGTTGTGACATGCTGTCCAGAAAACAGATTCTGTCCTTGTGACTAGAAAAATCAGAGAAAAATCCAGTTCATCTTTTTGAGCTGAATTTTTTACACAACGTGCTCTATAAAATTACGAAACTTTCTTATGTTCTGAGTTTTTTGATTTGAGTTGCAGAAGTATCCCCAAAAAATTTGTTTTTACCTACTGGTCTGTTTTTCACAGATTCTGTCCTGTTTTGCCTTTTCTTCGTTTTGCAAACCTTAAGCCAAAAGTGCTCAAGTGATCCCGAGCTCATATGAGCTCGGGTGAACAGTAAAATCGAAAAAAAATAAAAAAAAATAAAAAAAAACTGAATTTTTTTGTGGTTAACATTTGACAAATTCTTAATATGCTTGCAAAATGTCATCACAAAATAACATCCGTGGAATACACAGAAAAAAAAACAAAATCAGAACTCCAAAATGCTGTAAAAAATAGAAAATTTGGAGCATCGATTTTTTTTGCAGTGTATTCCACGGATGTTATTTTTTGATGAAATTTTGCAAGCATATTAAAAATTTGTCAAATCTTCACAAAAGAAAAATTCCGATTTTTTTGAATTTTTTTATATTTTTTTCGATTTTACTGTTCACCCGAGCTCATATGAGCTCGGGATCAATTGCTCCGTGTCCATCTTAAGCTTGCTTTTTCTTTGCAAAAAACCTTTTGGCACTCTTGAGAAATAGTAGCCCTTCAAGATTATATTTATTTCCAGTAGAGAAAAATATATTTTATTATGGGTACTAACCTCGCTAATCAGATTATGATGAGTTATGTATGAAGGGAGTTTTCAAGTGTGCGAGGGAAGATGATGAAAGAAGATTAAGAAGTGTCAAGCGTTCAAGCTTGGGGATGCCCCCATACCCAAGAAATATTCATGGAGACTTAAGCGTCTAAGCTTGGGGATGCCCCCATGCATCACCTTCTCCATCGACAATTATCAGTTTGTCTCTCGTTTCACTATATTTTTATCACTTCATGCGTTATGTGCTACTCTTGGAGCGTCTCGCTCTTAGGTTTTGTTTTTAGTTTTCTTTAGCTTTCTTTCTGTTCATAACAAGTTAGAACCCAACTTTCTTTGTGTGGGAGAGAAACACGCACCACTTCCAAAATTTAGAACACAACATATAACTTTTTCCTGCTTATCTTTGCTGTGTTTGTTCTTTATCTTCCCGTAGCTGCTGTCATGCTTTTCTCTTAGCTTTCATGTTTATCTTTTTAAAGAGCTTTTGTTTAGTTTGTTGCTGGAACTCTCTTGAGTTTTCATGTTTATCTTGTTTAGAGAGTTTGCCTGTTGCACTGAGTTTTGTGTCTCGACTTGAAGTAGGTAATTGAGGTTGCTATTCTTTTTGTAGTAGTAACTTGCAAAAGTTTTGAGGTGTTGTCTTGAGTAATGTTTGGACTTTTGGTGTCAAGAGCTTTAGCCTATTAGTGATAGATGTTGTATTTCGGGCAATCCGTGTTTATTTTCAAAAACCTACAAATTAGTTGAGAACTTTAGCTACTAGTTGGATCACTACTCTTCTGAGGGGTCGAATATTAGAGTACACTCACGTACCATGAGTCGAGGATGCGCAAGGATAACCAAACCCCCATACACTCCTCATCGGGGTACTTGTCCCTTTGTTAACCTCCTTATTAGATTGAGAGTTACCGATAATAAGTGCATGAGTTCTTCGGACTAATGTGAGTATTCGAAAGTTGACACTTCGACCTTCCCATATTTTGCTAGCCTTTCCTGTGCCGTGCATTGCTTTCTTCTCACTCCGAGAGTTAGCGTACACCTTCGCCGGTACATCCAAACCCCTGGCACGATACGCTCTGTCATCATCAGCCTCCTTATATCCTTCCTCAAAACAGCCACCATACCTACCTATCAAGGCATTTCCATAGCCTTTCCGAGATACATTGCCATGCAACAACCATCTTCTCATGACTTGATCTTCATGTCATACATGCTACTTGCTTGATCGATGAGCCGCATGCTAGTTGGGCCTTGCCCTAATCATTGCTACATGACGCGCTAGTATCATTGCATATCCTGCTACACTGGCAGAGGCATACATTTGCATACATCATGATAATTACATTTTCTTTATGATTTGAGTACTTTGTAAAGTGTGAAAGATCTTCTATACTTTTTGTAATATATAGAGTGTTGCCCCTAAAGTGAGGAAAAGATCCCAAAGTGGACAAAATTAAAAGATCCCAAAGTGGACAAATTAAAAGACCCCAAAGAGGACAAATGAGAGTTAAATAGAAAGAGCCATTGAGGCCACCAAAAAATACAAAAAAAAGAAAAGAAAAAGAAAAAAAGATAGAGAAGGGGCACACTACTATTCTTTTTTGAGAAGATCCACACTCGTACTCCATCTTATATCTTGTACTCCATAGAGATTATCATTCATGCATATAACTATGTGGGGACCTTCACACTATAGAACTTGGCTTGTATATTCCAATGATGAGCCTCCTCAAATGAGCTCTAGGTATTCTTGATCAAGCAAGTTGGATGCACCCCACTAGTTCCATTGGAGAGCTTACCTTAGCTCATATGTGCATCCGTTGCATGGCAATCCCTACTCCTCACATCATATCTATCATTTGGCTTTCTCTCGCCTATGATTGTCCTAATTGCTGTGAGCCTTTCACACCTTTTTTGTCTTCCTCCTCCACCTTATTCTCTCCTTTCCATCCTAAGTGTCGACTTTCTTGATTACGCTCATCCATTGCATGAGTGCTCAAAATATCGAAAAGGAGTGGATCATTTTGACTTGTACCTGACTAGTGGTCTGGGGATGAGTCAAGATAAGATTCCAAAGAAGACCAAGTGTGACACTTTAGTAGATTGAGTTCTCAACAATAAAAATACTTTTTCTCGTATATCCCTATCCCCTTTCTTGCACGCAAACACCATTTGGAGGCATTCGAGTCACGGACAGCGAGAGCTCTTGCACCTTTATGTTCTTATGTTGCTTATTTCAATGCTAGATATAGACTCTTTCCTGTTATGACTTGAATTGAATTGCATGCTTTGATTTCTTTACTTACAAAGTTCTTATATGGTTGTTAGCATGTCACCACAGAAATTATGCTTGTTATCATTTACCTACTCGAGGACGAGCAAGAATTAAGCTTGTGCATGTTGATACGTCCAAAACGTATCTATAATTTCTGCTTGCTCCATGCCTCTTTTGTGTGATATTTCTATGATATTGATGAACTTCCATACACTTTTGATCATATTTGGACTAACCTATTAACTCAGTGCACCTCAGTGCTAGTTCCTGTTTTTTGCTGTTTTTCTATTTCAAGTTTCCCCCTTATTAAAAGTGCCAGAAAAATTCCGGGAAAATATAGGAAAAATCAGCGTCTCGGAAGCTTCGCGAAGAGCCCAGGAGGGGCCAGTGGGGAGCCAGGGGGCCCAGGCGGCCAGAGGGCGCGGCCAGGCCCCTGGCCGTGCCAGGGGGGCGCCTGGAGGACCTGGCCCATCTCTGGCTGCCCCTTTTCACCTATTTATTCCCCATGACGAGAAACCCTCAGGGACGGAACCCTTTTTCGTGATCTCTCCTCTGTTCCGCCGCCGCCGCGCTTCCAAGATCGAGAGCACCAGAAGACCTCTTCCCTGCACCCTGCCGGAGGGAGGAATCACCTCCGGGAGCTTCTCCACCACCATGGATGCTTCCCGGATGAACCGTGAGTAGTCCACCTTGGACCATGGGTCCATGATCAGTAGCTATGTGATGTTCTCCTCCCCTCTTTGTTCTTCATGCATTAGACCTCGTGACCTGCCCTACATGATCGAGGTACATATGTAATCTTTCTGCTGTTGCTATGCTGAGTTTGCGGGGATCCGATGGATTATGAGATTATGTTCAGATTGTGATTGAGTTATATATTTGATTCTCTTCTTTTATATTTATGTTCTTGAGTAAATCTTGCACGTTCTCCGTTGCTGTTTATTTCTTTGGCCAAGTAGTAGGTAGTGACTCTAAGGGGGAGCGTTATGCATGATTGTGGGTTCATGCCCCCCGATGACTAGCTTGAGTGACAGAAACATGAGTCTAGGGGATGTGCTGTTGCCACAAGGGGGAAAACAACGGTGCTTGTACTTGCGGGTGCAAGGATTGTTTACTTTAAGCAAAGTTCTTTAATGCAGTTGTCCGTTGCTTTGAGTTTACACTTTGGGTGGGATTCACAACTTAATACCAGCGAGATGTTCTGGATAGATATCTCAAGGTGGATAATTAGTGGGTAGATGAAGATGGATTTCGGTCTACTTGTCTTGGCGTACCGCCCGTGCTTTTGAGCTTCTTCCTTTCTGTTTTGCATAATTAGCATTGGTTTGCGCACATAATCCTGGCAATTGCCCAGCTGTAATTTATTTACCTCGCATGGCTATTTTATTGGCTTTTGGGAGAGAGACATCACTAGTAAACATCATGGGACCCCGGTCCATATTACCACTACTGTTTATACCTTCAATTTACTTTCAGTATTTACTTTTCCGTTGCTATCACTATCATTATTATCCTGTGCGTTTTATCCTTTGTAAACAAGAAGGCCAGAGGAATTGACAACTCCTCTGTACTCGTTGGGAGCAAAGCTATCTGTTGCGTGTGCAGGTCCAGGTGAAGTAAGCAACCTTAGGTTGAGAACGGCGCCATTGTTCACTTCACCACCTACTTGTATTTGTTGGAGTCCTCCTGGAAGATACTCAACCTTAGCATTTTTTCTAAGGGAAATTTGTTGCTATCTACATCTCACCTTCCACTTGGGGTAACCAACGGGGGCGAGAAGTTATCTCGTGTTTCAGGTGGCGGTGAAGCAAACTTACTCATAACTGAAGGTGAATCAAGTGTAGCACCAGTGTTCAGAACAGTACCTTTTCTCGTACGTGATGGTAAGATCGGGACCTTGGGGTCTTCTTTCTTACCCATAGCGGAAAAATTGCAGTAGGTAAAATACTTCAAGTAGACTTGCGAATAAAGCCAGGCGCTCCCCGGCAACGGCGCCAGAAAACAGGCTTGATAACCCACAACTGCAGGGGATCGAGATAGTCTTCGCGGGTAAGATAACCCAATTTATTGATTCGACTCAGGGGGAGCCAAAGAATATCCACAAGCTTTAACAGTGGAGTTGTCAATTCCATCGCACCTGAGATACACTTACTTATAACAATAAATTAATAGCAACTGCGATATGGAAGTGATGATAGCAACGGTAATAATAAAACAACAAAAGTAAACAACAAGTAACCAGCAGAATTAAAACACTGTAGGCTAGGGAGATGGATGGTTGGGCGCTGCATGGATAAGATACATCATGTATTTAACTCGGGGCAAGGCACACAGAAAAGCAAAGATCATCTAGGCATAAATCAAACATCAGGCATGTATCCCACAGGTAGTTGTACGTGCTTGCAATAAGAACTTGCACAACATCTTTTGTCCTACCATCCCGCTACGAACGGGGCCAAAAGGAACTTATGGAGATTAAGGTGCTCCTGTCAAAGAGCACCGGAACAAAGCATTAACAATCAATGGATACATGGAATCCTCAAATTATAGTCAATACTCTTTGGTGTCCCAAGCTGTCACCTTTGGAATCTCCAGTTCCGGACTATAACAGGTGCATACAACTCATAGATAGGATCAAGAACACAAATATATTCATGAAAACACAAAGGGTTCAGATCTGAAATCATGGCGCTCGGGCCCAAAGTGACAAGCATTAAGAGCAACAAGTTGAAGCAAAGATGATAAGCACCAATCTAGATGATAGGCAACATGCCCCCAACAATCTGATAAACTATTACATGATCTAACTCATCCAATCCCTACCATCCCCTTTTCCTACAACAGGGAATTACTCACACATGGATGGAGAAGTCATGGAGGGATGATGGAGTGGTGATGGCGATGACGATGGCGATGATCTCCCCTCTCCGGAGGCCAAAACAGCCTCCAGATTAGCCCTCCCGGAGAAGAACAGAGGGTGGCGGCGGCTCCGCGACAAGAATTGGGAAAACGACTTCTGTTCTGGGGTTTTCGCGTCACGGGAATAAATAGGATGTTCGGTAGGGCACCAGAGGAGGGGGAGTCCCCTAGGAGGCCAGAGGGCGCGGCCCCACCCCTGGCCGCGCCAGGGGGGCGCCTGGGGCCCCCTGGGCTCCCCTCTGATCCCACTTCTGGCATCTGGCTCCTTCGGGTGCGTGGATTTTCTGGTATTTTTCTGGGAATTTTCTGGGACGTCCAAAAATCCATTTTCCTGCGCACAATAAAACCATACAGACAGCTCTGCTGAAAACAGCGTTAGTCCGGGTTAGTTTCGTCCAAATCATGCAAGAATGATGGCAAAACAATAGCAAAAGTGTTTGGAAAAGTAGATACGTTTTAGACGTATCAGGCGCATCCCTAATCTTGAGCGCTTGACACTCCCGGATCTTCTTTCATCATCTTCCATCGCACACTTGAAATCTCCCTTCATACATAACTCATCATAAGCTGATTAGAGAGGTTAGTAGGCTTAATAAAATAATTTTCCCCCACTAGATATAAAGATATTCTTGAAGAACTACTGTTTCTCAAGATTTCCAAAAGGTTTTTTCAAATAAAAAGAAAGCTTAAGGTTTGCAAAACTAATGAAGGGCAAAACGTGGCAGAATCTGTGAAAAACAGAACAACAGTTAGTAAATAATTTTTTTGGGGTCCTTCTGCAACTCAAATAAAAAAACTCAGAACATACGAAAGTTTCAAAATTGTATATAGCATGCTGTGTAAAAAATTCATCTCGAAAATATGAACTGGTGATTTGTTCCGATTTTTTCCGACAAGAAGACAAAATCTGTTTTCTGCACAGCATGTCACAACTCTTGCTTCCCTTACATAAGAGGCTATAACTTGGCACAAAGCTTGAAAATAAAGATACAATGATGTTGCTACAGTAGTAAAAATCATCAAGACCACTAAAAACAGAAGAAAAAACATCTTGGGTTGCCTCTCGACAAGCGCTTTCTTTTACTCTTTTAAGCTAGGCATAAGGCAAAAGAAGAATCAAGTTTTATCAAGAGAAAGAGAATAGCTAGCCCGTGTAACGGACTCAAATGGTAACTTGATTTTCTTTCTAGGTAAGTGTTCCATCCCCTTTTTGAGAGGGAATTGAAATTTTATATTCCCCTCTTTCATGTCAATAACGGCACCAACGGTGCGAAGAAAAGGACGTCCCAAAATAATTGGACATAAAGGTTCACACTCTATATCCATAATAATAAAATAACCGGGAACATAATTGTCATTGACAATGATAAGAACATCGTCGATCTTCCCCAAAGGTTTATGTACGGAAGAATCAACAAGACGAACACCAAAAGAACTAGAATCAAAAGGTTTCAGTTCAAACATGTCATACATTCTTTTGGGCATGACGAAGGTACTAGCTCCAACGTCACATAAAGCATAGAAATAGAAGTTATTTAAATTAATTTTAATCATAGGGTCCCAACCATCATCTAGCTTCCTAGGTATGGAAGCTTCTATCCTAAGCTTCTTCTCCCTAGCTTTGATGAGATCATTTGTGATATGCTCCATGAAGGCAAGATTGAGTGTGCTAGTGTGGGGGTCTCTAGACATTTTGTGTAGCAAGCTAATAACTTCTGAGAGGTGATGACCGTCAAATGTAGGGGATCTATTGTAGTGTTCTCGAGGGTAAGTTAACCCAATTTATTGATTCGACACAAGGGGAGCCAAATAGTATTTATAAGCTTTGACAGTTGAGTTGTCAATTCAACCGCACCTGAAATATACTTGCTTGCAACAAAATATTAATAGAAACTGAGGTATGATAGTGATAGTGATGGTTGTAACAGCAAAAGTAAAACATCAGAAATAAACTAGTAGTAACCATCAGGATTAAGAATGAATAAGAATGAACATTTAATAGGTTCTAACACGGGGCAAGGCACATAGAAAAACAATGATCATCTAGGAAAATATAAAACATTAGGCATTTATCCCGAAGGTAGTTGTGCGTGCTTGCAATAAGAACTTGCACAACATCTTTTGTCCTACCATCCCGCTATGAACGGGGCCAAAGGGAACTTATGGAGATTAAGGTGCTCCTGTCAAAGAGCACCGGAACAAAGCAATAAACTCAATGGATAGATGGAATCCTCAAATTATGGACCTTCCCCTTTGGTGTCCCAAGGTGTCACCTTTGGGACCGCAGGTTCCGGACCATAATAGGTGCATAAAACTCATAGATAGGATCAAGAACATAAATATACTCATGAAAACATAAGTGGTTCAGATCTGAAAAAATGGCACTCGGGCCCAAAGTGACAAGCATTAAGAGCAACAAGTTGTAGCAAAGATGATAAACACCATAGTAGATGATAGGCAACATGCCCCCAACAATCTGACGAACTATTACATGATCAATCTCATCCAATCCCTACCATCCCCTTTGCCTACAGCAGGGAATTACTCACACATGTGAAGAGAAGTCATGGAGGGATGATGGATTGGTGATGATGATGATGATGGCGACAATCTCCCCTCTCCGAAGGCCAAATAAGCCTCCAGATTAGCCCTCCCGAGGAAGAACAGAGGGTGGCGGCGGCTCCGCGACGGGTTCTGGAAAAGCGACTTCTGTTTCGGAGTTTCCTCGTCACAAGAATAAATAGGGGCCAAGGTAGGTCACCGGAGGGGGTGGGACCCACCTAGGCGGCCACCCGACGCGGCCAGGGGGGTGGTCGCGCCAGCTAGGCGCCTCGGCCCCCCCTGGCTCCCCTCTGGCTCACCTTCTGGCCTTGTTCCCTCCGGGTGCGTGGATTTTCTGTATTTTTTCTGGGATTTTTTTGAGATGTCTAAAAATCCATTTTCCTGCGCACAATAAAACCATACAGACAACTCTGCTGAAAACTGCGCCAGTCCGGGTTAGTTTAGCTCAAATCATGCAAGAATGAGGGAAAAACAATAGCAAAAGTGTTTGGAAAAGTAGATACGTTTGAGACGTATCAACTCCCCCAAGATTAGACTATTGCTTGTCCTCAAGCAATTCAGTTCAACGAACTGGACGCGACAAAGAAAACTTTGACAAACTCTTTTGCTTCATAAGATGTATAGAAGCCGGTAGTACGAAAAGAGTTTAGCAAGCATCAAAACAATGCTATGAGGACAATGCACAACGCAATCCTTCTTTCAAGTGACCAATCACAAACAGCCTAAGGTAAATAATATGCTGCCAGAAATCAAGACAAGATCACAATGCACATAGCCTGAACATATCAGAGTGGTATCCCGCTAGCCTCCTTGAGTGAAGCAAAACATAAATGCAGAAACTCCTCCGGAGTTTTAAATGAGACTATAACTAAGAATTTTAGACTAGCAATATCTCAAGCATGTAGAAGACAATGTAATACTTTGGGACAATGCATGTTACACTAAGAATGACAATTATGCTCTCAATAGTTGGTGCTTTGAAGAAAGAAGGGGAGACTCGAACCGTGGCTTTTTGATGGCAAGATTGAAAACCCGTGATTGGAAGCAAAGACTAAACATGTGCCAGAGCTCTTGGTTTTGAAAACAGAGACAAAATTCTTTTGAGAAGTGCAATTTTCCTGTCAACGGTGAACGGTAAAGGTCTCTCAATATCTCCCATGCCAACCATATTAATGCTTTTTGCTTACACTTTTGTTCCCTTATCCATCCATCGCTTGACGGTCTGTGGAACCTTTTATTTTGCCTCAAGTATGGAAGGAGGTTATCGTTCCATCTATCATTAGCAGCATTTGGTCCATTTCATTCCATCATCAAGTATGGGGGAGGTGTAACTCTCTCTTCTTATTTTTTTAAATTTGACTAGTTAAAACTTCCGTCAAAATATTTTTGGCATGGCAGATACTGATTTTCCCTCACCGCACCATGAGCTTGTATGGTTACAAAAGGGAAGATTTTGAATAAATTTCGAGATGGAACAAGAAAGTCTAAGTTAGGAGTGGCTGGTAAATACCACATATAGGTAGGTATGGTGGACTCAAGTGGAATAACTGGTTTGAAAAGGAGTTTGGATACACAAGAAGAATTCCGCTTAGTGTGAGCGAAGGCTAGCAAAAGATTGGGAAGCGACCAACTAGAGAGAAATAATTGTCATAATCATGCAGAGCGACAAAGCAACATTGAATCGGGCATGAAAGTGATATAACTATTCTGAAATAAAAAGGTCATCAAGGCATGATAGACATTTTAGTCATAGACATGTGTGAACATGTGCTAAGTCAATCCAAGAATCTTCCGAAGGGAAATACCACTTCAATATGCCAAACCATGAACAATGCAATGCATGTAAATCATGTCAACAACATATTATGCACCCTATCTATTTGAGATTAGCCACAAAGAAAGCATGAACACTAGGAAAGCATTGTAAACATAGCACTATGTCGTTACAAGCTGGTCTCTAGATCATAAGTACAAGCATATGTAAAAATGTAGAAACAAGAACAGTTCATACCGGTTTTCCTTGTTTCTTCCCTTTCGTCGATCTTCGTCATTACTGCCTTGTCACTTGCACGACCGAACGTGAGAAATATAATCAAATGCCATCACGGACTCGAGCTGAACTCTGAAAACAAATCAAACTAAAGAGAGAAAGGAAATCCTTTTGATTTTTTTAAAGGTTTAACAAAAGAAAAGGAAAAGGGAAATATTTTTGTTGTTTTTGCGATTTAAAAGAACAAAGAAGAACGGGAAAAAACTTCGAAAAGATCAAAGCGAAAAATATAAAAACGGACAATACAATGGAAAAGTGAGAAGGACACATACTCCCCCAAGCTTAGGCTTTTGGCCTAAGTTGGTAGCATGTACTGCCCCCAGGAGCCTCCTGCTCCAGGGTAATGGTAAGTCCAAGGGTCGTATGAGTCCTCCGGCGCGTACACCGAAGTCCTCGGGTCCTCCCATGAGGAAGGTCCTACGCTCCAAGCAGAAGAAGACCCCTCACCCTGCTGGGTGAAGGTCTCCCCCTGGAAAGGTGGAAAGTCACCATGCTCCTCCTCGTCGAGAACAACTGCCTCCATGGGGTTATGCAACTGATACTGGTCCATGAACTCATCAAACTGGACATCATTGAAGGACCATCCGTTCCTGCGGGTGTGATCAAACAAAAGTAGTGCAGGTAGACGGATCTCACGAGTAATGGTCTTTTTAAACCTCAAAATATAAACAAGGTTACCAAGGATAAGTGTGCGTAAACACCACCAAATAAATCACCCTTGTTACTGTTTGTAACAAGGCATCGAGCAATTAAGGCACCCACATTATAATCATTCCTATCACAAAGGGCGTTCGCATAGATAGCGAAATCTGGTGCAGAACCGTTTCTCGAGTTGTCACGAGCCAACACCCCTCTAGCAACAAAGTATGCAAAATACCTGATGTGGGGAAACATAATGCTGGAAATCTTTGTACGCCGAATGTCGCTCTCCTCTTGGCTACAAAGGGAGTTGAAGAGGGTCCTCAACTCGGAAGGCTGAGTGTTCATCCTAGCCATCTGACAAGCGTTCGGCACACCTATTATATCACAAAATTGTGCCAAAGAAATGGTTATAAGACTATTATAAAGTTTGAACTCGACGGTTCGAGCAGTATGGTTGTAACAAAAACTATTAACAAAGCATGAGATGAGCCTCTTTTATTGTACCACACGGCATAGTGCTAGCCGTGTCAAACCTGCATTGGCGCAAATGCCATAAATTCCTCCTTAATTCCTGCAGCTTCAAGAAATTCATCGCATGGGTACAACATCGCGCATGCTGGATTTGTGTCTTCCAACAACTCCAGGGGCACATGATCTTTATTGTAGCTCACCCTAGCAGCTGAGGGTGAAGCTGCAGCTCTAGTAACTCGACCGGAGCGCTCGGACTTCTTCTTCCAAAGCCACCCTTTGGTTTTCCTAGCAAACTCATTTCTGAAATTTTTGACAATTCACAAAAACAAGGATTTAAAAAAAGTGAGTTGAGGCAAACTACTCTACTCACTTACCAAAGGCATAAAATTGCATGAAAACTTGGCAATTTTTTTTCTACACATGCATGCAAGCTCATCTAAACATCACCAAGAACTACTAAATACTCAAAAATGGAGCCACCAATCAAAAATCTAATTGGAGGGGTGAAGGAGTTGCATACCAGGGAGTATTTTCTCTCAAAATCTCAGCTCAAATGGTGGGCTATAGAGAGAGATCAAAAATCGCCTCCAAGAGCAGCAAGAACTGGAGCAGAACTCGTATTTTTGGAGAGAGAGGAAGGAGGAGGAAGAAATACCTGCAGGTGGGGCCTGTGGCCCCAGGTGCCTTGTGGGCGCGGCTAGGGGGCTGGCCGCGCCAGCTGGCCGCCTGGGCCACTGGTGGCCCCCTGGTCATCCCCAGGTGCCTCTGGGTCACTCCCGGCATGGAAATTTTTATTCTAAATTTTCTGGAATTTTTCTGAAAACTTCACTGTTGAAAAGATTTCGGAGTTCAAAAAGGTGCGAAATTTTCTGAAAAACTTGAAGCAGCGATTAGAATTGTGAAGCTTCAAAAACATATAAAATTGGTACAACAAGGAGAATAAAATCTAAAGCAAATGAAAACATGACAAGCTCCACTTTTTACCTATATAAAACATGCTCACTAGCAAGGTTTATCAAGTCTTACCAACAAACCGGCGATATATAGAGAAAAAAGTCTCGCCTCTCATGAAGTGATCATTGCACCTTTATTTTAATGGACTTTGTCCCCACCATAATGGTTTTATATTTGTGGTGCACGTGTAGAGGACAATCCCATTCTCCAATCTTCACGGTCTCGATATTCTCTATTGAGTTAAGGCCATGCCTTTTGTCAATCTTCTTCGGAAAATACACCGTGAGTTCTTTATCATCTACGTTGAAGGTGACCTTTCCTTTATTGAAATAAATAATGGCACCTGCGGTGTTAAGAAAAGGTCTACCAAGAATAATGGAAACCCTCCCATCCCCGGGCATGTCAAGCACAACAAAATCTGTAAGGATTAAGCAATTAGCAACTTCAACGAGAACATCCTCACAAATACCTATCCGGGCGGCTGTTGACTTGTCAGCCATCTGAAGAGAGATATCTGTAGGTATTAGCTTATCTAAACATAGCCTTTTATAAAGAGAAAAAGGAATAACACTCATTCCTGCTCCGAGGTCACATAAGGCGGTTTTGACATAATTATTTTTTATGGAGCAAGGAATGGTGGGTATACCTGGATCACCAAGCTTCTCAGGAATCTTGCCACTGAAAGAGTAGTTAGCAAGCATAGTAGATATTTCCTGATTAGAAACTTTTCTTTTATTAGTAACAATATCTTTCATATATTTGGAATAAGGAGGTAAATTAATAGCATCAGTCAAAGGAATCTGAAGAAAAAGAGGTTTCATCCATTCACAAAATTTATTATAATGCTCTTCTTCTTTAGATTTGAGAGACTTACTTGGAAAGGGCATGGGTTTTTGTACCCACGGTTCTCTTTCCTTCCCGTGTCTTCTTGCGATGAAGTCTTCTCTAGTGTACTTCTTGCGTTTATCAGGTGCTTCTTCTTCCCGCACCTCGGGAGGATCATTCTTCTCCTTATCATTTTCTTCGGGCTCAGCACCGTCTTCAGTTTCAGCATCAGAGGTAGATATGCTGTTAGGATCAACAACAGGTTCTTCACTTGTAATAGGATCATTGGAGTTGTCAGCTTCCTTGCGTTTCTTCTTCTTCTTTTTCTTCTTTGGAGAGCTAACAATATCGTCTTCTACTTGTACTTGAGAATCTTGCTCGATCCTCCTTGGATGCCCCTCAGGATAGAGTGGGTCCTGGGTGTGTGTTCCACCCCTGGTTTTAATGCCATAAGCTTGTATGTCCTGTTTGGCATTGTTAGCAAGCAAATCTTTTTTCACATTAGAAATTTGTTCAAGCTGAGTTTGAACCATATGAAAATGCTTAACAAGACATTTAACATCATTAACTGTTCTTTCAAGAACACCAAGTAAACTTTTGATAGCAAGAGAATTATCATGCAACTGACTTTGTATCCTCCTATTAAAATTGTCTTGCTTAATAATAAAATTATCAAGCTCATCTAAGCATTGGTCCGGAGGCTTACCTTTAGGGATGCCACTTTCTATAAAGTCTAATAGAGTGTGTACCTCTACCAAGGGAGGGTGAGTAGCCTCACACAACATCTTGATAGGTGGTAGATTCTTCACGTCTTCAGCTTTAATGCCTTTCTCCTTTATAGACTTCTTTGCTTCTTGCATATCTTCGGGGCCAGAACAAGCATGCCCCTCTTCTTCGGTGGTGGAGGTGGTTCAGGGACGGACCAATCTTCATGGTTCTTGGCAATCTTGCCCATTAGTTCTTCGGCCTCGTCCGGTGTTCTTTCCCTAAAAACACAGCCAGCGCAGCTATCCAGACAGGATCTAGATTCATCGGTTAGACCAACATAAAATATATCAAGTAATTCATTCTTGGGGACTTAATGTCCCGGTCTAGCCTTGATTAAGTCACAATACCTCCCCCAAGCTTTAGGGAGGTGCTCATCCTGCAATTGTTTATAGTTATAGATTCTTTGCATAGCAGCATGTTGCATATGAGCAGGAAAATATTTATCAACAAAAAATTGAACTAAGTCCTGAGGAATCTCAATGGAACCATAAGGTAGTGCATCGTACCATGATTTAGCATATTCCTTCAAAGAAAAAGGAAAAATCTTGGCCACATAGAAGTTTCATATCTTTTCATCAGTAGTAAATAGGTCACCTAACTCAGCGAGTTTGGTCAGGTGCGCAATAGCATCATCATTTTCTCTGTCATAAAAGAGGTCTGCCTCGACTGTAGATATAATGAAAGATCAATAGAGAAATCATAATCAGGATCAGTGATGCATATAGGGGATGTGGAAAATTTAGGATCAGGAGTAATCTTGTTCTTCATGGAGTGCTTTTCGAGCAACTCCTTAACAGCATCAGGGTCAGAGTCGACACACTCTCTGAGTTCCCTTCAAAAATTATCATCAAGAGTAATATAATCATCATCAAGGATCCTCTCCTTGAGTTCATCTAAGTCTGGGTAACCAAAGGTTTTGCAAGTAGGAATATAGGTAGCAGGAGTCTCGGCCTTGGATTCTGCTGCAACCTTAGCAGTCTGAGTTTCAATGTAGTGACCAAGAAAACTAGTATCATCACGATTAGTGGAAGCATCATCAAAAGTATCGGACATAATAATAGACTCAGTGGAAGTAGCATGTGGTGGTAGCGGTGAAGCAAACTTACTTATAACGAAAGGTGAATCAAGCGTAGCACTGGTACTTAGAACGGTACCTTTTCTTGTAGTAGATGGTAAGATCGGAACCTTGGGGTCTCCTTTCTTACCCATAGCGGATGAAGTGTGGCAGGCAGAATACTTCAAGTAGACTGGTAAATATTGCTATGCTCAGCGGCAACGGCGCCAGAAAATAGTACTTGATGACCCTCAACTGTAGGGGATCGATTGTAGTGTTCTCGCGGGTAAGTTAACCCAATTTATTGATTTGACACAAGGGGAGCCAAAGAGTATTTATAAGCTTTGACAGTTGAGTTGTCAATTCAACCGCACCTGAAATATACTTGCTTGCAACAAAATATTAATAGCAATTGTGGTATGATAGTGATAGTGATGGTTGTAACAGCAAAAGTAAAACAGCAGAAATAAACTAGTAGTAACCAGCAGGATTAAAGCACTGTAGGCTAGGGAGATGGATTGTCGGGCGCTGCATGAATAAGAATGAATATGTAATAGGTTCTAACACGGGGCAAGACACATAGAAAATCAATGATCATCTAGGCAAATATCCAACATTAGGCATGTATCCCGTAGGTAGTTGTGCGTGATTGCAATATAACTTGCACAACATCTTTTGTCCTACCATCCCGCTACTAACGGGGCCAAAGGGAACTTATGGAGATTAATTTTCTCCTGTCAAAGAGCACCGGAACAAAGCAATAAACTCAATGGATACATGGAATCCTCAAATTATGGACCATCCCCTTTGGTGTCCCAAGGTCTCACCTTTGGGACCGCAGGTTCCGGACCATAATAGGTGCATACAACTCATAGATAGGATCAAGAACATAAATATACTCATGAAAACATAAGTGGTTCAGATCTGAAAACATGGCACTCGGGCCCAAAGTGACAAGCATTAAGAGCAAAAAGTTGTAGCAAAGATGATAAACACCATAGTAGATGATAGGCAACATGCCCCCAACAATCTGACAAACTATTACATGATCAATCTCATCCAATCCCTACCATCCCCTTTTCCTACAGCAGGGAATTACTCACACATGTGAAGAGAAGTCATGGAGGGATGATGGATTGGTGATGATGATGATGATGATGGCGACAATCTCCCCTCTCCGAAGGCCAAATAAGCCTCCAGATTAGCCCTCCCGAGGAAGAACAGAGGGTGGCGGCGGCTCCGCGACGGGTTCTGGAAAAGCGACTTCTGTTTCGGAGTTTCCTCGTCACAAGAATAAATAGGGGCCAAGGTAGGTCACCAGAAAGGGTGGGACCCACCTAGGCGGCCACCCGGCGCGGCCAGGGGGGTGGCCGCGCCAGCTAGGCGCCTGGGGCCCCCCTGGCTCCCCTCTGGCCCACCTTCTGGCCTTGTTCCCTCCTGGTGCGTGGATTTTCTGTATTTTTTCTGGGAATTTTTTGAGATGTCTAAAAATCCATTTTCCTGCGCACAATAAAACCATACAGACAGCGCTGCTGAAAACTGCGTCAGTCCGGGTTAGTTTAGCTCAAATCATGCAAGAATGAGGGAAAAACACTAGCAAAAGTGTTTGGAAAAGTAGATACGTTTGAGACGTATCAACTCCCCCAAGATTAGACTATTGCTTGTCCTCAAGCAATTCAGTTCAACGAACTGGACGCGACAAAGAAAACTTTGACAAACTCTTTTGCTTCATAAGATGTATAGAAGCCGGTACTACGAAAAGAGTTTAGCAAGCATCAAAACAATGCTATGAGGACAATGCACAACGCAATCCTTCTTTCAAGTGACCAATCACAAACATCCTAAGCTAAATAATATGCTGCCAGAAATCAAGACAAGATCACAATGCACATAGCCTGAACATATCAGAGTGGTATCTCGCTAGCCTCCATGAGTGAAGCAAAACATAAATGCAGAAACTCCTCCGGAGTTTTAAAGGAGACTATAACTAAGAATTTTAGACTAGAAATATCTCAAGCATGTAGAAGACAATGTAATACTTTGGGACAATGCATGTTACACTAAGAATGACAATTATGCTCTCAATAGTTGGTGCTTTGAAGAAAGAAGGGGAGACTCTCGAACCGTGGCTTTTTGATGGCAAGATTGAAAACCCGTGATTGGAAGCAAAGACTAAACATGTGCCAGAGCTCTTGGTTTTGAAAACAGAGACAAAATTCTTTTGAGAAGTGCAATTTTCCTGTCAACGGTGAACGGTAAAGGTCTCTCAATATCTCCCATGCCAACCATATTAATGCTTTTTGCTTACACTTTTGTTCCCTTATCCATCCATCGCTTGACGGTCTGTGGAACCTTTTATTTTGCCTCAAGTATGGAAGGAGGTTATCGTTCCATCTATCATTAGCAGCATTTGGTCCATTTCATTCCATCATCAAGTATGGGGGAGGTGTAACTCTCTCTTCTTATTTTTTTAAATTTGACTAGTTAAAACTTCCGTCAAAATATTTTTGGCATGGCAGATACTGATTTTCCCTCGCCGCACCATGAGCTTGTATGGTTACAAAAGGGAAGCTTTTGAATAAATTTCGAGATGGAACAAGAAAGTCTAAGTTAGGAGTGCCCGGTAAATACCACATATAGGTAGGTATGGTGGACTGAAGTGTAATAACTGGTTTGAAAAGGAGTTTGGATACACAAGAAGAATTCCGCTTAGTGTGAGCGAAGACTAGCAAAAGATTGGGAAGCGACCAACTAGAGAGAAATAATTGTCATAATCATGCAGAGCGACAAAGCAACATTGAATCGGGCATGAAAGTGATATAATTATTCTGAAATAAAAAGGTCATCAAGGCATGATATACATTTTAGTCATAAACATGTGTGAACATGTGCTAAGTCAATCCAAGAATCTTTCGAAGGGAAATGACACTTCAATATGCCAAACCATGAACAATGCAATGCATGTAAATCATTTCAACAACATATTATGCACCCTAGCTATTTGAGATCTGCCACAATGAAAGCATGAACACTGGGAAAGCATTGTAAACATAGCACTATGTCGCTACAAGCTGGTCTGTAGATCATAAGTACAAGCATATGTACAAAAGTAGAAACAAGAAGAGTTCATACCGGTTTTCCTTGTTGCTTCCCTTTCGTCGATCTTCGTCATTACTGCCTTGTCACTTTCACGACCGAACGTGGGAAATATAATCAAATGCCATCACGGACTCGAGCTGAACTCTGAAAACAAATAAAACTAAAGAGAGAAAGGAAATCTTTTTGCTTTTTTTAAGGTTTAACGAAATAAAAGGAAAAGGGAAATCTTTTTGTTTTGCGATTTAAAAGAACAAAGAAGAACGGGAAAAAACTTCAAAAAGATCAAAGCAAACAAAATAAAACGGATAATAAAATGGAAAAGTGAGAAGGGCACGTACTCCCCCAAGCTTAGGCTTTTGGCCTAAGTTGGTAGCATGTACTGCCCCCAGGAGCCTCCTGCTCCGGGGTAATGGTAAGTCCAAGGGTCGTATGAGTCCTCCGACGCATACACCAAAGTCCTCGGGTCCTCCCATGAGGAAGGTCCTACGCTCCAAGCAGAAGAAGACCCCTCACCCTGCTGGGTGAAGGTATCCCTCTGGAAAGGTGGAAACTCATCATGCTCCTCCTCGTCGGGCACAACCCCCTCCATGGGGTTATGCAACTGATACTGGTCCATGAACTCGTCAAACTGGACATCATTGAAGGACAATCCGTTCCTGCGGGTGTGATCAAACAAAAGTGGTGCAGGTAGATGGATCTCACGAGTAATGGTCTTTTCAAACCTCAGAATATAAACAAGGTTACCAAACTGGGAAGTCATGGTAACAAACTTATGCCTCTTCATAGCAGCAAGATCAAGACTTGCGTAAGAAAAGGGAACATCACCAGGATGTGGGGTGCCGTTAAGAGACTCAAGGATAAGGGTGGCGTAAACACCACCAAATAAATCACCCTTGTTACTGTTTGTAACAAGGCGTCGAGAAATTAAGGCACCCACATTATAATCATTCCTATCAGATAGGGCGTTCGCATAGATAGCAAAATCTGGTGCAGAACCGTTGCTCGAGTTGTCACGAGCCAACACCCCTCTAGCAACAAAGTACGCAAAATACCTGATGTGGGGAAACAAAATGCTGGATATCTTTGTACGCCGAATGTCGCTCTCCTCCTGGCTACAAAGCGAGTTGAAGAGGGTCCTCAACTCGGAAGGGTGAGTGTTCATCCTCGTCGTCTGACCAGCGTTCGGCACACCTATTATATCACAAAATTGTGCCAAAGAAATGGTTATAAGACTATTATAAAGTTTGAACTCGACGGTTAGAGCAGTATGGTTGTAACAAAAACTATTAACAAAGCATGAGATGAGCCTCTTTTATTGTACCACACGGCATAGTGCTAGCCGTGTCAAACCTGCATTGGCGCAAATGCCATAAAAATCCTCCTTAATTACCGCAGCTTCAAGAAATTCATCGCACGGGTACAACATCGCGCATGCTGTACTTGTGTCTTCCAGCAAATCCAGGGGCACATGATCTTCATTGTAGCTCACCCTAGCAGCTGAGGGTGAAGCTGCAGCTCTAGTAACTCGATCGGAGCGCTCGGGCTTCTTCTTCCCAAGCCACCCCTTTGCTTTTCCTAGCAAACTCATTTCTGAAATTTTTGGCAATTCACAAAAAACAAGGATTTAAAAAAAGTGAGTTTAGGCAAACTACTCTACTCACTTACCAAAGGCATAAACTTGCATCAAACTTGGAAAATAAATTTCTACACATGGAGGCTTCTATCCTAAGCTTCTCCTCCCTAGCTTTGATGAGAGCATTTGTGATATGCTCCGTGAAGGCAAGATTTAGTGTGCTAGTGTGGGGGTCCCTAGACATTTTGTGTAGCAAGCTAATAAATTCTGAGAGGGTGCAACTATCAAAATCAATATCACTACTATCAAAGGTGGTAGTAGTGTCATCTAAGATCACTTGTTTGAAACCCTCTATGTTCATAGGAGTTTCTTCTTCTACGGTTGAGGTATTAACATCACCATTAATAGGTCCAATGGGACTAGGAGTGCATTGGTGCTAATAGTTTGAGTGTCCTCAACAATTTGAATAGTGGCAACTGTGTGGTGTGAAGGAAGGCTCTTAATTCTATCCTCTTCCTCTTTTTCTCTAGCCCATCTTTCTTTAAGTTTAGCCATCATCCTAATATTTTCATTAATTTGTAATTGGATAGCATTAATAGGAGTGGTTTTCCTCTCCTCAAGGGGAGAGGTTCATCCTAATATTTGTTTAAGTTCTTGCTATCTTTTTGCTTCGTTTGGTTAAGTTACGACAAACACTCCATTTCTTTCGATTGGGTTGTAACTTAAGTTTTACTTCAGTCATGCTAATCCTGTGCTACACTTAAAGTTTTAATAACCCCTTTGCTTGCAAGTATTGCTTCGTATCTTCTATCTTGCAGGTGGTTATTATTTTCTAAGTCACAAGTCATTGGAAGCAATTGCGTACATACCTGGATATATATCTTCAATGCAATTGTATTCGCTAAGATATTTTGTTTCGCTCTCCACCGAAGAAAATTATCTCAAGCATTAACTTCGATTATATAAATCTTCGATGCTTGTATTCAGGGGGAGCCAAAAACTTCATATCTTAGAGTTTGTCCCATCTCTTCACAAAAACTTCAATATCTTTTTTCGATGCCTGTTTTGTCAACAATAGTCCAAAAAGGGGGAGATTGTAAGAGCAAACTTTTGCCCCCGTGTGTTTTGGATATTGTTGGACAAGACAGTAGAGGAACTAACAATGTTTTCTAGTATAAAAATTTGCATAGGTTCCTGAAGGACAAGCTAGGTGATAAAGCTTTAGTGAAGATCTTCAAGTTATTGAAGCATTACCCTCGGAGCGAAGCTTAATCACGAAGGATGACCCCCAAAAATGAAGGTGTCTTGAAGCTCTACTCATTGAAGGAAATGAAGAAGACGGCGCAAGACTTAGATGTTTTTGTGTAGTTCTTTTTCTGTTCCTTGAGTCATAGGACAAACCGTACTATCAAGAGGGGTATTTAGTTTGTGGACACCGTAGTCATTGAGAAATGCTCAGATCAAATCCAGACCAAGTGAGAAGCCTGAGTGAAGAAATCTCATGTGCACTAAGTTAAGCTTCAGTAGCAAAGACTTCGTTCTTTGGCTTCTGAAGCAGAACTAAGTCCGTGAGTCAGCTTTACTTGTTCCTCAAGTAAAGTTGCGCATTGATGACAAATCCGACCGTTGTGGACACGTGTCAAGCTGTCACCTCAGGTCAGTTTGGTCATTCCGCACCTCGGGATCGCCAACTATAAATACGCCGCCCCCTCCTCCTTTTGCGGGTGGCTGCTCCAAGATTATTCCTGGAGAGACTGAAGAGAGCAACCCCAAAAACGCCACCGAAGCAAAACCCAAAATCCAGATACTGAAGCCTAAGTCCCATTGATCTGAGTAGATTCGAGATGACTTAGGTGAAAGCTTACTAGCCTTTTTATCTTGGAGAACTGCAATTCTCCTAGACGGTTAGAGTGTTGTTCTTCAGAGAGCGAAGAGTAATTGTCGCCTCGAAGTTCAGTTTGTCAAAGGTTTCGGTGATTTCCTAAAAATCAACCACGAGTGAAGAACTGATCAAGCTCAAGGAGTTTGATGCAGTGGAGCAACGGACGGAGAGAGATTTGCTCCAGGTGTTCAATCACCAGTCCCTCCAACCAGACGTAGCGCTTTGCAGAGCGTGAACTGGTCGAACAAACATCGCTGAGTCCTAGTTCGTTTTACGGCAAGCATTTACCTTCAGTATTGCATTTGCTTCACTATTATGCTTCAATGTGTTTTGATTCACTGCATTTAGTTTCGCTTCCAGTTATTCTTCGCTATTCCGCACTGTTTATGCTTCACTTCAATAGATTCAGTAGAAAATTTTGAAGTGATCATTCACCCCCTCCCCCTCTGATCACATACTTGGACTTTCAATTAATAGGAGTGGTTTTCCTCTCCTCAAGGGGAGAGGTTCTAATTTTTAGCATTTCAACATCAAGGGCTAGGCTATCTACCTTCAAAGAGAGATTATCTAACTTAGCTAATTTATCTTGTACATTCTTGTTGAAGGCTTTTTGGGTAGTGATAAAGTCTCTAAGAATGTTTTCAAGTTCAGAAGTGGGGTTCTTGTTGCTAGGGTAGGTGTTGTTGTTCCCATAGTTGGATGGAAACGGTCTAGGATTACTAGCAAAATTGCCCCTATAAGCATTATTGTTGAAGTTGTTTCTAGCAATAAAGTTAACATCTACTTGTTCCTGAGCAACCAAATAATTTAAAGGAACATCATGAGGATCAATAGAGGGTTGCTTGGTAAGTAGAGACATAATTAAGTCAACTTTTTTCATTTAGGGAGGTAATCTCCTCGACAGAGTTTACCTTCCAACCTGTTGGAGCGCGTTCGGTGTGCCATTGGGAATAGTTGGTCATCATCTCATCGAGAAGTTTTGTGGCAGCACCAAGTGTAGTTGACATAAAGGTTCTTCCCCCGGCCGAATCTAACAGGTTCCGCGAGGTAAAGTTCAAGCCTGCATAAAAAGTCTTGATAACCATCCAGGTAGTCAAACCATGTGTAGGGAATTTCTTAACAAGAGATTTCATACGTTCCCAAGCTTGGGCAACGTGTTCATTATCCAATTGCTTAAAATTCATAATGTTACTTCTCAATTGGATAATTTTAGAAGGTGGGTAATACTTCCCATTAAAAGCGTCTTTGCACTTATACCAAGAATCTATTCTATTCCTAGGCAAAGATTGAAACTAGATTTTAGCTCCTTCCCTCATAGAGAAAGGGAAAAGCTTGAGCTTAACAACATCACCTTCTACTTCTTTATACTTTTGCATATCACATAACTCAACAAAATTATTTAAGTGTAAAGCAGCATCATCTCCAGCACCAGAGAATTGATCTCTCATAACAAGGTTTAGCAAAGCAGGTTTAATTTCATAAGAGGTAGCTGAAGTGGAAGGTGTGGAAATAGGAGTGTAGATAAAGTCTTTGTTGTTGTGACTAGTGAAGTCACACAACTTGGTGTTTTCAGTGGAACCCATAGTAGCAGCAAGTGTGGCAGATTTTTTGTAATTTTTCATATAAGACACAAAGATAAAAACTAAAAGTTAAACTAACAAGACTAAAAAGTAAAGGTAAAAGGTAGTGGGCAACTCCCCTATCTTAGCACTCAGAGTCCCCGGCAACGGCGCCAGAAATTTTATTGATACGCGAGAGATGATAATTGCTTCTCGCCCTTCGTTGGTTACCCCAAGTGGAAGGTGAGATGCAGTGTAGCGGCAAGTTTCCCTTGGTGAAGATACCAAGGTTGAGATCGACCAGTAGGACTCCGATAATGATAAGTAGGTGGTGAAGCGAACAATGGTGCCATTCAGAACTCTCGGTTTCTTACTTCACCTGGACCTGCACACAGACACAAATAACTTTTCTCCCAATGAAGTTCAAAGAGGTTGTCAATCTCTCCAGTCTTGTTGTTTACAAAGGATCAAAACACAAGGGATAATGATAATGATGATAGAAACTGAAAGTAAAGGCGAAAAAGTAAATAAGCGTGTAAACAATGATGAGAATATGGATCGGGGTCCCGTGATGTGCACTAGTGATGTCTCTCTCCCAAAAGACGATAAAACTGCTATGCGAGGTAAACGAATTATAGATGGTCAATTGACAGGATTATAAACGCACCGCAATGCTAACTATTCTACAAAGAAAGGACGAGGCTCAAAAGCATGGGCAGTACGCCAAAATAAGTAGACCGAAATTCAACTGCATCTACTACTAATCATCCACCTTGAGATATCTATCCATAACATCTCGCTGGTATTAAGTTGCGAGCCCCACCCAAAGAGTAAACCCAAAGCAACAGACAACTGCATTAAAAATAACTTTGCATAAAGTAAACAATCCTTGCAACCGCAGTTACAAGCACCATTTTCCCCCTTGTGGCAACAACACATCCCCTAGACTCATGTTTCTGTCACTCAAGCGTGTCATCAGGGGGCATGAACCCACAATCGAGCATAACGTTCCCTCTTGGAGTTACTACCTACTACTTGGCCAAAGCAATAAGAAATAACGGAGAAGATGCAAGAATTACTTAGGAACAAAAATATAAAAGATAAGAACCAAATATATTACTCAATCACAATCTGAACATAGTCTCATAATCCATCAGATCCCATCAAACTCAGCATAGCAACAACAGAAAGATTACATATGTGCCTCGATCATGTAGGGCAGCTTAAGAGGTCTTAACCATGAAGAACAAAGAAGGGAGGAGAACATCACATAGCTACTGATCACGGACCCATGGTCCAAAGGAAACTACTCACGACACATCGGGGAAGCGTCCATGGTGGAGGGGAAGCTCCCGGAGGTCGATCCTCCCTCCGGCAGGGTGCCAGGAAGAGGTCTGCTGGCGCTCCCGATCTTCGAAGCGTGGCGGAGGCGGAACAGAGGCGAGATCGCAGAAAAAAGGTTCTCTCTCCGGAAGTTTCATGTCACGGGATATATTTAGGCGAAGGGGGCAGCCAGGGGGCCCATCAGGGGTCCAGGCGCCCCCCTGGCGCGGCCAAGCCCTAGGCCGCGCCAGGTGGCCGCCTGGAGCCCTGGTGGGTCCCATTTGGTCCCCTTCGGGACTCCGGAAAGTTCCTTCACGCTGATTTTTTATCTGATTTTCCCGAATTTTTGGAGCAATTTTAATATGGAGGAAAACTGAAATAGAAAAACAGCAGAAAACAGAAACTGACACTGGGGTGCACTGAGTTAGTAGGTTAGTCCAAATATGATCAAAAGTGTAGGAAAGTGTATCTATATCATAGCAATATCACACAAAACATGCTTGGAGCAAGCAGAAATTATAGATATGTTTGGGACGTATCAGTCGCTACTTGGTTGCGTTGGACGCCGGGTTCTCCACGGCCAATACCTGGCAGATTCTTCACGGCTCTGATACGTCCAAAATGTATCTATAATTTTTGCTTGCTCCATGCATGTTTTGTGTGATATTTCTATGATCTAGATAAACTTTCATACACTTTTGATCATATTTGGACTAACCTATTAACTCAGTGCACCACAGTGCCAGTTCCTATTTTCTGCTGTTTTTCTATTTCAGTTTTCCCCCATATAAAAAGTGCTCCAAAAATTCGGGAAAATCAGATAAAAATCAGCGCAGAAGAATCTTCCAGATGAACCTAGGTGGTGCCAGAGGGCCACCACCAGGGGCCCAGGCGCCCTGGTGGCGCGCCCCAGGGGCTGGCCGCGCCGGGGGGCGCCTGGACCCCTGGTGGCCACCCTGGATGCCCCCTTCGCCTATATATTCTCCGTGACGAGAAACCCTCGAAAGAAGAACCCCTTTTCGCGATCTCGCCTCTGTTCCGCCGCCGCCACGCTTTCGAGATCGGGAGCACCAGTAGACCTCTTCCCGGCACCCTGCCGGAGGGAGGGCCGACCTCCGGGAGTCTCCTCTCCACCATGGATGCTTCCCGGATGTGCCGTGAGTAGTTTCCTTCGGACCATGGGTCCGTGATCAGTAGCTATGTGATGTTCTCCTCCCCTCTTTATTCTTCATGGTTTAGACCTCGTGAGCTTCCCTACATGATCGAGGCACTTTTGTAATCTTTCTGCTGTTGCTATGCTGAGTTTGATGGGATCTGATGGATTATGATATTATGTTCAGATTGTGATTGAGTAATATATTTTGTTCTTATCTCTTATATTTTTGTTCTTAAGTAATTCTTGCATGTTCTTCGTTGCTGTTTATTGCTTTGGCCAAGTAGTAAGTAGTAACCCCAAGAGGGAACATTATGCTCGATTGTGGGTTCATGCCCCCTGATGACACGCTTGAGTGACAGAAACATGAGTCTAGGGGATGTGTTGTTGCCACAAGGGGGAAAACAACGGTGCTTGTAAACGCGGTTGGAAGGATTGTTTACTTTACGCAAAGTGCTTTTTAATACAGTTGTCTGTTGCTTTGGGTTTACACTTTGGGTGGGGCTCGCAACTTAATACCAACGAGATGTTCTAGATAGATATCTCAAGGTGGATGATTAGTAGTAGATGCAGTTGGATTTCGGTCTACTTATTTTGGTGTTCTGCCCATGCTTTTGAGCCTCTTCCTTTCTTTTGTAGCATAGTTAGCATTGCGGTGCGTTCATAATCCTGTCAATTGCCCTTTTGTAATTTGTTCACCTCGCACAGCAGTTTTATCGTCTTTTGGGAGAGAGACATCACTAGTGAACATCACGTATCCCGGTCCATATCTTCATCCCTGTTTCCACGCTCATTTACTTTTCTGCTTTTACTTTCAGTTGCTATCATTATCCCTTTTGTTTGATCCTTTGTAAACAACAAGACTGGAGAGATTGACAACCTCTCTGAACTTCGTTGGGAACAAAGTTATTTGTGTCTGTGTGCAGGTCCGCGTCAGTTGCGCCACTGACACCTACTTATCATCTCCGGAGTCCTACTGGAGACAAACCTTGGTATCTTTACTGAGGGAAATTTTCTGCTGTGCTACATCACACCTTCCACTTGGGGTTTACCAACGAAGGGCGAGAAATCACTATCATCACCTCGCACATCAGGATCTCACCTGAGCTATGTTCCTGTGGAGGTTCCTTATCTTTGGGTGTTTACCGCCGTCGGCTTGGCTCCGAGTCATCGTCGAGTTTGATTTTTCGAGATGTAGTAGTGAATTTCCTAGATGTTGTTGTCGAGATGTATTGGTGACATTATTGTTGCATTGACTGGATTATTCAAGATATGTTACAGATATTATATGATAAAATATTATTGTAGCATTTTAGTTGAGTTCATCTGTTTTTCCTTTTGTTTTAAATGCCGATGATTCAAACCGTTGTGACACAATATTGTGACAACAGGGATGAGTTAGTGAGCCTTGTGATATACACAAATACGAATTTTGTGCATCTTACTTGGCTCGCTAACGCCATCCCTATAGTTGCTTGTGTGTGTTCAACCTAATTAAGTATGAGGCAAAAACCAATATGTGTGTTCCTTTTTAAGAATAATTAAAACCGTTGTGACACCATGTGACTACAGGGTTGGTCGAGTGAGCCTTGTGATATGCACAAGTACGAAACTTGTGCATCTTACTTGGCTCTCTTGCTCCATCCCTGTAGTTGCCTGTGTATATGGCCTAATTATTGAATTATGAACAAAATAGCAAAACTTATTAAGACGAAAGATGGTATAACTGTAAAGGTCGAGTCTTTCATGAACCAAATAGCAGCTATTTTGATTGTCCAAATTGGTATGCACTATGCAAGGCATATGCATTAGAGGATGATATGCAAATAACATTTGATCTTGGAATTCGTCATCGAGATGGTCAAACATTTTGAAATAAGGACATTTGGATGCTAGTGGACAACATCAAGCTGGTTCTGTCTCCACGTGAGTTTCTTAAACAACTTTTACTTGTTTACTTCCTTATTTCCTTGCTTCCCAAGTTAACAACTTATTTATAATTGTTAGTTTATCTCCATGCTCCAAAATAAGTTCGGAAGATGTTTGATAATACTTTTCATAATGGTGGCTTTGACCTGACAATTGACGAAAACGATGATTTCATCAATGTTCTTAAAGGTGTTCATTCATTTGTGAACTTGAATAATATTGGCGAACCTTATACACCATATGTTCCATTTGTTCTCAAGTTCTTTCCAGGAGATGTAAAAGATTATAGCATGGTAAGATTTTTTACTATTCTATCACACTAGCCTTCTCAAGGCGAGCTTACAGTTGTTTCTGCACGGGCATGGGATGTCCTCTTCAGCACTGACTACTCCACTGAAACTGAAGATGATGGCTGCGTAAGAATAAGAGGATGGAAAATGAGAGTGAATTGGATGAATATAAAACATGGAGACAAGTTGTTCTCCATATTACATAATGGAATGTGGGGTGTCTTTTTTTTTCATTTCACCTTGTGGTGGTGATGAGTAGGTTGGTTCGTAGTTGTTGTTAAACATTATGTTGTTGGATATTAGCAAAGTTAAACTAGGAAAAGTTGACCTTTGTGTTGGATATTATACTTATGAGATGATATATATATATATATATATATTATCGATGAGCCTATTGCATGTCTATGGTATGATGTGATTTATATGTGTGTGATTCTACTTTGTATGTAAATGTTATGTGTATGCTGGAAATTTATAAAAAACTGTATAAACAAATAATATTGCAGAATAAAAAAAATGCTAAAAATGTACCTGCAGCGCGAGCTGGCTAGAGGCGCTGCTAGTGGAAGTGCAGTTTTGCAGCGCGGGGTACTTGCGCAGCGCTGCTAACCATACAGTTAGCTACAGCGCGGGGGGCCCGCGCTGTAGATGGTAGTTAGCAGCAGCGCGTTATCTACAGCGCGGGTACCCCGTGCTGCTAATGGGCCTTTACCTCACGCTTCTAGAGGCCATTATCCTAGTAGTGTCTATACAATTAGCTTTCTCGCATATGTTCTGAGTTTTTTGATTTGAGTTGCGGAAGTACCCCAAAAAAATATTACTACCTGATGGTCTGTTTTTCACAAATTCTGCCACGTTTTGCATTTTCACCGTTTTGCAAATCTTAAGATTTCTTTCTCTTTGAAATTTTTTTGGCAATCTTGAGAAACAATTGCTCTTCGTGAAAATAGTGGAGAAAAATTATTTATTTATGGGTACTAACCACTCTAATCAGCTTATGATGAGTTTCGTATGAAGGGAGCTTTTAAGTATGCAAAGGAAGATGATGAAAGAAGACCCAAGAGTGTCAAAAGCTCAAGCTTGGGGATGCCCCCATGCACCCCCAAGAAATATTCAAGGAGACTCAAGCGTCTAAGCTTGAGGATGCCCCCGTGCATCGCCTTCTCCATCCACAATCATCAGTTCGTCCTTCTCCATGCTATATTTTTTTTATCTCTTCATGTGTTATGTGCTATGCTTGGAGCGTCTCGCTCTTTACTTTTTAGTTTGTTTTAGTTTTTCTTGATGTTCATAACAAGGTGGAACCTAGCCTTCATTGTTTTGGAGAGGAACAAGCTCCACTTCACCCTAGAACACAACATAGGTTTGCATGCTTATCTTTCTTTGTGTGTGTTCTTTATCTTTTCGTAGCTGTTGTCATGCTTAGATCTTGTTTTCATGCTTATATTTTTAAGAGCTTTATTTAGGTTGCTTTTGGAACTCTCTTGAGTTGTCATGCTTATCTTGTTTACAAAGTTGGTATGTTGCACTGAGTTGTGTGTCTTGCGTGAGTAGGTAATTGAGGTTGCTATTATAAGTGTAGTAGTAACTTGCAATAGTTTTGAGGTATTGATTTGAGTAATGTTTGGACTTTTGGTGCCATGAGCTTGAGCCTATTAGTGATAGGTGTCGTATTTTTGGCAATCCATGTTTATTTTCAAAAACTACAAACAATTAGTTGAGAACTCTAGCTACTAGATGGATCGCTAACCTCTGGAGGGGTTGGAATATGTAGAGTACCCTCACGTACCATGGGTCTAGGATGCGCAAGGATAACCAAACCCCCATACACTCCTCCTCGGGTTACTTGTCTCTTTGTGAACCTCCTGATTAGATAGAGAGTTACCGATAATAAGTGCATGAGTTCTTCGGACTAATGCGAGTATTCGATTGTTGGCACTTCCACCTTCCATATTTTGCTAGCCTCTTCGGTACCGTGCATTGCACTTTCTCATCTTGAGAGTTGGTGCAAACTTCGCCGGTGCATCCAAACCCTTGGCATGATACGCTCTGTCATCATAAACCTCCTTATATCTTCCTCAAAACAGCCACCACACCTACTGATGTCTACGCATGCTTCTATTCTTGTAGACTATGTTGGGCCTCCAAGTGCAGAGGTTTGTAGGACAACAGCAATTTCCCTCAAGTGGATGACCTAAGGTTTATCGAACTCAGGGAAGTAGAGGTTGAAGATGGTCTCTCTCAAGCAACACTGCAATTAAGATACAAGAAGTCTCTTGTGTCCCCAACACACCTAATACAACTAGGAGTTGTATAGGTGCACTAGTTCGGCGAAGAGATGGTAAAATATGGGTTATAGGTGTGATAAAACGAAGTAATATAAATCTGTAATAAAAAGTGCAGCAAGCAAACATGTGACAAAAGTGAGCACAAACGGTGTAACAATGGTGGAAACAAGGCCTAGGCTTCATACTTTCACTAGTGGCAACTCCCAACAACATTAACATAGACTAATCACATGATATTTCCCATAAAACATGCAATGTAGACGTACTCGGAGGTCATTCCTTTGTGGTCAAGAGAGGACGAAAATTGTGTAGGGCTACAAAAGCACACCTCAAATTTCGTAGTTCTCAATCTATGGATTTCCCAATGTCACCGCGGCCATCCAAAGAGAGTACCACAATCACCACAACATATCTAAAGGATAGTCAAAGACAAGAACCAAGAGACTCTCAATCTTCAATCCACACACAAAAGAGGAAATCACTCATGATAATATTCTTCTAACCCATGTCCAATAGACCAGCTGTCACCATGGTCTCGGGGATTATACTAGATAAGATCAATTGAGTACATCAATCCAATACATAGAAGAAGGGGAAACATCATGGGAGAGAGAGAAACCACATAGATCAATATACAAGCCTTAGCCCCGAGGGGAACTACTCACACATGGACATGGTGAGAGGGAGAGTTGTTGATGGAGAGGTGCAGCCCGGAGGAGATGAAGGAGACGGCCACGGCGGCGGCGGCGCCCACGGCCACGGCCACGGCCCTTGGGGGTAGCGGCCCTTGGACCCTTCTTCTTCCTTGGAGATGGTGCTGCTGTGGAGATTGATCTCCCCCTCAAGACGGCTACCAAGGGGGAGGAATTTTCGTGGTGCCCTTTGACCTAGGTTTTCTTTCTTTATATAGACTCTCGGATTCCCGTCATCCAGATTACGTCTTCTGTATTTCGGGGTTTCTGGAAGCATCCGAACTCCGATTGGGCCGAATTTTTATGTCTAAATCCACCGAAAAAAAAATTCCCTACAACTTTGTAGTTTTAAGTTTTTCCGTTTGAGGCCGTCTTCTAGCGTTTCCGAGGTGATCTTTAAAACCTGTCTGGTGGGGACAGACTTCGGGAGAGTTAAAGTCCAACTCCTACAAGGCTCCTTTTTGTGATTTTTTCCTTTATCCAAGTAATTCCTACACATAAAGTACAAAACCAAGAACTTGTGCACTCTTGCAACCATTAATAGGTTAGTTCCAAAAATATGTTATAAAGATATATGAAAGTATATCAAAAACATAGCAATATCACACAAAACATGCATGGAGCAAGCAGAAACTATATATATGTTTGGGACGTATCACCTACCTATCAAGGAATTTCCATAGCCTTTCCGAGATACATTGCCATGCAACATTCATCATCTCATGACTTGATCTTCATGTCATACATGCTTTTGCTTGATCGAGGAGACGCATGCTAGTTGGGCTTTGCCCTTATCATTGCTACATGACGCGCTAGTATCATTGCATATCCTGCTACACTGGCAGATGCATACATTTGCATACATCATGATAGTTTTTCAGTTTTCTTTACGTTGGGTACTTGTAAAGTGTGAAGATCTTCCTTTATATTCTTGGAAAATATATAGTGTTGCCCTTGAGTGAGGAAAAGATCCCAAAGAGGAAAAAATAAAAGATCCCAAAAGAGGACAAATTAAAAGATCCCAAAGAGGAAAAAATGGGAGATAAATAGAAAGAGTCAATGAGGCCACAAAAATACAAAAAAATAGAAAAATGAGAAAACAGAAATAAAAAGAGAGAAGGGGGCAACACTACTATTCCTTTTGAAAAATCCACACTCGTACTCTATAGTCATATATGTACTCCATATCATTCATGCATAACTATGTGGGGATCCTTACACTATAGAACTTGGCTTGCATATTCCAAGGATGAGCCTCCTCAAATGAGCTCTAGGTCTTCATGAGCAAACAAGTTAGATGCACCCCCACTAGTTCCACTAGAGAGCTTACCTTAGCTCATATGTGCATCCGTTGCATGGCAATCCCTACTCCTCACATCATATCTATCATTTGGTTTTCTGTCGCCTATGATTGTCCTCATTGATGTGAGCCTTTCACACCTTTTTGTCTTCCTTCCCCATCATTATTCTATTTGCCATCCTAAGTGAAAACATATCTTGCTTGCGCTCATCCATTGCATGAGTGCTCAAAGTCGAAACGGAGAGGATCAGTTTCACTTGTGCCTGACTAGTGGTCTAGGGACGAGTGAAAATAAGATTTCGAAGGAGACCAAGTGTGAAGTTGTAGTAGATTGAGTTCTCAATTAAACTATATAGTATTTCTATTCTCTAAACCCATCTCCCACTTCTTGCATGCAAATACCATTTGGATACATTCAAGTCACGGACAGCGAGTGCTCTTGCACCTTTATGTTCTTACTTTTCTAGTTTCAATACGAGATATAGACTCTTGCTTGTTATTGTCTTCACTTGAATTGGATATCTTAGTTGCTTTACTTTGAAGTTCTTATATGTGTATTAGCATGTCACCACAAAAATTATCTATGTTATCATTGATGGCTTCTCTCCCCTCGTTGGTTACCCCAAGTGGAAGGTTTGAGATGCAGTGCAACAGCAAGTTTCCCTCGGTGAAGATACCAAGGTTTGTCTCCAGTAGGACTCCAGAGATGATAAGTAGGTGTCAGCGGTGCAACTGACGCGGACCTGCACACAGACACAAATAACTTTGTTCCCAACGAAGTTCAGAGAGGTTGTCAATCTCTCCGGTCTTGTTGTTCACAAAGGATCAAACACAAGGGATAATGATAGCACCTGAAAGTAAAAGCAGAAAAGTAAATGAGCGTGGAAACAGTAATGAGGACATGGACCAGGATACGTGATGTTCACTAGTGATGTCTCTCTCCCAAAAGACGATAAAACTGCTATGCGAGGTAAACAAATTACAGAAGGGAAATTGACAGGATTATGAACGCACCGCAATGCTAACTATGCTACAAAAGAAAGGAAGAGGCTCAAAAGCACATGCAGTACGCCCAAATAAATAGACCGAAATCCAACTTCATCTACTACTAATCATCCACCTTGAGATATATATCCAGAACATCTCGCTGGTATTAAGTTGTGAGCCCCACCCAAAGTGTAAACCCAAAGCAACAGACAACTGCATTAAAAAGCACTTTGCGTAAAGTAAACAATCCTTGCAACCGCGGTTAAAAGCACCGTTGTTTTCCCCCTTGTGGCAACAGCACATCCCCTAGACTCATGTTTCTGTCACTCAAGCGTGTCATCGGGGGGCATGAACCCACAATCGAGCATAATGTTCCCTCTTGGGGTTACCACGAAAGGGTTCTGTCTCCGAGGGTTTCACGTCACGGGGGATATATAGGCGAAGGGGGGCAGCCAGAGGTGGATCAGGGGCCCCAGGCGCCCCCCTGGCGCGGCCAGGGGTGGGGCCGCGCCGGGTGGCCGCCTGGGCCACCCTTGGCTCCCCTCTGGCCCCACTCGGGCTCTTCGCGAAGCTTCCTGTACGCTGATTTTTCCTGTATTTTTCCCGGAATTTTTCTGGCACTTTTTATATGGGGGAAAACTGAAATAGAAAAACAGCAGAAAACAGGAACTGGCACTGGGGTGCACTGAGTTAATAGGTTAGTCCAAATATGATCAAAAGTGTATGAAAGTGTATCTAGATCATAGCAATATCACACAAAACATGCATGGAGCAAGCAGAAATTATAGATACGTTTTGGACGTTTCAACATCCCCAAGCTTAATTCCTGCTCGTCCTCGAGTAGTTAAATGATAACAACATAATTTCTGTGGTGAAATGCTAGCAACCATATATGAACTTTGAAAAGTAAAGCAATCAAGGTTAGAAATTCAATTCAAGTCATAACATGCAAGAGTCTATATTTAGCATTGGAACAAGTAACAAAAGAACATTAGGTGCAAGAGCTCTAGCTATCCGTGACTCGAATGTCTCCAAATGGTGTTTGCATGCAAAAAGGGGGATAGGGAATACGAGAAAAACATTTATTTGTTGAGAACTCAATCTACTAAAGTTTCACACTTGGTCTTTTTCTGGAATCTTATCTTGACTCGTCCCCAGACCACTAGCCAGGTACAAGTCAATTTGATCCACTCCTTTTCGATATTTTGAGCACTCATGCAATGGATGAGCGTAAGCACGAGAGTTGACACTTTGGATGGAAAAGAGAGAAGTACGTAGGAGGAAGACAAAAGAGGATGAGAAAGGCTCACATCACTGAGGACAACCATAGGCAAGAGATGCCAAATGATAGATATGATGTGAGGAGTAGGGATTGCCATGCAACGGATGCACATACGAGCTAAGAATCTCTCCAATGGAACTAGTGGGGGTGCATCTAACTTCCTCGCTCATGAAAACCTAGAGCTCTTTTGAGGAGGCTCATCGTTGGAATGTGCAAGCCAAGTTCTATAGTGTGAAGGTCCCCACATAGCTATATGCATGAAGATCATCTCTATGGAGTACAAGGATATAAAGGGAGTACTAGTGTGGATCTCTCAAAAGGATAGTAGTGTTGCCCCTTTCTCTCTTTTTATTTCTTTTTCTCTTTTTTCTATTTTTTGTATTTTTTTGTGGCCTCAATGGCTCTTTCTATTTCACTCTCATTTGTCCTCTTTGGGATCTTTTATTGTGTCCACTTTGGGATCTTTTCCTCACTTAAGGGCAACACTCTATTTTACAAGAAGGTAAAGGAGATCTTTCACACTTTACAAGGTACTCAAAACATAAAGAATATGTAACTATCATGACGTATGCAATGTATGTCGCTGCCAGTGTAGCAGGAACATGTATGACATGAAGATCAAGTCATGAAGAGGTGGATGTTGCATGGCAATATATGTCGGAAAGGCTATGGAAATGCCTTGATAGGTAGGTATGGTGCCTGTTTTGAGGAAAGATATAAGTAGGCTTATGATGACAGAGCGTATCATGCCAAGGGTTTGGATGTACCGGCGAAGGTGGACACCAACTCTCGGAGTGAGAAGAAGGCAATGCACGGCACGGGAGAGGCTAGCAAAATATGGGAAGGTGGAAGTGTCAACTTTTAATACTTACATTAGTCCGAAGAACTCATGCACTTATTATCGGTAACTCTCAATCTAATAAGGAGGTTCACAAAGATACAAGTACCCCGAGGAGGAGTGTATGGGGGTTTGGTTATCCTTGCGCATCCTCGACTCATGGTACGTGAGTGTTCTCTAATATTCGATCCCTCCAAAGATTAGTGATCCATCTAGTAGCTAGAGTTCTCAACTAGTTTTGTAGGTTTTGAAAATAAACACGGATTGCCCAAAATACGACACCTATCACTAATAGGCTAGAGCTCTTGACACCAAAAGTTCAAACATTACTCACAACAATACCTCAAAACTATTGCAAGGTACTACTAGAATTAAATAGCAACATCAAGTACCTACTTTCAAGACAAAACACAACTCAGTGCAACAACCAACTCTCTTTAACAAGATAAACATGAAAACTAAAAAGAGTTCCAGCAACAAACTAAACAAAAGCCAAGGCTCTTGCTAAAGACAAACTAAGACTAAAACTAAACATGGCAGCAGCTATGAAAAGATAAAGAACACACAACAGCAAAAAGATAAGCAGGAAAAATCCTATGATGTGTTCTAGATTAGAGTGGAGCGTGTTTCTATCCCACACAAAGTAAGACGGGATCTAACTTGTTATGAACAGCAAGCAAAGCTAAAGAAAAACTAAAAATAAAACCTAAGAGCGAGATGCTCCAAGCATAGCACATAACGCATGAAGTGATAAAAATATAGTGAGACCAAGGACGAACTGATGATTGTTGATGGAGAAGGGGATGCACGGGGGCATCCCCAAGCTTAGACGCTTGAGTCTCCTTGAATATTTATTGGGGATGCATGGGGGCATCCCCAAGCTTGAGCGCTTGACACTCCTGGATCTTCTTTCATCATCTTCCATCACGCACTTGAAAACTCCCTTCATACATAACTCATCATAAGCTGATTAGAGAGGTTAGTACCCTTAATAAATAATTTTTACCCACTGGATATAAAGATATTCTTGAAGATCTACTGTTTCTCAAGAGTGCCAAAAAGTTTTTGCAAATAAAAAGCAAGCTTAAGTTTGCAAAAGTGAAGAGAGGCAAAACGTGGCAGAATCTGTGAAAAACAGAAGAGCAGGTAGTAAAGAATTTTTTAGGGATACTTCTGCAACTCAAATCAAAAAAACTCAGAACATACGGAAGTTTCGTAATTGTATAGAGCACGCTGTGTAAAAATTTAAGCTCAAAAATATGAACTGGGATTTTTTCCGGAATTTTTCTAGTCACGAGGACAGAATCTGTTTTCTGGACAGCGTGTCACAACTTTTACTTCCCTTGCCGTAAGAGGCTATAACTTGGCACAAAGCTGAAAAATAAAGATACAATGATGTTGCTACAGTAGTAACAAACATCAAGACACAACAAAAGCAAAAATAAAAACCTAAATTCGTTGCGGGCTGCTTCCCGAAAGCTCTTTCTTTTATGCCTTTAAGCTAGGCATGATGCAAAAGAAGAATCATGTTTTATCAAGAGGAAGAGAATAACTAGCCCGTGTAACGGACTCAAAAGGTAACTTGATTTTCTTTCTAGGGAAGTGTTCCATCCCCTTTTTGAATGGGAATTGGAATTTTATATTCCCCTCTTTCATGTCAATAACCGCACCAACGGTGCGAAGAAAAGGACGTCCGAAAATAATTGGACACAAAGGTTCACACTCTATATCCATAACAGTAAAATCAACGGGAACATAGTTGTCGTTGACAATGATAAGAACATCATCGATCTTCCCCAAAGGTTTCTTTACGGAAGAATCAACAAGACGAACACCAAATGAACAAGGCTCAAAGGGCTTCAATTCAAACATATCAAATATTCCTTTGGGCATAATGGAGGTACTAGCTCCAACATCACATAAAGCATATCAAGAGAAGTTATTTAATTTAATTTTGATCATAGGGTCCCAACCCTCATCTAGCTTCCTAGGTAAAGATTGAAACCAGATTTTAGCGTCTCCCATTAAAGAGAAAGGAAAGAGCTTGAGCTTAACAATATCACCTTCTACTTCTTTATACTTTTGCATATCACATAATTCAACAAAATTGTTCAAGTGTAAAGCAGCATCATCTCCAGCACCAGAGAATTGATCTCTAATAACAAGGTATAGCAAGGCAGGTTTAATTTCATAAGAGGTAGCTGAAGTGGCAGGTGTGGCAATGGGGGTGCAGATAAAGTCTTGGTAGTTGTGACTAGTGAAGTCACACAACTTGGTGTTTTCAGCGGAACCCATAGTAGCAGCAAGTGTGGCAGATTTTTTTGTGATTTTTGATAAAAGACACAAAGATAAAAACTGAAAGGTCAACGAACAAGACAAAAAAACAAAGGTAAAGGGTAGTGTGCAACTCCCCTATCTTAGCACTCGGAGTCCCCGGCAACGGCGCCAGAAATTTGCTTGAAGGCTTCTCGCCCCTCGTTGGTTACCCCAAGTGGAAGGTTTGATATGCAGTGCAGCAGCAAGTTTCCCTCGTTGAAGATACCAAGGTTTGTCTCCAGTAGGACTCCAGAGATGATAAGTAGGTGTCAGCGGCGCAATAGACGCGGACCTGCACCTAGACACAAATAAATTTGTTCCCAACGAAGTTCAGAGAGGTTGTCAATCTCTCCAGTCTTGTTGTTCACAATGGATCAAACACAAGGGATAATGATAGCAACTGAAATTAAAAGCAGAAAAGTAAATGAGCGTGGAAACAGTAATGAGGACATGGACCGGGATACGTGATGTTCACTAGTGATGTCTCTCTCAATGCTAACTATGCGATAAAACTGCTATGCGAGGTAAAAAAATTACAGAAGGGCAATTGAGAGGATTATGAACGCACCGCAATGCTAACTATGCTACAAAAGAAAGGAAGAGGCTCAAAAGCACGAGCAGTACGCCAAAATAAGTAGACCGAAATCCAACTGCATCTACTACTAATCATCCACCTTGAGATATCTATCCAGAACATCTCGCTGGTATTAAGTTGCGAGCCCCACCCAAAGTGTAAACCCAAAGCAACAGACAACTGCATTAAAAAGAACTTTGCGTAAAGTAAACAATCCTTGCAACCGCGGTTACAAGCACCATTGTTTTCCCCCTTGTGGCAATAGCACATCCCCTAGACTCAAGTTTCTGTCACTCAAGCGTGTCATCGGGGGGCATGAACCCACAATCGAGCATAACGTTCCCTCTTGGGGTTACCACCTACTACCTGGCCAAAGCAATAAACAGCAAGGGAGAACATGCAAGAATTACTTAGGAACAAAAATATAAGAGATAAAAACCAAATATATTACTCAATCACAATCTGAACATAATCTCATAATCCATCAGATCCCATCAAACTCAAAATAGCAATAGCAGAAAGATTACAAAAGTGCCTCGATCATGTAGGGCAGCTCACGAGGTCTAAACCATGAAGAACAAAGAGGGGAGGAGAACATCACATAGCTACTGATCACGGACCCATGGTCCAAGGAAAACTACTCACAAGACATCCGGGGAGCATCCATGGTGGAGAGGAGACTCCCGGAGGTCGGCCCTCCCTCCGGCAGGGTGTCGGGAAGAGGTCTTCTGGTGCTCCCGATCTTGGAAGCGCGGCGGCGGCGGAACAGAGGCGAGATCGCGAAAAAGGGTTCTGTCTCTGAGGGTTTCACGTCACGGGGGATATATAGGTGAAGGGGGGGCAGCCAGAGGTGGACCAGGGGCCCCAGGCGCCCCCTGGCGCGGCCAGGGGTGGGGCCGCGCCGGGTGGCCGCCTGGGCCACCCCTGGCTCCCCTCTGGCCCCACTCGGGCTCTTCACGAAGCTTCCTGTACGCTGATTTTTCCTGTATTTTTCTCGGAATTTTTCTGGCACTTTTTATATGGGGGAAAACTGAAATAGAAAAACAACAGAAAACAGGAACTGGCACTGGGGTGCACTGAGCTTAGTCCAAATATGATCAAAAGTGTATGAAAGTGTATCTAGATCATAGCAATATCACACAAAACATGCATGGAGCAAGCAGAAATTATAGATACGCTTTGGACGTATCAATCATTTACCTACTCGAGGACGAGCATTAGTTAAGCTTGGGGATGTTGATACGTCCCAAACGTATCTATAATTTCTACTTGTTCCATGCTCATTTGGGTGACTTTGCTATGTGTTTTGCTACACTTTCATACCTTTCTACACATATTTGTACTAACCTACTAACTCAGTGCACCTAGTGCCAGTTTCTGTCTGCTGATGTCTGTGAATTGCAGGTTTTTACCCATATTTACAGATCCCAAAAAATTCCAAGAAGAATATAAAAAAAATCAGCGCACCGGAAGCTTCCGAAAGACAGACGGAGGGACGGAGAGGGCCACCCCCTCCTAGGCGGCTAGGGGGCGCAACACCACCCTAGGACGCGCTAGGTGGCCGCCTGGGTGGATGGGGCCACCCCTGATGCCCCCCTTTGGCCTATATTTACACCCCATTCCAGAAACCCTCGAGAGAGACCCCGCATCGCGATTTTCACCTCTGTTCCGCCGTCGCTGCGATCCCGAGATCGGGATCACCAGAAGACCTCTTCCTAGCACCGTGTTGGAGGGAGCATTTACCTCTGGGATCTTCTCGACCATCATGAGCGTTTCCTGGATGTGTCGTGAGTAATCCCCCTTGGACCATGGGTCCATGACTAGTAGCTATGTTTTTTCTTCTCTCCAATCTTGTGCTTCAATCCTTAGCCCTTGTGAGCTGCCCTACATGATGAAGGCATCTATGTAATTTTCCTGTTGTTGCTAGTGTTTGCTGGGATCCGATGGATTATGAGATTATGTTCAGATTGCGATGAGTTATATATTTGGTTCTCCTTTTATATTTTGTTCTTGAGTAATTCTTGCATGTTCTCCGTTGCTTTTTATTGCTTTTTCCATGTAGTAGATAGTAACTCCAAGAGGGAGCGTTTATGATTGATTGTGGGTTCATGCCCCCCGATGTCTAGCTTGAGTGACAGAAATATGATACTAGTGTCGTGGGAAAGTCACGACAGATGTCCTCATTAGAGAACTTAGTGTGGGACCTTTGCTGCGAGGTGGTTTCGAGGAGGTGAGTCGGTGAGAACACAAGACACGAGATTTACCCAAGTTTTGGCCCCTCGAAAGGTAAAGACCTACACTCCTGCTTTTCTATTATGGGGTGTCAACTTCTCGAATACAAAGGTGCGAGATCGCTGCCTATGCTTCGAGAGGATCTAAGTTGAGTTGTCCTGTTTGGTCCAAGGGTTCGGCTTATAAAGGCGATGTGTCCCTTGGTCTACACGAAACCGACTCCGATTAAAGATGGAGTCCTAATATACTTTACAAACACCGTTTCCTTATTATTCAAGGTAAATATATTTCCTTCTACAATCTTCTGGCTTCCTGACGTCACGACTCGGCCCAAGCCGAGTCTCCTTCTGGGCCTTCACCTCAAGAGTCGGCCCGGTCCTTCTGTATACCGGGTAATGGCGTTGGGCCATCCCCCCGACATTAGCACCCAAGATTGGCGCGATGCTTCAGCTTCTCGACAATCTTTCTTGACTGTCTTCATATGCCGACTCTTAAGAAACCGACTTTCCTTGATCTTCGTTGATTTCTCCTTGACTTAGATTTGATCAAAATAGAGCTTGGACCTCTTTTCTTTCGTCTCTTTATTCAAAGAGTCATTATATCATTAATTGCCGTATCTCTTTAACTATCTTTCGAAGAATGAGGCGTCAGCACTTAATGCCTTTATTTAAATTTTTGCGAAAATCGAAGAGGCTTTGCTTTTAATGCCACTTGTTTATGGGGAATCCACATGAAACATAATGACATTTATTTGTCGATTTGCCTTCATGTTTAATTGTATATATATATGTGGCAGATCTTGGGATGAGGCTCACGCTCTTCTTCTTTCTTCTTCCTTTTTCTGTGAAACCTTCTCTCCCTTGGCTCCCAAGCTCCGTAACCGTGACCCTGTGGACATCAAAGACTCAAGTCCCAACAACCAGGAGGTTTCTGCCTCTTGCGGTCATGGCCGAGGCAGAGTCCGTGGTCGTGGCCGTGGCCGTGGCCAAGGTGGTAGAGGTGACAGAGGTTCTCGAAGACATGAAGAGACGCCTTCTTCCTCCTATGCTTCTATGCATGAGCCTGGCGATGATTTCCTCGTGAAGCTTTCAAAGATTCGTCGATGGATTAACCTCCCCGACTCCTTAGCTCGGATCATGGAAGACTCTAAGCCACCAGGCTTATGGCTCCGTGCTGATCGATGTCCTCATGGACCTACTTTGGTATCTACAAGTTTCTCCAACAATGGATCTATATTTTTAGAAAAGGGCTGGACAACTTTTATTAGGTCACGAAACTTCAAGGAAGGGGATGTCATCCACTTTAGATATGATGGAGATGAAGTTCTTTGGGCCAAGGCTTTTGACTCTGATGGAGATCGTGTAGGATGCTGCATGGAGAGTGCTAGCAGCGAGTCTTACATTAGTGATGAAGAAACCGACTCTGATGGAGCTGAAGCTTGAAGTAACCGGGATGGTACTGCCTCTCGACGTTGATCGACGGGTAGTAGAACCTTTCGCTCAGCTTGTGGAAGTAGCGCATACCGACCTTGTAAAAGTAGCCGACTTATGGTCTCTTATCTGCTTAATGTATTCTCTTCTCCTCTATTGGATGTTTTTTAATATTCTGCTTTATGAAACCAGAATTTTAATAAAGAAGTATTTTGAAGCTTTCTTTTTGATTTTGTAATACTTTAGTTAGTCGGTTTATTTACTGACTTTGCTCCATGAATAATTTATCGAAACGAAAATATCTTAACCATATGTAGCCCCCATGAATCGGGTGATTGATCGTATATCATGCCGAATCATATTAGAATCTACATGTAGCTAATACGTCCCAAATGTATCTATAATTTCTTCTTGCTCCATGCATGTTTTGTGTGATATTCCTATGATCTAGATACACTTTCATACACTTTTGATCATATTTGGACTAACCTATTAACTCAGTGCACCATAGTGCCAGTTCCTGTTTTTTTTTCTGTTTTTCTATTCCAGGTTTCCCCCATATTAAAAGTGCTCCAAAAATTCAGGAAAAATCAGATAAAAAATCAGCGCAATGGAAGCTTTCGGAACCCCGACGGAGGGCCGGGGGGACACCACCAGGGATCCAGGCGGCCACCTGGCGCGGCCTAGGGTCTGGATGCGCCAGGGGTGCCTGGACTCCTGGTGGCCCCCCTGGATGCCCCCTTCGCCTATTTATCCCCCGTGATGCGAAACTTCCGGAGAGAGAACCCTTTTTCGCGATCTTGCCTCCGTTCCGCCGCCGACGAGCTTCCAAGATCGGGAGCGCCAGCAGACTTCTTCTCGGCACCCTACCGGAGGGAGGATCGACCTCCGGGAGCTTCCCCTTCAAAATGTACGCTTCCCGGATGTGCTGCGAGTAGTTTCCTTTGGACCATGGGTCCGTGATCAGTAGCTATGTGATGTTCTCCTCCTCTCTTTGTTCTTCATGGTTTAGACCTCGTGAGTTTCCCTACATGATCGAGGCATATATGTAATCTTTCTGCTGTTGCTATGCTGAGTTTGATGGGATCTGATGGATTATGAGATTATGTTCAGATTGTGATAGAGTAATATATTTGGTTCTTATCTTTATATTTTTGTTCCTAAGTAATTCTTGCATGTTCTCTGTTGTTGTTTATTGCTTTGGCCAAGTAGTAGGTAGTAACTCCAAGAGGGAACGTTATGCTCGATTTTGGGTTCATGCCCCCTGATGACACGCTTGAGTGATAGAAACATGAGTCTAGGGGATGTGTTCTTTCCACAAGGGAGAAAACTACTGTGACACCCTGGTTTTTGCTCTCCGATTTATCCTTCGCGGGATTTGACTCCCGCCTTTTTCTTTCGGTGTTCTTGGAATTTATTTGGATCTTGGGCGTATTAAGATGGTTATATGGCTATGCCTTTCCCCTAAAACCATAGATTCCATCTTGCTTCAACCCATGTATCCCAAGCCATCATTTCCTTGAACCCATATATTCCTTTTTCATTAAAAGGAATATTCATTTCCTTTCAGGATTGTGAAGCAACCTATATTTCTATGGCTCCATAAATCTCCAAACAATTCCCACATACTCTTGACATCCTATCTTGCCATAATATCCAAAAATATCTCATGGCCCAAGTGAATTTTTCCTCTAGAAAAATTCATTTATCTTTTAGGGCAGAATGGAACTTTGTGAAGGAAGTGTTATTTAGGTCTGTCCATTGATTCCCAAACTTTTTGTGCCATCTCTCCTATCTATATCATAATGTTGTATAAAGTTTCGGCCCCATTGGACTAGCCAAGCTCCCACACAAAATTCACAAAGTTTATGTCCAGCAGAAAGCTTTGTGAAGGAAGTGCAAGCTAGAAGTTCCCAATTGAGTTTAAACTTTGCACACATGTGTACCCATCCAGATAACCCCTCTAAACCATATTTGAGCCCATTCAACCATCCAAGGTGAGGCTAGCATCAACTTTTCATTTCTGGTCCAAATGGACCCTTGCAAAGGAAGTGCTAGCTACATTGCTCCATTTGGGATGAAATTGTGCATGGATACTCATCTCACTGCATGACCACTGTGGCACCCCGGCTCAGAGGACCGGAACGCCCCATGCTCTAGCCCAGAGATCAAGACTTCTGGAACACGACACTGCTTGATATAGAACTGAACAACTTTCTTTTACCGAAGACAGGGGTACATGAGGTCTATTACAACGCTAGCGGAGACACAACTTGCTCCTCAGGCTAGCCTCGGCTGTACACCAAGTAGCAACATAACTCTCTAGCAACGGAATATAACTCGGCAGCGGAACAACAATGGCGATGATGAACTACAATCCACAGAGACACTGGCTGGGACACCTCCTAGCTCGCAAACACCGGGAACGTCGTCCTACGCATCCAAAGCACGGCCTACAAATCTGTCATGACACACCAGGTCAGTACATTGAATGTACTTGCAAGCTCACAACATCCAAAGCAGCAAGGCAAAACAATAACATGGCATTAGAAGGTTCAAGTATCTTAGTGAATTAAACAGGTGGACAACGATATCATGAAAACAGATAATCGGCAAGCAAATTATCAGCATTCAGACTAATGCACAGATAATCATCGTTTAAGGTCTGATGGCGGAGAAGTTAATAGGTTTAGTTGGGTTGCCTTCCCTGTTAACCGTGCCAATAAACGGTTCTTGATAACCCACAAGTCTAGGGGATCAATTGTAGCTTTTCTATAAATAAGGATGTCGATCCCACGAGGAGTAGAAGGTGTTGATAAGTGACACTGGATAAGGAAAGGGCTGCACACGCTGAAAGGTAAATATTTAGGGGTTTTTGGTTTAAGCAACAGAAAATTAAAAGACAAGCAAAGTAAACAGGGTAGCTGAGGAGTAGCAAGTGGCCCAATCCTTTCACAAGGATAAGCCTAGGAACTAAACTTATAAAAGCTAAAGCGTTCTCGAGAACACACGGGAGAGATAGCCAAGTTACTTTCACCATACTCCGCCAAGTAATATATATTGTGTTCATAAGTGTTGGTGGGTGGATCAATGCTAGTACACCTTCTAGACTAAGATAAGTGTACTCTTATGATTACACACCTTGCAAGCATCCGCAAATACAAGGTAGTAATTAAGGCATAAGCCTAACCACATCATTACGATCAAGGATCCATAACCCCCTTGTGCAAAAGTGTGCGAACTGGGGTTCAGGTTTCTGTCACTCCGGCAACCCACCATAAGCATCCTTTGTGCACAATGTATTTCTCTAGGCCCATGAAAGGTGAAGTGTTAAGTGTTCAACTCAGATAACACCACTTAAAGAAATAACAACAAAACTTAAGTATCAAACAACACATAACACTTCAACATCATATGACTATTAACAACTAGACTTCTCCCATGTTCTCAAGAACTAAAGTAACTACTCACAAGACATAAAAGAGATCATGATCAGAGGTGATAGATGGGTGGCAAACAATCTGGACACAATGATATTTCTGCAACAAAACTCAATAGCATTCACCACAAAGTAGTAATCAACACCAACAGAGTAGAGAGGATAGATAGTACGGATTACAACACAAGTTGCAATTGTGAGATGAGATGGGATGGAGATGGAGATGGTGCTGATGTTGGGGATGATGTTGATGATGATCTCGATGATGCCCGTGACGATGACGATGATGATGGCGACGATCTCCCCTTCCGGGAGGTGATCTCCCCGGCGGAATCTGCCCGCCGGAGATGGCTTTTCTCCTCTATAGGTTTCCGCCCTGTGGCGGCGGCGAATCACGGAAACTCTTCTCTTATTAGGGTTTTCATCCCAGGGGGTCTTATAGGCGAGAGGGGGCACCGAGGGGGGCCACCAGGCATCCAGGAGGGTGTCTGGCGCGGCCAGGAGGGGGGGCCGGGCCAGGCACCCTTCTGGCTTCCTAGTGGGTCCCCTCACCTCCGTCTTCGGTGATCCCCAGTCAATTCCCATAAAAATACTCCCCGTAAATTTTCATCGCATTTGGACTTGATCTGATTCAGCAACTTGGTGTCCACTTTTCACCGCTAAATTCTGGTTCTACTGCTTTGGCACCGAAAAGTTTTAAACTGTGTAAAACAAGCCAAAACAACATAAGAACAATACTTTAAAGTGGAATATATCAATGAATAGGATGAAATTACAATATAAATAGTGATGCACTTTGGACGTATCAACTCCCCCAAGCTTAGACCTTGCTTGTCCCCAGGCGATTGCTGAGCTCGGTAAACCGCAAGTTTAGAGAGTGAAGCGTCGATAAAAGAATACGGACAAGAAGCATCAAGATTTCTCACCAAACTGAAGCATCCTCAACAGCAACCTCAACTCATAAGGTCAGTATGAGAAAGTAGTAACAATTATAACAAAGTAGGACCTGGAAAACTCATCAAATCATGGCAAACATAGCCTTGGTCAAGGAACAACTAATAACTTTTACTTTTGCTCTTTCACTTATAATGGAACCAGTTGAAGCTTTGGAAAGAACATGTTATCAGTCAAGAAATGCACATGTTAACACAAAGGAAGAAGTTTACTACGCATAAGCTTTTGAAAATAACTCACTTATCAAAAGATAATGTCAACAAAGATGTAACATGCTAACTTTCAATGCAGCTTTGTATGCAAGAATCTTTATTAGCATCAAGTGTCTGTTCTCTCTCAAGAAGGAAGGAAGTAGGAAGGAATGACTCAGCACAAAATAAAGGATAAACCCCGTGCAAAAGGGTAAGCAGGGAAAACTCATGTGCCATCTCTAGATCAAACAGAATAAAAACAGACTTTTGGGAGGTGCATGATCCGTCAACGACTGCTGATAGATAACTCACTCACTTCATGATTTGGACAAGTTTTGAGGAATGGCTCCCATGTGGGGACTATCACGTCCCCTTAAATTCCTTTGTTTATCACTCATAAATGGGCGAAGGAACTTGTGCGTTAGTATTTATCTTTTACGAGCTGGGCACTCATGCCAGTCCCTTCTCGCATTAGGGGTTTGCAGATTAGGCATGAAATCCCAAGATAAAACTTGTCCAAATTAAGAAGATCATGGGTTACCCACCACTTCCTCATGAGCTGAATCAGTGGCACAAAAAAAGAAGATTTTGAACATCCAGAGATAGCACATAAATTATATACTTTAGGAGTGGTAGTGGAATACCATAAATAGGAAGGTATGGTGGACTCAAGTGGAAGATGTTGGTTTCAGGGTATGGAAGTACAAGCAGAATTCCGCTTAGTACAGAGTTTTGGCTAGCAAGGCTTTGAGAGACCAGACAATTGATGACAACTTAGATGCAAGCAATACAAAGCATAAACATTAAAACTAGCATGAAACATCAAGTTGTCTTCCTTGTCAACATAACACTTCAAGCATAATAACAAAAAGGTTTTGGCTATGTCGCTACTTTGAGAAAAACATGCTTGTTGTTATGACCAAAGCTATACTTGCCAAGATTTAAATAAAGTTTTCGAAGCCATACCTGATATCAAGTCAACACTCCTCATAAGAATCAGCTCATAATGTCGATTGCGTGAAGAGAATACCGACTGCAGCGAAGAAACCAATAGACTTCTCATTAATATTCCTTCATAGACGACCCCACACTCACGGATACAAAGCTCTCCCCAAAAGGAGTGATAGACCTCAAAGGAACACCTATTTCATAAAGTAACTTTCCTAGACATGATACGACTCTACTTGACTCCTAAAGACAAAGATAAAGATAAAGATACCCGGCACTCCCCCAAGCTTGGAACAAGCTAAGGGGATGCCATTACCCAAGGAGATTTCACTCCTCATTCTTGTTCTTGTCGGTCACGTACTCCTTGGTGAAGCGCTTCCATGGAAGTTGTTCTCTAGTCTCGAAGGACATTCCCGTCTCCAAGATCCTGCACTCAGCACCTAAACCCGTGCCCAGAAACTTTAGTTCATAATCACAGTTTTGGTTCTGTAGATCATAGATCTGTGCTTGGAGCCCATAAACTTTTTCTTCTAGTGTGCCCAGACTTGACCACATCTCCTTCATCTCTTTCTTGTGGGAAGCCTCGATCTCGTTCATGATGTCGAAGTTAGCTTCAACACCACGCTCCACCATTTTCTCGAACTTGAAGACCTCATGTTCCATCTCCTTCAGTCGCTCCTCGGTGCTCCCCTCCTTGACTGGTCCCTTCAGATCTTCCTTGTGGACAACACCGTCCTCCACATGAAGGACCTGGGGGTGCTTCCTCACCTCAGCGAGGTAAGGGTTGATGACGTTGACAACGAACTTGTCCTTGGGGGAACTTGGGGAAGCCATGGCACCTAGATGTGCTGAAAGTTTTCCTGGCAGAAACAGACCGAGAAAGAAAACACACGAAATCGCGAGATATGGTGCCGGGACTATCCGGGCAAATATATAGCAAAAATTTCTGCAACAGAAGGAAGGTTTCAAGCCTAGGTGGAGTCGGAGTCAGAGTCCAGGGCACCCAGGAGGGTGCCTGGCACGACCAGGAGGGGGGCCGCGCCAGGAGGCCTCCTGGGCCCCCTGGAGCTCCTCTCCGGCTCCACTCGGGCTTGGAATTTTCCTAATTTTGCAAAAACTTTGAAAAGTAAACTTTTATTGATGTTCGTGGTGTTTTCTTACCATAATTCATACCTTTCCTTATTCTGCTCTTGCCGGAGTCTGAAACTTGCTGCAACATGTTCTTCGTGGGTCTTTGTATATATCATGTTTTTATCCACATTGATTGGATCACATGCCATATAATGTTTGAGTCTTTGTCCATTCACAACTTGAGGTTTTGTGCCTTCGAAATTATTGATCTTGATTGCACCAGACCGATATACTTCTTTGATATGAAAAGGTCCTTCCCATCTGGAAAGTAGTTTACCTGGAGAAAACCTGAAACGAGATCTAAACAATAAAACTTTATCACCAACATTAAATTCACGTTTCAGAATTCTTTTATCTGCCACTTCTTTACCTTTTCCTTAAACATTTTAGCGCTCTCGTAAGCTTCACTCCTCCACTCATCTAGAGAAGTCAAGTTCATGAGACGCTTTTCACCAGCTAACTTTGGGTCAGCATTTAGCTCTCTGACAGCCCAGAAAGCCTTGTGATCTAACTCTAATGGTAAATGGCAAGCCTTTCCATAGACCATTTTATACGGAGACATGCCATGGGGTTTTTGTAAGCAGTTCTATACGCCCACAAAGCATCTCCTAACTTCTTTGACCAGTCCTTTCTAGAACTGTTTACTGTCTTCTGTAAGATCAACTTGATCTCCCTATTGGTGAGCTCAACTTGCCCACTAGTTTGAGGGTGGTACGGTGATGCAATCCTATGATTGACATCGTACTTGGCTAGAGCTTTCTTACAAGCTCCATGCGTGAAGTGTGACCCTCCATCTGTCATGAGGTACCTTGGTACTCCAAACCTAGGAAAAATTACATACTTGAGCATTTTCAAATATGTCTTCTGATCAGCACTCTCAGTGGGGATTGCTTCAACCGACTTGGTTACATAATCAACAGCAACTAAGATGTGTGTGTACTTGTGTGAAGGAGGAAAAGGACCCATAAAATCAAAACCCCAGAAATCGAAAGGTTCGATCACTAGTGAGTAATTCATAGGCATCCCATTTCTCCTGCTAATGTTACCAACTCTCTGACACTTATCACAAGATAGAACGTACCTTCGGGCGTCCTTAAAAAGAGTAGGCCAATAAAAACCTGATTGTAAAACTTTATGTGTGGTCCTTTCACCGGCATGATGTCCTCCATAGGGACTATCGTGACATTGTCGAAGAATGTCCTGCTTCTCGTGCTCCGGTATACACCTTCTTACGATCCCGTCGGCACCTTCTTTGAAAAGATGTGGATCATCCCAAAAGTAGTGCCTCAAATCTGTGAAGAATTTCTTCCTCTCCTAAAATGTAAAACCTGGAGGCAAAAACTTTGCAACGATAAAATTAGCATAATCTACAAACCAAGGGTCGGAATGAGATTGTACTTTTACGACAGCAAGCTGTTCATCTGGGAAACTGTCATTGACTGGAATAGGATCATGCGGGATATCTTCCATCCTTGAAAGATTATCCTCCACCAGATTGTCTTCTCCTTTTCTATCGACAATCTACAAATCAAATTCTTGAAGAAGGAGTACTCATCTAATGAGTCTTGGTTTGGCATCCTTTTTCTGCATAAGATACTTAATGGCAGCATGGTCAGTACGAATAATAACTTTAGAATCAACAATATACTGCCTAAACTTATCACAAGAAAACACCACTGCCAAGAATTCCTTCTCGGTAGTAGCATAATTCTTTTGAGCACTATCAAGTGTCTTGCTGGCATAGTAGATGACATTCAGCTTCTTGTCAACCTTTGTCCTAAAACAGCTCCAACAACAAAATCAGTAGCATCACACATAATTTCAAAGGGCAAATTCCAGTCAGGTGGTTGTACTATAGGAGCGGTTATCAAGGCTTTCTTAAGAACTTCAAAAGCTTCCTTACAATCTTCATCAAATAAAAAAGGAGAATCCTTCTGGAGAAGATTGGTAAGGGGTCTCGAGGTCTTAGAAAAGTCCTTGATAAATCTTCTATAGAAACTAGCATGATGTGACGCCCCCAAAATCAACCCGTGTACAGTAATCATACACACAGGGTACACGGCTGAGATTAGGGTGCCACGGTGATAATATCACAGCACAACACTAAACACAAAAGGATAAACAAATATATTACAATAGAGGGGGTCACGCGGACCCGAATACATAAGTCATACAAGTCATAATATCTGAGTACAGACATAGTTAGTCAAGTTTTGCCTTAAGAAGGCTAGCACAAACCACATCAGAGATACAGAACGAAAAGGCGAGGCCTCCTGCCTGGGATCCACCGAACTACTCCTGGTCGACGGGGAACTCGACGTCGTAGTAGGCGCCTCCGGGGTACTCTTGCTCCTGGGCTCCAACGTCGGCTGCAGGCGCCGATCAGGCAAAACAGTAAAGGAAATAAAGCAGGTGAGTATCTAGTATACCCGCGAGTCTTACGTCCGCTACTAAGCATTATGCATTGTATCAACGGAAAGAAGAGGCTGTATATAGTGGACTGAAAGACAGAAATACAGAGCAAGGGTAAGAAGCTAGGCCTAACGAAGACTAGCATCTTCCGACGATGTCTTGCAGCATGAGGTAAGAATCAGCCAACAGTTTATATAACAGAAATGAAAGTAACAATGCAGCAGAAGTTGCTGCAGCATTGTATAATAATAAGTTGTAATCATAATTAACTATGCCTGCGAGTTCACCTCCTCGACATCCCCGCGAGGAAGAAAACCCGGAACCATACAGTTTAATAATAATAGTTTCTAGGGGTAAGATCCAGCTTCAGCATAAAGCGTCCTGTTACCGTGGACACGGCTATCGATAGATCAATCTTCCCTGCAGGGGTGCACTTGTGTTACGCTACACGCACGGATCTCCAGGGTGGCGGGAACCTTGTCAGGGAACGCTCCACCGAGGCTATCCGACACTTCCTAGCCCATCTTTCAAACTCAACAGAGAGGTCATCCGCCGGTCTAAATCCTAAGTACGCCGGGCCTTGGACCCCAACCCAAACGTACTCCTGCACGGTGCGTGACTGGCCGGTGAAGTTAAATCAAAGCAAATACAAATCACACGCCGCGGCAAATAAGACAACACCACTTCCCGGCAATCAGCCCACGGTACTGCTGACGTCTGAAGAGTCCTCGGACGACACTAAGAAGCAGAGGAGCCCATACTCGTAATCCCACGGGTAGGTAGTGCGTACATGGCATATAGCCAACTCAATACATTCACTGAACCATTTAGCATTTTAATTAACCTGCGTGACAACCGTTATCGTTGCCTCGACTTAACCGACCCGCGGACAACGACAGCAGCCAGGACCACCAGTACATCGGTGCCTGCCCTGTCGTCCCACCAAGTCACTGCGGTTACCAACAAGGTGAACCGTGTCCTTACCTTGTCTCGCGTGTGCTCCTGGAGGAGCTCGACTTTCGTGGTTTGGTAACTCTCGCGGCCAACGATCAGGGGCCAAGCACACCGGTACACTGGTCGTGCCCTCCCTGTCGTCCCGTTGCAATACCTCTCGCGGGCACCGTTGGGTCGCCCGACTGCTTACCTTTAGGACAACCGTTACTCAAAACCCTATGGCGGTAAGACAAAGTCAGCCTCGAGTGGAGTACAAAGATTACTCCTTGATAGCTCACACTTGAGTTGACTAGGCATAACCCAGGTAGGGCCTGTGGCGGTGTCTGCATTGTACCATACCTGTGCAGTTATAATATTTGTATGCGCGTTCACTCCCCTGAGTGACCACGACCCTCTATCTAATCCTAGCTAACAATGCGCAGGGCTCACTGCTGAATAAGGCATAATAATAATAATAGGCAGCATAGGATAAGGAAGGCACATCAAAGGGCGACAAAAATCAGGCTATGCAATTGAATAGGATTGTAAACGTAGCAGCAGCAGTAACAATGCCTAGTGCAAGAAATGTACGGAAAGATAGGCGATATCTGGGGAAGAGAATGTCTCTGCTTGCCTGCAAACTCGACGGTAGTAGTAGGGTCGTCGACGAAGTAGTCGTACTCAGCAGCGGTGTAGTCGACGGCAGCAGCGGCGTCTACCGAAGATTAAGGGGGGAAGCAGTAAATACACAGCAATAATATACAAACATATGCATGACATGATAGATGAAATGTTATCGGTGTTCTAACGCAGTGCAATGCAATATGCTCGGAGCGGGAATTCATCTGAGGATGAACTACCGGCTCCGGGTGATTACCGGACAGGGTGTCCGGAGGGGGAAGGATCAAGCCGGAGGTGTCGTGGTTATCGGAACAACATAAGGGGGGTGTATCCGTGCTATTTGATCCATTCCGAACAACTTTCGTGTTCGGAATAAATTCATCCGGGCACTCTAACAGTACCGGACAGTTTATCGGACCGCCGGTCCGGAGGGGGAGGGTTCGATGTTCGTTGTGTTAGAGGGGGTTGGTAGACATACGGATAGCGTATTCGTATTCGTTATATTTTTCTGATCAATTTTCATGTATAAAGTTTTTGAATCCGAATTACGGTTTAAAAGTTATTGAATTTCGAAGTTTAAATCAATTTAAATGATTTTCTGGATTTCTTTTATTATTCATTTAAACATTATCCAAAACATTATCCACAACATTATCCAGAACAGTGCTGACATGTGGGACCCACATGTCAGCCTCTGTTATTTATAAAACACTTAATTAAATTAGAAAATACCCCTGGACCCACATGTCAGTGACTCAATTTTAATTATCTGATTAATCTAAATCATTTAGTTTAATTATTCCAGGGGGACCCACCTGTCAGTGACTGGGGTTGCCCAGTCAGCACAGTTGACTGGTCAACCCAGTCAACTGGGACCAGGGGGTCCACTGGCAGCGACCCAGGGGGGTTGCCCCAGGGGTGCCACGTCAGGGGGCACCGGCGGCTAAACGCCGGCGTGCCCAGCACGGCGGAGGCCACGGGAGGGGCTCGGAATCGGGCTAGGGGGCACCGTTTGCCATGGGATCTGGTGCGTTAGAACCGGAAGACAGCGCTGCGTCGATTCCAAGTGGTGGCGCCGTCGGGGGTGGCCGGAGTGAAGCTCGCCGTCGGCAATGGCGGAGGCAGTGCTCGGGTCAAAATGGAAGTCGGGGTTACGGGGTGAAAACGAACGCGCAAGTGGATGGAATCGAACCTACGATGCACGGGGAGTACAAAGGTGTCACAAGCGCGCGCTAGGAGGCCCTGTGAGCTCGGCATCGTCAACAATGGCGGAGCAGACGCTCGGGCTCCAATGGCGACTCGAGCTACGCCGAGAGGGATGCGAAGCGGGGAGTTGGAGGTGGTGGCCACACTCACCGTGAGCACGTAGTGGGAGGCAGTGGGCTCGGGGAGGCTCGACGAGGCCGGAATCGACGACGGGATCACGGCGGCCGGAATGGGGAACGATGACGCGGGCGAGGCGAGGGAGTGCTCCCGGCTTGAATTCGTCGCAGTAGTCGACGTAGTCGACGACGGCGCACCCGGTGGACACGGCTTCGAGGGCTAGGGAGCTTGCCGGCCGCGAGTGGGCGCGGTCATGGCGACGGCGAGCTCGGGCGGATCTTTCCCTGGCGATGGCGAGAGGAGGAGGAGGGGAATGGAGGGGGGGGGGGCGTGTCCAGGGGGCTGATGGGGTTGGCCTGATCGCCTCCCCGGTCGCAGGGAGCAGGTGAGGGAGGGGGGCTCCAGTGGCAGAGACGGCCACGGCGGCGGCATGGCGTCGAGCAGGTGGCCGATGGGATGGGGGCAGGTGGGAGGTGGAAGACGGGCCGGGGTGGGCTGGGCCATCGCCCTGGGCTTAGATTAGTTGCTTTGTTTCTGTTTTTATTTTCCTTTTTGTTTTCTGTACTTTGTATTTGTTTTGCTAACCTAGGCATTTTTGAAAAAGGTTATTAGGGTTTGTAAATTAGGTTTACATATTACTAAGGTGCCACAAAAGTTTTTGTAGTAAAATAAAATCATTAGGTATTTCTTTTAATTATTAAATGCCCAAAGTAGGGGTTTTAACCTACTGTTTGAATTGTTTAGAGTTTCCTGCAACTTCAAAAATTACCAAAGTTGTTCCAACATGGTTGTAATGATTTTAGGCAATTTAAAAAATAGTTCCATGATTTTTGGAACAACTTTATTTGAGCACTTTTGTTTTAATTTCCATTTGAGGTAGTTTCAACTAGGGTTTGGTTTCATGATGAGCAAAATGCATTGGGCTTTGTGTTATGATTACCAACCAGCATGGTTTGAAAAGAGCAGAAGCAAAGTTTGATTAAGGACAGGGGATAACAGTGAGTAACAAACAGTGATAGTCAACAGTGATGATGATTACTGTTACAGGCATCTGAGGGTGTTACAAATCTCCCCCACTACAAGAATTCTCGTCCCGAGAATTTAAGTGGTAGCGAGGAAAAGATCGGGGTATTCATCGCGAAGGCGATCTTCGCGTTCCCAAGTGGCTTCATCTTCAGAATGATTCGACCACTGAACCTTGAGGAACTTGACGGTCTTGTTGCGTGTTCGGCGTTCAGACTGATCGAGAATGCGGCTCGGATGTTCTCGATAAGTCAAGTCTTGTTGCAGCTCGATCATATCATGCTCCACTTCGCGGATAGGATCCTTGAAGCAGCGACGGAATTGCGACACATGGAAGACATCGTGGACTTGGGAGAGGTTCGGCGGCAATTCCAACCGGTATGCCACGGGTCCACTCCTGGAAAGAATACGGAACGGGCCAATGTAGCGAGGAGCCAACTTGCCCTTGATACTGAAGCGATGAGTGCCCCTCATGGGAGTGACACGAAGGTAAGCGTATTCACCAGGTTGATATTCCATTTCACGGTGTTTGCGGTCATAGTTGCTCTTCTGGCGGGGATGAGCGGCCTTCAAATGTTCACGGATGACGTGAACTTGGTCTTCAGCTTGCTGAATAATATCCGGGCCAATGAGTGCACGTTCCCCAGTTTCTGACCAACTCAGAGGGGTCCGACACTTACGTCCATAGAGAACTTCATAGGGTGCCATCTTCAGACTAGCGTGGTAGCTATTGTTGTACGAGAATTCAGCAAATGGAAGAGATTCCTCCCATTTCTTGCCGAAGGAGATGACACAAGCTCGAAGCATATCTTCAAGTACTTGATTGACGCGTTCGACTTGGCCCTGTGACTGGGGGTGATAAGCGGTGCTGAGATGCAGAGTAGTCCCCAGAGCTTCTTGGAAACTCCGCCAATATCTTGAGGTGAAAAGGCTGCCACGATCTGAACTGATCTCCAACGGAATACCGTGGAGCGACACGATTTGGGCGATATATAATTCCGCTAACTGAGCCGTCGTGATCTTCTCCTTGACGGGTATAAAGTGAGCAACCTTGGAGAACCGGTCGATGACGACAAAGATAGCATCGTTACCTTTCTGTGATCGGGGAAAACCGGTGACGAAGTCCATCTGAACTTTGTCCCACTTCCATACAGGGATTTCAGGTGGTTGTAGAGTTCCAGAGGGTTTTTGATGTTCCCCCTTGAGGCGACGACAAACGTCACATTCAGAAACATATCGGGCAATGTCTTGCTTCATGTTAGGCCACCATAATTGCTGACGAATGTCTTGGTACATCTTGGTTCTTCCAGGATGAATGGACAACGGGGTATCGTGAGCCACTTTCATGACCTTCGGGGTCATATCCAGGTTCTCATGCCTGCCCTTGCTGTGAGTAACCACTAAATGGTTCTGGTAGAACGCCGCACCCTTACTATCAATGGTGAAGGGTGAGGGTCTCCCATTGGCGATATCGCGCTTAATCTTGTGTACGAAATCATCATAGAACTGTATACACTTGACGTTTTTGACGAGATCCGGTTCAATGACCAGGTTATTTGCACAACCTTGAGGAACAATCTCGAGGTTCAACTTTTGAAAATCTTCATACAGAGGTGGTTGTTGTAGTTGAACCTCAAGTTCACTACAGTAAGCTTTACGGCTCAGGGCATCAGCCATCACATTAGCTTTGCCAGGGGTGTAATGAATATCCATGTTAAAATCGGCTATTGTCTCGAGCCATCTTTGTTGGCGGAGATTCAGGTCGGGCTGAGTAAACAAGTATTTCAGGCTTTGGTGGTCGGTGTAGATCTCGCAACGATTACCAACGAGGTAATGTCGCCACAGCTTCAATGCATAAATTACTTCTGCCAATTCGAGATCATGTGTTGGATATTTGTCTTCGTGAGCACGCAACTGACGAGAGCCATAAGCAATCACCTTGCGCTCTTGCAATAGGACACAGCCTAATCCTTGACAAGACGCGTCGCAATATATCACGAAGTCCTTCTGAGTATCAGGGGGAGCGAGCACCGGGGGAGAAGTTAGCTTGTCCTTGAGGGCTTGAAAACTTTCTTGACATTTATCTGTCCACTCAAACTTGACGCCTTTGTGAAGCAGATTAGTCAGAGGCCTGGAAATCTTGGAGAAATTCTCGACGAAACGGCGGCAATTGCTAGCGAGTCCGAGGAAACTGCGGACTTGCTCGACGGTCTTGGGAGGAGTCCAGTCAAGAATAGCCTGGATACGTTCTGGTGTGACGGCAATGCCATCCTTGGAAATCACATGTCCAAGGTAGGTTACTTCGGGAAGCCAGAACTCACACTTAGAATACTTAGCGTAGAGTTTGTGTTCCCGAAGCTTCTCCAGTATAAGACGAAGATGTTCTGCATGTTCTTCTTCATTCTTGGAATATAACAATATATCATCCAGATAAACCACGACGAACTGGTCGAGGTACTCCATGAAAATATAATTCATCAATCTGGAGAAGGTGGCTGGAGCATTGGTTAAGCCAAAGGACATGACGGTGTACTCGTATGAACCATAGCGAGTAATGAAGGCAGTCTTCGGAATGTCCTCATCACGGACCCGAATTTGGTGATAACCCAACCTCAAGTCGAGTTTAGAAAACACCTTGGATCCGGCAAGTTGATCATACAGATCGTTGATCCGGGGAAGTGGGTATTTGTTCTGGATGGTGGCTTGGTTAATGGGCCGATATCCTGGACCAATCGGTTTGTCCCATCGCTCTTCTTGACAAAGAGCGAAGGTGCTCCCCAAGCTGAGGAACTGGGGCGAATGAATCCTTTCTGAAGTGCCTTGTCGATTTCCTCCTTAAGTTCAAGGAGTTCATGTGGCGGCATCTTGTAAGGACGCTTGGCAATAGGAACAGTGCCTGGCTTCAAGTCGATGACGAATTCAACTTCCCTGATCGGGGGTATCCCCGGCAGTTCTTCTGGGAAGACGTCGGGAAAATCACGAATGACTGGAACGGTCTCAATGCCTTCAAGGGGGGCGGCATTCAAAGCATTCATCATAAAAATCTGTGTTTCAGCATTACGGGTTACTCTGGTGGTGTGGATAACAATCTCGCCGGAGGGGTGTAAAAGTCGGACAGATCTGGTGCCACAATACAGTGCGGCATCGTGAGATTTCAACCAATCCATTCCCAGAATGAGGTCTATGGTGGAAGACTTCAGAACGATGGGGGAAGCAAGGAATTCAATCCCTTCAATTTCAACAATGGTTCCGGGAACTATCTTGGAGGTGTGGGCATGGCCTATCGGGGTGCGGACAACCATCGGTGGGTTCATATTCTCAAGCGTAAAGTTATGCGACAATGCAAATGCTTCCGACAAGAATGAATGTGATGCTCCTGTATCGAATAAAACAGTAGCAGGTACGGAATTAACGAGAAGAGTACCCATCACGGTAGCGGGTTGTTGCTGAGCTTCTTCAACATTGATGTTGTTAGCATGACCACGAGCATGAGCAGCAGACCCAGTATTATAGTTGGGGGTCCTGTGGTTGCCACGACCATTTCCGCAGCCAGCGGGGTGAACTACCAGTTGCTTCTGTTTCTGGGGACACTCCCTGGAATAATGCCCAGGTTGGCGGCACGTGAAGCATAATCCATCCTGAGGACGAAGGGGTGGTGCATTGGGTGGTGCAGGCAGAGCTCTTGGCATCTATGGTGGCGGAGGCAGACGGGGTGCAGCATAGGACGGCCTTGGAGCAGGGGCAGCTGAGTGGGTCAAACTGGTAGGGAGCCAGATACGACGCTTCTGCGTTGCGCCCGAAGATGAGCCAACGTCACGATAACGCTTCAGAGAGGTCTTGTGCTCCATCTGGGCAGTCTCGACGGTGATAGCCTTGTTCACCATGGTGGCGAAGTTGGCGAAATCATGAACGGCAAGAGCGAGTCTGAGTTCTGGGTTGAGGCCACGACGGAACTTCTGCTGCCTGCGAGCATCAGTGGCGATCTCTTCTTCCGCATAGCGAGAGAGGTTAAGGAACTCGCGCTGGTAGGCTTCAACAGTCATGTCGCCCTGAGTGAGGTTGCGGAATTCTTCCGCCTTACGGTCCATGATCCCCTGAGGAATGTAGCGACCGCGAAAAGCAGACTGAAATTCATCCCAAGTGATGACTTCTCCGACTGGCAGTGAACGCTTGTGGGTGTTCCACCACTGAGCAGCGGCGCCCTTCAGATGATAAGACGCAAAGTTCACATAGTCGGCTGGATCGACATTAGAAGACTCCAGCTCGTGAGTGATGTCGCGAAGCCAGTCATCAGCATCCAGCGGCTGAACAGTGTTGCGGAACATAGTGGGGTTGAGGCGGGTGAAGTCGTGCAGAGTCACGGTGGCATGCTGATGGTGGTGCCCATTCTGATTCGGCTGAGGGAACTGAGCCATGATATTCTGCATGAACTGACGGTTCATCTCGAACTGCTTCATCATCGCGGCCATATAATCCGGCGGCGGAGGTGGGTCGTTGGCAGCACGACCACGACCACGACCAGCCATCCTGCTAGAATTTAACAGGGGTATTTCAGCGATGAAAATTTAACGAGATACCGAAATTAAGCCTGATGTAATCGACAACGAAAAGAAGGCGTAGATATATGCAGGAGTAGTCACATAAGACATACACATTTGCACACAGAGTCAATCGAAAATCGGGCAGCGTAATGTCGTAGAAATTAAGGAAAAAGACTCTCTAGGCGGCGCGTAGACCGCGGTTAGGATTACACGACGCGACATAGATTCCACTATGTCAATCACGCCGCAAGAAAACTGTTGGCCACAGCAGTTGATGCCAGAGAACGCGCGGCCTGCCCAGAATGAGAATGGGATCCGCGGTCTGGGAACTGGCGTACGACTCCTGCAACACGACTCGATCAATGGGGGATGCACCATAAAAACGCCGGATGGAATCAAGAGAACATGATCCTAATGTCAGATTTTGTAAAACTTACCAGCAATGATAAGAGAGCAGATTCCCTGAGCATGGGTAAGGAGAAAAGGATCCTAATACCATAGATACCACCGTAGTGACATCGATGTGGGCCCGTAAGCCAAATATTAAGTTAGAAAAATAGTTTTTCAAAGTCTAGACTCAACTTCGACCAGGTAGTGGTGGGGTGGCTTCCTACAGGCAGTCGGCTCTGATACCAACTTGTGACGCCCCCAAAATCAACCCGTGTACAGTAATCATACACACAGGGTACACGGCTGAGATTAGGGTGCCACGGTGATAATATCACAGCACAACACTAAACACAAAAGGATAAACAAATATATTACAATAGAGGGGGTCACGCGGACCCGAATACATAAGTCATACAAGTCATAATATCTGAGTACAGACATAGTTAGTCAAGTTTTGCCTTAAGAAGGCTAGCACAAACCACATTAGAGATACAGAACGAAAAGGCGAGGCCTCCTGCCTGGGATCCACCGAACTACTCCTGGTCGACGGGGAACTCGACGTCGTAGTAGGCGCCTCCGGGGTACTCCTGATCCTGGGCTCCAACGTCGGCTGCAGCGGCCGATCAGGCAAAACAGTAAAGGAAATAAAGCAGGTGAGTATCTAGTATACCCGCGAGTCTTATGTCCGCTACTAAGCATTATGCATTGTATCAACGGAAAGAAGAGGTTGTATATAGTGGACTGAAAGACAGAAATACAGAGCAAGGGTAAGAAGCTAGGCCTAACGAAGACTAGCATCTTCCGACGATGTCTTGCAGCATGAGGTAAGAATCAGCCAACAGTTTATATAACAGAAATGAAAGTAACAATGCAGCAGAAGTTGCTGAAGCATTGTATAATAATAAGTTGTAATCATAATTAACTATGCCTCCGAGTTCACCTCCTCGACATCCCCGCGAGGAAGAAAACCCGGAACCATACAGTTTAATAATAATAGTTTCTAGGGGTAAGATCCAGCTTCAGCATAAAGCGTCCTGTTACCGTGGACACGGCTATCGATAGATCAATCTTCTCTGCAGGGGTGCACTTGTGTTACGCTACACGCACGGATCTCCAGGGTGGCGGGAACCTTGTCAGGGAACGCTCCACCGAGGCTATCCGACACTTCCTAGCCCATCTTTCAAACTCAACAGAGAGGTCATCCGCCGGTCTAAATCCTAAGTACGCCGGGCCTTGGACCCCAACCCAAACGTACTCCTGCACGGTGCGTGACTGGCCGGTGAAGTTAAATCAAAGCAAATACAAATCACACGCCGCGGCAAATAAGACAACACCACTTCCCGGCAATCAGCCCGCGGTACTGCTGACGTCTGAAGAGTCCTCGGACGACACTAAGAAGCAGAGGAGCCCATACTCGTAATCCCACGGGTAGGTAGTGCGTACATGGCATATAGCCAACTCAAGACATTCACTGAACCATTTAGCATTTTAATGAACCTGCGTGACAACCGTTATCGTTGCCTCGACTTAACCGACCCGCGGACAACGACAGCAGCCAGGACCACCAGTACATCGGTGCCTGCCCTGTCGTCCCACCAAGTCACTGCGGTTACCAACAAGGTGAACCGTCTCCTTACCTTGTCTCGCGTGTGCTCCTGGAGGAGCTCGACTTTCGTGGTTTGGTAACTCTCGCGGCCAACGATCAGGGGCCAAGCACACCGGTACACTGGTCGTGCCCTCCCTGTCGTCCCGTCGCAATACCTCTCGCGGGCACCGTTGGGTCGCCCGACTGCTTACCTTTAGGACAACCGTTACTCAAAACCCTATGGCGGTAAGACAAAGTCAGCCTCGAGTGGAGTACAAAGATTACTCCTTGATAGCTCACACTTGAGGTGACTAGGCATAACCCAGGTAGGGCCTGTGGCGGTGTCTGCATTGTACCGTACCTGTGCAGTTATAATATTTGTATCCGCGTTCACTCCCCTGAGTGACCACGGCCCTCTATCTAATCCTAGCTAACAATGCGCAGGGCTCACTGCTGAATAAGGCATAATAATAATAATAGGCAGCATAGGATAAGGAAGGCACATCAAAGGGCGACAAAAATCAGGCTATGCAATTGAATAGGATTGTAAACGTAGCAGCAGCAGTAACAATGCCTAGTGCAAGAAATGTACGGAAAGATAGGCGATATCTGGGGAAGAGAATGGCTCTGCTTGCCTGCAAGCTCGACGGTAGTAGTAGGGTCGTCGACGAAGTAGTCGTACTCAGCAGCGGTGTAGTCGACGGCAGAAGCGGGGTCTACCGAAGATTAAGGGGGGGAAGCAGTAAATACACAGCAATAATATACAAACATATGCATGACATGATAGATGAAATGTTATCGGTGTTCTAACGCAGTGCAATGCAATATGCTCGGAGCGGGAATTCATCTGAGGATGAACTACCGGCTCCGGGTGATTACCGGACAGGGTGTCCGGAGGGGGAAGGACCAAGCCGGAGGTGTCGTGGATATCGGAACAACATAAGGGGGGGGTATCCGTGCTATTTGATCCATTCCGAACAACTTTCGTGTTCGGAATAAATTCATCCGGGCACTCTAACAGTACCGAACAGTTTATCGGACCGCCGGTCCGGAGGGGGAGGGTTTGATGTTCGTTGTGTTAGAGGGGGGTGGTAGACATACGGATAGCGTATTCGTATTCATTATATTTTTCTGATCAATTTTCATGTATAAAGTTTTTGAAGCCGAATTACGGTTTAAAAGTTATTGAATTTCGAAGTTTAAATCAATTTAAATGATTTTCTGGATTTATTTTATTATTCATTTAAACATTATCCAAAACATTATCCACAACATTATCCAGAACAGTGCTGACATGTGGGACCCACATGTCAGCTCTGTTATTTATAAAACACTTAATTAAATTAGAAAATACCCCTGGACCCACATGTCAGTGACTCAATTTTAATTATCTGATTAATCTAAATCATTTAGTTTAATTATTCCAGGGGGACCCACCTGTCAGTGATTGGGGTTGCCCAGTCAGCACAGTTGACTGGTCAACCCAGTCAACTGGGACCAGGGGGTCCACTGGCAGCGACCCAGGGGGGTTGCCCCAGGGGTGCCACGTCAGGGGGCACCGGCGGCTAAACGCCGGCGTGCCCAGCACGGCGGAGGCCACGGGAGGGGGTCGGAATCGGGCTAGGGGGCACCGTTCGCCATGGGATCTGGTGCGTTAGAACCGGAAGACAGCGCCGCGTCGATTCCAAGTGGTGGCACCGTCGGGGGTGGCCGGAGTGAAGCTCGCCGTCGGCAATGGCGGAGGCAGCGCTCGGGTCAAAATGGAAGTCGGGGTTACGGGGTGAAAACGAACGCGCAAGTGGATGGAATCGAACCTACGATGCACGGGGAGTACAAAGGTGTCACAAGCGCGCGCTAGGAGGCCCTGTGAGCTCGGCATCGTCAACAATGGCGGAGCAGACGCTCGGGCTCCAATGGCGACTCGAGCTACGGCGAGAGGGATGCGAAGCGGGGAGTTCGAGGTGGTGGCCACACTCACCGTGAGCACATAGTGGGAGGCAGTGGGCTCGGGGAGGCTCGACGAGGCCGGAATCGACGACGGGATCACAGCGGCCGGAATGGGGAACGATGACGCGGGCGAGGCGAGGGAGTGCTCCCGGCTTGAATTCGTCGCAGTAGTCGACGTAGTCGGCGACGGCGCACCCGATGGACACGGCTTCGAGGGCTAGGGAGCTTGCCGGCCGCGAGTGGGCGCGGTCATGGCGACGGCGAGCTCGGGCGGATCTTTCCCTGGCGATGGAGAGAGGAGGAGGAGGGGAATGGAGGGGGGGGGGCGTGTCCAGGGAGCTGCTGGGGTTGGCCTTATCGCCTCCCCGGTCGCAGGGAGCTGGTGAGGGAGGGGGGCTCCAGTGGCAGAGACGGCCACGGCGGAGGCATGGCGTCGAGCAGGTGGCCGATGGGATGGGGGCAGGTGGGAGGTGGAAGACGGGCCGGGGTGGGCTGGGCCATCGCCCTGGGCGTAGATTAGTTGCTTTGTTTCTGTTTTTATTTTCCTTTTTGTTTTCTGTACTTTGTATTTGTTTTGCTAACCTAGGCATTTTTGAAAAAGGTTATTAGGGTTTGTAAATTAGGTTTACATATTACTAAGGTGCCACAAAAGTTTTTGTAGTAAAATAAAATCATTAGGTATTTCTTTTAATTATTAAATGCCCAAAGTAGGGGTTTTAACCTACTGTTTGAATTGTTTAGAGTTTCCTGCAACTTCAAAAATTACCAAAGTTGTTCCAACATGGTTGTAATGATTTTAGGCAATTTACACAAATAGTTCCATGATTTTTGGAACAACTTTATTTGAGCACTTTTGTTTTAATTTCCATTTGAGGTAGTTTCAACTAGGGTTTGGTTTCATGATGAGCAAAATGCATTGGGATTTGTGTTATGATTACCAACCAGCATGGTTTGAAAAGAGCAGAAGCAAAGTTTGATTAAGGACAGGGGATAACAGTGAGTAACAAACAGTGATAGTCAACAGTGATGATGATTACTGTTACAGGCATCTGAGGGTGTTACACATGACCTAGAAAACTATGAATACCTTTGATGTCCCTTGGATAGGGCATCCTTTCAATAGCTTCAATCTTTGCCTTGTCCACTTCAATTCCCCTTTCGGAAATCTTGTGTCCAAGAACTATCCCTTTGTTAACCATGAAATGGCACTTCTCCCAATTGAGAACCAAATTCGTTTCTTCACATCTCTGCAAAACTTTATTAAGATTGTGGAGACAGTGGTCAAAGGAGTTTCCATAGACGGAAAAGTCATCCGTGAAAACTTCTACAATCTCCTCACAGAAACCATGAAATATTGCAGACATACATCTCTGAAAAGTAGCAGGTGCATTACATAAATCAAAAGGCATACGCCTATAAGCATAAGTACCGTAAGGACACGTAAAGGTGGTCTTCTCTTGATCCGCGATGTTAACGTGAATCTGGGAGAAGCCAGAATACCCATCAAGATAGCAGAAGTGGGTGTTTTTAGAGAGCCGCTCGAGCATCTGATCAATAAAGGGCAGAGGATAGTGGTCCTTCTTGGTGGCCTTGTTCAACTTCCTGAAATCACTACACATTCTATATCCAATAATACTCCTCTGAGGTATTAGTTCATTTTTATCATTAGGAACATTAGTCATACCTCCTTTCTTAGGAACACAATGAACAGGACTTACCCACTTACTATCAGCTATAGGTGTAACACCCTCAGTGTCATGGAACAATAACCCCTTTTGCTAATGATAATTACTGTTGATGATCATGCCTTGATCATCTTGGATCAAGTCAAATTCAAAATGCCCCTTTGATGATATTAAAATAATGTGGCAAATCAAACCTTGTCCAAAAATTGTGAAAGAAATTTTGTAAAATGCCTAAAAATTAGTGGATCATTTCCATATGGTTTTGGGAATTTATTAAGCTTTAAAATAAATGCAACAAATAAAAAAACAGTAGCCAAAAATCCCTTTTCATCAATAGAATAATTACAACAAATGCTAAATGAATTTAGTTTGCCCCCAATCTTTTTATGGCACTATTATAAATTGAAACACTAATATTTGGACCAGATCCACACTTTACAAAAATGCTAGAGTAATTACAACAATTATACAAGGAAATGAAAGAAATAGAAAAAAAGGGGCTAAACCCCGCCCAGTGCGAAAGCCCACCCGGCCCACCCCGGCGCCCAGCCCCCTTCTTCTTCCTACCGTACAGGGAGGGACGTGGCGCACATCCGGGCGGCTACGGCCGCGGCCATCGTCGTGGCAGCCATCCATGGTGACCCCGGCGTGGATAAGGGCCAACCGGCCGCCCCTCGCACCCAACCCTAACCCTAGTTTTCCCCACGCCCCCCGTTTCCCCTCGCGCTTGCCCCTCGGTTCATCCCTCAACGCTCCCCGTGGTGGTCCTCGCCGCCGACGTGCGCCGTCGTGGCCACCGTGCCTCCCAGGACCAGCCGAGGTGTCCAGGAGCGCCGTCGTCGACGTCCACGCTACCTGGCCGCAGGAATCCAGCTGGGACGCCTCGCCCACGCCGAATCGAGCTCGTCGTCTACCTCCAGCCCGCCGGCGACCCCGCGTGATTTCGGCGTCTACGGCCCTCCCCCGAGCTCACTACCCCTCCCTACCGCACCACAGTGAGCCGCCACGCCATTTTCCTCTTCCCCCCCTTCGTTTTGGCCACGACAGGCGTCTTTGCTGCGCAGCCGTGCTCCGGCCACCGCCGCGGGCGTGATTCCGGCGAGCACGTCCCGCCCCGGCCTCCCCCAACCACCCCAGTCGACGCGCCCGGCTGCGGCCGTTCGAACGGGCCCTAGCGCGCGTGCTCCCATGAGCCCAGTCGAAGGCGCGGTCGACCTCATCGGCGTGCCGCCGCCGCCGAGCTTCCGGCGACCCCCCTTGTGTGGCTGCCTTATGGGCCCGTCCTGTCAGAAAAGTCATTAGTGGCTAAACAACCACTGACTTGCGGGCCCCACCCCCTCTAATCCCTGTTTAAAATAGAAATAGAAAATAACCCCCCTAGTCTATTACATGTGGGGCCAGCCCCCTTAATTAACGGTTAAGTTTAATGGAACTTTTTAATTAAATCTGTTAGGCTGACACTTGGGCCCCACTATACTAATTAACAAATAATTAAAACATGTATCTATGACATGTGGGACCCCCCATGTTTAATTATATAAACTAGATGACCCGTTGCGCCAAATGACGCAAAGTCACAATTGAAACCATGTAATCATAGAAACAACTTGCATTTTTGGAACCCAATTGATTTTATAGTTATGCCCATTCAAATGTGGAATTATCAACTAAGCCAATAAATGATGAAGCATAAATGATTAAGCTAAATCAAGAAGTGAAAAGGTAGTGTAGCAAGTCTAGCAATTTCTAGTGCTATTAGCCAAAATTATATCATATACAATCCATGAACCATGTAACACAATACACAATATCTATGGATCAAAAGCAAACAAAATGATTTACTAAGACGACAATCTTACACGCATGATTCATTCAGCCAAGGCACTTCAATCAAAACAAAAAGGAAGAAAAGGGAACCAAAATGTGAATCAGCTGAAATGTATATTCATTTAGTCCACCCGTAGTATTCTATATTTACCCACCATCTTTCATAAGAAATCAAACCATGCAGGTCCGCTTGGCTGGAAAAGCAATTCATGCATGTATACCATACCATACCAGCAAGACAAAAAGAATGTTCTCTAGGTACGACATCGCTAATTAATTAGAATGGGTTCATTGCCATAAAAAAACAACTTCTTTAATGTATGAAACAAGAAAGAGAAGGATATTTGAGATCGAATGGCTCGCACTCTTATTCGCATATTCAAAAACAAATGCATTGATGGAACAACCAAACATATCATACTCACTCACTGGGAATCAAACATATCTCTAAACTTGAACAAGTTCAACCATTTAGCAATTCTCAACCCCAGGGCTGATGAAGTATGAGTTTTCATTGGTTCTGATAACTAATACTATGGTTTTTTCGGTTTCCATCTCTATCTCTTCATTACAAAGGCAAGAGGGGTAAAATCCTCATGATCGATAGCTTATTCTGAAGAGGCTCTTTCTAAAGAGATGAATACATCACAAGTAAATAAATAAAATAATTACAACTCTAGAAACAAGAGTTGGTGTGATCGTGTACCAAATGAAGTGAATATCACCTCTTCAATGCCCCTTGCAAGGTCGCGATGGCGAAGGAGGCAGCCAGAAGGAAAAAGGGCATAACCGACTGGAGTGATAGTGGAGGAGGCACAAAGGTGGAGGCGGCCGTTCCCGTGGGGCGGAGAGACACCGCTGCGCGTCGCCGATGTCTGACCTCCACCCAAGTGAGGGAGGAAGGGGTTGCGCCAACCAGTCTTCCCCTGTCGACAAATCGCCGCCGCCCACCGCCCCTGCCGCTCTTGCCCTTTCTTTCCTCTCCTGTCATCTAAGAGAAGAAATTAAATAGAATAAAACATTAGTTCAAAAATAATGAGAAATGATCCTATGTTCTCTGGTGAATGTATATGTGGTATCTAAGAAAAAATAGAGAAGTTCAGGCATCCAAATAAACTGGACGAGTACATATAAGCCATGTTGGGGAATTGATTTGGGAGATGCATTACTGGAAGACAATTCAGTTTTTACACTCAGTAACTAATCAAAACTAAAACCCAGTTCACATTTGGATAAATTCAAGCATTTCAAATCTGAATAACAAATTGCAGAGACCACGATTCCTAAATAAGTAAGAATACATGACTTATATTTCGTTTTCGCATTAAAGAGTGCAACAATTATTTAGTAAATGCTCACTTTGGAGAAAGACATGAAAAAAGGAACGAATGACTATAGAACAATGATAGTTAACCCTAATCATGGATAAACTGAAGAACAATGACCAATTTTAACTAACTGGTAAAACATGCAAGAGAAGCTTGCAGACCAAGTTTGATACTAAGAGAGGGAATGAGCTTATTATTCGGCGCAAAATTATGTCTTATTTGGACAGAGAAGGGGAAAGAGCACTAAATATGCATGCACATTTAATTCTTTTGTTTGTGGCATACAACACTAAATATTTAACCCACTCATTGTTATAATAAGTTAGCCAGTTTATGGATTAATAATCCATACATCCGATTTGACATGCTGCAGAAATCACCACATTCACCATTTTTTAGAACACTTACGCCATGATAGTTATCCATTGAGAATCAAGCTTCTGAATGTGTATGGTCCAATTAAGTAGCCTGGACTATAATTGTTTTGCATGAGTGTCATCTTCTGTTGGAAACAAAAAGGAATTCAACATTTTCGTTAACAAGAGATGGAGATCATTGCCCCAGACTGAAGTTGGAAATGCTTCATTGTTTCTCCAGATTTTCCAATGATTACACCAAACTAAAAGAAGTCAACAAACATTATCAATTAGCAGAGCTGAAAAACTATACTTCATGCTTAGGCGAGTTGAAAGTAAAATAAGGTACTGCCACTAACTTATCTGTTTGTAATAACTCAATTCCCTGTATATTATTTTATATTGAGTTCTTCCTCGGATAATATTTTAATATTTATTTATTATGAACGGGATAATTCTGATGTCAGATACTTGTATGGCCTAGCACAAAAATATGGAAAGACTGTAAACTGATTGCAACCCTTTATCATTAAGACTTTAGAAAGTACATTTGTCGGTACCATGGTGTGCAAAATACGAATGTATATAAAGTTGATGTTCAGTCAAGCATGTGATGTTTCTTGACATTTTCTCCTTCCTTTACATGTTTTTTACCTCAGCAAAATTCGACAAATCAATATATGTAACTGTATTTATTTTTAACTCTTTTCTTTAGATTAACAACTTTTTAGATGATGCCCAATTCTATATTTGATCAAGCTTTTATTTGACAGCTGAAAGTAACAACTTTACATACTTTGAGGTTGTGCAACCAAGACATCCCTTTTTCGGCTTGTGTAAAGAGATCATTGCTCAGTCTCACATCACATCCCTAAATGCCCATGAAGCTTGGTGTGAAGACCGGAAAAAACACATAAATGAAGAATTCATTACTCATGTCTAACAAAACAAATAAGAGATGCATAGGACTTGTTGATAGTCTATATAAGTCTTCTAATAGCCACTAACCAGGGCATTGTTGATCCAAATATAATCATATTACTCTTTACTGAGTCAACATGGTGTGTGTTCCTATCAGCTGATAGGTGGACTTAATTTGTGCAGGTCAAAAGTATGCATGCTACTGGAGGAACAAATAAGCTTTAATTTTGTCTATAGCAAGGGTATGCTTACATATTTCCTTTGGAAATCGCAACTGGATAGGTGGGACAAAGAAGCATTAATCAAATTAAATTTCCTCTTTCTTGCTAATTCATGAGAACGTATAAGCCGACACCAAATCAGCGTGGAGCATATCCACTACCAAGTTTCTGGCCAGGTTTTTAGAGTATCGTTCGTGTTTCCATTGCTTTCTGCTGTTAGTTTTATCACTTGATAAATTGCTACAACTTTTCTACTCTTTCATTTTGTACTTTCTGGTGCCCATAATCTTTCCTCGTGTAACTTGGAATGATGTAATTTATGCTGATAATAACATTCCCTTGACCTTTAAGATTTAAATTTATGCTGATACAACTTTTGTAACTTTTCTACTCGGACGGCCCGCGTAGAGTGCCCCAGAGGAGGGCTGTGAGGCCTTGTAGTTCCCTTGACCTTTAAGATTTAAATTAAATTAAATTATGAACTGTGTCACTGACCAGTGGGACCCACTGGTCAGTATTAAAAAAGATTATTAATTATATTTATTAAATTAATGAAAGAAAATAAGAAATGTTTTATAAATGATTTAAATTGAATTAAAACTTTTAAACCGTAAGTCAGATTCAAAAACTTTATACATGAAAATTGATCAGAAAGATACAACGAATACGGATACACTATCCGTTGGTCTACCACCCCCCTCTAACATACCGAACATCGAACCGTCCCCCTCCAGACCGTCTGTCCGATGATTTGTCCGGTACTGTTAAAAGTAACCGGATGAATTTATTTCGAACACGAAAGTTGTTCGGAATAGATCAACTAACCCGGATACACCCCCTTATGTGTGTCGGGTGTCCATGACACCTCTGGCATGATACCTCCGCCCTCCGGACACCCTGTCCGGTAATCACCCGGAGCTGACAGTTCATCCCCGGATGAATTCCCGCTCCGAGCATAATGCATCGTACTGCGTTAGAACACCACCAACACTGCGTTTGCCATGCCTTGTATTTGTATTGTTATTATTGCTGTGTATTTATTCTTTTTCCTCCCTTATTCTCCGTTAGACCCCGCTGCTGCTGTCGACTACACCGCTGCTGGGTACGACTACTTCGTCAACGACCCTACTTCTACCGTCGAGCTTCCAGGCAAGCAGAGCCATTCTCTTCCCCAGATATCGCATACCTTTCCGTACTTTCTTGCACTAGGCATTGTTACTGTTGCTGCTACGATTACAATCCTATTCAATTGCATAGCCTGTTTTTGTCGCCCCTTGTTGTACCTTCCTTATCCTATGTTGCCTGCTATATCTATATATTATATTCAGCAGTGAGCCCTGCGCATTGTTAGATAGGATTAGATAGCGGGCCGTGATCACTCAGGGGAGTGAATGCGGATACAAATATTATAACTGCACATGGACGTTACAATGCATACACCTCCTCAGGCCCCCCTAGCTCGGCTCTACCGAGCCACCATCAAGTGTGAGCTATCAAGGAGTAATCCTTGTACTCCACTCGTTGCTGAATCTGTATCGCCGCTCTAGGTACTTGAGCAACGGTCGTCCTTCAGGTAAGAAGTCGGGCGACCCAACGGTGCCCGCGAGTGGTATTGCGACGGGACGACAGGGAGGGTACGACCAGTGTACCGGTGTGCTTGGCCCCTGATCGTTGGCCGCGAGAGTTACCAAACCACAAAAGTCGAGCTCCTCCAGGAGCACACGCGAGACAAGGTAAGGAGTCGGTTCACCTTGTTGGTAACCTCAGAGACTTTGTGGGACGATAGGGCAGGCACCGATGTACTAGTGGTCCTTACTGCTGCCCTTTTCCGCGGGTCAGTTAAGTCGAGGCAACGATAACGGTTGTCCCGCAAGTTAATAAAATGCTAAATGGTTCGGTGGATGACTTGAGAGGCCCGTTGGTCTGTACGCACTACCTTCACGTGGGATAAGGAGTTATGGGCTCCCCTGCGTCGTAGTTCATTCGAAAGCTCTTCAGACGTCAGCAGTATCGCGGTCTGATTGCCGGGAAGTTGTGTGTCTTCTTTACTCGCGAGTGGTGTTTGCTTTTGCTTCCCTGCCAGCCTCGCACCGTGCAAGAGCGTGCAAGGGTGAGGGTCCTAGACCCCTTGGCGCATAGGATTTAGTCCGGCGGATGGCCTCTCTGCTGAGCCTAGGATGGGCTGCGGCGTGTCGGATAGCTTTGGTGGAGCGTTCCCTAACAAGGTTCCCGCCACCCTGGAGATCCGAGCGTGCAGGCTGAACAGTAGAGAACCCCTGCAGGGAGTTTAATCTATTCGAATAGCCGTGTCCACGGTAACAGGACGCTTTATGCTAAAGCTGGATCTTACCACTACAAACTATTATTATTAAACTGTATGGTTCCGGGTTTTTTTCCTTGCTGGTATGTCGAGGGCGGGATCTCGGAGGCATTGTTAATTATTACAACTTACTATTATACAATGCTGTAGCAACTTCTGATGCATTGTTATTTTATGCTTTATATTGAACTGTTGGCTATTCTCTTCTCATGCTGCAAGACTCGTCAGAAGATGCTAGTCTTCGTTAGGCCTAGCTTCTTACTCTTAGTCTGTTTCTATCTTGCAGTCCACCATATATAGCCTCCCATTTCCATTTGATACAATGCATAAATGCTTAGTAGCGGACGTAAGACTCGCAGGTATGCTAGATACCCACCTTTGATTTATTTCCCCTTTTCGCTTTGCCTGATGGGCCGCTGCAACCGACGTTGGAGCCCAGGAGCAGGAGTACCCCGGAGGCGACTACTACGACATTGAGTTCCTCGTCGACTAGGAGTAGTTCGGTGGATCCCAGGAAGGAGGCCTCGCCTTTTCGATCTGTATCTCTGATGTCATTTGTGCTAGCCTTCTTAAGGCAAAACTTGACTAGCTATGTTTGTACTCAGATATTATGGCTTGTATGACTTATTTATTCGGATCCTTGTGATCCCTGGTATTGTAACATATTGATTTATCCTTTTGTGTTTAGTGTTGTGCTGTGATATTCTCATCGTGGCACCCTAATCTCAGCTTTGTACCCTGCGTGTATGATTACTATACACGGATTGATTTTGGGGGCGTCACAAGTTCGTATCAGAGCCGACTGCCTGTAGGAAGCCACCCCACCACTACTTGGTCGAAGTTGAGTCTAGACTTTGAAAAATTATTTTGCTAACTTAATATTTGGCTTACGGGCCCACATCGATGTCACTACGTGTGATATCTATGGTATTAGGATCCTTTTCTCCTTACCTTTGCTCTGGGACTCTGCTCTCTTATCCTTGCTGGTAAGTTTTACTAACTCTGACATTAGGATCACGTTCTCTTGATTCCACCCGGTGTTCTGGTGCTTCCCCATTGATTGAGTCGTGTCGCAGGAGTTCTACCCCAGGTCCCGGACCGCGGATCCCATTCTCATTCTGGGCAGGCCGCTCGTTCTCTGGCATTAACTCCTGTGGCCAACATTTTTCTTGCGGCGTGATTGACATAGTGGAATCTATGTCGCGTCGTGTAATCCTTACCGCGGTCTGCGCGCCGCCTAGTGTGTTATTTTTCCTTAATTTCTACGACGTTACGCTGGCCGATTTTCGATTGACTCTGTGTGTGAATGTGTATGTCTTATATGACTACTCCTATATATCCACGCCTCCTCTTCTTTGTCGCTTTACTTCAGGCTTGATTCCGATATCTTGTTTAATTTTCATCACTGAAATATCCCTGTTAAATTCTAGCAGGATGGCTGGTCGTGGTGGTCGTGGTGGTCGTGGTCGTGCTGCTAACGACCCACCTCCGCCGCCGGATTACATGGCCGCGATGATGCAGCAGTTCGAGATGAATCATCAGTTCATGCAGAATATCATGGCTCAGTTCCCCCAGCCGAATCAGAATGGGCACCACCATCAGCATGCCACCGTGACTCTGCATGACTTCACCCGCCTCAACCCCACTATGTTCCGCAACACTGTTCAGCCGCTGGATGCTGATGGCTGGCTTCGCGACATCACTCACGAGCTGGAGTCTGCTAATGTCGATCCAGCTGACTATGTGAACTTTGCGTCTTATCACATGAAAGGCTCCGCTGCTTAGTGGTGGAGCACCCACAAGCGTTCACTGCCAGTCGGAGAAGTCATCACTTGGGATGAATTTCAGTCTGCCTTCCGCGTCCGCTACATTCCTCAGGGCAACATGACTGTTGAAGCCTATCAGCGCGAGTTCCTCAACCTCTCTCGCTATGCAAAAGAAGAGATCACCACTGATGCTCGCAGACAACAGAAGTTCCGTCGTGGACTCAATGCAGACCTCAGGCTTGCTCTTGCCATTCATGATTTTGCCAACTTCGCCAGCATGGTGAACAAGGCTATCACCGTCGAGACTGCGCAGATGGAGTTCAAGGACACGCAGAAACGCTATCGTGACGTTGGCTCATCTTTGGGCGCAACACAGAAGCGTCGCATCTGGCTCCCTCACAGTGTGACCCATTCACCTGCCCCTACTCTGAGGCCGTCTTATGCTGCACCCCGTCTGCCTCCGCCACCGCAGATGCCAAGAGCTCTGCCTCCACCACCCAATGCTGCACCCCTTCGTCCTCAGGATGGAGTATGTTTCACGTGCCGCCAACCTGGACATTTTTCCAGGGAGTGCCCCAGAAACAGAAGCAAGTGGTAGTTCACCCCGCTGGTCGGGGAAATGGCCGTGGCAACAACAGGACCCCCAACTATAATACTGGGTCTGCTGCTCATGTTCGTGGGCATGCCTACAACATTGATCTTGAAGAAGCTCAGGCACAGCCCGCTACAGTGATGGGTACTCTCCTGGTTAACTCAATACCTGCTACTTTTTTATTTGATACAGGAGCATCGCATTCATTTATGTCCGGGGCATTTGCATTTAAGCATGGCATACACCACGAAAAGATGCGCACTCCCTTAGCCGTTAGTACTCCTGGTGGCAAGTGTCACGTTGACATGATGGCTCCCAACATCACCGTCGAGATCGAAAGGATTGAGTTCCTTGTCTCCCCCCATATTCTGAAGACCTCCACTATAGACCTTATCTTGGGAATGGATTGGCTGAAAGCTCATGACGCTGCACTTTATTGTGGCAACAAAGTCGTCCGACTCTTTCACCCCTCCGGCAAGGTTGTGAACCATACTGCCATAGTGTCGCTGAATGCTGAAGCTCGTATATATGCTCTGAATGCATTGAACGCTTCGCCACTTGAAGGAATTGAGAACGTTTCAATCGTTCCCGAATTTCCCGACGTCTTCCCAGAAGAACTGCCGGGAATACCCCCGGCTAGAGAGGTCGAATTCGTCATCGACTTGAAGCCAGGCACTGTTCCTATAGCCAAGCGTCCTTACAAGATGCCGCCACATGAACTCCTTGATCTTAAGGAGGAAATCGACAAGGCACTTCAGAAAGGATTCATTCGCCCCAGTTCCTCTGCTTGGGGAGCTCCTTCGCTCTTTGTCAAGAAGAGTGATGGCACGAACCGTTTAGTCCAAGATTACCGACCTATCAACCAGGCAACAATACAGAACAAGTACCCACTTCCTCGGATCAACGATCTGTATGATGAACTTGCTGGATCAATGGTGTTCTCGAAACTCGACTTGAGGTTGGGTTACCATCAAATCCGGGTCCGTGAAGAGGATGTTCCAAAGACCGCCTTCATAACTCGCTATGGTTCATACGAGTACACCGTCATGTCCTTTGGCCTAACCAATGCCCCAGCCACTTTCTCCCAGTTGTCGAACTATATATTCATGGAATACCTCGACAAGTTCGTCGTGGTTTATCTGGATGATATCTTGATATACTCCAAGAATGAAGAAGATCATGCTGAACATCTTCGTCTTATACTGGAAAAGCTACGAGAACACAAGCTCTACGCTAAGTATTCTAAGTGTGAGTTTTGGCTTCCCGAAGTAACCTACCTTGGTCACGTGATTTCCAAGGATGGCATTGCCGTGAACCCTGAACGTATTCAAGCTATCCTGGATTGGACTCCCCCCAAGACTGTCAAGCAAGTCAGAAGTTTCCTCGGACTCGCCAGCTATTGCCGCCGTTTTGTTGAGAACTTCTCCAAGATTGCCAAGCCTCTGACCAATCTGCTTCACAAAGGTGTCAAGTTTGAGTGGACAGACAAATGTCAGGAAAGTTTCCAAGCTCTCAAGGACAAGCTCACTTCTCCTCCGGTGCTTGCTCCCTCGGATACCCGGAAGGACTTCGTGATATATTGCGACGCTTCTCGTCAAGGATTAGGCTGTGTCCTAATGCAAGAGCGCAAAGTGATTGCTTATGGTTCTCGTCAGTTGCGTTCTCATGAAGAAAACTATCCAACACATGATCTCGAGTTGGCAGCGGTAATTTATGCATTGAAGCTGTGGCGACATTACCTCGTTGGTAATCGTTGCGAGATCTACACTGACCACCAAAGCCTGAAGTACCTGTTTACTCAGCCAGATCTGAATGTCCGCCAACAAAGATGGCTCGAGACAATAGCCGATTTCAACATGGATGTTCATTACACCCCTGGCAAAGCTAATGTGATGGCCGATGCCTTGAGTCGCAAAGCCTACTGTAGCGAACTTGAAGTTGAAGTACATCAGCCACTTCTGTATGAAGAGCTACGCAAGCTGAATCTTGAGATTGTTCCACAGGGATATGTGAATAACCTTGTTGTTGACCCGGACCTCGACAACACCATCAAGTGGATACAAACATGTGACTCTGATGTCGAGAAGATCAAGAAGTATATCGCTAGAGGAAAGCCATCATGCTTCACTGTTGATGATGATGGAACGTTGTATTTCACAAATCGTTTAGTGGTCCCTAGGAGTAAATCTAAACTTGACCCCGCGCGTCATGAAAGAAGCTCATGATACTCCTTTGTCGATTAACCCTGGTAGTACCAAGATGTACCAAGACCTTCGTCAGCGGTACTGGTGGTCTAACATGAAGCAAGACATTGCTCGTTATGTTGATGAGTGTGACGTTTGCCGTCGCGTGAAAGCAGAACATCAAAGAACTACTGGAACTATGGAACCACTTTCTATTCCTGAATGGAAGTGGGACAAGATCGAGATGGACTTCGTCACTGGTTTTCCCAGATCGCAGAAAGGCCACGATGCTATCTTTGTCGTCATCGACCGCTTCTCCAAGGTTGCCCACTTTCTGCCAGTCAAGGAGACGATCTCTGCTAGTCAGTTAGCAGACTTGTATGTTTCCCGAATCGTGTCGCTCCACGGTATTCCGTTGGAGATCAGTTCCGACCGAGGCAGCATTTTCACCTCAAGATTTTGGGATAGTTTCCAAGAAGCTATGGGCACTCACCTGAATTTTAGCACCGCTTATCACCGCCAGTCGCAAGGACAAGTCGAACGAGTTAATAAAGTGCTTGAAGATATGCTTCGAGCCTGTGTCATCTCATTCGGTAAGAAATGGGAGGAATCTCTTCCATTTGCTGAATTCTCGTACAACAACAACTATCATGCTAGTCTGAAGATGGCCCCCTTTGAAGTTCTCTATGAACGTAAGTGTCGAACCCCTCTGAATTGGTCAGAAACTGGGGAACGAACTCTCGTTGGTCCAGACATTATACAGCATGCTGAAGATCAGGTTCGCGTTATCCGTGAACATCTGAAAGCTGCTCAGTCCCGCCAGAAAAGCAACTATGACCGCAAGCACAAGGAAATGGTCTATCAACCTGGTGAATACGCATACCTCCGTGTCACCCCGATGAGGGGCACTCATCGGTATCAAAGGAAAGTTAGCTCCTCGCTACATTGGCCCATTCCGTATTCTTTCCCGGAGTGGACCAGTGGCATACCGATTGGAATTGCCGCCGAACCTCTCCCAAGTCCACGATGTCTTCCACGTGTCCCAACTCCGTCGCTGCTTCAAGGACCCTATTCGAGAAGTGGAGCATGATATGATCGAGCTGGAGCAAGACTTTACTTATTAAGAACATCCGAGCCGCATTCTCGACCAGTCTGAACGTCGAACCCGCAACAAGACAATCAAGTTCCTCAAAGTTCAGTGGTCGAATCATTCTGAAGATGAAGCCACCTGGGAACGGAAGATCGTCTTCGCGATGAATACCCAGATCTTTTCCTCGCTACCACTTAAATTCTCGGGACGAGAATTCTTGTAGTGGGGGAGATTTGTAACACCCTCAGTGTCATGAACAATAACCCCTTTTTCTAATGATAATTACTGTTGATGATCATGCCTTGATCATCTTGGATCAAGTCAAATTCAAAATGCCCCTTTGATGATATTAAAATAATGTGGCAAATCAAACCTGTTCCAAAAATTGTGAAAGAAATTTTGTAAAATGCCTAAAAATTAGTGGATCACTTCCATATGGTTTTGGGAATTTATTAAGCTTTAAAATAAATGCAACAAATAAAAAAATAGTAGCCAAAAATCCCTTTTCATCAATAGAATAATTACAACAAATGCTAAATGAATTTAGTTTGCCCCCAAACTTTTTATGGCACTATTATAAAGTGAAACACTAATATTTGGACCAGATCCACACTTTACAAAAATGCTAGAGTAATTAAAACAATTATACAAGGAAATGAAACAAATAGAAAAAGAAAAACAAAAATAGAAAAGGGGCTAAACCCCGCCCAGTGCGAAAGCCCACCCCGGCACACCCCGACGCCCAGCCCCCTTCTTCTTCCTACCTTACAGGGAGGGCGCGTGGCGCACATCCGGGAGGCCACGGCCGCGGTCATCACCGTGGCAGCCATCCACGGTGACCCCGGCGTGGATAAGGGCCAACGGTCGCCCCTCGCACCCAACCCTAACACTAGTTTTACCCACGCCCCCCGTTTCCCCTCGCGCTTGCCCCTCGGTTCATCCCGCAACGCTCCCCGTGGTGGTCCTCGCCGCCGATGTGCGCCGTTGTGGCCACCGTGCCTCCCAGGACCAGCCGAGGTGTCCAGGAGCGCCGTCGTCGACGTCCACGCTACCTCGCTGCAGGAATCCAGTCGGGACGCCTCGCCCACGCCGAATTGAGCTCGTCGTCTACCTCCAGCCCGCCGGCGACCCCGCGCGATTTCGGCGACTACGACCGTCCCCCGAGCCCACTGCCCCTCCCTACCGCACCATAGTGAGCCGCCATGCCATTTGCCTCTCTCCCCCCTTCGTTTTGGCCATGACAGGCGTCTTTGCTGCGCATCTGTGCTCCAGCCGCCGCGGGCGTGATTCCGGCGAGCACGGCCCGCCCCGGCCTACCCCAACAACCCCAGTTGACGCGCCCGGCTGCGACCGTTCGAACGCGCCCTAGCGCGCGTGCTCCCGTGAGCCCAGTCGACGACGCGCTCGACCTCGTCGGCGTGCCACCGCCGGAGAGCTTCCGGCGACCCCCCTGTGTGGCTGCCTTATGGGCCCGTCCTATCAGAAAAGTCATTAGTGGCTAAACAGCCACTGACTTGCGGGCCCCACCCCCTCTAATCCCTGTTTAAATTAGAAATAGAAAATAACCCCCCTAGTCTATTACATGTGGGGCCAGCCCCCTTAATTAAATGTTAAGTTTAATGGAACTGTTTAATTAAATCTGTTAGGCTGACACTTGGGCCCCACTAGACTAATTAACAAATAATTAAAACATGTATCTATGACATGTGGGACCCCCCTGTTTAATTATATAAATTAAATTAAATTATGAACTGTGTCACTGACCAGTGGGACCCACTTGTCAGTATTAAAAAAGATTATTAATTATATTTATTAAATTAATGAAAGAAAATAGGAAATATTTTATAAATGATTTTAATTGAATTAAAACTTTTAAATTGAATATCTTTTAAACCGGAAGTCAGATTCAAAAACTTTATACATGAAAATTGATCAGAAAAATGCAACGAATACGAATATGTTATCCGTTGGTATACCACCCCCCTCTAACATATCGAACATCGAACCGTCCCCCTCCGGACCGTTTGTCCGATGATTTGTCCGGTACTGTTAAAAGTACCCGGATAAATTTATTTCGAACACGAAAGTTGTTCGGAATAGATAACCTAACCCGGATACACCCCCTTATGTTTGTCGGGTGTCCATGACACCTCTGGCATGATACCTCCCCCCTCCGGACACCCTGTCCGGTAATCACTCGGAGCTGGCAGTTCATCCACGAACGAATTGCCGCTCCGAGCATAATGCATCGTACTGCGTTAGAACACCGCCAACACTGCGTTTGCCATGCCTTGATTTGTATTGCTATTATTGCTTTGTATTTATTGTTTCTCCCCCCCTTATTCTCCGTTAGACCCCGCTGCAGTTGTCGACTACACCGCTGCTGGGTACGACTACTTCGTCGACGACCCTACTTCTACCGTCGAGCTTCCAGCCAAGCAAAGCCATTCTCTTCCCCAGATATCGCCTAACTTTCCGTACTTTATTGCACTAGGCATTGTTACTGTTGCTGCTATGATTACAATCCTATTCAATTGCATAGCTTGTTTTTGTCGCCCCTTGTTGTACCTGCCTTATCCTATGCTGCCTGCTATATCTATATATTATATTCAGCAGTGAGCCCTGCGCATTGTTAGCAAGGATTAGATAGCAGGCCGTGATCACTCAGGGGAGTGAATGCGGATACAAATATTATAATTGCACAGGTACGGTACAATGCAGACACCTCCTCAGGCCCCCCTAGCTCGGCTCTACCGAGCCACCATCAAGTGTGAGCTATCAAGGAGTAATCCTTGTACTCCACTCGTTGCTGACTCTGTATCGCCGCTCTAGGTACTTGAGCAACAGTTGTCCTTCAGGTAAGAAGTCGGGCGACCCAACGGTGCCCGCGAGTGGTATTGCGACGGGACGACAGGGAGGGTACGACCAGTGTACCGGTGTGCTTGGCCCCTGATCGTTGGCCGCGAGAGTTACCAAATCACGAAAGTCGAGCTCCTCGAGGAGCACACGCGAGACAAGGTAAGGAGTCGGTTCACCTTGTTGGTAACCGCAGAGAGTTGGTGGGACGACAGGGCAGGCACCGATGTACTGGTGGTCCTGACTGCTGTCGTCGTCTGTGGGCCAGTTAAGTCGAGGCAACGATAACGGTTGTCCCGCAAGTTAATAAAATGCTAAATGGTTCGGTGGATGACTTGAGAGGCCCGTTGGTCTGTACGCACTACCTTCACGCGGGATAAGGAGTTATGGGCTCCCCTGCGTCGTAGTTCATTCGAAAGCTCTTCAGACGTCAGCAGTATCGCGGTCTGATTGCCGAGAAGTTGTGTGTCTTCTTTACTCGCGAGTGGTGTTCGCTTTTGCTTCCCGGCCAGCCTCGCACCGTGCAGGAGCATGCAAGGGTGAGGGTCCTAGACCCCTTGGCGCATAGGATTTAGTCCGGCAAATGGCCTCTCTGCTGAGCCTAGGATGGGCTGCGGCGTGTCGGATAGCTTTGGTGGAGCGTTCCCTAACAAGGTTCCCGCCACCCTGGAGATCCGAGCGTGCAGGCTGAACAGTAGTGCACCCCTGCAGGGAGTTTAATCTATTCGAATAGCCGTGTCCACGGTAACAGGACGCTTTATGCTGAAGCTGGATCTTACCACTACAAACTATTATTATTAAACTGTATGGTTCCGGGTTTTCTTCCTCGCTGGGATGTCGAGGAGGGGATCTCGGAGGCATTGTTAATTATTACAACTTACTATTATACAATGCTGCAACAACTTCTGCTGCATTGTTATTTTATGCTTTATATTGAACTGTTGGCTATTCTCTTCTCATGCTGCAAGACTCGTTGGAAGATGCTAGTCTTCGTTAGGCCTAGCTTCTTACCCTTATTCTGATTTCTATCTTGTAGTCCACCATATATAGCCTCCCCTTTCCATTTGATACAATGCATAAATGCTTAGTAGCGGACGTAAGACTCGCGGGTATGCTAGATACTCACCTTTGCTTTATTTCCCCTTTTCGCTTTGCCTGATCGGCCGCTGCAGCCGACGTTGGAGCCCAGGAGCAGGAGTACCCCGGAGGCGACTACTACGACGTTGAGTTCCCCGTCGACCAGGAGTAGTTCGATGGATCCTAGGCAGGAGGCCTCGCCTTTTCGATCTGTATCTCTGATGTCATTTGTGCTAGCCTTCTTAAGGAAAAACTTGAATAACTATGTCTGTACTCAGATATGGCTTGTATGACTTATGTATTCGGATCCTTGTGATCCCTGGTATTGTAACATATTGATTTATCCTTTTTTGTTTAGTGTTGTGCTGTTATATTCTCACCGTGGCACCCTAATCTCAGCCGTGTACCCTGCGTGTATGATTACTGTACACGGATTGATTTTGGGGGCGTCACACGTTGGTATCAGAGCCGACTGCCTGTAGGAATCCACCCCACTACTACTTGGTTGAAGTTGAGTCTAGACTTTGAAAAACTATTTTGCTAACTTAATATTTGGCTTACGGGCCCACATCGATGTCACTACGTATGATATCTCTGGTATTAGGATCCTTTTCTCCTTGCCTATGCTCTGGGACTCTGCTCTCTTATCCTTGCTGGTAAGTTTTACTAACTCTGACATTAGGATCACGTTCTCTTGATTCCACCCGGCGTTCTGGTGCTTCCCCATTGATTGAGTCGTGTCGCAGGAGTTCTATTCTAGGTCCCGGACCGCGGATCCCATTCTCATTCTGGGCATGCCGCACGTTCTCTGGCATTAACTCCTGTGGCCAACAGTTTTCTTGCGGCGTGATTGACATAGTGGAATCTATGTCGCGTCGTGTAATCCTTTCTCTAGGCCCATGAAAGGTTAAGTGTTAAATGTTCGACTCACATAACACCACTAGAGAAATAACAACACAACTTAAGTATCAAACAACACATAACACTTCAACATCATATGACTACTAACAACTAGACTTCTCCCATGTTCTCAAGAACTAAAGTAACTACTCACAAGACATAAAAGAGATCATGATCAGAGGTGATAGATGGGTGGCAAAAAATCTGGACACAATGATATTTCTCCAACAAAACTCAATAGCATTCACCACAAAGTAGTAATCAACACCAACAGAGTAGAGAGGACAGATAGTACTGATTAAAACACAAGTTGCAATTGTGAGATGAGATGGGATGGAGATGGAGATGGTGCTGATGTTGGGGATGATGTTGATGATGATCTCGATGATGCCCGTGACGATGGCGATGATCATGGCGACGATCTCCCCTTCCGGGAGGTGATCTCCCCGGCGGAATCTGCCCGCCGGAGATGGCTTTTCTCCTCTGTAGGTTTCCGCCCCTTGGCGGCGGCGAATCATGAAAACTCTTCTCTTCTTAGGGTTTTCACCCCAGGGGGGTCTTATAGGCGAGAGGGGGCACCGAGGGGGGCCACCAGGCATCCAGGAGGGTGCCTGGAGCGGCCAGGAGGGGGGCCGCGCCAGGCACCCTTCTGGCTGCCTGGTGGGTCCCCTCACCTCCATCTTCGGTGATCCCTAGTCAATTCCCATAAAAATACTCCTTGTAAATTTTCATCGCATTTGGACTTGATCTGATTAAACAACTAGGTGTCCACTTTTCACCGCTGAATTCGGGTTCTGCTGCTTCAGCACCGGAAAGTTGTAAACTATGTAAAACAATCCAAAACAACATAAGAACAATACTTTAAAGTAGAATATATCAATGAATAGTATGAAATTACAATATAAAATAGTGATGCATTTTGGACGTATCAAGGTCACATGGACCCCACATGATCATCGCATGATCACGTGGCTTACCTTGGAGTCCTTATAGACTCAAGAACCGGGTCACCTCGTGACCAAACCACTTCCACGGGTCGTCGCACGACCAAACGGGTCATCGCATGACCAATCCACTTACCACAGATATTCCACCGAACTCATGTTGATCTTATGCTGTGACCTAGTACGAACTGTGTCCATTACTGCGGACGAGGCTATTCGAATAGATTTGTGTGACTCTGCAGAGTTTGTGCACGTTACCCACACTATGGAGTTCTTCCTCCATCCAGTACCTCGGAACTTGTCCCACTGGATCCTTGGAACTCGTACCGCAGGAGTGGACTAGGAATTCTCCAACGAGACCGTTCTACCGTGTGTCCCTCTTACCGTATCACCGACATACTTCGCAAGTCATGCCTTGGGTAGCCCCTGTGTCCTCCAGACACCTGCCATCACATGGCCCTGACCATCGCATGGCCCATAAACTTTGTCCACCCTGCAGGGACTGCGCGCATATCAACAAACTGCCTCTCAAGACTATTGTCATTTACCCGGCCAAGGCAACTGCCGCGCAAAGCCTTCCCTCTTTGGTGATACGCATAAGAGTACCCACCGGTAGACCGAATCAAGGCCTGCCCATACAGGCAAATGTGGCTGCACGGATAAGTTCGGTTCGCTGGGACCTGATCAACTTGTCATGAAGCTTGTCTCCAACAGCAAACACAAGTATCAGTTGCAACATGAGTAGCATCAGATCATAACAATGCATAACATGCTAGTATAACAATTCCATATATGATCAAGCACATTTTAGATGGTGAACTTATTCGTGCTACAAAGATTAAGTTATTAACATGGCAACGTTATGAATGCAGTTGAGCATAACTTAGGCATAGCATGAATTAGCATAGAGATAACATGAGCAACTTAACATGGTGTTGGTACGTTGTGGTTACAATGATTTAGGACATAACATGGAAATGACATAACCAAAGTATAGCATGGATGTAACATGGCAAAACATAGCATATCAGTAGCATGCTCAAGGATATCATGACAATGATAACATTAATCACACAAAGGCAACATGATCACGGTCACCGAGATAAGCATATCATCGAAAAGCAATTTTTGAAGCACGTCAAAGCTTTGCAAAGGTGCAAAGGGTATTGTCGCTTGCGTTTCACCAGAGTGGTGTGAAACACTCCTGGTCTTCGACACCGACACACACCCTACAAAAACCGTACAAGAAAGGCACGTCGAAAAAGGGGGGTCAAACACTTTTTATTTGACCAGCAAATAACAACAGAATGTCTTGGAACAAGACCCATGAAAAATTAAAGAGGAGCTCAAGATCAACCCAACGCAAAAAGAATCACTCCATTTGAACTTGTAGATTAGGAGATAATCATGGTCAAAGTTGGGTCAAAATAATTGATTAAAATTAGTTAAATCAATTTTCTCAAATTTCCTTGGGGGTGACGTCGAATGCGTAAACTGGTAATACGCCTCCACTTATACCCTTCGGGTGGGAGACAGAGGCTACCAGGTGGGCCAGCCCTGTCAGATCCAGAGAGAGAGGGAGAGAATCAGGGGCAGGCGCTCTCACCGGCAGCGAACTCCGGCGAGGAGGCCACGACTGAAGGCGGCGATGTCGTGGGGTGATCGAGCAGGTCCACGCGGTCATGCCCGTACCCGTGGCGCTTCAAACTGTGGTCGGACGATATCGAGCTCGTCTTCGCGGCGGCACAGAGCTACGGAACTCCGACGAGGTTGACGCCGGTGACGCTTCCGGCGGGGATTCTAGTGGAGCGAGGTTGCGGGAGCACTAGGGGAGCTAGGGGCGTTGACTGGAGGGGTTTGCCTGGCTAGGGTGGGGCTCTGGAGAAGGCTGACCACGACGAGGTCAGAGCGGCTGGGAGGCGACCGAAGCTGGGGAAAGAGGGGTCCCGCTGCTTGAGTCCTTGCGCTGGGAGTCAATTAAAGGGGTGGAGGAGCTGGTGGTGCCAAGCTGCGGGGAGGGGGCAACCTTTTATAGCCAGGGCGAGGTGCTGGGCTAGAGTGGCGACAACCGGGCATGACCGCGGCGAGGAGTGGCCGGGGTGAGGTGGCGGGCTCGCGTGCGTTCTGGAGACGACGGGAAGGTGCACGCGCGTGCGACCTTTGCTTGGAGCAGGGGCCAAGGCAGGGGGGGTGATGGCGACGGGACAGAGCATGCGCACGCGGGTTGTGCTCGACGGCGCACTGCCGGCGCGATTTCGGCGAGGAAAATCGGGGGGGGGGGGGGCTAGGGGCACGCACACCTGGGAAAGCCTTGCGGCGCAGCTAGACAAGAGGATGGCGACGCGTCAGGCAGCCTCGGGGCACGACCAGAGCGCGCCATGTTCATGCCAGGGGCATGTTCACCAAGGGCTGGTGCACTTGGGGAAGGCTGCACCGTGGCCAACTCTGTCTAGGGGAGGGTCCATCCCCTGGGGATCACTAGGATGTAATTGGGGCGTCAAGGGAGCATTGGGGTGATCACAATCCCAAGAACAAGGTTACTGCTATGAACTTGGAATGAAAATTGGGCTCAATTGGTGGGGTTTTGGATAGAGCCATGTTGTCACATGGGCTTGGGGTACAAAGGACTATGGTTCTGGGGATTCACATCCCATTTGGCCAAAGGAACACTGCATTTCCTTTGTAACTCACCAAATGGACCAGAATCATACTATTGAGGCTGGCATCAGTTTGGCTTGATGAAATTGGCTGAAAATTGGAGTACTGGGGTTATTTGGCATCGTGCACATGTGTGTAAAATTTCATGGCCATTGGACAATCCTAGCTAGCACTTGCTTCACAAGGTGTCCTGCTGACCAGAAACTTAAACTTGATGGTGCATTCACATGGTGGATGAGATCTGGCTCACATTTAGTTTGGTGGAGTTATATGGTGGTAGCATCATGAGCAAAATGTTTCAGGGCAAATGGGATCCCCTAACATGCACTTACTTCACAATGCCCCCTTGCTGCACCCAAACTTTGGGAATTTATTGTGGGAGTTTGTCTAGTCAAATGGTGGAGGAATTTGGTGGAGATCAATGACATGATCATATGAGTTTGCACAAAAAGTTTCATCAGCAATGGATCAAGAGAAATGGCACTCCCTTCACAAAGCTCCATTCTGCCCCCACAGACAAATGAATTTTTCTAGAGAAAAAATACACTTGAGCCATGCAATATTTTTGGAGAAATTGTCAAGATATGGCATCAAGAGAATGTGGGAATTATTTGGGGATTTATGGAGCAATATAAATAGGGGTTGCTTCACAAACCTCAAATAATAGGAATATCCCTTTTATTGGAAAAAGGAATATAAGGCTCGAATATATGGTGGCTTGGATGAGGTGGATCAATGGAATGTCAATGGAAAGGATTGGAAACAAGGGCCACTTGAGCATGGAAGGAAATTATGCTCATGTTCAAGTCCAACGAGGTGCTCAAAATCCAAACCAGCGGGCAAAAACGAGAAAAACTCCGAAAAGAAAAAGCTGCGAAACCAGGGTGTCACAAACCTACCACCCTTAGAAAAATATCGTCCTCGAGATTTGGTTGCTCAGGGAACCATCGCAAACTTACCGTCCTTAGGAAACTTGCAACTTCTCGGATTTCCTTTTTACCGCGTACTGTTCCCATGGTAGCATCCAATATATCTCTGCTGAGGGGGTTTACTTCACCCGATCCACAGTTCTGACAGAATGTTCTTCCTTGATACATCACATCCTTTCCTGCTGATTTCCATCCTCATATCTTCCAACTTGTATGATAACGGGATGTCTTGTCATAGGCTGAATGCTGACGATACCCATGCTGTGTCTGGGGTACCTCGGGCGTTATTCGTGGTATGGTCTTGAATCCTTTGCATTGCCTCTTCGACAAGAGCTTGGCCTTCATCGGTAGTGAGTATCTCGGAATTTTTACTATCGGGACCTTGAATGACGGCACGTGGGGTTGCCTCGCATTTCTTTTGGCCTGTCCACCGTGCTCAAGGATTCGGAGCGGGGCACAAATTTTGGACATTCACTTATGCTGAGATTTTCCTGACAGGTGGCCCTATCCGGGTGGCGATAGGTCATGACATGCTCCCATCCGGTTCTTGTATTTAAAATGCCAAGATGAGAGGGTGACCTTTAATGAAGTAGACTTGGGTATCTCAGCAAGACGGACGATTCCGAACTTGAGTAATTGCTCGGGCTGATGGGCTAGGTACGCGGTACTTTGCGCATACTGAATGATACTTCTTTGCTGCACGCATCCATGGTGGTCCACCTGACTTCAACTTATCGAGGCAAATTTGAATTGAGGTCCATACAGTGCATCCCTTGGTCTTACCCGTCGGCTTGCAAGAGTTGCATACTTTTGACCGCTTACGAGGTGCAATGCTCACTCCGGGGGTATAGATTGCGGCAAGGTTTGACATATGCCAGGTTTGTCTGCCCTGGGTCTTGCTCCTGTGGAAATCACCTTTCTTGTACTGGCTTTTCTTTAGTCAGGGTTCTTTTCTTCTTGCATCACGACTTCTTCTTCTGCTGAAATCTTCCTCTGAGGTAGACATGTTACCATCACCGTTTGTCTCTTGGATTACCATGATAATACTGATTGCCATGAAGGGTATCTCAAGATTGTCCTTTTTCCGGGCCTTGTCGGATGGGAAAAGCTGACCCTCGCGATTGGGGCGAGATTCAATGCTCTACTGCTTCTGGTCTTCAGGGGGTGCTTTCATGACTTTGTCAGTCTTTCTGCCGGGCCGGGGTGTGTATCTGATTCTTCTGCTGACTTGTCTCCCAAGAGTTGCGGTTTCTCACCGATGTTCAAGTGCATAACTCTTTCCCGATTTCAAGCATGGTGGTATCCACACTGGGGTAGCTTGCATGCTTGAGAAGGGTGCCCATAAGATGTTCGGGTCCTGGCGATGCTGACGCCTTTGCGGTCTTCGAATAACTGAATTTCTGACAATACCGTTCCAGACCTGATGGCATGTCGAAGAAGACTGTGTAGCTTGTCTGCGAAGCTTGGCCGGGGTTGCTTGCTGGGGAAGGCCGGGTACCGTACCCCGGAAGTTTTTCTCTTTATACTGTGGATACATCTGTTCCTTATGCTGGAAGTTTCAGCGGTCGACTACTGTGGACGACCGGGTATCTTGTGCTGGAATCTATCCATCGGTGCGGCGTACTAAGTACGACTGAGTGTCTTGCACCGTAAGCTTCTTCCGGTGGCTTGTGGTGGAAGGCTGACTGTCTTGGCCGAGAAGATATCCCGGTAGCGTACTGAGGAAGGCTGGTACACTGCATATGTCGGCTGTGCCTGGTACCTTGTCAAGGAAGACTGGGCTTCCTTCTGTCTGAAGCTTTCCTTCACTGATGTGGGGACAAAACTGACCATGGTGCCTGAAAATTTTCTGACTGCTGGCTTATCAGAGGAAACACTCTTCCAATCATTCCTTTGCTGGATGCGAGCTTCATGATAGTTCTGACCATCTTTCGGAATATATCAAAATAATTTGCATCGAACAAGATTGTAGATGGATCTTGCCATGTCTCAGACGCATATGCTTCTGGGTCACAATTTCTGCTTTCCTTGCCTGAATCCTTGTGGCGGTCATAGATGATGCAGAATTGATTCAAGTGATGGATTGTGTAACGTCCCTTCGTGAGCCACATGCTTCCAATGCGATTGGGCATGAGTCTTGTTTGACTTGCTGATTTTCCACATCATCGCGGCCTTTAATTGACTAAATCTTTACGATTGTACTGGTTACAGGAGAAATGTATGCTTGACGCAGATGATGGTTGCCGTATGATTCATACTTGAGCCATCGTGCTTCCGATGCAACCGGGTATGAGCCCTTCTTGTCTTGCTTATTTCTTTGCGGTCTTTCACTGATGGAATCTTCATGGATGTAACGTTTACTGGAATGACGCAGACTTGATTCATTCGGGCAGGACTCATACGGGAGCTGAATATTCCTGCTACAAGCTGGTGTGGGTCCTTGATTTGGTGGCTCCATAATGCCCGACGGTCTTGCACTAATTCTTTGAGGTATGCGGGGGTTATGAGCAACTTTCCATCGGGGCGGATAAAGTGACACCAAAGAACCAAACAAAGAACCACGAAGAAAACCACGGAGCAAAATCAAACGAGAAGAGGCTTGCTACTTCATCAATTTTAGCGATAATTGATGACCATCCGGACTCCTTGCAAAGAAAACAACAAATAACCCAGTAGCCACCAGAACGGTCTTTACAACTCAGATCTGGGACTTGTACTGGAATAGCTCAAGCACTGCTCAAGACAGCCGACTAAATCAGCTCAGAGCATGAGACAATGTTGATAAAAAGAATGCAGCGGTCCTCTAAGACGGCCGAAAAGCAGCTCAGAGCATAGGGTCTCCACTGCGAAAAGAAACTCAACAACTGCCCGAGACGGCTGAAAAGCAGCTTAGAACACGGGTCGGTTGTTGAAAAGAGAAATGTAAAAAAGGCATCCACTCCGGACGGCCGAAGATGAATCAGCTCAGAACCAAACGTGGTGCCAATATCGAAGAACAACAAGCAAGGGTCTGTCCAACTCATCTAACACCTGCCAAAACGGAGTTAGCAGTGCCGAAGAAACTAAACAAAGAACCAAGAACGAGAACCAACTAAGAAGGAAAAGAAATACTGAACAAGCACTGAGATCACACGCAGGATCTCACTTATTGCTATTCACATCAACATGCAACAAGCAACATGCGACACTACTACTCATGCATCACGAACTATGCGAAGCTCAGGCGTTCTGATCTGACGGCGGGTTGCCGGGGGTCGCAGGAGTGGGCGGAGGATTCGACAACGACAAGGATGCAGCAAGAGCTCTCCTTCCATCTCTTGCATCACGGACTAGCTCGACGAGGAGGGCATACTGGGCGGTCATGTAGCGGGGCATGGTGATCACCGCCGCATCGGATTCTGCCAAAGGGCGAGGAAACCTTACTTGCTGCGGAGTTGCCCCCAAGGTGGGGTAAAAATGGAAGGCGCGATTCTGCTGCATCGCACTCTCCTGGTGGTGTAGGCCTAACAGTCCTGCCAATGCGGCAAGATGAATGGCACGATCCGGGGTAGAAGTGGGTCCACCCTGGAAGTTGTAGGAGCGCATGCCGATGGGGATGGTGGCAGTCACGTAGACGTTGGCATGGTACTCAAGCAGCTGCCCTCCGATCGGCGTCTGGGAAACATGCTACCTTGGTATCTCTCCACTGGGGTAGAGAGTCCGCCATACGTCTGCAAGGAGGTAGTCAAAGTTGGCCGCGGACGAGGATCCTGTGTAGCCCACCGGGTATTCCGCCATCTACACTTGTCAGATCAGATCGTTAGCGAAACATACCTTCTATATGCATCAAACAAATGCTACATGCAATAGAATCACACAAGCAAGCTATACTCTAGCTCTAACGTCAATTTAACGTTCACGCGGACTAGGGTGTCCTACAACCAGTGCTGCTCCGATACCAAGCCTTGTGGCACCCCGGCTCAGAGGACAGGAATGCCCCGTGCTCTAGCCTAGAGATCAAGTCTTTTGGAACACGACACTTCTTGATATAGAACTGAACAACTTTCTATTACCAAAGATAGGGGTACACGAGGTCTATTACAACGCTAGCGGAGACACAACTTGCTCCTCAGGCTAGCCTCGGTTGTACACCAAGCAGCAACATAACTCTCTAGCAGCGGAATATAACTCGGCAGCGGAACAACAACGGCGGTGATGAACTCTAATCCACAGGGACACTGGCTGGGACACCTCCTAGCTCGCAAACACCGGGAACGTCGTCCTATGCAACCAAAGCACGGCCTACAAATCTGGCATGACATGCCAGGTCAGTACATTGAATGTAATTGCAAGCTCACAACATCCAAAGCAACAAGGCAAAACAATAACATGGCATTAGCAGGTTAAAGTATCTTAGTGAATTAAACAGGTGGACAACGATATCATGCAAACAGATAATCAGCAAGAAAATTATCAACATTCAGACTAATGCACAGACAATCATTGTTTAAGGTCACATGGACCCCACATGATCACGTGGCTTACCTCCGAGTCCTTACAGACTCAAGCACCGGGTCACCTCGTAAACAAACCACTTCCACGGGTCGTCGCACGACCAAACGGGTCATCGCATGACCAATCCACTTACCACAGATATTCCACCGAACTCATGTTGATCTTATGCTGTGACCTAGTACGAACTGTGTCCATTACTGCGGACGAGGCTATTCGAATAGATTTGTGTGACTCTGCAGAGTTTGTGCACGTTACCCACACTATGGAGTTCTTCCTCCATCCAGTACCTCGGAACTTGTCCCACTGGATCCTTGGAACTCGTACCGCAGGAGTGGACTAGGAATTCTCCAACGAGACCGTTCTACCGTGTGTCCCTCTTACCGTATCACCGACATACTTCGCAAGTCATGCCTTGGGTAGCCCCTGTGTCCTCCAGACACCTGCCATCACATGGCCCTGACCATCGCATGGCCCATAAACTTTGTCCCCCCCCCCCGCAGGGACTGCGCGCATATCAACAAACTGGCTCTCAAGACTATCGTCGTTTACCCGGCCAAGGCAACTGCCGCGCATAGCCTTCCCGCTTTGGTGATACGCATAAGAGAACCCACTGGTAGACCGAATCAAGGCCTGCCCATACAGGCAAATGTGGCTGCACGGATAAGTTCGGTTCGGTGGCACCTGATCAACTTGTCATGAAGCTTGTCTCCAACAGCAAACACAAGTATCAGTTGCAACATGAGTAGCATCAGATCATAACAATGCATAACATGCTAGTATAACAATTCCATATATGATCAAGCACATTTTAGATGGTGAACTTATCTGTGTTACAAAGATTAAGTTATTAACATGGCAACATTATGAATGCAGTTGAGCATAACTTAGGCATACCATGAACTAGCATAGAGATAACATGAGCAACTTAACATGATGTTGGTATGTTGTGGTTACGATGATTTAGGACATAACATGGCAATGACAGAACCAAACTATAGCATGGATGTAACATGGCAAAACATAGCATATCAGTAGCATGCTCAAGGATATCATGACAATGATAACATTAATCACACAAAGGCAACATGGTCACGGTCACCGAGATAAGCAAATCATCGAAAAGAAATTTTTGAAGCACGTCAAAGCTTTGCAAAGGTGCAAAGGGTATTGTGGCTTGCCTTTCACTAGAGTGGTGTGAAACACTCCTGGTCTTCGACACTGACACACCGTGCAAAAACCGGACAAGAAAGGCACGACGAAAAAGGTGGTTCAAAAACTTTTTATTTGACCAGAAAATAACAACAGAATGTCTTGGAACAAGACCTATTCCAAATTAAAGAGGAGCTCAAGAGCAACCCAATGCAAAAAGAATCACTCCATTTGGACTTGTAGATTAGGAGATAATCATGGTCAAAGTTGCGTCAAAATAATTGATTTAAATTGATTTAAATCAATTTTCTGAAATTTCCATGGGGGTGACATCGAAGGCGTAAACTGGGAATACGCCTCCACTTATACCCCTTCGGGTGGGAGACAGAGGCTGCAATGTGGGCCAATCCTGTCAGATCCAGAGAGAGAGGGAGAGAAACACTGGCAGGGGCTTTCACCAGCGGCGAACTCCGGCGAGGAGGCCACGGCCGAAGGCGGCAATGTCGTGGGGTGGTCGAGCAGGTCAATGCGGTCACGCCCGTACCCGTGGCGCTTCAAACGGTGGTCGGACGACGTCGAGCTCGTCTTCGCGGCGGCGCAGAGCTACGAAACTCCGACGAGGTTGACGCAGACGACGCTTCCGGCGGGGATTCTAGCGGGGCGAAGTTGCGGGAGCACTAGGGGAGCTAGGGGCGTCGACTGGAGGGGTTTTCCTGGCTAGGGGGGCTTTGGAGAAGGCTGACCACGACGAGGTCAGAGCGGCGGGGAGGCGGCCGGAGCTGGGGAAGGAGGGGTCCCGCGGCTCGAGTCCTTGCGATGGGAGTCAATTAGAGGGGTGGAGGAGCTGGTGGTGCCAAGCTGCGGGGAGGGGGCACCCTTTTATAGCCAGAGTGAGGTGCTGGGCTCGGTTGGCGACAACCGGGCATGGCCCCAGAGGAGAAGTGGCCGGGGTGAGGTGGAGGGCTCGCATGCGTTCTGGAGACGATGGGGAGGTGCACACGTGTGCGAGCTTTGCTTGGAGCAGGGGCCAAGGCAGGGGGTTTGATGGCGACGGGACAAAGCATGTGCGCGTCGGGTTGTGCTCGGCGGCGCACTGCCGGCGCGATTCCGACGAGGAAAGTCGGGGGGGGGGGGTGGAGGGGCACGCGCGCCTGGGAAAGCCTTGCGGCACGGCTAGACAAGAGGATGGCGACGAGGGCGTGCAGCAGAAGGATGGCGACGCGTCAGGAGTCCTAGGGGCACGGCCAGAGCGCGCCATGTGCATGCCAGGGGCATGCTCACCCAATGCTGGTGCACTTGGGGAAGGTTGCACCTTGGCCAACTCTGTCTAGGGGAGGGTCCATCCCCTGGGGATCACTAGGATGTAATTGGGGTGTCAAGGGGATCATTGGGGTGATCACAATCCCAAGAACAAGGTTACTGCTATGAACTTGGAATGCAAATTGGGCTCAATTGGTGGGGTTTTGGATACAGCCATGTTGTCACATGGGCTTGGGGTACAAAGTACTATGGTTCTGGAGATTCACAACCCAATTGGCCAAAGGAACACTGCACTTCCTTTGTAACTCACCAAATGGACCAGAATCATACTATTGAGGCTGGCATCAGTTTGGATAGATGAAATTGGATGAAAATCGGTGTACTGGGGTTATTTGGCATAGTGCACATGTTTGTAAAATTTCATGGCCATTGGACATGCCTAGCTAGCACTTGCTTCACAAGCTGTCATGCTGACCAGAAACTTAAACTTGATGGTGCACTCACATGGTGGATGGGATCTGGCTCACATTTTGTTTGCTGGAGTTATATGGTGGTAGGATCATGAGCAAAAAGTTTCAGGGCAAATGGGATCCCCTAACAAGCACTTACTTCACAATGCCCCCTTGCTGCACCCAAACTTTGGGAATTTATTGTGGGAGTTTGGCTACTCAAATGTTGGTGGAATTTGGTGGAGATCAATGACATGATCATATGAGTTTGCACAAAAAGTTTCATCAGCAATGGATCAAGAGAAATGGCACTCCCTTCACAAAGCTCCATTCTTCCCCCACAGACAGATGAATTTTTCTAGAGGAAAAATCCACTTCAGCCATGAAATATTTTTGGACAAATTGGCAAGATATGGCATCAAGATAATGTGGGAATTATTTGGGGATTTATGAAGCAATATAAATAGGGGTTGCTTCAAAAACCTCAAATAATAGGAATATCCCTTTTATTGGTAAAAGGAATATAAGGCTAGAATATATGGTGGCTTGGATGAGGTAGATCAATGGAATGGCAATGACAAGGATTGGAAACAAGGGCCACTTGAGCATGGAAGGAAATTATGCTCAAGTTCAAGTCCAACGAGGTGCTCAAAATCCAAACCAGCGGGCAAAAATGAGATAAACTCCGAAAAGAAAAAGCTGAGAAAACCAGGGTGTCACAACCACACTCCCCCAAATTTGAGAAAGTTTCACCATGTGGATCTCCCCCAGTCCAGCACAAACACCTTCTGCCCCCATGGCACATTTGCAAGGGAAGTGCCATGTGCACTTGTCCATTTGACCCCAAACTTTGCAGAATCATATTCCTTCCTATCCTAAGCCCACGAGACAATCTCACATGCCCCATATCTTCACTATTTGATCTTATCCTCTACTGCAAGTTTCCTGTATCAAACTTGTAGGAGGTGGTGTGGTCACACCAAGGATCCTCTAGACAAACCATTTGCATGTGCGTGATCATCATTCAAAGGACTATGCACTGGACAACTTTGGCCACGCCAAGTCTCTTTCTTTGCTCAAGGACACGCGATGGTCACGACTTTCGCATGCCACGCGCGCGCACTGTTCGCGTCCAGAGCGCGTCGCGTAGCCCTTGTCGACCCGCGCCGCGCGGCTTTCCCCGCCTTGTGCTCCACGCCTCCTCTCCCGTCGCCCTCCAGCTCCAGTGCGGAGATAAGCTCGCCACCCGGCCACCTTATCCTCGCCCCGCCATGGCCGCGTCCACTTCCGGCCACGGGCATCTCGCCCCGCCTATAAATGGCGTGCTCCCGAGCCCCTCCTAGCACCTCACCGCACTACCCTCCCTCCCAGGATCCTCCCAGCTCGAAGAACCGAGCCCACGCGCCTCGGCTTGCCTCCATGACCACCATGGCCGCCGCCGGTTCTCCCCTTTGATTCCAGCCACCGGAGCCCTCCCCTCCTCTCAGTCCGCGGCTGCAGCCTCCACACCAGCCATAGACCACCCCTCACCCTCTCCCAGCTACCCCATGCCACCGGAACCCCTCCCTTGGCCGGATCCGCCGCAGCTCGGCTACCCCCCGCAGCTCCCTTCCCCGGCCAACCCCGACGCCATGAAGCCCACCAGCGGGCGCGTTGGCGCGCGGCGCGTTCGTCTCCGTAGACTCCCAGAGCCACCGCGGCCTCCCTCGCCGATGTGGAGCGCGGCCGTCGCCCCCTATCTCCCCGTCTCGGCGAAGAGGAAGAACAGAGGAAGAGAGAGGGACTGGTGAGTGGGCCCCGCCTATAAGCTTCACGTAAGGCTGACCACTGGGCCCGGCCAGCTTAAGTGGAAGTGGAATTCTGAAAGTACACTTACTGGCTACGAAAGCGTATTTTCCACCGATTCGGCCGAGAGTACGTTTTCTTGTAATGAAAGCGTAGTTCTGGTAAATACGCTTTTCTCACTGGAAAGCATATTTTCTTCTAAGGCGCCACCGCATTGCCACCAGGGACCCATGAGAAAATACAGTATTTGCAGAAAGGTCCTCAAGAGAAGAAAGGCCATATCTTTTTGCTCGAGACTTCGATCGAGGTGAATCCAAAGCCCACGCTCATCATTCTTCAAGACCTTTCCGATGGTACCACTTTCATAATGTTCCCACATTGTGAAATGGCCATTTTTTCCTTCTCCATCCATAGCTGTTTCGGAGGAGAACCTTTCCACCGAACCTTTTCCTCCAGACGATTGCATTTCTTTTTGATGCATTCATCGACCCTCCCCAGGCAAGACAACCATCTGATATATGCTCTAAAGCATTTATCTGTGTTATTCTTGTGTGCTTAATTAATGAATATGTTTGCATGTGAGTGCTTGTGTGCGGGAGATGACCGTGACAGACCCTTGCTTGCCTTTCTTTGATGATGGCACCACGCCTGGTTCTGAGCTGATTCTTCTTTCGGCCGTCCGGGGTGGCATACCTACTTTATATTTCTCTTTTCAACAGCCGTCCGGTGCTCTGAGCTGTTTTCTCAGCCGTCTCGTGCAGTTGTTGAGTTTCTTTTTGCAGTGGTGACCCCATGTTCTGAGCTGAGCAAATCATCGGGCGTCTTGGCGGACCGCCGCATTCTTTTTATCAACCCTGTCTCATGCTCTGAGCCGCTTTTCGGTCGTCTTGAGCAGTGGTTGAGTTATCCCGGTAACGTGCCAGATCTGAGTTGTAAAAACCGTTCTGGTGGCCGCTGGTTTGTTCGCTGGTTTCATGCAAAAGGTTCAGGTGGTCATCGATCGCAGCTAATCCTTATAAAGAGATGAACTTGCCATTTACATATTATTTCACTAATATGCTATAATATGGAGATATGTTGTTATCGTCATGCTTTACATTTTCTTTCATCGCGGATGATGTCAGAACCCTCTGTTAGGTAATGTGCTAGGATAAAAGTCACCTTGCATTCATCAAATAAAATAAAATGGAATTCAAATTCAAACTCAAATGGGAGAAGGAACACCCCCTAGATGAATTAATTCAAATGGCCAGAAATAAAGTTGCTCCAAAAATTCCTTTTGCATTTTTGAAAAGTCTTATAAATGAGTGTGATCACATATCAAGTGATGTGGTACCAACCCCATGCTCATGGATTTTTCAAATATTCAAACAGGACCTTGGAATTAATCAAAAACCCCTATTTGAATTGAGATTCAAATATTTGGAATTTCAAAAATGTTCAAAAGTTGGGAATGACTAGCTACCGGTCATGTAAGTCCACATATAAATTTTGAGCACTTATAAAAATGCCTAACTATTTTATTTAATAGGCAACACAAATTAAAGAAAAAGAAAAACAGAAAGGAAAGTTTAAACAGAAAATAGAAAAACTTTACCTGTCGCCTAGGCGAAGCCAGACCAGCCGGCCCAAAGGGGCACAGGGGTCTTCTTCCCCGACCCCGTGCTCCCAAGCTGCTCGGTGGAATGCCACCGAGCTAGCCGCGCACGTCGACGTCTCCCCAGCCTCCACTTGCCCCTTCTGGACCTTCTAGCCGCGCCACGGCGCTGCAGGTACAGCCATGCGTCCATTCCCCCCCTCCCCAGGGCCTATCCTCCTCTCTCTCGCTGAGCCCCGCGAAGAACAGAACGCCGCTGTCTCCATGGTTTGAAGCCCGCATGGCCAACGTCGTTCACGAGCCGTGCCAAGGTGTCCAGCCTCCTCGCCGTCCTCGACTTCGTCTCCGTGAAGAAGGAATCGAGCTCGGACGCTCTGTAGCCGCCGGAATCGTCTCCACGTCGCCGCCCGACCCGCGAGCAAACTCCGTCGAATTCGTCGTCGTTGAAGCCTCCCCGCCTCCACCGCCTATGCCATCGCGTTCACCACCTCCTGGTGAGCAGAACCCCCAACCTTGCGGCTCCTCAATCCCCCCCTAACCGATTCCGCCATGGGAGCCGGAGCTTGCTGCCGCCATGGCTGATGCCGAGGTCGCCGTAGTGCCCCTTCGTCTTAGCCCATGTGCGCATCAGCCTCCTCTGCGTCTCAGCTTTCCAACGCGCTAGGACGTGGTCAAAATGGCGCTCTGGAGCGCGAACCCGACGCAGCCCTAGCCTCTGCCGACGCCATCCTCGACGTCGACATTTCTCCGGTGACCTCCTGAAGCTCTGGCCAGGTCCATTCGACGCGGACGACGACGGTGAACACGCCGGTGCCCTCCCCTTGGCCTCCCGTGCCCTAAATCGCCGTCCCGAGAAACTCTGGCGAGGCACAGTACTCGCCGGCGATGAGCAGCTCCATTAGAGCTTAACCCCCAGCGCTTAATCCCCCTGGCCCCACTTTCCATAGCCACATACATGTGGGCCATCCCCCCTCTAATCCCCTGTTAGATTAATTCAAATTAAATCATTTTAATTAACACAGTGAGACACTGACATGTGGGTCCCAGTGGTCAGTGACCCCCTGACGTCAACATGACCTCATGCTGATGCAGTAAAAGCTTTTCTAATTAAATCAATTCCAGAAAATGGTAGAAAATATGCTAAACTTTGGAAATTCATAGAAAATTCATCCTAACTCCAAATATACAAATAATATGTCTAAAATTATTAGAAAAATTCAAGGAATCTGAATATGCAATCTGTTTTCATGTTTGACCAAGTTTTCTTGGGTGAACAATGGCAACAAGGCATATGCATTCCTTTTTAATTCAAAATGGAGTTTGAATTTGCAATTCATTTGCAATACACTCCTTTTAAATGGAATTCCCTCACACATAAGAAGCATATACATCAAGTTTCAACCTTCAACCATGTGCTTGTGCATTGTATTTACTATGCTTCCTTGTTTGTTGTTTGTCGAGTAGAAGTGGAACCGGAACAGGAGGCTGCCCCCTTCGTTGAAGACCCTGAACCTGAACCTCGTCAGCAAGGCAAGCAAACCCCCATTGATCATGTCGATAAAATCCCACTTCCCTCTCAGTCTCGCTTATGCATTGTTTAGGATGATTACCATGCTACGTTTCTACCGCATAGATGAACCCATTCCTTTGCATGACCTATCATTTGTCACAGTAGTAAGCAAACCACAATCCTAGCAAATGTAGGAGTTGGTTGATATCATGTGGCCCCTGCAATTGTTACCGCTTATTGCATGCTTAGAGTGTTACAATGATGATACTGTTATGTGAGTCGGGATTGTAGCAATCATGTTGATGATGGTGGAAATGTGTTGGTGAATCTACCCTAATACAAGGTGAACGATGAGAGGCTGTGTAGGAGTACACAGTGGGTTGTCTCGTTGAACACCGCCCTAAGTCCGAGTTCTTGTGTGGTGATCCAAGATGAAGAGTACAACCACACATTGGGCTCACTGACCCCTCTCAACCTACTAACTCATCCCTTTCAATGTCCAGATGTCGCAGTAGTTTGGAGTTCTGGTAGGTTTGCTGCCTGGCTGCTAAGTGAGATAACAGCTCGGCCGAGACTGGCTTATGCACCACGCACAGATCATCTGGGTCCACTTTGGTAAACCGGCCGGGTTCACGATAGTGGTAGCCAACCCACGTAGGCGGCTTTCTTGGACTAGATCGGCTATGAGGTAACAGTTGTGGTGAGCATCCTCGCCGACACCCCTTGAATGGTGTCGAGGCCAAAGGGGGTAACTGATGGTCATGTGTGTGTAGCGGTACACCCCTCCAGGGTTAACAAAACTGTTCGAATAGCCGCGTCCGCGGTAAGGGACTACTTGGAAAGCTGTGCCTTATTATTAGAGAACTTGAACTGGATACTTATAAAACTTGCCCAGATAAGCGTGAGTGTTGTGGCGTGCTTTCTCGTGGGGAAGTCGAGGAAGGCACCATAGCGGTGTAATTGATTGGAGATATGTAGTGGACTCGTGTACACTTCTTACCTCAAGTCTGGTACTCATAGTTCAGGACTAGCCAAGTCAAAGCTGGCACTTCTGCATTGAACCCCACCTCCCTTTACCTTGATACATGTGCATGAGTAGTATAGCTCCTACGTAAGTCTTGCTGAGTACGACTTTGTACTCACGTTTGCTTATTCTATGTTTTAGATGAACCCGCTGACCCCGAAGGTGGATTCTTCCTCGAGCTCGATGACTGAAGACCAAGCTAGTGTAGTCCCAGTCAGTAGACTGGTTCCCTCGTGGAGGGCTTGTTTATAAATAATTCTTCTTAAGCCATTTGTTAAACTTGTCTGTACCTAGACATAATTTTCTTCCGCATGCTTGTTGTAATGTTGGATCACGGTCTCGTGATCTCTGTGTGCACTCTGTAAGAGTTATCAATAAAGTTGTACACTTTGTAGAGAATTGCAATGATACCTTCTTTTCATACTAGACAGTGTGTGCTGCGTGTATGATTATATCATGCATGTCTTAGTATGGGTTTTCGAGACCTTAGTTGTGATCTGGCTGGCGGTCTTTCATACACCAAGTGGCCCTTAGATGTGCGCAGCTTGGGGCATCGCGATGCGATTGTTCATGACTCTGTCAAGTGCACACTTTGATGTATGATCGACCCCACCCTAGACCCCGACTAAGTGATCGGGCTGGAGTAAGTCTATGTAAGTGTTATGAGATAGTCGATAGTATGGTTGAGGCGACTTGTTTGTGAATATGGGAGTTCACCACCCATATCATAGACTTGTGTGCGGACGATGAGGACCCATCTCAGTTGATCATCCGGCCTGGATGGGATTCCCTTCACGTTCGACGCTTTTCGAGAATGTTCTGTGCTTGGACTTGTCTGCTTAGACAAGTGGGTACGGTTCTCGGCTCTCCATATGACTATGTCGTAGCGGGACTTGCATACGCTAACCCCGGGTCCCGACAGACTTGGTATCAGAGCAGGACTGATTGTAGGATTATCAGCCTTGGACGAAGTCGAGTCTAGCTTGCTATAGTTATATAGTTACTCTAGGTATATAAGGGAACAACGTAAGGCTTCTTTTTTCTCCTTACCCTCATCGTTCAGAGTTCTGAGTCACCCTCATCTTGTTCTACGGGAAGATAGGACTAGGCTCATCTATGTCTTACTAGAACATCTTGTTGTTTGCTTCCTTGTAGCCGTAGGAAAGTTGTGTTCGGTTTGCCAGAGTTGTTGTGCTTCCTGATTTCTTACATCGTATGTAAGTGCTGTTTCTACATTGCAAGAAAAGACATTTCTTACAATTACAGCCGTTATGCTGTCCGAGTCATTCCAAGTTTCTTCATAATCTGATGCATTTTGCCACTCCTTCTTTTAGTTTCAGATGGCAGATCTTCCCCCTCGGAAGATTGTTCGTTTGACTAGGTGCCTCGGTTTGCGTGGCCATCCCGCCATGCTGATCGAGATGATGTCCTTCATTTGATACCGATGGTACCCTGAGTACACAGTTGAGGAGCAGTTCCTTGACTTCAACCAGACTTAGTTCCACTGCGTTGTCAGGATCTACCCGCACCACACTGGAGTCACTCAGCCTATCCACTTTGGACATGGCATTGGCATGACTGAGAACATGGCTATGCAGGATGCTGCATACTCATGTATGACTCTGCTGAGAGAAGATCACGCTATGCTTGGAGGCACATCTTTCCGCTATATCCCTGCTGCACTTCCAGGAGAAGAGGGATATTACACCGGAATGTACACAGATCACTCTTTGGAGGATCCTTTGCTTCAGATCACTGCTCGGCACGCTTGTGATAGATATCGTGATACATGTGCCCTTCGTTTTGAGCTTCACGCCACCCGTGTCTGTCTGTATCGAGAACTTACACTCCTGGCTCCTTTTGTGAGTGTTGGACCAGTGGAGTATGATGCTATCTACCCAGTCAGGACACAGATGCCTTCTCGAGTTGCTTGGCCCGAGATTGGAGGTATTTTGCCACCCCGTGGTCCTCTTATTCCACCCTACGCTGGACCTAGGCCCCATCCTTGCCCAAATGGATATCAGGGTCCACAGGCCTCCGTGTTTTCCGATGGTCACCTTCAGCTACCGGGTTACGCGGGTAACTTTTACGAGGATTACTATGGAGATGGAGATGAGTGAGACCGCCTGTGGTCTTACTTTAGTGAGGATGTAGTATATCTTAGTATATTGTACGCAAGGTGTTCTAAGTTCCAGAGGCTTAGATAAATAATGTATAGGAAGTCAGAGTGCCTCTGAAGGACGTATCATCTTCATCACGTTTGTATTAGCTTGGCGCTTGTACTAAAACGATGTATGGTTGCATGACAGCTTGTGAATATATGGCTTGTATGCTTTCATCACCATGTTGTCAAGATGATTACTTCCTTTGCTCCGTGATTCTTCCAGTACCTTCAATACCTTGTTTAGACTCTTCCAATCAACTCTGTTTGACTTTGGTTTTCACCTTCAGGATGTCTCAAGGAACCCGTGGCCAGCTTGGTCATGGGAATGATCTGGAGGAAGGCAATCTTCCACCCCCACCCACGATGGCTCAGGTTCTGATGGAGGTTGAGAGGAACCGCTGAGACTCTCACCAGTTGCTGGAGGTCAATGCACGCAACACCACTCAACAGCGCAACGAGTTGGTGTCCTTGAATGACTTCATCCGGCTTCATCCCCCGGTTTTCAGCTACTCCACCGAGCCCCTTGACGCCGATGACTGGCTTCGCAGCATCGAGAGGAAGCTCCAGGCAGGCCATGTTGCAGATGGTGACAGGGTCAGCTATGACACTTACCACCTCGAGGGTGCAGCTAGCTCTTGGTGGGAGAATTTCCTGAACATGCATTCCGTTGGACCGTCCACAACTTGGGATGAGTTCTGCACTTCATTCTGTGAGCACCACATCCCAAAGGGTCTTATGGACCGCAAGCGTGAGGAGTTCTGCAACCTCACCCAAGGCAGAAGGACTGTTGACGAGTTTAGTCGTGAGTTCAACCGACTTGCTCGTTATGCTACTAAAGAGGTCTCCACCGACGCCAAGAAGCAAGAGAGGTTCCGTCGTGGACTCAATTCTGGACTCCGTCGTGAGCTCAACCTGCATGACTTTGCCACCTTCCAGGTCCTTGTCAACAAGGCCATCAAGGCGGAGGACATGAACACCCCCAATGACTTCCGCAAACACCCTAGAGACGATGGTTCATCCAGCTCAGGCTCTCAGAAGCGCAAGATCTGGATCCCCAGCAGCATGTTTCGCCAGAACAACCCATCGAGGCCATCCTATGTGGCGCCTCGTCCACCAGCTTCGTTCAACCCCGCTCCACCGAACAACCCAGCTCCCCGCACTGTCTTTGGAGCCTGCTACAAGTGTGGTCAGGCAGGCCACTACTCCCACGAGTGTCCCCAGAACCAGCTCCAGAATCAGAATGCTCCACCCCGTGCCGGAGGTAACAACAATGGTCGTGGCAAACCACCCCCGAAGGTCTACACCACCAAACCCGCTCCTCCCGCCACTCGTGGACGTGTGAATCACATTGCCGCCGAAGAGACTGACGACACCACTGACGTCATTCTTGGTACGCTCCCAGTCAATTATGTTCCTACTTCCGTTCTTTTCGACCCAGGAGCATCTCATTCATTCATGTCGGAAAGTTATGCACTTCGTCATGAGTTATCCTTTGTTGAAATGTCCACACCAATGATAATTCAAGCTCCAGGGTCAAGATGGCAAACTAATAGAGTAAGCCATGGTAATCAAATTGCAATTGAGGGTTTTGTATTCCATGCTTCACTCATAGCCCTCAAGTCTTCAGATATTGATGTAATCCTTGGCATGGATTGGCTATCAAGGCAGAATGCCTACCTTGATTGCAAAGGAAAATCAGTGAAACTAACCCACCCTTCAGGAAAGACAGTCAACTACACCTCACCCAGAACGAGAACCCAGGTGCATTCTTTGAATGTCCTTCCCCTTCCCGACCTTGAAGATGTTCCGGTGGTTCGTGACTTCCCGGATGTCTTCCCTGAAGAGCTGCCGGGCATGCCACCCGACAGATGTGTAGAGTTCATAGTGGATCTTATGCCAGGAACCGCACCAATTTCCAGACGCCCATACAAAATGGCCCCACGTGAGTTAGCTGAGCTTAAAATCATACTTAAAGCTTTGTTGGCAAAAGGCTTCATCCGCCCTAGCTCATCTCCATGGGGTTGCCCCATTCTGTTCGTAACGAAGAAAGATGGAACAGAAAGGATGTGCGTAGACTATCGCCCGCTAAATCTAGCGACGATAAAGAACAAGTACCCACTGCCCAGGATCAATGATCTTTATGATCAACTTGCAGGATCCTCTGTCTTCTCCAAGATGTATTTGAGATTAGGCTATCATCAAATCAAAATCAGAAACGAGGACATTCCAAAAACGGCTTTCACTACTCGTTATGGTCTTTACGAGTACACCGTCATGTCCTTTGGTTTAACCCATGCCCCCGCGACATTCTCGCGCATGATGAATTCAATCTTCATGGAGTACTTACATAAATTTGTTGTAGTTTATCTTGATGACATTCTCAACTACTCGAAGAACAAAGAAGAACATGCCGAACATCTCAGGCTGGTATTGATGAAACTTAGAGAGCACCGCCTTTATGCCAAGTTCTCCAAGTGTGAATTTTGGCTACCAGAAGTGACCTACTTAGGCCACGTGATTTCTGCAAAAGGCATTGCTCTGAATCCCGAGAGAGTTTAGGCCGTCCTTGACTGGACTCCGCCTGAATCGGTTAAGCAAGTTAGGAGTTTTCTTGTCTTAGCAAGCTATTGTCACCGCTTCGTCGAGAACTTTTCTTGAAGTTTCCAAGCCTCTAACTGCACTCCTCAAGAAGGATAAGAAATTCCAATGGACTCCCAAGTGCGAGGAAAGATTTCAAGAGCTAAAAAGAAGATTGACTTCTGCACCCGCACTTGCGCCTCCAGACACCAAAAAGGATTTCGAGATCTTTTGTGACGCATCACGGCAAGGATTAGGATGCATACTTATGCAAGATAGACATGTGGTAGCTTATGCTTCACGCCAGTTGCATCCACATGAAGAGAACTATCCTACCCATGATCTTGAACTCGCTGCCGTAGTTCATACCCTGACAACTTGGCTACATTACCTCCTTGGTAATCGTTGTGAGATCTATTCCGACCACCAAAGCCTCAAATACATTTTCACCCAGCCAGATCTTAATCTCAGGCAAAGACGCTGGATTGAGTTGATAAAAGATTACGACGTAGGAATTTCTTACACCCCAGGCAAAGCCAATGTCATGGCTGATGCACTAAGTCGTAAGTCGTATTGTAACAACCTCATGTTACAACAGTGTCAACCACTTCTTCATGAGGAATTTTGCAAGCTCAATCTTGAGATTGTTCCTCATGGTTGTCTTTCTACCTTGGTGGCGAAACCAACTCTTGAGGAGAAAATCATAGTTGCCCAAAGGCGTGCACGAGGTGTTCGCCGGATCAAGGAGAACATTGCTAGCGGAGTTGCTAAATGTTTCTCCACAGATAGTAAAGGAACGGTATTCTTTAGAAATCGTTTGGTAGTACCTAAGAATAGGGAACTAAGGGAACTCATCCTCAAGGAAGCCCATGACACACCCCTCTCGATTCATCCCGGTAGCACAAAAATGTACCGAGATCTGCGCCAGAGATTTTGGTGGACCAGGATGAAGAGAGACATTGCTCGATTTGTTGCCGAATGTGATGTTTGTCGTCGCATTAAGGCAGAGCATCAAAGACTTGCTGGTACACTTCAACCTTTGCCTATTCCCGAGTGGAAATGGGACAGAGTCAGTATGGATTTCATCACTGGCTTTCCAAAAACCCAGAAAGGAAATGATGCCATCTTTGTTGTGGTGGATAGACTTTCCAAAGTCGCATACTTTCTTCCAGTTCGCGAGTCTATAACTGCTAGCCAGTTAGCGGACTTGTATGTCTCTAGAATTGTGTCTCTTCACGGAGTTCCTTTGGAAATCAAATCTGATCGTGGTAGCCTTTTCACCTCTAGATTTTGGGGAAGCTTTCAGAATGCTATGGGAACTCATCTCTCCTTTAGTACAACTTTCCATCCTCAGTCTAGTGGCCAAGTCGAAAGGGTTAACAAAATTCTCGAGGACATGCTCAGAGCTTGTGTTATCTCATTCGGAAAGAATTGGGAGAAGTCTCTTCCATTCGCCGAATTTTCTTATAACAATAGTTTCCAATCTAGTCTGAACATGGCTCCTTTTGAACTCCTATATGGACGACGATGTCGAACACCCCTAAACTGGTCAAAAACCGGTGAAAGACAATTCTTTGGACCAGACATGATCATGGAAGCAGAAGAGCAAGTTCGGATTGTTCGTGATCAATTGAAAGCAGCCCAGTCTCGTCAGAAAAGCTACTATGATCGTCATCATAGGCAAGAGAGCTACAATCTGGATGAGAAGGCTTACCTTCGGGTTACTCCTCTGAAGGGAACCCAACGTTTAGGTATCAAAGGCAAGTTGGCCCCACGTTACATCGGGCCTTTCCGCATTCTTGCTAAACGTGGAGAAGTTGCCTACCAACTTGAACTACCCCCGCACCTTTCCCGAGTACATAATGTATTCCATGTGTCACAACTCAGGCGTTGCTTCAAGGACCCCATTCGCGAAGTCGACCATGAAATTTTTGATCTCCAAGATGACCTTTCTTATCGAGAATACCCCATTCCTATTCTTGATTCCGCAGAGCGTGTCACTCGTCGTCAGAAGATTAAGTTTCTGAAAGTGCAATGGTCACACCACTCTGAGAGAGAAGCCACGTGGGAAAGAGAAGACCGTCTCAGTGCCGAGTACCCCACCTTCCTCCCGCAGACTTCTGAATCTCGGGACGAGATTCCGTTGAGTGGGGGCGAGTTGTCAGAACCCTCTGATGTCTACGCACGCTTCTATTCTTGTAGACTATGTTGGGCCTCCAAGCGCAGAGGTTTGTAGGACAGCATCAATTTCCCTCAAGTGGATGACCTAAGGTTTATCGAACTCAGGGAAGTAGAGGTTGAAGATGGTCTCTCTAAAGCAACCCTGCAATTAAGATACAAGAAGTCTCTTGTGTCCCCAACACACCTAATACAACTAGGAGTTGTATAGGTGCACTAGTTCGGCGAAGAGATGGTAAAATATGGGTGATAGGTGTGATAAAACGAAGTAATATAAATCTGTAATAAAAAGTGCAGCAAAGAAACAAGTAAAAAAAGTGAGTGCAAATGGTGTAACAATGATGGAAACAAGGCCTAGGCTTCATACTTTCACTAGTGGCAACTCCCACAACATTAACAGAGTCTAATCAGCTGATATTTCCCATAAAACATGCAATGGAGACGCACTCGGAGGTCATTCATTTGTGGTCAAGAGAGGACGAGAATTGTGTAGGGCTACAAAAGCACACCTCAGATTTCGTAGTTCTCAATCTATGAATTTCCCAATGTCACCGCGGCCATCCAAAGAGAGTACCACAATCACCACAACATATCTAAAGTATAGTCAAAGACAAGCACCAAGAGACTCTCAATATTCAATCCACACACAAAAGAGGAAATCACTCATGATAATATTCTTCTAACCCATGTCCAATAGACCGCTGTCACCTTGGTCTCGGAGATTATACTAGATAAGATCAATTGAGTACATCAATCCAATACATAGAGCAAGGGGAAATATCATGGGATCACCCTAGATTAACATAGTCTATGATCACAACAAAGATCACATCATGGGAGAGAGAGAAACCACATACATCAAGATATAAGCCTTAGCCCCAAGGGGAATTACTCACACACGGACATGGTGAGAGGGAGAGTTGTTGATGGAGAGGTGCAGCCCGGAGGAGATGAAAGAGACGGCGACGGCGGCGCCCACGGCCACGGCCCTTGGGGGCAGCGGCCCTTGGCCCCTTCTTCTTCCTTGGAGATGGTGCTGCTGTGGAGATTGATCTCCCCCTCAAGACGGCTGCCAAGGGGGAGGAATTTTCGTGGTTCCCTTTGACCTAGGTTTCCTCTCTTTATATAGACTCTCGGATTCCTGTTATCCAGATTACGTCTTCTGTATTTCTGGGTTTCTGGAAGCATCCGAACTCCGATTGGGCCGATTTTTATGTCTAAATCCACCGGAAAAAAATTCCCTTCAACTTTGTAGTTTTAAGTTTTTCCGTTTGAGGCCGTCTTCTAGCGTTTCCGAGGCGATCATTAAAACTTGTCTGGTGGGGACAGATTTCGGGAAAGTTAGAGTCCAACTCCTACAAGGCTCCTTTTTGTGATTTTTCCTTTATCCAAGTAATTCCTACACATAAAATACAAAAACAAGAACTTGTGCACTCTTGCAACCATTAATAGGTTAGTTGCAAAATATGTTATAAAAAGATATGAAAGTGTATCAAAAGCATAGCAATATCACACAAAACATGCATGGAGCAAGCAGAAATTATAGATACGTTTGAGACGTATCAACATCCCCAAGATTAATCCTGCTCGTCTTCGAGTAGGTAAATGATAACAAACATAATTTCTGTGGTGACATGATTCCAACCATATAAGAACTGTTAAGTCAAGCAATGAAGGCATGTAATTCAATTCAAGTCATAACAGGCAAGAGTCTATATTAGCATTGACACAAGCAACAAAAGAACAAAGGGTGCAAGAGCTCTCGCTGTCCGTGACTCGAATGTCTCCAAATGGTGTTTGCGTGCAAGAAAGGGGATAGGGAATACAAGATGAAAAAGTATTTTTGCTGAGAACTCAATCTACTAAAGTTTCACATTTGGTCTTCTTTGGAATCTTATCTTGACTCATCCCCAGACCACTAGTCAGGTACAAATCAAAATGATCCACTCCTTTTCGACCTTTTGAGCACTCATTCAATGGATGAGCGTAAGCAAAAAAGTTGACAGTTAGGATGGAAAAGAGAGAATAATGATGGGGGAGGAAGACAAAAAAAATGTGAAAGGCTCACATCAATGAGGACAATCATAGGCGAGAGAAGGCCATATGATAGATATGATGTGAGGAGTAGGGATTGCCATGCAACGGATGCATAGAAGAGCTAAGAAAATCTCTCTAATGGAACTAGTGGAGGTGCATCCAACTTGCTTGCTCAAGAAGACCTAAAGCTCATTTGAGGAGGCTTATCATTGGAATATACAAGCCAAGTTTTATAGTGTGAAGGTCCCCACATAGCTATATGCATGAATGATAATCTCTATGGAGTACAAGATATAAGATGGAGTACGAGTGTGGATCTCCCAAAAGGAATAGTAGTGTGCCCCCTTCTCTCTTTTTATTTTTCTTTTTCTCTTTTTTCTATTTTTTGTATTTTTTTGTGGCCTCAATGGCTCTTTCTATTTAACTCTCATTTGTCCTCTTGGGGATCTTTTGATTTTGTCCTCTTTGGGATATTTTCCTCACTTAAGGCAACACTCTAATTTACAAGAGGGTATAGAAGATCTTTCACACTTTACAAGGTACTCAAAACATAAAGAAGATGTAGCTATCATGATGTATGCAATGTATGTCGCTGCCAGTGTAGCAGGAACATGTATGACATGAAGATCAAGTCATGAAGAGGTGGATGTTGCATGGCAATATATCTCGGAAAGGCTATGGAAATGCCTTGATAGGTAGGTATGGTGGATGTTTTGAGGAAAGATATAAGGAGGTTTATGATGACAGAGCGTATCATGCCAAGGGTTTGGATGGACCGGCGAAGGTGGACGCCAACTCTCGGAGTGAGAAGAAAGCAATGCACGGCACAGGAGAGGCTTGCAAATATGAGGAGGTGTAAGTGTCAACTTTCAATACTTATATTAGTCCGAAGAACTCATGCACTTATTATCGGTAACTCTCAATCTAGTAAGGAGGTTCACAAAGAGACAAGTACCCCGAGGAGGAGTGTATGGGGGTTTGGTTATCCTTGCGCATCCTCGACTCATGGTACGTGAGTGTACTCTAATATCCGACCCCTCAGAAGAGTAGTGATCCATCTAGTAGCTAGAGTTCTCAACTAGTTTTGTAGGTTTTGAAAATAAACACGGATTTCCCAAAATACGACACCTATCACTAATAGGCTAGAGCTCTTGACACCAAAAGTTCATACATTACTCACATCAATACCTCAAAACCATTGCAAGTTACTACTAAAATTAAATAGCAACCTCAATTACCTACTTTCAAGACAAGACACAACTCAGTGCAACAGGCAAACTCTTTAAACAAGATAACATGAAAACTCAAAAGAGTTCCACCAACAAACTAAACAAAAGCTTTTTAAAAAGATAAACATGAAAGCTAAGAGCAAAACATGGCAGTAGCTAAGAAAAGAAAAAGAACAACTCACAGCTAAGGAAATAATCATGCAAATCCTATGAGTAGTTCTAGTTCAAACGGAGCGTGTTTCTCTCCCACACAAAGTAAGGCGGGATCTAACTTGTTATGAACAGCAAGCAAAGCTAAAGAAAACTAAAAATAAAACTTAAGAGCGAGACGCTCGAAGCATAGCACATAACGCATGAAGTGATAAAAATATAGTGAGACGAAGGACGAACTGATGATTGTTGATGGAGAAGGGGATGCACGGGGGCATCCCCAAGCTTAGACTCTTGAGTCTCCTTGAATATTTGTTGGGGATGCATGGGGGCATCCCCAAGCTTGAGCGCTTGACATTCCCGAATCTTCTTTCATCATCTTTTCTCGCACACTTGAAAACTCCCTTCATACATAACTCATCATAATCTGATTAGCGAGGTTAGTACCGATAATAAAATAATTTTTCCCCACTGGATATAAAGATATTCTTGAAGAGCTACTGTTTCTCAAGATTTCCAAAAGGTTTTTTCAAATAAAAAGCAAGCTTAAGGTTTGGAAAAGTTAGGAGAGACAAAACGTGGCAGAATCTGTGAAAAACAGAACAGTAGGTAGTAAAGAATTTTTTAGGGGTACTTCTGCAACTCAAATAAAAAAACTCAGAACATAAAAAAGTTCCGTAATTGTATAGAGCACGCTGTGTAAAAATTTCAGCTCAAAAAGATGAACTGAGATTTTTCTGTGTTTTTTCCCGTCACGAGGACAGAATCTGTTTTCTGGACAGCATGTCACAACTTTCACTTCCCTTGTCATATGAGGCTATAACTTGGCACAAAGCTTGAAAATAAAGATACAATGATTTTTCTACAGTAGTAACAATCATCAAGACCACTAAAAACACAAAAGTAAAAACTCAAAGTAAAGATAACAAGGGTTGTCTCCCTAGAGCTATTTTCTATAGCCATAAAGACAGGCTTAAGATTTTGATGATGCTCTCGTAGGAATAAGAGTTGAAGAACAAAAGAGAGCATCAAGAAGCAAATAAAAAACACATTTAAGTCTAACATGCTTCCTATGCAAAGGGATCTTGTAGAGGAAAAACTCATTGAAGCATAAAGATAATAGCATAGGAAGGCAAAATAAGTGCAACTTCAAAACCTTCAACATAATGAGAGGGAACTTGATATTATTGAAATATCTATAAGCATATGTTCCCCTCTCGTAATAATTTCCAGTGGGATCATGAATAAACTCAACAATATAAGTATCACATAAAAAATTCTTATCATGATCCACAAGCATAGAAAATTCGCTACTCTCCACATAAGAAAAATCCTTCTCATTAGTAATAGTGGGAGCAAACTCAAGAAAATAGCTATCACATGAATCATTCTTATCATGATACACTTGCAACCATTTATTCTTTATAGCATAAGTGTCATCACAATAATCATCATAGATAGGAGGCAAAGTATCATCAAAATAAATTTCCTCATCAAAATTTGGGGGGCTAAAAAGATCATCTTCATAAAACGTAGCATCCCCAAGCTTATAGCTTTGCATATCATTAGTATCAAAAATATTCAAAGAAGACATGCAAATAACATTACTACTATCATGAGTGTTATGCAAATAATAAAGCTCCATAGGCTTTTTGATCTCCTCCTCAAACACTTCATGTCCTAACTCAAGATAGAGCTCATAAAGCTCTCTCATAATTTTGTTGTTGTTTTCCATAAAGCCTAACTAGTGAAAATAAAAACAAGAAACAAAAAGAATTAATTGCAAGATCTAAAGATGTACCTTCGAGCACTCACCTCCCCGGCAACGGCGCCAAAAATAGCTTTATGTCTACGCACGCTTCTATTCTTGTAGACTATGTTGGGCCTCCAAGCGCAGAGGTTTGTAGGACAGCAGCAATTTCCCTCAAGTGGATGACCTAAGGTTTATCGAACTCAGGGAAGTAGAGGTTGAAGATGGTCTCTGTCAAGCAACCCTGAAATTAAGATACAATAAGTCTCTTGTGTCCCCAACACACCTAATACAACTAGGAGTTGTATAGGTGCACTAGTTCGGCGAAGAGATGGTAAAATATGGGTGATAGGTGTGATAAAACGAAGTAATATAAATCTGTAATAAAAAGTGCAGCAAAGAAACAAGTAACAAAAGTGAGTGCAAACGGTGTAACAATGATGGAAACAAGGCCTAGGCTTCATACTTTTACTAGTGGCAACTCCCAACAACATTAAAATAGTCTAATCACATGATATTTCCCATAAAACATGCAATGGAGACATACTCGGAGGTCATTACTTTGTGGTCAAGAGAGGACGAGAATTGTGTAGGGCTACAAAAGCACACCTCAGAGTTCGTAGTTCTCAATCTATGGATTTCCCAATGTCACCGCGGCCATCCAAAGAGAGTACCACAATCACCACAACATATCTAAAGTATAGTCAAAGACAAGCATCAAGAGACTCTCAATCTTCAATCCACACACAAAAGAGGAAATCACTCATGATAATATTCTTCTAACCCATGTCCAATAGAACGCTGTCACCTTTGTCTCGGAGATTATGCTAGATAAGATCAATTGAGTACATCAATCCAATACATAGAGAAAGGGGAAATATCATGGGATCACCCTAGATTAACATAGCCTATAATCACAACAAAGATCACATCATGGGAGAGAGAGAAACCACATAGATCAAGATATAATTCTTAGCCCCGAGGGGAACTACTCACACATGGACATGGTGAGAGGGAGAATTGTTGATGGAGAGGTGCAGCCCGGAGGAGATGAAGGAGACGGCGACGGCGGCGCCCACGACCCTTGGGGGCAGGGACCCTTGACCCTTTCTTCTTCGTTGGAGATGGTGCTGCTGTGGAGATTGATCACCCCCTCAAGACGGCTTCCAAGGAGGAGGAATTTTCGTGGTGCCTTTGACCTAGGTTTCCTCTCTTTATATAGACTCTCGGATTCCCGTCATCCAGATTATGTCTTCTGTATTTCGGGGTTTCTGGAAGCATCCAAACTCCGATTGGGCCGACTTTGATGTCTAAATCCACCGGAAAACAATTCCCTACAACTTTGTAGTTTTAAGTTTTTCCGTTTGAGGCCGTCTTCTAGCGTTTCCGAGGCGATCTTTAAAACCTGTCTGGTGGGGACAGATTTCGGGAAAGTTAGAGTCCAACTCCTACAAGGCTCCTTTTCGTGATTTTTCCTTTATCCAATTAATTCCTACATATAAAGTACAAAAATAAGAACTTGTGCACTCTTGCAACCATTAATAGGTTAGTTCCAAAATATGTTATAAAAAGATATGAAAGTGTATCAAAAGCATAACAATATCACACAAAACATGCATGGAGCAAGCAGAAATTATAGGTACGTTTGGGACGTATCATGTTAGGTAATGTGATAGGATCAAAGTCACCTTGTATTCATCAAATAAAATCAAATGGAATTCAAATTCAAACTCAAATGGGAGAAGGAACACCCCCCAGATGAATTAATTCAAATGGCCAGAAATAAAGTTGCTCCAAAAATTCCTTTTGCATTTTTGAAAAGTCTTATAAATGAGTGTGATCACATATCAAGTGATGTGGGACCAACCCCATGCTTATGGATTTTTCAAATATTCAAACAAGACCTTGGAATTAATCAAAAAACCCTATTTGAATTGAGATTCAAATATTTGGAATTTCAAAAATGTTCAAAAGTTGGGAATGACTAGCTACTGGTCATGTAAGTCCAGATATAAATTTTGAGCATTTATAAAAATGCCTAACTATTTTATTTAATAGGAAACACAAATTACAGAAAAAGAAAAACAGAAAGGAAAGTTTAAACAGAAAATAGAAAAACCTTACCTGTCGCCTAGGCGAAGCCAGCCCAACCGGCCCAAAGGGGCACAGGGGTCTTCTTCCACAACACCGCGCTCCCAAGCTGCTCGGTGGAATGCCACCGAGCTAGCCGCGCACGTCGACGTCTCCCCAGCCTCCACCTGCCCCTCTTGGACCTTCTAGCCGCGCCACGGCGCTGTAGGGACAGCCGTGCGTCCATTCCCCCCTCCCTAGTGCCTATGCTCCTCTCTCTCGCTGAGCCCCGCGAAGAATAGAACGCCGCCGTCGCCATGGTTTGAAGCCCGCGTGGCCAACGTCGTCCACGAGCCGCGCCAAGGTGTCCATCCTCCTCGCCGTCCTCGACTTCGTCTCCGTGCAGAAGGAATCGAGCTCAGACGCTCTGTAGCCGCCGGAATCGTCTCGACGTCGCCGCCGGACCCGCGAGCAAACTCCGTTGAATTCGTCGCCGTTGAAGCCTCCCCGCCTCCACCGCCTATGCCATCGCGTTCACCACCTCCTGGTGAGCAGAACCCCCAACCTTGGGGCTCCTCAATCCCCCCTAGCCGATTCCGCCATGGGAGCCGGAGCTTGCTGCCGCCATGGCTGATGCTGAGGTCGCCGTAGTGCCCCTTCGTCTCAGCCCATGTGTGCATCAGCCTCCTCTGCGTCTTAGCTTTCCAACGCGCTAGGCCGTGGTCAAAATGGCGCTCTGGAGAGCGAACCCGATGCCGCCCTAGCCTCTGTCGCCGCCATCCTCGACGTCGACGTTGCTCCGGTGACCTCCTGAAGCTCTGGCTGCTAAGTGAGAGAACGGCTCAGCCGAGACCGACTTATGCACCACGCACACATCATCTGGGCCCACTTCAGTAAACTGGCCGGGTTCATGATAGCGGTAGCCAACCTAGGTAGGCGGCTTTCTTGGACTAGATCGGCTATGAGGTAACAGTTGTAATGAGCATCCTCGCCGACACCCCTTGAATGGTGTCGAGGCCAAAGGCGATAACTGATGGTCATGTGTGTGTAGCGGTACACCCCTGCAGGTTAACAAAACTATTCGAATAGCCACGTCCGCGGTAAGGGACTACTTGGAAAGCTGTGTCTGATTATTAGACAACTTGAACTGGATACTTATAAAACTTGCCAGATAAGCGTGAGTGTTGTGGCGTGCTTTCTCGTGGGGAAATCGAGGAAGGCACCATAGCGGTGTAATTGATTGGAGATATGTAGTGGACTCGTGTACGCTTCTTACCTCAAGTCTGGTACTCGTAGTTCAGGACTAGCCAAGTCAAAGCTGGCACTTCTGCATTGAACCCCACCTCCCTTTACCTTGATACATGTGCATGAGTAGTATAGCTCCTACGTAAGTCTTGCTGAGTACGACTTTGTACTTACGTTTGCTTATTCTATGCTTTAGATGAACCCACTGACCCCGAAGGTGGATTCTTCCTCGAGCTCGACGACTGAAGACCAAGCTAGTGTAGTCCCAGTCAGCAGACTGGTTCCCTCGTGGAGGGCTTGTTTATAAATAAGGCTTCTTAAGCCATTTGTTAAACTTTTCTGTACCCAGACATAATTTGCTTCCGCATGCTTGTTGTAATGTTGGATCACGGTCTCGTGATCTCTGTGTGCACTCTGTAAGAGTTATCAATAAAGTTTTACACTTTGTAGAGAATTGCAATGATACATGTTGTTCATACTAGACATGTGTGCTGCGTGTATGATTATATCATGCATGTCTTAGTATGGGTTTTCGAGACCTTAGTTGTGATCTGGCTGGCGGTCTTTCATACACCAAGTGGCCCTTAGATGTGCGCAGCTTGGGGCATCGCGATGCGATTGTTCGTGACTCCGTCACGTGCACACTTTGATGTATGATCGAGCCCGCCCTAGACCCCGACTAAGTGATCGGGCTGGAGTAAGTCTATGTAAGTGTTATGAGATAGTCGATAGTATGGTTGAGGCGACTTGTTTGTGAATATGGGAGTTCACCACCCATATCATAGACTTGTGTGCGGACGATGAGGACCCATCTCAGTTGATCATCCGACCTGGATGGGATGCCCTTCACGTTCGATGCTTTCCGAGAACGGTCTGTGCTTGGCCTTGTCTGCTTAGACAAGTGGGTACGGTTCTCGGCTCTCCATATGACTATGTCGTAGCGGGACTTGCATACGCTAACCCCGGGTCCCGGCAGATGATCATTATTGTTGCTCATGATGTTCATATCATGTTCATGCTAGCACCCTGTTCATGTTGATCGTATCCATGCATATTGTTCACTTCACCACCTACTTATCATTGTCGGAGTCCTACTGGTCGATCTCAACCTCGGTATCTTCACCGAGGGAAACTTGCCGCTACGCTGCATCCCACCTTCCACTTAGGGTAACCAACGAAGGATGAAAAGCAATTATCATCTCTCGCGTATCAAGCAAATTTCTGGCACCGTTGTCGGGGACTCCGAGTGCTAAGATAGGGGAGTTTCCCACTACCTTTTACCTTTGCTTTTTAGTCTTGTTAGTTTACCTTTCAGTTTTTATCTTTGTGTCTTATATCAAAAATTAATAAAAAAATCTGCCACACTTGCTGCTACTATGGGTTCCATTGAAAACACCAAGTTGTGTGACTTCACTAGTCACAATAAAAAAGACTTTATCTACACTCCTATTGCCACATCTGCCACTTCAGCTACCTCTTATGAAATTAAACCTGCTTTGCTATACCTTGTTATGAGAGATCAATTCTCTGGTGCTGCAGATGATGATGCTTTACACTTAAATAATTTTGTTGAGTTATGTGATATGCATAAGTATAAAGATGTAGAAGGTGATGTTGTTAAGCTCAAGCTTTTTCCTTTCTCCTTGAGGGAAGGAGCTAAAATTTGGTTTCAATCTTTTCCTAGGAATAGCATAGATTCTTGGGATAAGTGCAAATATGCTTTTATTGGAAAGTATTACCCACGCGCTAAAATTATCCAATTGAGGAGTAACATTATGAATTTTAAGAAATTGGATAATGAACACGTTGCCCAAGCATGGGAACGTATGAAATCTCTTGTTAAGAAATGCCCTACACATGGTTTGACTTCCTAGATGGTTATCCAGACTTTTTATGCAGGCTTGAACTTTACCTCGCGGAACCTGTTAGATTCGGCCGCGGGAGGAAACTTTATGTCAACTACACTTGGTGCTGCCACAAAACTTCTCGATGAGATGATGACCAACTATTCCCAATGGCACACCGAACGCGCTCCACCGGGTAGGAAGGTAAACTCTGTCGCGGAGATTACATCCCTAAATGAAAAAAGTTGACTTAATTATGTCTCTACTTACCAAGAAACCCTCTATTGATCCTCATTATGTTCCTTTAAATTATTTGGTTGCTCAGGAACAAGTAGATGTTAACTTTATTGCTAGAAACAACTTCAACAATAATGCTTATAGGGGCAATTTTTCTAGTAATCCTAGACCGTTTCCATCCAACTATGGGAACAACAACACCTACCCTAGCAACAAGAACCCCACTTCTGAACTAGAAAACATGCTTAGAGACTTTATCACTACCCAAAAAGCCTTCAACAAGAATGTAGAAGAGAAATTAGCTAAGTTAGATAATCTCTCTTTGAAGGTAGATAGCCTAGCCCTTGATGTTGAGATGCTAAAAATTAGAACCTCTCCCCTTGAGGAGAGGAAAGCCACTCCTATTAATGCTATCCAATTACAAATTAATGAAAATATTAGGATGATGGCTAAACTTAAAGAAAGATGGGCTAGAGAAAAAGAGGAAGAGGATAGAATTAATAGCCTTCCTACACACCACACAGTTGCCACTATTCAAATAGTTGAGGACACTCAAACTATTAGCACCCAATGCACTCCTAGTCCCATTGGACCTATTAATGGTGATGCTAATACCTCAACCGTAGAAGAAGAAATTCCTATGAACATAGAGGGTTTCAAACAAGTGAGCTTAGATGACACTACTACCACCTTTGATAGTAGTGATATTGATTTTGATAGTTGCACCCTCTCAGAAGTTATTAGCTTGCTACACAAAATGTCTAGGGACCCCCACACTAGCACACTCAATCTTGCCTTCATGGAGCATATCACAAATTCTCTCATCAAAGCTAGGGAGGAGAAGCTTAGGGTAGAAGCCTCCATACCTAGGAAGCTAGATGATGGTTGGGACCCTATGATTAAAATTAAGTTGAATAACTTCTCTTGCTATGCTTTATGTGACGTTGGAGCTAGTACCTCCGTCATGCCCAAAAGAAAGTATGACATGTTTGAATTGAAACCTTTTGATTCTTGTTCTTTTGGTGTTTGTCTTGTTGATTCTTCCATAAAGAAACCTTTGGGGAAGATCGACGATGTTCTTATCATTGTCAATGAAAACTATGTTCCCGTTGATTTATTATTATGGATATAGAGTGTGAACCTTTATGTCCAATTATTTTGGGACGTCCTTTTCTTCGCACCGTTGGTGCCGTTATTGACATGCAAGAGAGGAATATAAAATTTCAATTCCCTCTCAAAAAGGGGACGGAACACTTCCCTAGAAAGAAAATTAAGTTACCATTTGAGTCTGTTACACGGGCTAGCTATTCTCTTTCTCTTGATAAAACTTGATTCATCTTTTGCCTTATGCCTAGCTTAAATGCGTAAAAGAAAGCGCTTGTTGGGAGGCAACCCAAGATGTTTTTACTTCTGTTTTTAGTGGTCTTGATGATTGTTACTACTGTAGCAACATCATTGTATCTTTATTTCCAAGCTTTGTGCCAAGTTATAGCCTCTTATGATAAGGGAAGCAAAAGTTGTAACATGTTGTCCAGAAAACAGATTATGTCTTCTTGACGGAAAAAATCGGAAAAAATCACCAATTCATCTTTTTGAGCTGAAATTTTTACACAGCATGGTCTATACAATTGTGAAACTTTCGTATGTTTTGATTTTTTTTATTTGAGTTGCAAAAGTTCCCCGAATAAATTCTCTACTACCTGATGTTCTGTTTTTCACAGATTCTGCCACGTTTTTCCTCTCCTTACTTTTGCAAACCTTAAGCTTGATTTTTCTTTGCAAAAACCTTTTGGCAATATTGAGAAACAATATCTCTTCAAGAATATCTTTATATCCAGTGGGGAAAAAATATTTTATTAAGGGTACTAACCTCTCTAATCAGCTTATGATGAGTTATGTACGAAGGGGATTTTCAACTGTGCGATGGAAGATGATGAAAGAAGATCCGGGAGTGTCAAGCGCTCAAGCTTTGGGATGCCCCCATGCATCCCCGATAAATATTCAAGGAGACTCAAGCGTATAAGCTTGGGGATGCCCCCGTGCATCCCCTTCTCCATCAACAATCATCAGTTCGTCCTTCGTCTCACTATATTTTTATCACTTCATGCGTTATGTGCTATGCTTGGAGCGTCTCGCTCTTAGGTTTTATTTTTAGTTTTCTTTAGCTTTGATTGCTATTCATAACAAGTTAGACCCCATCTTACTTTGTGTGGGAGAGAAACACGCTCCACTTCAATCTAGAACACATCATAGGATTTTTCATGCCTATCTTTTTACTGTTGTGTGTTCTTTATCTTTTCGTAGCTACTTCCATGTTTAGTTTTAGTTTTAGTTTGTCTTTAGCAAGTGCCTTGGCTTTTGTTTAGTTTGTTGCTGGAACTCTCTTCAGTTTTCATGTTTATATTGTTAAGAGATTTGGTTGTTGCACTGAGTTGTGTCTTGTCTTGAAAGTAGGCAATTGAGGTTGCTCTTTAATTTTAGTAGAAACTTGCAATAGTTTTGAGGTATTGATGTGAGTAATGTTTGAACTTTTGGTGTCAAGATCTCTAGCCTATTAGTGATAGGTGTCGTATTTCGGGTAATCCGTGTGTATTTTCAAAACCTACAAAACTAGTTGAGAACTCTAGCTACTTGATGGATCGCTAATCTTTGGAGGGATCGGATATTAGAGTACACTCACGTACCATGAGTCGAGGATGCGCAAGGATAACCAAACCCCCATACACTCCTTCTCGGGATACTTGTCTCTTTATGAACTTCCTTATTAGATTGAGAGTTACCGATAATAAGTGCATGAGTTCTTCGGACTAATGTATGTATTGAAAGTTGATACTTCCACCTCCTCACATTTGCTAGCCTCTCCCGTGTTGTGAATTGCTTTCTTCTCACTCCGAGAGTTGGCGTCCACCTTCGCCGGTACATCCAAACCCTTGGCATGATACGCTTTGTCATCATAAACCTCCTTATATCTGTCCTCAAACTAGCCACCATACCTACCTATCAAGGCATGTCCATAGCCTTTCTGAGATATATTGCCATGCAACATCCACCTCTTCATGACTTGATCTTCATGTCATACATGTTCCTGCTACACTGGCAGCGGCATACATTGCATACATCATGATAGCTACATCTTCTTTATGATTTGAGTATGTTTTAAAGTGTGAAAGATCTTCTATACCCTCTTTTAAATTAGAGTGTTGCCCTTAAGTGAGGAAAAGATCCCAAAGTAGACAAAATAAAATATCCCAAAGAGGACAAATGAGAGTTAAATAGAAAGAGCCATTGAGGCCACCAAAAAATACAAAAAAGAGAAAAAGAGAAAAACTAAAATAAAAATAGAGAAAGGGGCAACATCATATCTGGCTATCATGAGTGCTCAAAATATCGAAAAGGAGTGGATCACATTGACTTGTACCTGGCTAGTGGTCTGGGGACGAGTCAAGATAAGATTCCAAAGAAGACCAAGCATGAAACCTTAGTAGATTGAGTTCTCAACAAAAATACTTTTTTCTCGTATTCCCTATCCCCCTTCTGGCACGCAAACACCATTTGGAGACATTCGAGTCACAGAAAGCGAGAGCTCTTGCGCCTAATGTTATTTCGTTACTTGTTTCAATGCTAATATAGACTCTTGCATGTTATGACTTGAATTGAATCACATACCTTGATTGCTTTACTTTTCAAAGTTCTTATATGGTTGCTAGCATGTCACCATAGATATTATGCTTGTTATGATTTACCTACTCGAGAACGAGCAGGAATTAAGCTTGGGGATGTTGTGTCAGAACCCCAACTTGGGTAAGAGCTAGGGTTTGTGTGCCCCTTTGCATCATGTGAAAATTTCAAAAGAAATTCAAAAAATTGGGACAAGAAAAGCCCTAAAGAATTTAATTAAATGGTCAGATAAAAATTTCTTTCAAAAATTCCTCTGTTATTTTTGAAAAGTCTTATAAGTAAGCATGATCACATATAAAGTGAAGTGGGTCCCACTGCATGCTCCAAGATTTCTCAAAAATTCCAAATAGGGCTTGGAAATTAAATAATAACCATACTTGAATTGAAATTCAAATTATTTGAATTCTAAAAATTCCAAAAACTTGTGAGTGGCTAGTATTATGCCATGTAAGGTCACATAAAAGTTTTGAGGATTTTACAAAATGCTTTGCTATTTTTATCCAGAGCAAAAAAAATTACAGAAAAAGAAAACAGAGAAAAAACAGAAGAAAAATAGAAAAAGGAAACCGAGCCCACTTACCTGGGCCTCGGGCCCAACTTACCTTCCACGGCCCAGCCCACCCGGCGCCGTTGTTGTCTTCCTCAACCTGCTCGGTGTCGAGCATGCCGAGCACGACGACGCCACCGCGACGCCCAGGCCGTCTACGCCTCTCCCCCGAGCCTATCTCCTCGCCACGACGACGCCTGGAAGGCTCCCTCACCTTTTCCCCCCTCCTCTGGCTCACCCCCCCTCCTCGTCATCGTTTTCGCGCACCACCGAGCCCTAGCCGGAGCGGCCGCCGTGCTCCGACGCGGCCACCGGCCGAGCTAGCCCAAGCCGCCTTGTCCATCGAGCTCTCCACTATCGTCTTCATCGCCGTGCAAAAGGAATCGAGACGGGAGCCCCTGTAGCCACCAGATTCTTTAACAAGCTGTCGCCGGACCCCGAAGCTCACCGCCACCGATTCGTCGTTGTCGAGCCTCCTACGACCTCAACGACCTCACCGTTCGATTCCCGATGAGCACACGGCCAAAATCCCCCAAGACCCGCAGTCCTTCGCGCTGTCCTTCGCCCTTTGCCATGTTCGCCGGAGAGCAGGGCCTCCACGAGGTCGCCGGCGTGCGCACGCAAAGAAGACCACGCTCTGGTCATGTCCAATGGATCCGCGAGGTTCCTGCGCGTTGAACGCGCTTAACCACGCATCTTTTAGCCGCCGGAATCGCCTTCTGCGTGTGCGCCGCCGCGCATTGTTGCCACTGGCGGCTAACCGCCGGCGTGGCCTAATTAATTAGGGCCTAACCCACTCACTAACCCCCTAACCCTCACTGACAGTGGGCCCAGGCCCCCCTAATGACCCTATTTAGTTTAAACTAAACCGGGTTTAAACCCACTGCCACTGACACCCTGGCCCCACAGGTCAGACCCCCCCCACGTCATGCTGATGCCAGCATGACACAATAAACCTTTTTCCAGATTAAAAGAATTCAGAGAAAATCCAGAAAAGACAGAAAATCTTTTAAACTTTGAAAAATCATAGAAAATTCATACTAACTCCAAATTGGACAAATGATATATGAAAAATGATCAGCAGAAAATGCTCTATCCAAATAATAAACTTTCAAACATGTTTGAGTTGATCTTAAATTGGGACCAGTAGCTTTTGCTATTTTGTTTAATTGGAATTAATTCAAATTTAATTAAAATTCTATTCCAACTTGAACCTTTGCAAGCCACCACACTTCACTTGAACATCAAAGGCATATCTTACACATGACAAGATGGTTTACAATGATCAAACAAAAGCAATTGCAACTTGGCTAATTTGAGCAACATATGGAGTTTGAATTTGCATTCCAAATGCAATACACTTAATTTAAAATGAATTTGCCACAAAACAGAAGCAATCACATCATGGACAACTATATCATGTGTATGTGCATTCTATTTCAATGTTGCCCCCCTTTATTGATGATTGTGCCGGTAACAGTGCTTCCGAGACGGTGATCACCCCCGAAGAAGAAGAAGACCACCGTTAAACCCCGTGTATCGTCAGCAAGGCAAGAAAACCCCATTGATCATGTCTATAAAAACCCATTTCCCTCTCAGTCTCGCTTATGCATTGATTAGGATGACCACATTGTTATTGATTCTACCGCATAGTTGAACCCATATCCGATGCATGACCTATCATCTTGTCACATTAGTAAGCAAACTGTTACTGCTTAGATGATATAGGAGTTGAATGATGAGCATGTGGCCCCTGCAACTGTTACTGCTTATTGCTGCTTAGTGATACAATGAGGTTACTTTGATTGTGAGTCGGGATGGAATGTTCACAGTGTTGCTGTTGTTAACGTGTTGGTGAATCCACCCTAAACAAAGGTGAACGATGAGAGGTTGTGTAGGAGTACACAGTGGTTGTCTTGTTGAACACCGCCTTAAGCCTGAGTTCTTGTATGGTAATCCAAGACAAAGAGTACAACCACACATTGGGCTCACTGACCCCTCTCGGCCCAGTACCTTGATCCGTGTTGACGTCCAGGAGTCACATTAGTTCGGGCTTTCCATTTGGCACATGCATAGAAAAAGAATGGATGAAGGGTTGCATCATATAGATATGTGGGTGGATCTGTGAGACAGTGAAACCATCTTCTCGGATGACGTCGCGGTTGCCTACATTGTTTGAGTCCGTATCGTTGATCCGGCCGGGCGCTCAAGAGGAATCTACCTCAGATAGTCGACTCCTGGAATAGACCGGTTGTGAGTGAAGTGTCGTGGTGAACATCCTCGCCGGCACCCCTTGAATGGTGACGAGACCTGGCGGTAACTGATGCTCATGTGTGTGTAGTTTACACCCTTGCAAGGTTAACAAAACTATTCGAATAGCCGTGTCCGCGGTCATGGACTACTTGGAACATGTACCTGATTATTAGAAAACTTGAATGGATAATCTAAAACTCGCAAGATAAGCGTGAGTGCTATGGCGTGCTTCCTCGTGGGGAAGTCGAGGAAGTATCCATAGTGGTGTATTGGTTGGAGACTTAGTAGTGGACTCGTGTATGCTTCTTACCTCAAGTCTGGTACTCGTAGTACAGGACTAGCCAAGTCAAAGCTGGCACTTCTGCATGTTGAAACCTCACCCCCCTTTACCTTGAAACTTGAGCATGATTAGTATAGTTCTGATGTAAGTCTTGCTGAGTACGACTTTGTACTCACGTTTGCTTATTCTATGTTTTAGATGAGAATCGAGCCCCGATGGAGTCACCTTTCTGAAGCTCGACGTTGACTAAGCTAGTATAGTTCCACACATCAGTCTGGTCCCTCGTGGAAGGGCATGTATGTTGAACAAGGCTTCTCTAAGCCATTTGTTAATCTTGTCTGTACTCAGACCTAATTTGGTTCCGTTTTTTGATGTAATGTTGGATCACAGACTCGTGATCTCTTTGTATGCTCTATGTGTAAGTCAATAAAGATACACTTTGTAGAGTTATGTGATGATACCTTCTATTCATACTAGGCATGTGTGTTGCGTTTATGTTTATAACATGCATGTCTTAGTATGGGTTTTCGAGACCTTAGTTGTGATCTGGCTGGCAGTCTTTTATACACCAAGTGGCCCTTAGATGTGCGCAACTTGGGGCATCGCGATGCGATTGCTCGTGACTCTGTCACGTGCACACTTTGTTGTATGATCGAGCCCGCCCTAGACCCCGACTAAGTGATCGGGCTGGAGTAAGTCTATGTAAGAGTTAGGATTCAATCGATAAAAAGGTTGAGGCGACTTGTCTATGAGTATGGGATTCACCACCCATAAGCATTTAGACTTGCGAGCGGACGATGAGGACCCATCTCAGTTGATCATCCGGCCTGGATGGGATGCCCCTCACGTTCGATGCTTTCCGAGAGTGTTCTGTGCTTGGCCTTGTCTTCTTAGACAAGTGGGTACGGCTCTCGGCTCTCCATGTGATTGCATCGTGACTGGAATTACATACGCATATTTCGGGTCCCGACATGTTGATACGTCCCAAACGTATCTATAATTTCTGCTTTCTCAAATTATGTTTTGTGTGATATTGCTATGATCTAGATACACTTTCATACACTTTTGATCATATTTGTACTAACCTATTGACTTAGTGCACCACAGTGTGAGTTCCTGTTTTTTGCTTTTTTCTATTCCAGGTTTCGCCCATATTAAAAATGCTCCAAAAATTCTGGAAAAATTGGATAAAAAAATCAGCGCAACGGAAGCTTCCGGAACCCCGAAGGAGGGCCGGGGGGGGGGGCACCACCAGGGACCCAGGTGGCCAGCTAGCGCGGCCTAGGGTCTGGCCGCGCCAGGGGGCGCCTGGACTCCTGGTGGCCCCCTGGCTGCCCCCTTCGCCTATTTATTCCCCGTGACGCGAAACCCCCGAAGACAGAACCATTTTTCGCGATCTCGCCTCTGTTCCGCCGCCGCCGCACTTCCAAGATCAGGAGCGCCAACAGACTTCTTCCCGGCACCCTGCCGGAGGGAGGATCGACCTCCGGGAGCTTCCCCTTCACCATGGACGCTTCCCGGATGTGCCGTGAGTAGTTTCCTTTGGACCATGGGTCCGTGATCAGTAGCTATGTGATGTTCTCGTCCCCTGTTTGTTCTTCATGGTTTAGACTTCGTGAGATGCCCTACATGATCGAGGCACATATGTAATCTTTCTGCTGTTGCTATGCTGAGTTTGATGGGATCTGATGGATTATGAGATTATGTTCAGATTGTGATAGAGTAATATATCTGGTTCTTATCTTTTATATGTTTGTTCCTAAGTAATTCTTGCATGTTCTCCGTTGTTGTTTATTCCTTTGACCAAGTAGTAGGTAGTAACCCCAAGAGGGAACTTTATGCTCGATTGTGGGTTCATGCCCCCTGATGACACGCTTGAGTGACAGAAACATGAGTCTAGGGGATTTGTTGTTGCCACAAGGGGGAAAACAATGGTGCTTGTAACCGCGGTTGCAAGGATTATTTACTTTACGCAAAGTGCTTTTTAATGCAGTTGTCTGTTGCTTTGGGTTTACACTTTGGGTGGGGCTCGCAACTTAATACCAGCGAGATGTTCTGGATATATATCTTAAGGTGGATGATTAGTAGTAGATGCAGTTGGATTTCGGTCTACTTATTTTGGCGTACTCACATGCTTTTGAGCCTCTTCCTTTCTTTTGTATCATAGTTAGCATTGGGGTGCATTTATAATCCTGTCAATTGCCAATCTGTAATTTGTTTACCTCGCATAGCAGTTTTATCGTCTTTTGTGAGAGACATCACTAGTGAACATCACGGGACCCCGGTCCATATTTTCATCATTGTTTACACACTCATTTACTTTTCGGCTTTTACTTTCAGTTGTTATCATTATCATTATCCCTTGTGTTTTGATCTTTTGGAAACAACAAGACCGGAGAGATTGACAACCTCTCTGAACTTCGTTGGGAGCAAAGTTATTTGTGTCTGTGTGTAGGTCCAGGTGAAGTAAGCAACCCTGAGTTGTGAACGACGCCATTGTTCACTTCACCACCTACTTATCATTGTCGGAGTCCTAGTGGTCGATCTCAACCTCGATATCTTCACCGAGGGAAACTTGTCGCTACGCTGCATCTCACCTTCCACTTGGGGTAACCAACGAAGGGCGAGAATCAATTATCATCTCTCGCGTATCAGTAGCCCTTATGAATCACAAAATACTTCTGTATTGTCTTTTCCAAGCCATAGTAAATTTATAATCGAGGTTAAAGTTACGATCGAGATGTAGCCCCCATGAGTCGGCATGATTAGTTTACTCTCATGTCGAATCATAGCAGCAAAATTTCAAGGTGTAGCCCCCATGAGTCGGCATGATTAATTTACTCTCATGTCGAATCATAGCAGCAAAATTCAAGGTGTAGCCCCCATGAGTCGGCATGATTAATTTACTCTCATGTCAAATCATAGTAAAGGTAAACCATAACTTTCAAGTACCGACTTTAAATTATTCTTACGACGTCTTAACAAAATCGGTTTTTTGATATGCATGCATCAGCTAAAAACGTAAGAAATATGTTTATGAGATGCAAAAAACATAAATAGCTCATATAGAATTCGGTCGTACGCGTGATTGTCTCAACATCTTTTAAACATACGAGTTCAATGCAAAAATGACTCCTCGATTAGGATGATTCTGCCTGCCTTCGTAGAAAAGAGATGTTGGTCACTTAGTTGCGCTTGAGTCGAAACTTCTCTGTAAGCAAGCATCGCATGACTTATTCTAGACTTCTCTTTTAATAGAGTAAAACTCATCAAAAACCCTTATAGGGTTTGCTAATGTTTACTCTATAATGGGTCACGTAGGTCGTATAAGTATGAGTTTGCATCAGCTTACAGGCAAACAAAACCATAGTAGGCTAAATTCATGTATATGCCGAGTCCTCCGGTTGTCAAGCTTAGGTTAAAAGACCATAAGCCCCCAAGGTCTCTAAATACAACAATATACATGCCAGGTTCTAGGGAAGACATGATCAGTCCTTCCAGGTTCCAGGGAGTTTAAATGCTGGAATGCAATGCAATGCAAGATAAAATGAATCGACAGAAAAACCAAACAACCTAAGTAAATAAAAAACATAAGTCAGAAAAAATCAAAAGAACGAGTCATTTTTATTGCCGGTATCTCATATTGGCTTACAAGAACATTCCTGACTACTTAAGTGTAATAGGGACGGAGCTGGGATATATTCCACGGCCTGGGAGTCTCTTTTTCAGACTTGCGCGTGGAAGTTGGCTCGCGTATATCAACTAACTAGTAGGATCCATTGTACAAATTCTTGCTTACCACGAACGGTCCTTCCCAAGGTGGTGATAACTTGTGCATCCCTTTCCTTTTTTGAATCAGGCGAAGCACTAAGTCCCCCTCTTGAAAGGTCCGACTCTTGATGCGTCGACTATGGTATCGTCGTAGGTCTTGTTGGAAAATAGCCGACTTTGCTGCCGCTAGATCTCATTCTTCATCGAGTACATCCAAGGAGTCCTGTCTTGCTAGTTCATTATCGGCTTCCACATATGCAGTAACACGAGGTGAGTCGTGATGGATGTCACTTGGGAGGACGACCTCTGCTCCATAAACAAAGAAAAAAGGCGTAAGACCAGTTGACCTGTTGGTCATAGTCCTGATACTCCAAAGTACAGAGGGTAACTCCTCAACCCAGCAACCCGGTGTTCGTATTAAAGGAACACGAAGTCGGGGTTTGATACCTCGCAGTAATTCCTGATTAGCTCTCTCATCTTGTCCATTGGACTGCGGGTGGGCTACAGATGCAAGGTCAACTCTTATATGCTCCCTTCAACAAAAATGCTCCATCTCACCCTCTGACAAATTACTTCCATTATCAGTGATAATGTTGTGAGGATAACCAAACCTGAAGATGATTTTCTTCAGGAATTTGAGTGTCGTTGCCGCGTCACATTTACTGACCGGTTCTGCTTTGACCCACTTGGTGAATTTGTCTACTGCAACCAGGAGGTGAGTATTTTCGCACTTGGATCTCCTAAAAGGCCCCACCATATCAAGCCCCCAGACTGCAAAAGGCCAAGTGATTGGAATCATCCTAAGTTCTTGAGCCGGCACATTATCTTGCTTGTCATACCGCTGGCAGCTGTCGCATTTTTAACTATATCTTCGCATCTGGATGAGCCGTGGGCCAGTATAATCCATGACGATAAGCTTTGGCTACCAATGATCTGGAGCCGACGTGATGTCCACAATCTCCATAATGTATTTCGTTTATTATTTCTCGTTCTTCTTCTGGCGAAACACATCTCTGGAAGACATGAGTCGGACTGAGCCGGTGTAGTTCTCGATTGATGATTACAAATGATTTGCTTCATCTGATGATTTTTCTGGCCAATAAATCATCAGTGGGCAGGATACCCCGAGTCTTATAGTCCAAATACAGCACAACCCACGTGGGGGTGGCGTGTATAGCAGCTACTAAGGCCGACTCTAGATCTGGTATTGCGATATCTTGTTCTGTGGGGAGCTGTACAGATGGGTGCAACAAGACATCAAGGAAAACGTTCGGCGGGACCGGCTTCCACTCAGAGCCGAGTCTGGAAAAGGGATCAGGTGCCTCATTTTTCCTGGGATCTACGTGATCCACTTGGCAGCCGGTGAAGAATTCGGCTTGCCTTGAGACTTCTCTCATGTAAGCTGCCATAAGAGGGTCCTTGGAATCCCCTGTCCCTGATACCTTTTGGGAAACAAGATCAGAGTCGTCGAAACATTGGAGCCGGCGTATGTTTATCTCTCGTGCCAGTCGGAGGCCATGGAGTAAAGCTTTCTATTCAGCCACATTATTGGTGTAGGTGAATTGCAGCTATAAGACATAACAAAATTTCTCTCCCCTTGGCGAAGTGAGAACGACTCCGGCTCCTGAGCCCTGAAGCTGTCGACTTCCATCAAAGTGCATTGTCCAGTACTTGGTGGTTGGCTGTTCAGGGAGTCCATGGAGTTCCGTCCAGTCATTGATAAAGTCGACCAATGCCTGGGACTTGATAGCTGTTCGCATCTCGTATTTGATGTGATAGGCTCCTAGCTCGATGGCCCACTTGGCAATTCGCCCAGTGGCCTCTTAATTCTGGATAATGTCGGAGAGAGGTGTTGAGCTAACTACTGTGATCGGATGCTCCTGGGAGTAGTGCTTCAGCTTCCGACTTTCCATAAAACTCCCAGGACCAGCTTTTGCCATTGAGGATATCTTTGTTTAGACGATGTCAAGACGTTTCTGACGTAGTAGACAGATCGCTGGAGGGAATGCTCCTTGCCCTCTTCTTTATGTTCAACCACAACTGCAGCACTGACCACTCGGTTGTTGGCTGATATGTAAAGGAGCATAGGCTCCTTGGGTTTGGGAGCCGCCAAGATGGGTGCTTGGGACAGTTGCCTCTTTAGTGATTCAAGCATCTGATACGTCCCAAACGTATCTATAATTTTTGCTTGCTCCATGCATGTTTTGGGTGATATTGCTATGCTTTTGATACACTTTCATACACTTTTGATCATATTTGGACTAACCTATTAACTCAGTGCACCCTAGTGCCAGTTTCTGTTTTCTGTTGTCTTTTTATTTCAGGTTTTCCCATTACGTAAAATGCCATAAAAATTCTAGGAAATATATATAAAACATCAGCGCAACGGAAGCTTCCAGAGTCCCGAAGGGGGGCTAGAGGGGCCCCACCTGGTGCCTAGGTGGCCAGGTGGCACGACCTAGGGTGAGGCCACGCCGAGAGGCCGTCTGGACCCCTGGTGGCCCCCTAGCTGCCCCCCTTCGCCTATAAATTTCCTTCGTCCCAAAACCCCCGAGGCCAGAACCCTTTTTCGTGATCTCGCCTCTGTTCCACCTCCGCCGCGCTTCTAAGATAGGGAGCACCAGAAGACCTCTTCCCGGCACCCTGACGGAGGGAGGATTGAAATCTGGGAGCTTCTCCACCACCATGGACGCTTCCCAGATGATCCGTGAGTAGTCCACCTTGTACCATGGGTCCATGATCAGTAGCTATGTGATGTTCTCTCTCACTATTTGTTCTTCATGGATTAGACCTTGCGAGCTGCCCCACATGATCAAGGCACATATGTAATTCTTTCTGCTGTTGCTATGTTGAGTTTGCTGGGATCAGATGGATTATGAGACTATGTTCAGATTGTGATGAGTAATATATTTGGTTCTTCTCCTTTTATATCTGTGTTCTTGAGTAATTCTTGCATGTTCTCCGTTGCTGTTTATTGCTTTGGCCAAGTAGTAGCTAGTGACTCCAAGAGGGAGTGTTATGCTTGATTGTGGGTTCATGCCCCCTGATGACTAGCTTGAGTTACATAAACATGAGTCTAGGGGATGTGATGTTGCCACAAGGGGGAAAACAACGGTGCTTGTAACCGCGGTTGCAAGGAATATTTACTTCACGCAGAGTTCTTTTAATACAGTTGTATGTTTCTTTGGGTGGGGCTCGCAACTTAATACCAGCGTGATGTTCTGGATAGATATCTCAAGGTGGATGATTAGTAGTAGATGCAGATGGATTTCGGTCTACTTATTTGGCGTACTGCCCATGTTTTGAGCCTCTTCCTTTGCTTTGTAGCATAGTTAGCATTGGCTTGCGCCCGTAATCCTATCAATTGCCCAGCTGTAATTTGTTTACCTCGCATAGCTGTTTATCTTCTTTTGGGAGAGATAAATCACTAGTGAACATCATGGGACCCCGGTCGATATTTCCACCACTGTTTACACCCTCAATTTACTTCTTGCTTTTACTTTCTAGTTGCAATTATCACAACTATTATCTGTTGTGTTTGATCCTTTGTAAACAGCAAGGACGGAGAGATTGACAACCTCTCTGTACTCGTTGGGAGCAAAGTTACTTGTATTTGTGTGCAGGTCCAGGCAAAGAAAGTGATTTTCAACGGTGCATCACTTGCCGAACCACCTACTTGTCGACCTTGGAGTCCTACTGGTCGAAGTAAACCTTGGTATCTTTGCCAAGGGAAATCTTGCTGCTACACTACATCTCAACCTTCCACTTGGGGTAACCAACGAGGGGCGAGTGCTTAGCGGCTTCTCTCCCTTCGTTGGTGATCCCCAAGTGGAAGGCGTGATGCAGTGCAGCAGCGAGTTTCCCTCGGTGAAGATACCAAGGTTTGTCTCCCGTAGGACTCCGGATATGATAAGTAGGCGTCAGCGGCGCGACTGATGTGGACCTGCACACAGACACAGATAACTTTGTTCCCAACGAAGTTCAGAGACGTTGTCAAGCTCTCCGGTCTTGTTGTTCACAAAGGGTAAAAACACAAGGGATAATGATAGCAAGTAAAAGCAGAAAAGTAAAGATAGCTTGGAAACAGGAATGAGGATATGGACCGGGATACGTGATGTTCGCTAGTGATGTCTCTCTCCCAAAAGACGATAAAACTGCTATGCGAGGTAAACAAATTACAGAAGGGAAATTGACAGGATTATGAACGCACCGCAATGCTAACTATGCTACAAAAGAAAGGAAGAGGTTCAAAAGCACGGGCAGTACGCCAAAATAAGTAGACCGATGTGACGCCCCCAAAATCAGACCGTGTACAGTAATCATACACGCAAGGTACACGATCGAGATCAGGGACTCACGGTGAGATATCACAACACAACTCTACAAATAAAATAATACAAGCTGTTTAATACAAGCCAAGGGCCACGAGGGCTCGAATACAACAGCTCGAGAGCACAAGTCAGCGGAAGCAAATAGTATCTGAGTACAGACACAAGGATACAAGGTTGCCTTAAGAAGGCTAGCACAAATATCAACAACGATCGAAAAGGCAAGGCCTCCTGCCTGGGAACCTCCAAACTACTCCTGGTCTTGGTCATCGGGGATCTTCACGTTGCGGTGGTCGGCATCGGGAACTCCTGCTCCTGGGCTCCAACGACGACTGCAGCTGCTGATCAGGAAAAACAGTAAAGGAAATAAAGAAGGTGAGTATCTAGTATACCCGCGAGTCTTACGTCCGCTACTAAGCATTATGCATTTGTATCAAAGGAAAGGGGAGGCTGTATATAGTGGACTGCAAGGTAGAAATCAGAATAAGGGTAAGAAGCTAGGCCTATCGAAGACTAGCATATTCTGACGTGTCTTGCAGCATGAGAAGAGAAACAACCAACAGTTCATATAAAGCAATAAAGTAACAATGAAGCATAAGTTGCTGCAGCATTGTATAATATAAGTTGTAATGATTAATGATAATAATGCCTCCGAGTTCCCTTCCTCGACTCCCTGCGAGGAAGAAGACCCGGAACCATACAGTTTAATAGTAATAGTTTCTAGTGGTAAGATCCAGCTTCAACATAAAGCGTCTTGTTACCGTGGACACAGCTATTCGAATAGATTAAACTCCCTGCAGGGGTGCACTACTGTTCATCCTACACGCTCGGATCTCCAGGGTGGCGTACACCTTGTTAGGGAATGCCCCACCGAGGCTATCCGACACATCGCAGTTCATCCTAGGCTCAGCAGAGAGGCCATCCGCCGGACTATATCCTATGCGCCAAGGGGTCTAGGTCCCTCACCCTTGCACGCTCCTGCATGGTGCGAGTCTATCCGGTGAAGCAAAAGCAAATCCAAACACACCTGCTGCAGCAAAAAGACAAGACCACTTCCCGGCGATCAGGCCGCAGTACTGCTGACGTCTGAAGAGCTTTTGGACAAACTACGACGCATGGGATCCCATAACTCCTTATCCCACGTGAAGGTAGTGCGTACAGACCGACGGGTCTCTCAAGTCATCCGCCGAACCATTTAGCATTTTAATTAACCTGCGTGACAACCTTTATCGTTGCCTCGACTTAACCGACCCGCGGTCAACGACAGCAGTCAGGACCACCAGTACATCGGTGTCTGCCCTGTCGTCCCACCAAGTCACTGCGGTTACCAACAAGGTGAACCGTCTCCTTACCTTGTCTCGCGTTTGCTCTTGGTAGAGCTCGACTTTCGTGGTTTGGTAACTCTCGCGAGATACGAGCAGAGGCCAAGCACGCCAGTAATGTCGGTCGTACCCTCCCTGTCGTTCCCGACGATATACCTCTCGCGGGCACCGTTGGGTCGCCCGACTTTCTTACCTTTAAGGACAACCGCTGCTCAGGACCCTATGGCCGCAAGACAAAGTCAGCCTCGAGTGGAGTACAAGGATTACTCCTTGATAGCTCACACTTGAGGTGACTAGGCATAACCCAGATAGGGGCCTTTGGCGATTTCTGCATTGTACCGTACCTGTGCAGTTGTATATATTGTATCCGTGTTCACCCCCCTGAGTGATCACGACCCGCTATCTAGCCCTAGCTAACAATGCGCAGGGTTCACTGCTGAATAATGCATAAATATAATAGGCACCATAGGATAAAGGAGGTACATCAAGGGGTGACAAAATCAGGCTATGCAATTGAATAGGATTGTAATCGTAGCAGCAGCAGTAACAATGCCTAGTGCAAGAAAGTACGGAAAAGGTAGGCGATATCTGGGGAAGAGAATGGCTCTGCTTGCCTGGAAGCTCGACGGTAGGGGCAGGGTCGTCGACGAAGTAGTCGTACTCGACAGCAGTGTAGTCAGCGGTAGCAACGAGGTCTATCCGAGAATAAAGGGGGAATAAACAATAAATACACAGCAATAATAGCAATACAATTGTATGACATAGCAGATATAAAGCAATGGGGCTCTAACACAGTGTTCGGTGATTTGCTCGGAGCAGGGATTTATCCGGGGATGACTCATCAGTACCAGTTGATTACCGGACAGATGATCCGGAGGGGAAGGTTCCATGTCTGCAGTGTTAGGGATATCTGACAGACATGTGGATAGTGGATCCGTGTTAGTTGATTCATTCTGAGCAACTTTCATGTTCAAAATAATTTCATCCGGCAGGTTTTGTACCGGCACCGGGAATTATTGACAGACAGCCCGGAGGGGGGGATGTCGGTGTTCGTTGTGTTAGAGGGGTGTGGTTGGTATACGGATAGCGTATTCGTATTCGTTATATTTTTCTGATCAACTTTCATGTATAAAGTTTTTGAATCTGACTTACGGTTTAAAAGATATTCAAATTCAAAGTTTAAATCATTTTAAATCAAATTCTGGATTTTCTTTTATTAATAAAATTATAACCTTATCCACAAGCAGTTGACTGGTCAAACTGACATATGGGACCCACATGTCATAGCCATGTTCCCAGATTGCTCTGAAATTTGGCTAAGTCGGAAAACTCCGGTTATAACATCCACTAGCGTTTTCGGAGGGCTACGGTTTTGGGTTCCACTACTTCGATGAAATTCTGCCCAACATCAACTTTCATCAGTGGTCAGTGATCTCGAAACCGGTACAGATGGAAAATTCATTCAATTTCATTTGTTTAATTAAAACGTTGCGGAAAAAGTGCTGCCCGACGCTAGTTCTCAGAATTGCTAAAAAAAGGATGCAAAGTTTGTCCGACGATTGCCATTGAACGAAGGCTTGAATGGGGTGTCCTCCAGTACGTGTTTGGCGCTATAACACATGTATAACCATGCCATGCCATTAGATGGCCTGCCAAAACCTTATAGCTTGTTCATCTAGAGCTCTAGAGTAGTTATGTCACTAACTGTTCTTCTGTCTTTCTTTTTCTTTTGTCCACATAAATTCGCATTTTGTGAATTTCCTAGGATTTAATCCTTGCACATTTAGAATTTAATCCAATGAAACAAATGAAAGTTGCTCATGTTTACTATTACTTCATATTATTTTTGTGCAAATTAAAACTTGTTTGCTACTGTTTTGGGGCTTTCCAAGGTAGTATCTAACATCGGTTTTGACCACTTGGCATTTTTCTTCTTCAGATTGAGTAGCAGCAACACAAGCAGCAGTAGTAGACCACATCGGCTATGGAAGTAGGGTAGCAGTGGCAACATCTTCAACAGAGTAGCGGCGGCAGCAACACGGGGTGGCTACGTGCGGCATGGCCGCCCGGCAGGTGCGGCACGCCACGAGCAGCCCCGCACGGACGCGCAAGGGAGCCACCCATGGTGGCCGTGACCGCGACGTTGACAGGGGGATGGGGCTACGGCGGCTAGGCGTCCATGGGGCGAGGGGTGGCGGAGGGGGATCTCACGGTGGGGAGGGGGCGTTGCGGCGGAGGGGGCATTAGGCGCGAGGTGTCGGCGTGGAGGTGGTAGGTGGCGCCGGAGCCACGGCGGCATCCATGCCGGCGGCGAGCTCGAGCCCGTAGCGGCTAGGGTTAGCCGAGGGGGCGGCGTCAGGAGGAGGCGAGCAGGGACTCTGTGGGTTGCAGGTGAGGCGGCGTCCCGAGGGGAACCTGTGGGGGTGTTGGCCGGCGGCCAAGGCGTCCAGGGATCGCCGGAATCAGTTGGTGCCGGCGGCGTCCAGGAGGAGAGGGGGCAGGACCGGGATCGGGAAGAAAGGGAGTGGATCGGGATGAGGGGAGAGATGAGCGTTGACCGGGGGGGGGGGCTCGGGCCTCTTATCCACTGCGCCAGGGGCAGAGGTGGGCTGGGGCGGCCTGGGCTGGCTGGCCCAGCTGGCCTAGGCCGGTTTCTTTTTTTTTACTTGTTTATTTACTTTTATTTAATCCTGTTAGCTAGCCTTATAATTTTGTAAAATATAGGACTGGCTCCGATATTTCTATTACCCTACATAGCAGTGCTACCAAAGGTTTGGTGGTTTAATAAAATCATTTGAATATTATTCCAATAATAAAAGATCAAATGGGGTTGTCTTAGCAACTATTTCAATTGTTTAAAATATTTAAATGTGATATTAAATATCCATTGTTATAGTACCTTGATCTACTAACTTTTAGCAATTTAATAAAATAGGTTGCACAATTTTAGGGCAAGGTTTCATTTCCACTTAGATTTGGAATTTTTTATTTGGACTGAATCTGGAACACTGTGATCAAGGGTGATCATCCATGCTTAATCTCAGTGACTTGGCAACCGTAAAATTGATTACTGTAGGTGATTCCTATAGTGTGATACCCGGGGTGTTACAACCGAAATCCATCTGCATCTACTACTAATCATCCACCTTGAGATATCTATCCAGAACATCTCGCTGGTATTAAGTTGCGAGCCCCACCCAAAGTGTAAACCCAAAGCAACAGACAACTGCATTAAAAAGAACTTTGCGTAAAGTAAACAAAATTTGTGAACGCGGTCACAAGCACCGTTGTTTTCCCCCTTGTGGCAACAACACACCTCCTAGACTCATGTTTCTGTCACTCAAGCATGTCATCGGGGGGGCATGAACCCACAATCTAGCACAACGCTCCCTCTTGGAGTCACTACCTACTACTTGGCCAAAGCAATAAACAGCAACGGGGAACATGCAAGAATTACTTAGGAACAAAAATATAAGAGATAAAAACCAAATATATTACTCTATCACAATCTGAACATAATCCCATAATCCATCAGATCCCATCAAACTCAGGATAGCAACAGCAGAAATATTACAAAGGTGCCTCGATCATGTAGGGAAGCTCACGAGGTCTAAACAATGAAGATCAAAGAGGGGAGGAGAACATCACATATCTACTGATCACGGACCCATGGTCCAAGGAAAACTACTCAAAAGACATCCGGGGAGCATCCATGGTGGAGAGGACACTCCCGGAGGTCAATCCTCCCTCCGGCAGGGTGCCGGGAAGAGGTCTTCTGGTGCTCCCGATCTTGGAAGCGTGGCGGCGGCGGAACAGAGGCGAGTTCGCGGAATAGGACTTATGTTCAAATAAGGAACCTATGTTCACTTATGTCCCTATGGTTCCTCGACCCAAAAACAATCCACTTATTGCCAAGGGAGTTGAAACTGTGAAAACTTTGGAAGAAATACCTCTCTTGGATAGATTTATAAATGAAACTCCAATTGATTGTCCGCCTTTTGCTTTTATCCCTAGAAGCATCTTCGTTAGACCTTTATTTGTAAGACCTCTTAAAACTAGTTGTACAATTGAAGAGCTTTTTGATGATCTTGATGGTGGTTCAATTGATACAACTTGATCCTTTTTTGCTTCTTGCCTAGCTTAAAGGCGTAAAAGAAAGCGCTTGTTGGGAGGAAACCCAAGATGTTTTTACTTCTGTTTTTAGTGGTCTTGAGGATTGTTATTACTGTAGCAACATCATTGTATATTTATTTTCAAGATTTGTGCCAAGTTTAGCCGCCGATTGCAAGACAGTTCAAAAGTTGTCACATGTTGTCCAGAAAACAAATTTTGTCCTTGGACGGAAAAATTCACGATAAATCACCGGATCATCTTTTTGATCTGAATTGTTTTGACAACATGCTCTATACAATTAGCTTTCGGGCGTCTGTTCTGAGTTTTCTGATTTGAGTTGCATAAGTACCCGAAAATATTATTTACCAGCTGCTGGTCTATTTTTCACAAATTCTGCCACGTTTTGTCTTTCCTAAGTTTTGCTATTCTTGCGCTAGCTTTTTCTTTGAAAAAACTTTTTGGCGGTCTTGAGAAACAGTAGCCCTTCAAGAAAATCTTTATTTCCAGTAGAGGCAAATTGTTTATTTATGGGTACTAACCTCTCTAATCAGTTTACGATGAGTTATGTATGAAGGGAGTTTTCAAGTGTGCGAAGGAAGATGATGAACGAAGATCCGGGAGTGTCAAACGCTCAAGCTTGGGGATGCCCCCATGCACCCCCAAGAAATATTCAAAGATACTCAAGCTTCTAAGAGGGAGTACGAGTGTGGATCTCTCAAAAGGATAGTAGTGTTGCCCCTTTCTCTCTTTTTATTTATTTTTCTCTTTTTTCTATTTTTTGTATTTTTTGGTGGCCTCAATGGCTCTTTCTATTTCTCTCATTTGTACTCTTTGGGATCTTTTGATTTTGTCCTCTTTGGGATCTTTTCCTCACTTTAAGGGCAACACTCTATATATTATAAAAAGTATAGAAGATCTTTCACACTTTACAAGGTACTCAAATCATAAAGAAAATGTAACTATCATGAAGTATACAAATGTATGTCGCTGCCAGTGTAGCAGGAACATGTATGACATGAAGATCAAGTCATGAAGAGGTGGATGTTGCATGGAAATATATCTCGGAAAGGCTATGAAAATGCCTTGATAGGTAGGTATGATGGCTGTTTTGAGGAAAGATATAAGGAGGTTGATGATGACAGAGCGTATCATGCCAAGGGTTTGGATGTACCGACGAAGGTGGACGCCAACTCTCGGAATGAGAAGAAGGAAATGCACAATACGGGAGAGGCTAACACATATGAGGAGGTGGAAGTGTCAACTTTCAATACTTACATTAGTCCGAAGAACTCATGCACTTATTATCGGTAACTCTCAATCTAGTAAGGAGGTTCACAAAGAGACAAGTACCCCGAGGAGGAGTGTATGGGGGTTTGGTTATCCTTGCGCATCCTCGACTCATGGTACGAGAGTGCACTCTAATATCCGACCCCTCAGAAGAGTAGTGATCCATCTAGTAGCTAGAGTTCTCAACTAGTTTTCTAGGTTTTGAAAATAAACACGGATTGCCCAAAATACGACACCTATCACTAATAGGCTAGAGCTCTTTACACCAAAAGTTCAAACATTACTCACATCAATACCTCAAAACTATTGCAAGTTACTACTAAAATTAAATAGCAACCTCAATTACCTACTTAAAGACAAGACACAACTCAATGCAACAACCAACTCTCTTAACAAGATAAACATGAAAACTAAAGAGAGTTGCAGCAACAAACTAAACAAAAGCCAAGGCTCTTGATAAAGACAAACTAAGACTAAAATTAGACATGGCAGTAGCTACGAAAAGATAAAGAACACACAACAGCAAAAATATAGGCATGAAGAATCCTATGATGTGTTCTAGATTTTGAAAGTGGAGCGTGTTTCTCTCCCACACAAAGTAAGACGGTATCTAACTTGTTATGAATAGAAAGCAAAGCTAAAGAAAACTAAAAATAAAACCTAAGAGCGAGACGCTCCAAGCATAGCACATAACACATGAAGTGATAAAAATATAGTGAGACGAAGGACGAACTGATGATTGTTGATGGAGAAGGGGATGCACGGGCGCATCCCCAAGATTAGACGCTTGAGTCTCCTTGAATATTTATTGGGGATGCATGGGGGCATCCCCAATCTTGAGCGCTTGACACTCCCGAATCTTCTTTCATCATCTTCCATCGCACACTTGAAAACTCCCTTCATACACAACTCATCATAAGCTGATTAGAGAGGTTAGTACCCTTAATAAATAATTTTTTCCCACTGAATATAAAGATATTCTTGAATAGCTACTGTTTCTCAAGATTGCCAATAACGTTTTGCAAAGAAAAAGAAAGCTTAAGGTTTGCAAAAGTTAGGCGAGACAAAACGTGACAGAATCTGTGAAAAACAGAACAGCAGGTAGGAAAGAATTTTTTAGGGATACTTCTGCAACTCAAATCAAAAAACTCAGAACATACGAAAGTTTCGTAATTGTATAGAGCATGCTGCGTAAAAAATTCAGCTCAAAAAGATGAACTGGTGATTTATTCTGATTTTTCCGTCACGAGGACAGAATCTGTTTTCTGGACAGCATGTCACAACTTTCACTTCCCTTGTCATATGAGGCTATAAATGACACAAAGCTTGAAAATTAAAGATACAATGATGTTGCTACAGTAGTAACAATCATCAAGACCACTAAAAACTGAAAGTAGAAAATCAAAGTAAAGATAACAAGGGTTGTCTCCCTAGAGCTCTTTCTTTATAGCCATAAAGATAGGCTTAAGATTTTAATGATGCTATCGTTGGAATAAGAGTTGAAGCACAAAAGAGAGCATAAAGAATCAAATACCAAACACATTTAAGTCTAACATGATTCCTATGCATAGGAACATTGCAATGAAATAATTTATTGAAGCACAAATCAATAAGCATAGGAAGGCAAAACAAGTGCAACCTCAAAACCTTCAACATAAGGAGAGGGAACTTGATATTATTGAAATATCTATAAGCATATGTTCCCCTCTCATAATAATTTTCAGTGGGATCATGAATAAACTCAACAATATAAGTATCACATAAAAAATTCTTATCATGATCCACAAGCATAGAAAATTTGTTACTCTCCACATAAGCAAAATACTTCTCATTAGTAATAGTGGGAGCAAACTCAAGAAAATAGCTATCACATGAATCATTCTTATCATGATACACTTGCAAAAAATTATTCTTTATAGCATAAGTTCCATCACAACAATCATCATAGATAGGAGACAAAGTATCATCAAAATAAATTTCCTCATCAAAACTTGGGGAGCTAAAAAGATCATCTTCATAGAACGTAGCATCCCCAAGCTTATAGCTTTGCATATCATTAGGATCAAAGGTATTCAAAGAAGACATACTGATAACATTGGTACTAACATGAGTGTTGTGCAAATAATAAAGCTCCATAGACTTTTTGATCTCCTCCTCAAACACTTCATGTCCTAACTCAAGATAGAGCTCATAAAGCTCTCTCATAATTTTTTTGTTGTTTTCCATAAAGCCTAACTAGTGAAAATAAAAACAAGAAACAAAAAGAATTAATTGCAAGATCTAAAGATATACCTTCAAACACTCACCTCCCCGGCAACGGCGCCAGAAATAGCTTGATGTCTACGCACGCTTCTATTCTTGTAGACTATGTTGGGCCTCCAAGCGCAGAGGTTTGTAGGACAGCAACAATTTCCCTCAAGTGGATGACCTAAGGTTTATCGAACTCAGGAAAGGTGAGGTTGAAGATGGTCTCTCTCAAGCAACCCTACAATTAAGATACAAGAAGTCTCTTGTGTCCCCAACACACCTAATACACCTAGGAGTTGTATAGGTGCACTAGTTCGGCGAAGAGATGGTAAAATATGGGTGATAGGTGTGATAAAACGAAGTAATATAAATCTGTAATAAAAAGTGCAGCAAAGAAACAAGTAACAAAAGTGAGTGCAAACAGTGTAACAATGATGGAAACAAGGCTTAGGCTTAATACTTTCACTAGTGGCAATTCCCAACAACATTAACATCGTCTAATCACATGATATTTCCCATAAAGCATGCAATGGAGACGTACTCAGAGGTCATTCCTTTGTGGTCAAGAGAGGACGAGAATTGTGTAGGGCTACAAAAGCACACCTGAAAGTTCGTAGTTCTCAATCTATGGATTTCCCAATGTCACCGCGGCCATCCAAAGAGAGTACCACAATCACCACAACATATCTAAAGGATAGTCAAAGACAAGCACCAAAAGACTCTCTATCTTCAATCCACACACAAAAGAGGAAATCACTCATGAAAATATTCTTCTAACCCATGTCCAATAGACCGCTGTCACCATGGTCTCGGGGATTAAACTAGATAGGATGAAGTGAGTACATCAAATTCAATACATAGAAGAAGGGGAAACATCATGGGATCACCCTAGATTAACATAGCCTATGATCACAACAAAGATCACATCATGGGAGAGAGAGAAACCACATAGATCAAGATATAAGCCTTAGCCCCGAGGGGAACTACTCGCAAATGGACATGGTGAGAGGGAGAGTTGTTGATGGAGAGGTGCAGCCCGGAGGAGATGAAGGAGACGGCGACGGCGGCGGCTACGGCGGCGGCGGCGCCCACGGCCACGGCCACGACCCTTGGGGGTAGCGGCCCTTGGCCACTTCTTCTTCCTTGGAGATGGTGCTACTGTGGAGATTGATCTCCCCCTCAAGACGGCTGCCAAGGGGGAGGAAATTTCGTGGTGCCCTTTGACCTAGGTTTCCTCTCTTTATATAGACTCTCGGATTCCCGTCATCCAGATTACGTCTTTTGTATTTCTGGGTTTCTGGAAGCGTCTGAACTCCTATTGGACCGAGTTTTATGTCTAAATCCACCGGAAAAAAATTCCATACAACTTTGTATTTTTAAGTTTTTCCGTTTGAGGCCATCTTCTAGCGTTTCCGAGGCGATTTTTAAAACCTGTCTGGTGGGGACAGATTTCGGGAGAGTTAGAGTCCAACTCCTACAAGGATCCTTTTTGTGATTTTTTCCTTTATCCAAGTAATTCCTACACATAAAGTACAAAAACAAGAACTTGTGCACTCTTGCAACCATTAATAGGTTAGTTCCAAAATATGTTATAAAAAGATATGAAAGTGTATCAAAAGCATAGCAATATCACACAAAACATGCATGGAGCAAGAAGAAATTATAGATACGTTTGGGACGTATCAGTCGTCTCCCCCGGGGTACACGCCACCAAGGAAACATGTCCCCTCGCCACGGCAGGAACGATTCCATACACCCCCGGATCACTTCAATAACACCATGGCAAACATGGTGGAAGCGACACGGTACCTCGCCAGCGTGCCTGTACATGGAGACACTCTGGTGGACCAGGCCACTCGAGGAGCGATTGATATGCTGAAGACCGCAATCACACAGCAAGCCCAGTACTCACAGGGATTCCAATACTTACATGAAACCCCATATCAAAGTATGAGCTGGCAAGCAGATTCACCGGCTCCAGCTGGCTCGAGCATCCATCGCCAGCGCAGAGCTCCACCACCACTAGACCCACCAGGGGCGATAAGGATCCAAGACATACCATCCAGTTTCCACCCAGAACGACGAGTAGAACAGATATTCCAATCTCCGCCCCTAGACCAAGACTCCGAGTCCATCATCAGATCCGTGGGCAATATATGCCTGGTGTCGCCTCTTCGAAATACACGCATGCCACCAGACTTCAATGGACCAGGTACGATCGCGAACTACACAGCCGACATGGACCCAGCGGCTTGGATCGAAAGTTATGACTTAGCCATGGAAATGTTACAAGCCAGCGAAGGAGTCTGTGCCCAGTACCTCACAATGATGTTGGAAGGGCCGGCTCGCACATGGTTAAAATATCTCCCAGAGAATTCCGTCACCTCCTGGACAGATCTCAAGGAAAAATTTATCTAGAACTTCCAAGGCACGTGCCGGCGAGCTACCACAATCATCGACTTGGAGCATTGTATCCAGAAGGAAGGAGAGTCGACCCTGAGCTGGGCACGACGGGTTGCAGAAATAATCCACTCTTCAGACACTATCACTTCCCAAACAGCCGTCATCGTCTTGGAAAGGAACTGCAAGTTCGAGCCCCTAGTCCACAAACTTGGCCGACTCAAGAGGACGGTCAAAGATATAGGAGAGCTCATGAACTCAGTCATTAAATATGCCGAATCTGACAAAACCAAGGATACTGAACCTCAACAGGAAAAAGCCGGCCAGAACAAGAATGGTGGAAAATTATCCCAGAATCAGAGTCAGCAAACCAAGCGACGGCTTGATCAGACTACTTCTGACTTGGTAGCCAACACAAATGTCGGCTCCCAAAGACAGAAGCAGGGGGGCAACAGCTACCACAAGCCGGAAGGAAATTTTCGCCCGAACAATTTTGAAGCAGCTATGAAGAGTCCTTGCCCGACCCATAGTAAACCCGGTCGCCCAGCCAATCACACCTGGGAAGATTGCTATTTCATGAAAGAGTTTTGTCGGAGGAAATACCCCCGGGTATACCAAAGTCACCGATTCGACGCAACGCCACCTGCGCGCCTTCGCCGACTGCGCTCCGGCTCGCCCCCCCCCCCCCCCCCCCCCCCCCGCCGACTGCTCCATGCCGATTGCGCGCCAGCTCGGACGCCGGTCGATTGCCCCGTGCCGATTGCCCGCACTCGGCCAACTGTCCGTGCACTCGGTCGACTGTTCGCGCACTCGGCTGTCCAAAAGGTCAACCGAGACATCTACATCAAGCATGGCAAGATAGGCAGACAAGACAACTGAGTGACATCTCTAGTCATGTCAGGAATAGTGTAGTGGTTAGATGTCACATTACATCACATCAAGGGGTCACATCATTTGTACCTCCCTTTCGTCCTTTTCCCCTTGTCCTCACCCATGGAGCATCCTTGCCACCACTATATAAGGGGCAAGGCATGCCCACGGTGAGGGTAGTGAAGCTCATTCCACTCTTCATCCCTTCCATAGAAGCCAGCTCAGGTGACAGCAACCCAGCTCGGCAGTAGCAGATATACAGCTCCAGGAGCACTAGTGTACAGATATATGCCTATAGTCCAGACAGGCAGGAGTAGGGGTTTTATCTCTACGGAGAGCCCCGAACCTGGGTACTTCGCGGTGTCCGACTGTACTTGTACCTAGACTCGTCCGGAGCGCCGTCGTTTGCGCATTGCTCCCCATTTTAGCCATCCTATGGCATCTGCCGTTCACATATCGACGACAGTTGGCGCCCACCGTGGGGCTAATTGCAGCGACCGGATCTCCGTTCCGGCCGGGATTTTTTCTTCATCAAGCTTCTTCAACAGCGCCAACTTTGGATCTGAATCACGGTCCACTAAGCTGCGTGCTCGGAGGCTATGCGTGCAGTGGCTGCATCTTCCCGACGTTCTGCATCTGCGAGTCGCGCCGCTGCGGCTCGCGGGATTCCAGCCGCGCTCTTCTCCCGTCCAAGTCCAGTCGCCCCTGAAGCGCGCTGCTCTTCCGGTGGCGGCTCATCTCTTGTCTCAGCCAGCGGCCTCCTCCGCATCACCCGCCTCCTCGAGCTCCGTCGCGCTCGAGCCTGCGGCCTCCTCCGCGTCGCTCGCCTCCTCGAGCTCCGTCGCGCTCGAGGCTGCGGTCTCCTTCTGCGCATCAAGCCCCTACTGGCTTCGCCTTCCTCAAGACCGCGCGGCGAGCTCCCCGCGCCCAACTCCGTCCGTCGGTGCGGCATGCCGCCTCCAGCTGCGAGCTAAGTTGCATCTCCTCCTGGCCTCGCCCGCGCGCCGCCCATCTCCTGGAGTTTTTGCCGCGCTCAAGATTGCGCCCCTCCTCGAGCACCGCCGCGCCCGAACCTACGCGCGTCCTCGGCTGGGTGCGGACTCGCCTGAGAAGATCGCTCCTGGCCGCGAGCTGCCTGGCTGACCACCGACGACCTCTCCTTCTGCCGGTTGCGCATCCATGGCCTCCCGCGGGCTCCCGCGTGATTCCCGGCCTCCGGCTGCGCTTGCGGGCTCCCCTGATGAGACACCTGAAGAAGAAGAAGAAGAGACCGGAGTTCAGAAAAAGAAAAAAGAAAAAAAGGGGCCTCCGAGTGTGTTACGAGTCTTGGGCCGATTGCTCCGGTTTCCATCCGGCCGTTGCCGGTTGCTCCGACTTAATCCGTGGTCGGGTTCTCCGTGTCCGCTCTCCCGACCGTGTGCTGGCTGTAAAACAGAGAAAAGTTCAGAGAAATAGACAGAGAAATTTAGAGTTTAGAAAGGATAGGCCGGCTGCCTGTTCGGTTAGGTCGGCCGAGTCCTAAGAGCCAGTAAAAAAAAACAGAGAAGCCGATTGCTGTTCTGCGCATGTGGTCGACTGCTTTTTTACAGAAGCGATTGCTTTGTACAGGCATTTGATTGACCGAAGAGAGAAAGTTGTGCTACTGAACCGACTGCGATAGATCAGTTGCCGATTGCGTCAGATCGGCATGCCGACTGCACGGATCGGCAAGTCGACTGCAAAAAAAAAAAAAAAAAAAGAGGTCGGCCGGTGTCAATCCGATTGCGCTGACCGTTCGGCTGATTGAGAAAAAGAAGTGTGGTTGTGACCCGGATGGCAAACCATCCGCTGGAGCAACCACAAGGGATCAGTTGCCCGAATAACTCGACGAGTCACTCGGAGGCTCGGAGGACGAACCTGCCGAGTGTCCCGACTGCTACATCAACAGAAGACCCTCCAGATGAATCACCGATTCACCCAGAGGCTACACTTTCACCCAGTAGGTGTCCCGGCTACGCCAAGAAGTCAAGCCCGCAAGCTCATCTCGGTTGAGTGCGCCGCGACGGCAGCTCCCGATTGATTGCTCCAAGACAGCTCATCTCGGTTGAGTGCGCCATGTCGGTAGCTCCCGATTGATTGATCCAAGAGAGCTCATCTCGGTTGAGTGCGCCATGCCGGCAGCTCCCGATTGATTGATCCAAGAGAGCTCATCTCGGTTGAGTGCGCCATGTCGGCAGCTCTCGATTGATTGATCCAAGACAGCTCATCTCGGTTGAGTGCGCCATGTCGACAGCCCACGATTGATTGCTCCAAGAGAGCTCATCTCGGTTGAGTGCGCCATGTCGGCAGCTCCCGATTGATTGCTCCAAGAGAGCTCATCTCGGTTGAGTGCGCCATGTCGGCAGCTCCCGATTGATTGCTCTAAGAGAGCTCATCTCGGTTGAGTGCGCCATGTCGGCAGCTCCCGATTGATTGCTCCAAGAGAGCTCATCTCGGTTGAGTGCGCCATGTCGGTACCTCCCGATTGATTTCGCCAAGAGAGCTCATCTCGGTTGAGTGCGTCATGTCGGCAGCTCCCGATTGATTGATCCAAGAGAGCTCATCTCGGTTGAGTGCGTCATGTCGGCAGCTCCCGATTGATTGATCCAAGAGAGCTCATCTCGGTTGAGTGCGCCATGTCGGCAGCTCCCGATTGATTGATCCAAGACAGCTCATCTCGGTTGAGTGCGCCATGTCGGCAGCTCCCGATTGATTGATCCAAGACAGCTCATCTCGGTTGAGTGCGCATGTCGGCAGCTCCCGATTGATTGCTCCAAGAGAGCTCATCTCGGTTGAGTGCGCCATGTCGGCAGCTCCCGATTGTCGGCAGCTCCCGATTGATTGATCCAAGAGAGCTCATCTCGGTTGAGTGCGCCATGTCGACAGCTCCCGATTGATTGATCCAAGACAACTCATCTCGGTTGAGTGCGCCATGTCGGCAGCTCCCGATTGATTGCTCCAAGAGAGCTCATCTCGGTTGAGTGCGCCATGTCGGGAGCTCCCGATTGATTGCTCCAAGAGAGCTCATCTCGGTTGAGTGCGCCATGTCGGCAGCTCCCGATTGATTGCTCCAAGAGAGCTCATCTCGGTAGAGTGCGCCATGTCGGCATCTCCCGATTGATTGATCCAAGACAGCTCATCTCGGTTGAGTGCGCCAAGACGGCAGCTCCCGATTGATTTCGCCAAGAGAGCTCATCTCGGTTGAGGCGCCATGTCGGCAGCTCCCGATTGATTGCTCCAAGACAGCTCATCTCGGTTGAGTGCGCCATGTCGGCGGCTCCCGATTGATTGCTCCAAGATAGCTCATCTCGGTTGAGTGCGCCGTGACGGCAGCTCCCGATCGATTGCTCCAAGAGAGCTCATCTCGGTTGAGTGCGCCATGTCGGCAGCTCCCGATTGATTGATCCAAGACAGCTCGTCTCGGTTGAGTGCGCCGCGACGGCAGCTCCCGATTGATGGCTCCAAGACAGCTCATCTCGGTCGACTGCTTCAAGCATTGGCATCGAAATCAAGGAACCCTCCGGATGACTCTGCGAGTCACCCGGAGGCTCGGAGGCTACACCCAGTGGGTGCGCTTGCGCGCCCCCACTGGAAAGAAGCTGCACCAAGTGCAATCGGCATTCGGCTAGACCGACAAAGAAGAAACCCTCCGGATAACTCTCCGAGTTACCCGGAGGCTCGGAGGCTACACCCACTGGGTGCGCTTGCGCGCCCCCACTGGAAAGAAGCTGCACCAAGTGCAATCGGCATTCGGCTGGACCGACAAAGAAGAAACCCTCCGGATAACTCTCCGAGTGACCCGGAGGCTCGGAGGCTACACCCAGTGGGTGCGCTTGTGCGCCCCCACTGGAAAGAAGCTGCACCAAGTGCAATTGACGTCCATCTACACCGACAAAAAAGAAACCCTTCGGATGACTCACCGAGTCACCCGGAGGCTCGGAGGCTACTATCGGAGGAAATACCCCCGGGTATACCAAAGTCACCGATTCGACGCAACGCCACCTGCGCGCCTTCGCCGACTGCGCTCCGGCTCGGCCCCCCGCCGACTGCTCCATGCCGATTGCGCGCCAGCTCGGACGCCGGTCGATTGCCCCGTGCCGATTGCCCGCACTCGGCCAACTGTCCGCGCACTCGGCCGACTGTTCGCGCACTCGGCTGTCCAAAAGGTCAACCGAGACATCTACATCAAGCATGGCAAGACAGGCAGACAAGACAACTGAGTGACATCTCTAGTCATGTCAGGAATAGTGTAGTGGTTAGATGTCACATTACATCACATCAAGGGGTCACATCATTTGTACCTCCCTTTCGTCCTTTTCCCCTTGTCCTCACCCATGGAGCATCCTTGCCACCACTATATAAGGGGCAAGGCATGCCCACGGTGAGGGTAGTGAAGCTCATTCCACTCTTCATCCCTTCCATAGAAGCCAGCTCGGGTGACAGCAACCCAGCTCGGCAGTAGCAGATATACAGCTCCAGGAGCACTAGTGTACAGATATATGCCTATAGTCCAGACAGGCAGGAGTAGGGGTTTTATCTCTACGGAGAGCCCCGAACCTGGGTACTTCGCGGTGTCCGACTGTACTTGTACCTAGACTCGTCCGGAGCGCCGTCGTCTGCGCATTGTTCCCCATTTTAGCCATCCTATGGCATCTACCGTTCACATATCGAAGACAAGTTGCACGACGTGGGAACCAGGGATCTCCCGGGTCAGGTGGAGGAGCCGGCAAGAACGGAAACAACCAGAATCCTGGCTACCAAGGAGCCGGCACAATGCCCCAACACCAAGGACCCGAAGGAGGAACCCAGCAAAATCAGTCAGGGCTCGTTGGATTCCAAGCAAACCAGAAACAACTCCATGACCGTGCGGCATATCACGTTTTCACAACCAGCAGTTGCTGGAGGGATAGGAAGCTGCAGCGAAGAGCCTCCATGGTTGTGACTGCAGAGCCAGCTTGACCCGGGTGGCTTAATTGGTCAGAGCAGCCAATCACTTGGAAAAGGGACGACCACCCCCCGGTCGTGGATAACCCGGGGGCCCTAGCTCTGGTAGTCTCTCCACAAATTGGAGGATATACACTTGACAAAGTTCTCATGAACGGAGGAAGCAACATCAACATCCTTTACTACGAAACCTTTCACAGGATGGGGCTGACCCAAAAACAGCTGCAACCCTCCAACACCGTTTTCCACGGAATAGTCCCAGGCAAGTTGGGACGCCCGATAGGAAAAATTCACCTGGAGACGGCTTTTGGAAACGCTGAAAATTTCCGCTCCGAGCTCATACCCTTTGAAGTGGTAAAACTCGAGAGCCCATATCACACCATTTTGGGCAGACCGGCTTATGCCAAATTCATGGCTCGGCCATGTTATGTCTACCTGAAATTAAAGATGCCAGGTCCTAATGGCCCAATCACCATCGATGAAAGTCGGTCCAGGGCAGTGGAATGTGACGAACAACACATAAAATTTGCCGAGTCGACACGTGCCAAAGAGGACTTGTCAGTATACCAAGAAAAGGTAGACCCGGCAGATCCACAATCCTGAAGAAACCGACACCCGACAACAACCGCAAGTTCCAACCAGCTCAGGATACGAAGAAAGTCGACTTTGTCCCTGGTGACTCTTCTCAGCAGTTCTTCATCGGGACGGAGTTATCTGATAAATAGGAAAGCGCGCTTATCGAGTTCCTCCGTGAGAATCGGGACATCTTCTCCTGAAAAGCCTCTGATATGCCAGGTGTCCCGAGGGAACTCCCTGAGCACCACCTAAATATAGATCCAAAACTGAAGCCGGTCAAGCAATTCCTTCGCCGTTTCAACGACGAGTGGAGAAACGCTATTGGGGAAGAGATAGCCCGGCTCCTTGAAGCCGGGTTGATCATGGAATTCTTCTATCCAGAATGGCTCGCGAACCCGGTCCTCGTTTTGAAAAAGAACGGGACCTGGCGCATGTGCATTGACTATACAAACTTAAACAAGGCCTGCCCGAAGGATCCCTTCGCGCTGCCCCGTATTGACCAGATCATAGACTCGACTGCGGGATGTGAGATCCTATGTTTCCTTGACACCTACTCTGGTTATCACCAGATCAAGATGGCCCTTGATAATCAAGAGAAAACGGCCTTCATCACTCCCTTCGGGATCTACTATTACACTTCTATGCCCTTTGGCCTTAAGAACGCGGGAGCCACATATCAGCAAACAGTGCAGAGTTGCCTCAAAGAACAGATTGGGCGCAACGTGAATGCTTCTGTGGATAATATAGTGATCAAATCCCAATTGGCCGACTCACTCATCAGTGACTCGACGGAAACCTTCAAAAATTTGCGCAAGTACCAGATGAAGTTAAACCCGGCCAAATGCACCTTTGGGGTACCTGCAGGTAAACTACTCGGATACATAGTATTAGAGAGAGGTATCGAGGCAAACCCAGAAAAAATCAACGCTGTCATGACTCTTCAGAAGCCGGCCTCAGTAAAGGGAGTCCAACGACTCACAGGATGCGTAGCCGCTTTGAGTCGGTTCATAAGATGACTTGATGAAAAGGCAATCCCCCTGTATCGACTCCTGAGGAAATCAGAAACATTTGTGTGGGATGATGAAGCCGATCAGGCCCTGGAGTCATTGAAGAAGCAACTATCCCAGGCTCCAATCTTGGCGTCTCCCAAGCCTAAAGAACCTATGTTACTTTACATCGCAGCCAACAATCGAGCGGTTAGCGCTGTGGTTGTTGTTGAGCGTATGGAAGCCGGCAAAGAGCACCCTCTTCAAAGGCCAGTTTATTACGTCAGTGAGGTTTTGAATTTATCAAAGCAACGCTATCCTCACTGGAAGAAATTGGTTCTTGGTGTATTCATGGCGAGTCGGAAACTTAAACACTACTTCCAGGAGCACCCCATAACTGTGGCCAGCTCAGCACCACTTGCAGATATCATCCAAAACCGGGAAGCAACGGGAAGGATTGCAAAGTGGGCCATAGAGTTGGGGGCTTATCACATCAAATACAAGCCGCGAACGGCCATCAAGTCCCAGGCGTTAGCCGACTTCATAAATGAATGGACAGAAATCCAAACATCGCCGGAGAAGCCAGTCACCAAATATTGGAGGATGCACTTCGATGGAAGCCGGCATCTCCAAGGGTCAGGACCGGCGTGGTTCTTACCTCACCTAAAGGGGAGAAATTCTGCTATGTTCTACAGCTGCAGTTCACTTGTACTAACAATGCATCAGAATATGAATCCTTGCTTCATGGACTACGGCTGGCTCGTGAGATGAACATAAGTTGGATCCAATGCTATGGCGACTCTGATCTCTTTTCTCAACAAGTGTCAGGGAAATGGGATTCCAAAAATCCCATAATGGCAACTTATCGACGAGAGGTGCAAAGACAAGCCAGATTTTTTGTTGGATACCAGGTGGATCACGTGGACTGTAGGGAAAACGAAGCAGCAGATGCCCTCTCCCGACTCGGCTCTCAGCGAAAGTCGGTCCCTCCAAACGTATTCCTGCATGTCCTAACAAAGCCGTCTGTACAACCACCAACAGAGAAAGACATAGCAGAGCCGGATCCAGAGCCGGCTTTGGTTGCTGCAATTCATGCTACACCCTCATGGGTCGTACCTTACTTGGATTACAAGACTTGAGGAATACTTCCTCAAGATGAGATGTTGGCCAGACAAATCGTCAAGAGAAGCCAATCCTTTGTACTCATCAATGGTGAGTTACATAGGCGAAGTGTCGCAGATGTTTTTCAGAGATGTGTCTCACCAGAAGAAGGTAGAGCCATCCTCAACGAAATACACTCTGGTGATTGCGGACACCATGTCGGCTCTCGTTCGCTTATAGCTAAAGCCTTTCGACACGGCTCATGAGGATGCAGAGGACATAGTCACGAAATGTGATGGATGTCAGCGCTATGCAAAACAAGCCCACGTGCCGGCTCAAGAACTCAGGATGATACCTATCACCTGGCCCTTTGCAGTATGGGGACTTGATATGGTGGGACCTTTCAAAAGGTCAGCCAACAAGAATACCCACATACTTGTCGCAGTGGATAAATTCACCAAATGGGTCGAGGCAGAGCCGGTCAGCAAATGTGACGCTGTGACAGCACTGAAATTCTTGAAAAAGATTATATACAGATTCGACTACCCCCACAGCATCATCACTGATAATGGTTCTAACCTATCAGAAGGGGTTATGCAGCGATTCTGCCAGAACGAGCACATCCGACTCGACCTTGCATTAGTGGCACATCCACAGTCCAACGGACAATGTGAGAGAGCCAACCAAGAGTTGCTCCGAGGCATCAAACCTCAACTCGTTGTCCCTTTGAAAAGGACGCCGGGTTGCTGGGAGGAGGAGTTACCCTCAGTACTATGGAGCATCCGGACGACTCCCAATAGGTCGACAGGCTATACGCCCTTCTTCCTAGTCTATGGAGCGGAAGCCGTCCTCCCAAGTGACATACGTCACGACTCACCTCGAGGCACTGCTTATGTAGAAGCCGAAAACGAGAAAGCAAGACAAGACTCCTTGGATATTCTCGATGAAAAACGAGATTTGGCTGCAGCTCAGTCGACTATCTACCAACAAGATCTACGACGCTACCATAGGCGTCGCATCAAAAGTCAGACTTTCCAATAAGGTGATTTCGTGCTCCGACTCATACAGAAAAGAGACGGAATGCATAAGTTATCCTCTCCTTGGGAAGGACTGTTTGTGGTCAGCAAGAACCTGTACAACGGATCCTACTACCTAGTGGATATACGCGAGAAAGAGGACATGCACACAAGCATGGAGGAGACTCCCAGGCCGTGGAACATCGCACAACTCCGTCCATATTACACTTGAGTAGAAACAGGAACATTATTGTACGCTTCACTAAGTCGACACACGTCGCACTGGCTTTCGCCACAATATATATATAAGCCAACATTCGTCGCGCCGGCTTTCGCCATCAAAAAATACATAAGTCGATTTCTGTCGCACTGGCCCTCGTCACATATAACTAAGTCGACTTCCGTCGCAACGGCTCTCGCCATACCTCCTAGTATCGATTCTGCTTTACCTTTTTCATGTCATTTTTTGCATCATACATTGCATACATTGCATTATTATATCTCAGAGACCTGGGGGCTTGATCTACCCCTCTATTGGTACTGAGAATGTATATTGCTTATTCAGGGGAATCGGGGAGTTTGATGAAAATCATTGACTCTTTATCCAAAAACTCGGCATATATATGTAAAAACCAGTGTGTATAAGCTTATTCAGGGGAAGTAGGGGGGCTCGATGTCACTCATCGACTCTTATCCGAAGAAATCCCGGCATATACATAAATTGGCAAAACACGCCTTGGCCTGTATAGCTCAAACTCATACGATCTACGTGTACCCGGCTTAGTCTATGTACCTTGGGGGCTTGCAACAATGCCTGCCGAGTCTAGTCTTAAGTACAGGGAGCACTAGTCATATGTAGACGGCTTACAGAGAAGTCCTGACTCCTGGATAACCCAATAATCTATCTCAAGAACGAGAAGATGAGGCATGTTGAATCCAGAGTCGACTTCTATATGAGCCTTTATATTTTTCCTGCATACATTAGCATCATCACATACTCTTTTCATTTCGTATGTCATCCAAAAAGATGCAACTTGAGCATTAACCCGTGTGACTCGGTATGACACAAAAGATGCTCATACTAACTCATGGGGACTATAGCTCAAAAACTTCTCTATGACTCGGTGTGACACAAAAAGATGCTCATACCGACTCATGGGGACTACACTTCAAGGTTTCTTCTCAAATAAAGACTCGGTACATCACCCAACTGAGTAACACTTCAGAAAATCTTCAGAAAATATGCAAGAAATTGTAAGTCCCAGGTTGCTGCAGGCAAGACAACCCGACACTTGGGGGCTACATTACTTCGAAGCAAGTTTCATAAAAACAAAATCTTCTTTGAAGAACCGATACAGCACGTAAATGTGACCACACCATCCCATAGGGGTTACAAGTCGAACTGTCCTATAAGTCGATTACATATATTAAACTCTTCTGAATCGACTCAGGGGGCTACAGATACATACATTATCATAAACAATCGGCTCTCATCCACTATGAGAAACATTTCAAGTCAGGAATAAAACTGACTCATGGACTCATGGACTCAATGAAAGTTCATAAATTACATTCATCAAACCAACTGGGTCTTACATCAAAGGAGGCAACCTTACAAGCAAAAGCCAAACTCGGCAAACTACTACTAAAAAGAAAAACCCACAGCTTCAGACATCTTCTTCAGAATCGGCTTCGTCCATTGTTGAAGCTTCTTCTTCACTAAGGAGTTCTTCATCGATGAAGCTCTCCACACAACAGCAGGCTCGGTCTCCATCCGTGTCAAAGATCCTAGCTGACAAGGTGTCTTCACCATCAAATTTGAAGACAATGGTGTCTCCCCTTGAAATACTCCTGGAACAAAGAAAAGTTTTCCAACCTTTCTCAAAAAACATGGTGCCGTGGTTAGAAAAAATTACTGTCACCCAGACAGGCCCATGAGGACATTAATACACGAGATAGCTTCTCGTCCCTCGTTGTTTACCCCAAGTGGAAGGTGAGATGTAGTGTAGAAGCAAGTTTCCCTTAGCAAAGATGCTAAGGTTTAAAGTATCCAACACGTAGGACTCCTAGGTCAACAAGTAGGTGGTGAAGTGAAAAACTGGCGCCGTTGACAATTTAAGGATTGCTAACTTCACCTGGACCTGCACACACACAGATAGCTTCGCTTCCCACCGAGTACAGAGGAGTTTTCAATTCCTCCGGCCTTGTTGTTTACGCACGAGATAGTAATCATAGATAGTGATAGCAACTGAAAAGTAAATACTGAAAGTAAATTGATAGCGTAAACAGTGGTGGAAGTATGGACCGGGATCTCATGATGTTCACTAGTGATGTCTCTCTCCCAAAAGACGATAAAATAGCCATGCGAGGTAAAAAATTATAGCTGGGCAATTGACAGGATTATGTGCGCAAATCAATGCTAATTATGCAAAACAGAAAGGAAGAGGCTCAAAAGCACGGGCGGTACGCCAAGACAAGTAGACCGAAATCCATCTGCATCTACCCACTAATCATCCACCTTGAGATATCTATCCAGAACATCTCGCTGGTATTAAGTTGTGAATCCCACCCAAAGTGTAAACTCAAAGCAATAGACAACTGCATTAAAGAACTTTGAGTAAAGTAAACAATCCTTGCACCCGCAAGTACAAGCACCATTGTTTTCCCCCTTGTGGCAACAGCACATCCCCTAGACTCATGTTTCTGTCACTCAAGCTAGTCATCGGGGGGCATGAACCCACAATCATGCATAACGCTCCCTCTTGGAGTCACTACCTACTACTTGCCCAAAGCAATAAACAGCAACGGAGAACATGCAAGAGTTACTCAAGAACATAAATATAAAAGAAGAGAATCAAATATATAACTCACTCACAATCTGAACATAATCTCATAATCCATCGGATCCCAGCAAACTCAGCATAGCAACAACAGAAATATTACATATGTGCCTCGATCATGTAGGGAAGCTCACAAGGTCTAATCCATGAAGAAAAAAGAGGGCAGGAGAACATCACATAGCTACTGATCATGGACCCATGGTCCAAGGTGGACTACTCACGGTTCATCCGGGAAGCATCCATGGTGGTGGAGAAGCTTCCGGAGGTGATTCCTCCCTCCGGCAGGGTGCCGGGAAGAGGTCTTCTGGTGCTCCCGATCTTGGAATCTCGACGGCAGCGGAACAGAGGAGAGATCGCGAAAAAGGGTTCCGTCCCCGAGGGTTTCTCGTCACGGGGAATAAATAGGCGAAAGGGGGCAGCCAGAGGTGGGCTAGGGGCTCCAGGCGCCCCCCCTGGCGCATCCAGGGGCCTGGCCGCGCCCTCTGGCCGCCTGGCCCCCCTGGCTCCCCTCTGGCCCCTCCTGGGCTCATCCCGAAGCTTCCGGTATGCTGATTTTTCCTATATTTTTCCTGGAATTTTTCTGGTACTTTTAATAAGGGGGAAACCTGAAATAGAAAAACAGCAGAAAACAGGAACTGGCACTGGGTGCACTGAGTTAATAGGTTAGTCCAAATATGATCAAAAGTGTATGGAAGTTCCTCAATATCATAGCAATATCACACAAAAGAGGCATGGAGCAAGAAGAAATTATAGATACGTTTTGGACGTATCAGACATCCATCAGATCGGAGCCAAAGGCCTGAAGGAACCGAGTCAACCACAAGTTGAGAAAAAGACTCGGGAAGTTTGATCCAGCGTCGAATCGTCCGTATATGAACCAAGAACTCACTCCTCTCTGGAGAAGAAGGGGCAGATTCAGAAGGAGAGGCAGCACGGGTACTTCTTCCTCTACCTCTGCCACGGCCACGACCTCTACCACCACGACCACGGTCGCGACCTCGAGTACTTGCACGGGGATCGGGCTCGTTGGATGCCAAAGGAGAAGAGGCTTCTATCTTAGGTGCCATGGGGAAAACAGGGAGAGGAAGATGAAGATGGATGCGCTTGAAAGATCAAACTATCCAAGGGATATTTATAGTAGATTCATGGAGAGGATCCATTAATGCCATAAATAATACGGAATAACTACCCATGGTAGATAGCATTTATGGAAAGACTCCTCGATTCCCACTACAAACATCAATGCCTCTAACCGGAATTTCGGGCAGAGTGATCATAAAAACCAAACCGGATCTTTGACCAAAGGTCAAAGGAAAAATCTTCAAGTAAAGGGAACGAGAAGCTAAAAAGAGTTAGGCGTCGACTTCTAGTAAAACATCAGATGATAGCTGACTCAACCAGAAGAGCCGACTTCATGGAGACAGAGGAATCGAAACAAGATTGAAGAGAAACGACTCTAACTCCCAATCAACGTCAAGCATAAAGTCGACCCTGATCCATGAAGAGCCGGCGGAAATGAAGAAAATAAATAAGATTGTTGTGAAGATTGAAGCATCACAACAATCCTAGGGGCTAATGTCGGGGGGATGGATCCGGCCCATAGACCCGGCATTAGAAACCTCTGGGCCGACTTATATGAAGGCCCACAAAGAAGACCCGACCAGGAGTCTGACGTGCCAAGCGTGAAGATTGAAGCCCTAGAAGGAATTCGACTTACCTTGTATAGCACGTAGCAAACTTGTAAAGTAGAATAGAACTCCACATCGTGTAGTAGTTGGACTCTAGGAATCCCGGGACCCGACACCTTTATAAGCCGAGGTCCACGGGAGCCAGAGCCAGAACTTACCTCAAGCCAGGATTAGACAACCCGCGCCATAGTCTAGATCTCCACGAGACTAAGGTTGCGAAAAATCATCACTGTAATCGATATGATCGACTCTTCCTATTGAAGAGTCGATTCCCCTATAGTCAAAAAGCAGGAGTAGGTCTTTACCGCACCGACGGGGCCGAACCTCGGTAACTCGCCGAGTTCTGTGCCTATGTCGACTCTCTCCTCAGATTTGCCTCGCAGCAAAGGTCCCATGATAAGTCCGACTCTCCGGACATCTGCCATGACTTTCCACATACAGATACCCCCGTACATCCCCTTCTTCATCAACAATTATCAGTTCGTCCTTCATTCCACTATATTTTTATCACTTCATGCATTATGTGCTATGCTTGGAGCGTCTTTCTCTTTACTTATTAGTTTTATTTATCGTTGGTTTCTGTTCATAACAAGTTAGAACCCAGCTTTCTTTGTGTGGGAGAGAAACACGCTCCACTTTAAACTAGAACACATCATAGGATTTTCATGCTTATCTTTCTCTTTGTTGTGTGTTATTTATCTTTTCGTAGCTGTTGTCATGCTTACCTCTTAATTTTCATGCTTATCTTTTTAAGAGCTTATGTTTAGTTTGTTGCTGGAACTCTCTTGAGTTTTCATGTTTATCTTGTTTAGAGAGTTGGCTTGTTGCACTGAGTTTTGTGTCTTGACTCGAAGTAGGTAATTGAGGTTGCTATTCAATTGTAGTAGTAACTTGCAATAGTTTTGAGGTATTGTTGTGAGTAATGTTTGAAGTTTTTGTGTCAAGATCTTTAGAATATTAGTGATATATGTCGTACTTTGGGAAAACTGTGTTTATTTTCAAAAACTACAAAAACTAGTTGAGAACTCTAGATACTAGATGGATCACTTATCTTTGGAGGGATCGGATATTAGAGTACACTCACGTACCATGAGTCGAGGATGCGCAAGGATAACCAAACCCCCATACACTCCTCCTCGGGGTACTTGTCTCTTTGTGAACCTCCTGATTAGATTGAGAGTTACCGATAATAAGTGCATGAGTTCTTCAGACTAATGTAAGTATTCGAAAGTTGACACTTCCACCTTCCCATATTTTCAAGCCTCTTTGGTACCTTGCATTGCCCTCTTCTCACTCCGAGAGTTCGCGTCTACCTTGCCGGTGCATCCAAACCCTTGGCATGATATGCTCTATCATCATAAACCTTCTTATATCTTTTCTCAAAACAACCACCATACCTACCTATCAAGGAATTTCCATAGCCTTTCTGAGATATATTGCCATGCAACATCCACCTTCTCATGACTTGATCTTCATGTCATACATGTTCCTGCTACACTGGCAGAGGAATACATTTGCATACATCATGACAACTACATCTTATTTATGTTGAGTACTTTTGTAAAGTGTGAAAGATCTCCTATACTCCTTGTAAAATAGAGTGTTGCCCCTAAGTGAGGAAAAGATCCCAAAGAGGACAAATGAGAGTTAAATAGAAAGAACCATGGAGGCCACCAAAAAATACAAAAAATGGAAAGAGGAGAAAAAGAGAATAAAAAGAGAGAAGGGGGCAAAACTCCCTCTTATACCTTGTACTCCCTCTTGAGGGATCCACACTCGTACTCCCGCTTATACCTTGTACTCCATAGAGATGATCATATATGCATATAGCTATGTGGGGACCTTCACACTATAGAACTTGGCTTGTATATTCCAATGATGAGCCTCCTCAAATGAGCTCTAGGTCTTCTTGAGCAAGCAATTTGGATGCACCCCCACTAGTTCCATTGGAGAGCTTTCCTTAGCTCACATGTGCATCCGTTGCATGGCAATCCCTACTCCTCAATTCATATATATCATTTGGCTTTCTCTTGGCTATGATTGTCCTCATTGATGTGAACCTTTCACACCTTTTTGTCTTCCTCCTCCACCATCCATCTCTCTATTTGCCATCCTAAGTGTCAACTTTCTGGCTTACGCTCATCCATTGCATGAGTGCTCAAAATATCAAAAGGGAGTGGATCAGTTTGACTTGTACCTAGCTAGTGGTCTGGGGACGAGTCAAGATAAGATTCCAAAGAAGAATAAGTGTGAAACTTTAGTAGATCGAGTTCTCAACAAATAAATATTTTTGTCTCTCGTATTCCCATCCCCCACTTCTTGCAGGCAAACACCATTTGGAGACATTCGAGTCACGGCCAGCAAGAGCTCTTGCACCTTTATGTTCTTATGTTGCTTGTTTCAATGCTAATATAGACTATTTCTTGTTATGGCTTGATTTGAATTACATAACTTGATTGCTCTACTTAAAAAGTTCTTATATGGTTGGTAGCATGGAACCACAGAAGTTATGCTTGTTATCATTTACCTACTCGAGGGCGAGCAGCAATTAAGCTTGGGGATGTTGATACGTCCCAAACGTATCTATAATTTCTGCTTGCTTCATGCATGTTTTGGCTGATATTGCTATGCTTTTGATACACTTTCATACACTTTTGATCATATTTGGACTAACCTATTAACTCAGTGCACCTCAGTGCCATTTTCTGTTTTCTGCTGTCTTTTTATTTCAGGTTTTCCCATTACGTAAAATGCCAGAAAAATTCTGGGAAAGATATATAAAAAATCAGCGCAATGGAAGCTTCCAGAGTCACGAAGAGGGGTCGGAGGGGCCCCACCAGTTGCCTAGGCGGCCAGGTGGCGCGTCCTAGGGTGGGGCCACGCCGGGAGGCCGCCTGGACCCATTGTGAGCACCTTGGCTGCCCCCCTTCGCCTATATATTTCCTTCATCCAGAAACCCCCGAGGGCAAAACCCTTTTTCGCGATCTCGCCTCTGTTCCGCCGCCGCCACACTTCCAAGATCGGGAGAACCAGAAGACCTCTTCCCGGCACCCCGCCGGAGGGAGGATTGACCTCCGGGAGCTTCTCCACCACCATGGACGCTTCCCGGATGATCCGTGAGTAGTCCAGCTTGGACCATGGGTCCATGATCAGTAGATATGTGATGTTCTCTCCCCCCACTTTGTTCTTCATGGATTAGCCCTTGTGAGCTGCCCTACATGATCACGACACATATGTAATTCTTTCTGTTGTTGCTATGTTGAGTTTGCTGGGATCTGATGGATTATGAGACTATGTTCAAATTGTGATGAGTACTATATTTGGTTCTTCTCCTTTTATGTTTCTGTTCTTGAGTAATTCTTGCATGTTGTCCGTTGCTGTTTATTACCTTGGCCAAGTAGTAGGTAGTGACTCCAAGAGGGAGCGTTATGCTTGATTGTGGGTTCATGCCCCCTGATGACTAGCTTGAGTGACAGAAACATGAGTCTAGGGGATGTGTTGTTGCCACAAGGGGGAAAACAAGGGTGCTTGTAACTGTGGTTGCAAAGATTGTTTACTTTACGCAAACTTCTTTTAATGCAGTTTATTGTTGCTTTGGGTTTACACTTTGGGTGTGGCTCGCAAATTAATACCAGCGAGATATTTTGGATAGATATCTCAAGGTGGATGATTAGTAGTAGATGAAGGTGGATTTCGGTCTACTTATTTTGGCGTACTGCCCATGCTTTTGAGCCTCTTCCTTTCTTTTGTAGCATAGTTAGCATTGGTTTGCGCCCGTAATCCTGTCAATTGCCCAACTGTAATTTGTTTACCTCGCATAGTTGTTTATCGTCTTTTGGGAGAGAGACATCACTAGTGAACATCATGGGACCCCGGTCCATTTTTCCACCACTGGTTACACCCTCAATTTACTTCCTTCTTTTACTTTCTAGTTTCAGTTATCACTACTATTATCTGTTGCGTTTGATCCTTTGTAAACGGCAAGGCCGGAGAGATTGAAAACCTCTCTGTACTCGTTCGGAGCAAAGTTATTTGTATTTGTGTGAACGTCCAGGAAAAGCAAGTGATTTTCAATGGTGCATCACTTGCCGAACCACCTACTTGTCGACCTTGGAGTCCTACTTGTCGAAGTAAACCTTGGTATCTTTGCCAAGGGAAATCTTGCTGCTACGCTACATCTCAACCTTCCACTTGGGCTAACCAACGAGGGGCGAGTATTAATTCCTCGCTAGCATCAGTGACTCATCTTCCCTCTGCATCCCAGACAAATTTCTCAGTCTTTCGTAGAAGACAATATAGTGGGATGGATTTTTCTCCAAGCTGGCTTGTGAACCGGCTTAAGGAGCCCACACACCCCGTGAGTCGCTGAACCCCTTTGACTGAACTCGAATTCTGAAGTGCCATGATTGCGCTGATTTTCTCTGGGTTTGCCTTAATCCCTCTCTCAGATACAATGTATCCGAGGAGCTTCCCAGCTAGGACCCCGAAGGTGCACTTTGCCTGGTTCAGCTTCATCTGGTAAGTACGCAGATTCTTAAAAGTTTCCCGAAAGTCGTCGATCAAAGAGTTGGCTATTAGGTATTTTATCACTATGTCATCCACATAAGCGTGTATATTGTTCCCTATTTGGTCCTTGAGGCAGTTCTGCACCGTCCGTTGATAGGTGGCTCCTACGTTCTTCAAACCGAAAGGCATCGAAGTATAGCAAAAGGCTCCAAAGGGGGTGATGAAGGATGTCTTCTCTTGGTCCACAACGGCCATCTTGATTTGATGATATCTAGAATAGGCGTCAAGGAAGCATAAGAGCTCACATCATGCAGTTGAATCTATAATCTGATCAATACGGGGCAGAGCGAAAGGATCCTTTAGGCAGGATTTGTTTAAATCTTTGTAATCGATACACATACGCGAAGTCCCGTTCTTTTTCAAAATGAGGACCAGGTTTTCCAGCCACTCCGGATGAAAAAATTCCGTGATAAACCCGGCAGCTAGGAGCAGGGCTATCTCTTCCCAATAGCATATCTTCTCTCATCGTTGAATCGACTGAGGTACTGTTTTACCGGCTTCAGATTAGGACCTGTTTTAAGGTGGTTCTCAGCGAGTTCCCTCAGGACGCCTGGAATGTCAGAAGGTTTCCATGCAAATATGTCCCGATTCTCATCGAGGAAATCGATGAGCGCGCTTTCCTATTTATCAGAGAGCCCTGTCCCGATGATGAAATGCTTGGAGGTATCACCGGGGACAAAGTCGACTTTCTTGGTGTCCTGAGTTGGCTGAAACTTTGGGTTGGTATCCAGGGTCAGTTTTTTCAAGATCGTAGGATCCTCTGTGTCTACCTTCCCCTTCTAAACCGTCAAGTCCTCCTTGGCGCAGGCCGACTCAGCATACTTAAAATTTTGTTCCTCGCATTCGGTGGGCCATGACTGGCTTCCTTCTACCGTGATTGGTACATTTCGACCCGACGTCTTGAGCTTCAAATAATCATAGAAGGGACGAGCCATGAAGCGGGCGTAAGCCGGCCTCCCCAAGATGTCATGATATGGGCTTTCAATCTTAACGACCGCGAAGGGTATGATTTCAGAACGATAGTTCTTAGAATTCCCAAAGGCCGTTTCGAGGTATATCTTGCCTATAGGTCGGGCTGACTTGCCGGGAACGATTCCATGAAAAATTGGGTTGGAGGGTTGTAGTTGTTTGTGGGTTAAGCCCATCCTGCGGAAATTCTCATAATAGAGGATGTTGATGCTACTCCCTCCATCGGTGAGTACCTTATGCAAGGTGTATCCTCCAACTTGCGGTGCTACTACCAAGGCTAAATCCCCCGGTTTATTCACCACTGGGGTGATCCTCCCTTGTCCAGGTTATCGGCTGTTCAGACCAGTTGAGCCATTTGGGTATTGTCGGCTCCCTCGCTACACACAAGGCTGCGCTCTGTTGGATTTTCCTATCCCTTCGGGAACTGCTGGTGGTGAAAACGTGATATGATTCATGGTCATCCAGTTGCTTTGGGTTTGCTTGAAATCCAGCGAGTCCTGACTACATCTGTCTTCCGGCTCCGTCTCCTTGACATTGAGATCCCGAGCCGGCTCCCGTATTGCCTTATTGTTGATTGTTATTGTTATAGCCGTCTCCCTGGTGGCTGCTTTATTGGTTGCTTTTATTGTAACCGGCTCCTGAGACTTGGCCAGGAGGTCCTTCGTGTCCTCCACCATTCCCTCCTCGTCGCTGAAACTCATGCATGATGTTGTAGTTCTCCTAGGAGTGATTAGCCGGGAGACCAAGTCTGCTGTGTCTTGGGCATGGTACCTTGATGGCAGATTCATAACTATTCGGGTGAAAGCTCTCGCCCGCCTTCTGGTAGTTTCCCCCTTGCCTCTGTCTATGGGAGCCGACATTTGTGTTGTCTACCAAGTCAGATGCATTGTGGTCGAGCCGGCGCTTGTTCTGCTGATTCTAATTTCCACCGCTCTCATGACCTTTGCCACTACTTGTCTTTCCTTGGCCGGTTTTGTCCTCCTCGGATTCTCCGTCTTTGGTCTTCTTAGACTCGACATATTTGGTTACCGCATCCATGAGCTACGACATATCTCTGACCGTTCTCTTGATACGGCCGAGTTTGTGGATTTAGGTCTCAAATTTGCAGTTCTTATCTTGGACTAAAAAGGCTGTCTGGGATGTGATGCTGTCCGAGGAATGAATTATTTCGGCTACTCGTCGGGCCCAATGATGGGCCGACTCTCCTTCCTTCTGAACGCAATGCTCCAAGTCGACGATCGTGGTTGCACGCCGACATGTACCTTGGAATTTTTTGATGAACTTATCCTTCAACTCTGACCAGAAGCTGATGGATTTTTCAGGGAGGTATTTTTTTGAATGTTTACTGTGAGGAAACAACCCCACAGACTTTTATTTTCAGAAATTCCAGACCTGTTTAAATTCTCTCCCACAAGGAGTCGAACCCAGGACCTAGCATGCTACTAGGTTTGCTGCAACCACTAGGCTACATGCCCGTTCACTTCAGGGAGGTTTTTGAGTCAGGTACGAGCCGGTCCTTCCAACATCATCGTGAGGTATTGAGCGCAGGATCCGTCGCTAGCCTGGAGCATATCCATTGCTAGGTCATAGCTTTCAATCCATGCTACGGGATCCATATCTGCTGTATAGTTTGGGATTTTTCGAGGCCCTTTGAAATCTGAAGGTATACGGGCATTCCTTAGAGCTAAGACCAAGCAACAATTTCCAACTGAACGGCTAGCAAAACATGCCCCTTCCTCCCGAAGTGGAGGTTGTATTTTCGGTTCAGGAACTCTAACTACCGGCTGTGTAGTGAGTCGGACCGCTTGCTATGGCTCGGGGTATGTCTGTCCTCTCTGTTGACGGTGACTTCTGGAGGCGGCGGGAGCCGGGGATTCATCTTGCCAGTTTCTTCTTGGGCGAGGAGTCTCATGAAGATATGAGAATCCATGTGAATATTGGGCTTGCTGAGCGGTTGTTGTTTTGATCAACTCTATTGCGTCTCATGCACCCTGGTCCGTGGGAGTGTTCCCAAGGATGGGTGCGTTGGCCAGGTACCAAGTCGCAGCCATGACGTTGGCCACAGGGTTGTTATAATGGCTAGGTGGTGTGTGGAATCGCGCCGGCTCTTGCGGCGGGGTGAAGCCCGGTGGGGTAGCTCCCTGCTGTGGGCTTTAAAAAAAGCTCCCGCCCTACCATGCTGAGCGGAATCCGACTCACCTGCCTGGTTTGATGGGTGGCTATATGGTTCGACATCTGAGCGTTCAGCTTCTCGCATTGCTCCTGTACTTGCCTGGCTTGTTGCACAAGTCGGGCTGCTTCCATTGCCATCTGCTCCTGTTCTGCTTGGATTTCCTCGCGGATTCTGGTCACTTGCTTCTCGAGCTCTTCGATCTCCGCTTTGCGAGCCTCCTAATTTTCCAGAGTGATCGGGGTAGCGAGAGACGTTTGCAAAGCATGCAAGGTTGTCGCAAGGGCATCCGTTCCGGTGAGAACCAATTCCGGGAACGGGCGGGCGATCCATCAGTCGGATTTATGGCCGTATTCTGCAGATCCTGAGGGCCTGCCATATAAATGGTGGAGTAGTATGGTGGATGGAAATAGGGGGAGTTTCGGTCATAACCCTCTATTCGCGATCCAAGCCTGTTACTTCCAGCAGATCGGATTGACCCGGAATCCAAGTACTTCCCTTCGCTGGGGTATCAGTCGGTGTCGCAGACCTCTGGCGGGTTGTCCTGTTCCACGGTATCGAATGATCATGCCGGCTCTGGAGATCCATTAATGAATCCAACAAAGACGTGCTTCGAGTGGGTCACCGACCGGCCCTCGGCTTCCGCCAGGGTGTTGCGATCCGGCTTTGGCTCAGATCCATTTACCCTGCCGATGAAGATGTGGATGGAACCAATCTGAACCCGATGGCCTAACTCGATGGAGTCGGCTTCGGAACCCCAGGTGGTGTCGTCGATGTAGAGTTTTCCTCGCCAGATTCTAATGATTCGGCCGACGACGAAATCTTGCATACCACATTGAGCGCCCTCTATGATCACAATGCCTGCGTGCGCAGGCCCCACGTTGGGCGCCAACTGTCGTGGGAAATTCACGGCAGATGTCCTCATTAGAGAACTTAGTGTGGGACCTTTGCTGCGAGGTGGTTTTGAGGAGGTGAGTCGGTGAGAACACAAGACACGAGATTTACCCAGGTTTCGTCGCCTCGAAATGTAAAGACCTACTCCTGCTTTTCTATATGGGGTGTCGACTTCTTGAATACAAAGGTGCGAGATCGCTGCCTATGCCTCGAGAGGATCTAAGTTGAGTTGTCTTGTTTGGTCCAAGGGGGTCGGCTTATAAAGGTGCTGGGTCCCTTGGTCTACACGAAACCGACTCCAACTAAATATGGAGTCCTAGTCTACTTTACAAACACAGTTTCTTTTTATTCAAGGTAAATCTATTTCCTTCTACAATCATCTGGCTTCGTGACGTCACGACTTGGGCCAAGCCGAGTCTTCTTCTGGGCCTTCACCTCAAGAGTCGGCATGATCCTTCTGTATACCAGATAATAGCGTCGGCCCATCCCCCCGACAACTAGGTGATGTGTTGTTTCCACCAGGGAGAAACAACGGTGCTTGTAACCGCGGTTGCAAGGATTGTTTACCTTACGCAAAGTTTGATAATGCAGTTGTATGTTGCTTTGGGTGTACACTTTGGCAGGGGCTCGGAACTTAATACCAGCGAGATGTTCTAGATAGATATCTCAAGTGGATGATTAGTGAGTAGATGTTGATGGATAAACAGTCTACTTGTTCTGGAATACTACCCATTCTTTTGAGCCTCTAACTTTCTTGTGGCATAATTAGCATTGCGGTGCGTTTATAATTCTGTCAATTTCCCATCTGTAATTTGTTCACCCAGCTTAGTTGTTTTATCGTCTTTTGGGAGAGACACCACTAGTGAACATCATGTTGGATATTTGCCCTTGAGGCAAAATAATAAAGATATTTTTCACATATTCGTTTTTGTTCATAATACGTTTTATACTATACTAGAACTGTATTTCTCGGAAACACTAATACAAGTGTGGTATAAACACCCGTCCCTAGTTAAACTCAGGTATACTAGCTCATTCGGAAATCGATGATCATGGTTTCCTGATCATGAGGTATGAACCGCCTATTGACAATGAGGTCATATCATTAGGATAATGACGTGATGGACACACACACACCTAAAGCATTGCGATGTGATCAACTCACATAGTTCAACATTGCGATGAATTTGAAACATATGACTTAGTCATTAGACCGTAATGATCATATGTAATTTCTATTTATTAGGAAGCTTTGATTTGCATCCACCGCCTGACTGAAATATGCTGGCCATAAAGGTGTACTTTGGGCATTCCGAAATAGATATGTTGATGACTATGCAAATAGATCAAAGCAGGATTTGTCAGTCCGAGTGACGGACAGGTACTCTGGGGTCACTCGATAATATTGCATCAACAGCTTGCAAGCAAGTGACTAGGTCACAAGATGCAGAGACGAGTAAACTTGTTTTGTTGAGAACGAGGTATGAACTAAGGTATAAGGATACCGACGATCAAACCCCGAACAAACAAAGTACTATAGGACAAAGGGATTATGTCTTATCGTTAACGGTTTCCAAAAGCGATTGAAGTTCATTCGATGGAAGCGCAGGGGCTATCAAGAATTGTAACCAGGTACAATTTATTAGTCATTGATCGAAAAGAATGTTTTTATCATGTCTGTTGTTTCTCAGACCGTAAGGTGTCACACTTAAGGGGTATATGATGCATTAGGATTGATTCGGGATCATCGGTGAAAAAGAAGAGAACACCGAAATTGTCCCGGGAATTACCGGAAGATGTTCTAAATATTTTGAAAAGTTAAAAATAAATTTTAATTATATTTAATAATGTTTTAATATATAATTATCTGAATTAAATATTAAAATATATTTAAATAAATTAAAATAAATAAAAATGGCTAATGGGCCATATGAGGCCCATTAGGGGAGGAGGGGTTCCCCCCTATGGCTTGGCGCCAAGGGTGGGGCCCATCCCCCCTTGGCCGGCGCACTCCCCCCACTTGGGGGTTTAGTCCCACATGGGGGAGGGGAGGAGGATCACACCCCCTTGACCTATATAAGGAGGGGTAGATGTAACAGCCCGAAATTTTCACCCAAATTAAAAAATTTGTTTGTTTCTTTATTTTGTTGATTCCTAGAAATTTTTTGTAGTATTTGTTTCGCCAATTTATCAAAGATTTGTTTCTTTCTTTATTTTGTTGATTGCTAGAATTTTTTTGCAGTATTTGTTTCGCCAATTTATCAATCGGTGATTATATTTCCCCCTCCTTCTCGTATCGGTATGTGTACCCGAACCTTTCCACCATGGCACACGACCCATTTGTGACACCGGGTTTCACCCGAGCACCGCCGCAACTTCCGGCACAAGTCCAGCCATCGCCATCGAAACGAAAACCCCATTTATGTAATAAACGGATTATTTTATCGAAGTGAGGTAGAAGCGACCGGCTCGTCGCGCGAAGCGCGTAGTTTGAAGATTTACCCGAATCGGATGTCGTATGGACCCCCGACGGCGAGAAACGTAAACACGGGACACGCGAGAGAGAAACCGAGGGAGTTTAAGTAAACTTGCCAGCCAAGCCAGCCTATAAATAGACACCCATTCTCTCCCACCCATTTTAGGTTTCCCCCTAGTCCGTATTTGCAGCCAGCCCCTCCAAGCTGCCCAGATCTGCCTCCCAAAGCCTCCAAAATACGAAACCCTAGATCTGCCAACTCTAGAGCCGTTGTATCGCGGATCCGAGGGCTCCAGAGCTGCCACGTCGCCTCCCAGTCCCTCCAGCAGCATCAGGGCCCCGCCGGGCCGAGGATCCTCCGCTGCGGGCCCGCCCGGCCCATCTTATGTTGTCGCCTCCCGTGGAGGCCATAGACGCGCCCGTGGCCGCCGCACCTCGCCACGCCACCGCCGGTAGCCAGAGCCGCCGCAGCCCCAGTGAGCCTCCTCCACCCGCGGCCTCCCTCTGATCTCTCCTCCCTCCTCACCGCCGCTCTCCCTCGCAGGACGCCGGCGCCGCCCGCACCATGGCGCTGATAACCCTCAACTGTAGGGATCGAGATAGTCTTCGTGGGTAAGATAACCCAATTTATTGATTCGACACAAGGGTAGCCAAAGAATATTTATAAGCTTTAATAGTTGAGTTGTCAATTCAACCGCACCTGAAATATACTTGCTTGCAACAAAATATTAGTAGCAACGGTGATATGGAAGTGATGGCGGTAACGGAAATGGTAGTGGTGAAGCAGCGAAAGTAAAAAAGCAAAACTAAGAAAGTAGTAACCAGCAGGATTAAAACACTGTAGGCTAAGGAGATGGATGGTTTGGCACTGCTTGGATGAGAGTGAACATGTAATAGATTTTAACACGGGGCAAGGCACATAGAAAAGCAAGGATCATCTAGGCAATATCAAACATTAGGCATGTATCTCGTAGGTAGTTGTACGTGCTTGCAATAAGAACTTGCACAACATCTTTTGTCCTACCATCCCGCTTCGAACGGGGCCAAAAGGAACTTATGGAGATTAAGATGCTCCTGTCAAAGAGCACCGGAAAAAAGCAATAAACTCAATGGATACATAAAACTTTATCAAGGAGTAAAACATTTTTGGCATGGAAGATACTGATTTTCCCTCACCGCACCATGAGCTTGTACGGTTACAAAAAGGAAGATTTTGATTAAATTTTGAGATGGTACAAGAAAGTCCGAGTTAGGGATGGCAGGTAAATACCATATATAGGAAGGTATGGTGGACTCAAGTGGAATAACTGGTTTGAAAAGGAGTTTGGATGCACAAGCAGAATTCCGCTTAGTGCGAGTGTAGGCTAGCAAAAGACTGGGAAGCGACCAACTAGAGAGAAATCAAATTCATAATCATGCAGAGCGACAAAGCAACATTGAATCGGGCATGAAATTTATATAACTATTCTGAAATAAAAAGATCATCAATGCATGATAGACTTTGTAGTCGTAAATATGTGTGAACATGTGCCAAGTCAATCTAAGAATTCTTCAAAGGGAAATATCACTTCAATATGCCAAACCATGAACAATGCAATGCATGTAAATCATTTCAACAACACATTATGCACTCTAGCTATTTAAGATTAGCCACAAAGAAAGCATGAACCAGGGGAAAACATTGTAAACATAGCACTACGTCGCTACAAGCTGGTATCTAGATCATAAGTACATGCATATGTACAAAAGTAGAAACAGAAAGAGTTCATACTGGTTTTCCTTGTGGCTTCCATTCCGTCGATCTTCGTCATTACTGCCTTGTCACTTGCACAATCAAACATGGGAAATATAATCAAATGCCATCACGGACTCGAGCTGAACTCTGAAAACAAAGCAAACTAAATAGAGAAAGGAAATAGTTTTTGATTTTTCAAAGGTTTAATGAAAGCAAAAGAAAGGAGAAATCTTTTTGTTGTTTTTGCAAATTAAAAGAAAACAGAGAAGAACAGCAAAAACTTCTAAAAGATCAAAGAGAAAAAAATAAAACGGATAATTAAATGGAAAAGGGAGAAGGACACGTATGCTTTTGGCCTAAGTTGGTATCGTCTACTGCAGTCCCCAGGAGCCTCCAGCTCCGGGGTAGTACGGGTGAGTCCAAGGGTCGTAGGAGGCTTCAGGTGCGTACACCGAAGTCCTGGGCTCCACGAAGAAGGCTCCACGCTCCACGCTCCAAGCAGAGGAAGACACTTCACCCCACTGTGTGACGGTCCCCCTGGAAAGGTGGAAACTCACCATGCTCCTCCTCATCGGGCACAACCCCCTCCATGGGGTTATGAAACTGTTGCTGGACCACGAACTCGTCGAACTGGGTGACGTTGAAGGACCATCCGCTCCTGCGAGTATAATCAAACTAAAGAGGTGGAGGTATACCAATATCCCGAATAGTGGTCAGTCCAAACCTCAGAATATAATTAAGGTTACCAAACTCGGAAGTCCTGGTAACAAAATCATGCCTCTTCATGGCAGCAAGGTAAAAGCTTACAAAACTAAAAGGCTCATCATGAGAATGTGCGGTGCACTCAAGAGACTCAAGAATAAGCGTAGCGTAAACGCCACAAAAGAGATCTCACTTGTTGCCATTAGCAGCACGGCGGCGAGCAATCAAGGCACCCACATTATACTTACTTTCCCCTGAGAGGGCGTTCTACAGGATAGCAGCATCCGGTGCAGAACCGTTGCTCGTGTTGTCACGAGCTAACACCCCTCTAGCAATAAAATATGTGAAATACCTAAGATGGGGAAGCAAGATGGTGGAAATCTTCGAACGCTGGATATCCTTCGTGTCCTCGCTACAAAGACAGTTGAAGAGGGTTCTCAACTCGATGGGTTGTGTTTTCATCTTTGTTGTCTGTCCAAAGTTCATCACACCTACTATTTTACAAAATCTTGAAAAAGGCATGGTCAAAAGATCATTATAAATTCTAAACTCAATAATACCAGCATCATGCTTATATCTGAAACTATTAATAAAACTAAAGGTGAGTTTACGATACTGATAAACACGGCATGTTGCAAGCCGTGTCAAACCTGCATTAGCACAAAGGTTGTAAAACTCCTCCTTAATTCCTGCAGCTTCAAGGAAAACTTCGCACGGATATGTCATTGCACGTGCCGGACTTGTATCTTCTAACAACTCGAGGGGCACATGATCTTCATTGTAGCTCACCCTAGCAGCTGAGGATGAAGCTGCAGCTCTAGTAACTCGGTCGGTACACTCAGGCTTCTTCTTCCCAAGCCACCCCTTTGCTTTTCCTAATAAGCTCATTTCTGAAAAAATTTACAATTCACAAAAACAAGGTTTTAAGAAAAAATGAGTTGAGGCAAACTACTCTACTCACTTACCTAAGGCATAAACTTGCATCAAAACTTGGAAAATAAATTTCTACACAAGCATGCAAGCTCATATGAACAACACCAAGAACTACTAAATACTCACAAACGAAGCCACCAATCAAAAATCTAATTGGAGGGGTGGAGGAGTCACATACTAGGGAGTATTTCCTCAAAATTTCTGCTCAAACAATGGGCTGTAGGGAGAGATTAAAATTCTGGACGTATAGCAGCAAGAACATGGGTTCCAACTGAAGAACTCGCGTTTCTGGGAAGAAGGAGAGAAAGGGGAAGAATACTCACCAGCAAAGGAGGCATGGGGTGCCCAGGATCCCTGTGGGCGCGGCCACGGGGCAGGCCGCTCCAGCTGGCCACCTGGACTAGGGGTGCCCCCCTGGTCAGCCCCTGGTGCCTCTGGGTCACTTTTTTCGTGGAAAATTTGATTTTTATTTTTGTGAAATTTTTCTGACAACTTCACTATTGAAAAAAATTCGAGGTTCAAAAAGCTTAAAAACTTTGTGAAAACTTGAAATAGTCGTTAGAAGTGTGAAGCTTCAAAAACATAAAACTTTGGTACAACAAGGGGAACAAAAGCTAAAGGAAATGAAAACATAACAAGCTCCACTTTTTACCTATATAAACCATGCTAGCTAGCAAGGTTGATCAAGTCTTACCAACAAACCGACGATATATAGAGCAGAAAGTCTCACCTCTTATAAAGTGATCATTGTACCTTTACTTTAATGGACATTGTCCCCACCATAATGATTTTGTATTTGTGGTGCACATGTAGAGGATAATCCCAATCACCAATTTTCACGGTCTCGATATTCTCAATAGAGTTAAGGCCATGCCTTTTGTCGATCTTCTTTGGAAAATACACCGTGTGTTCTTTATCATCCATGTTGAAGGTAACCTTTCCTTTATTCCAATAATTGATAGCACCTGCGGTGTTAAGAAAAGTTCTACCAAGAATAATGGACGTGCTCCCATCCTCGGGCATGTCAAGCACAACAAAATCCGTGAGGATTAAGCAATTGGCAACTTCAACAGGAACATCCTCACAAATACCAATCGGGATGGATGTTAACTTGTCAGCCATCTGAAGAGAGATATCTGTAGGAATTAGTTTATCTAAGCATAGCCTCTTGTAAAGAGATAAAGGCATAACACTCACTGCTGCACCAAGATCTCATAAAGAAATTTTGACATAATTATTCTTTATGGAGCAAGGAATGGTGGGTATACCTGGATCACCGAGCTTCTCAGGGATCTTTCCACTAAAAGAGTAGTTAGCAAGCATTCTAGATATTGCCTCATTAGGTAATTTTCTCTTAGTAGTAGCAATATCTTTCATATATCTCGAGTAAGGAGGTAACTTAATAGTATCAGTCAAAGGGATTTGAAGAAAAAGAGGTTTCATTCACTCACAAAATTTATTGTAGTGCTCTTCTTCTTTGGTTTTGAGAGACTTACCTGGAAAGTTCTACCAAGAAAAATGGTTCTCTTTCCTTCCCGTGTCTTCTTGCGATGAAGTCTTCTCTAGTGAACTTCTTGCATTTGTCGGGTGCTTCTTCTTCTCGCACCTCGGGAGGATCATTATTTTCCTTATATTTATTGGTCTCAACACCGTCTTCAGTCTTAGCATCAGAGGTAGATATACTTTTTGGATCAGCAACAGGATCTTCTTCAACTATGGGATCATTTGAATTGTCAGCTTTCTTGTGTTTCTTCTCCTTCTTCTTCTTCTTCTTCGGAGATCTAACAAATTATTCTTCCTGCATTTTAGAATCTTGCTCGATCCTCTTCGGATGCCCCTCTGGATAGAGAGGATCTTGAGTATGTGTCCCGCCTCGGCTTTTAATCCCGAAGGCCTGTATATCCTGTTTGGCATTGTTAGCAAGCAAATCTTTTTGCACTTCAGAAAGTTGTTCAAGATGAGTTTGAACCATATGGAAATGCTTAACAAGGCCTTTAACATCATTAACAGTTCTACCTAGAACATCAAGCAAACTTTTGATAGCAAGGGTATTATCATGCAACTAACTTTGTATCCTCATATTAAAATGATTTTGCTTCATAATAAAATTATCAAGCTCATCTAAGCATTGATCAGGAGGCTTACCTTTAGGGATGTCACTTGCATTGAAATCTAAAAGAGAGTGTACCTCTACCATTGGGGTGAGTTGTGGGCTCACAAATCTTCTTAATAGGAGGTAGATTCTTCACATCTTCAGCTTTAATACCTTTCTCTTTTATAGAGTTCTTTGCCTCTTGCATATCTTCGGGGCTTAGAACAAGCATGCCCCTCTTCTTTGGTGGTGGAGGTGGTTCAGGGACGGACCAATCTTTGTGGTTCTTGGAAATCTTGCCCATTAGTTCTTCATCATCGTCCGGTGTTCTTTCCCTGAAAACACAACCAGCACAACTATCCAGATAGGATCTAGATTCATCAGTTAGACTAGCATAAAAATATATAAAGTAATTCATTCTTGGGGACTCCATGTCCCGGTCTAGCCTTGATAAAACTGCAATACCTCCCCCCAAGATTTAGGGAGGTGCTCATCATGTAGCTGTTTAAAGTTATAAATTCTTTGTAGAGCAGCATGTTGCATTTGAGTAGGAAAATACTTATCAACAAAAGATTGAGCTAAGTCTTGAGGACTCTTAATGGAACCATAAGGTAGTTCATCATACCAAGCTTTAGCACCTTCCTTCAAATAGAAAGGAAGAAGCTTAGTTACATAAAAGTTTCGTATCTTCTCATCGGTAGTAAACAAGCCACCTAACTCAGTGAGTTTGGTGAGGTGTGCTATGGCATCATCATTTTCTCTGCCATAAAAGGGTTCAGCTTCAACTGTGGATATAAGTGAAAGATCAACAGAGAAATCATACGCAGGATCATTGATGTATATAGGAGATGTAGAAAATTCAGGATCAGGAGTAATCTTGTTCTTCATAGAGTGTTTCTCAAGCAACTTCTTAGCAGCACCAGGGTCAGAGTTAGCACACTCTATAAGTTCCCTGCATAAATCATCATCAAGAATAATATAATCATTCCTCAAGGATTCTCTCCTTGAGTTCACTCAAGTTTGGGTAACCAACGGCTTTGCAAGTGGGGAAATAGGTAGCAGGAGTTTCAGCCTCGTATTGTTCTGCAACCTTAGCAATTTGAGATTCAAGATAGCGACCAAGAAAACGAATTTCAACAAGAGTAGTGGAAGCATCATCAAAGTATCGGACATAGTAACAGACCCAGTAGAAGTAGCATGTGGTGGTGGTGAAGCAAACTTACTTATAACTGAAGGTGAATCAAGTGTAGCACTAGTGCTCAGAACAGTACCTTTTCTTGTAGTGGATGGTAAGATCGGAACCTTGGGGTCTCTTTTCTTACCCATAGTGGATAAAGTGCAGCAGGAAAAATACTTCAAGTAGACTTGTAAATAAAGCTATGCTCCCCGGCAATGACGCTAGAAAACAGTACTTGATGACCCTCAACTGTAGGGGATCGAGATAGTCTTCGCGGGTAAGATAACCCAATTTATTGATTCGACGCAAGGGGAGCCAAAGAATATTTATAATCTTTAACAGTTGAGTTGCCAATTCAACCGCTCCTGAAATATACTTGCTTGCAACAAAATACTAGTAGCAACGATGATATGGAAAAGATGGTGGTAACGGAAATAGTAGTGGTGAAGAAGCGAAAGTAAAACAGCAAAAGTAAGCAACTAGTAACTAGCAGGATTAAAACACTGTAGGCTAGGGAGATGGATGGTTGGGCGCTGCTTGGATGAGAGTGAACATGTCATAGATTTTAACACGGGGCAAGGCACACAAAAAATCAAGGATCATCTAGGCAGAGTTGTACGTTCTTGCAATAAGAACTTGCACAACATCTTTTATCCTACCATCCCTCTACGAATGGGGCCAAAAGGAACTTATGGAGATTAAGGTGCTCCTGTCAAAGAGCACCAGAACAAAGCATTAACACTCAATGGATACATGAAATCCTCAAATTATAGTCCATCCCCTTTCGTGTCCCAAGCTGTCACCTTTGGGATCGCCGGTTCCGGACAATAATAGGTGCATACAACTCATAGATAGGATCAAGAACACAAATGAACTCATGAAAACACAAGTGGTTCAGATCTGAAAACATGGCACTCGGGACCAAAGTGAAAAGCATTAAAAGGAACAAGTTGTAGCAAATATGATAAACACCAAAGTAGATGATAGGCAACATTCCCCCAACAATCTGACGAACTATTACATGATCTAACTCATCCAATCCCTACCATCCCCTTTGTCTACATCTGGGAATTACTCACACATGAAAGGAGAAGTCATGAAGGGATGATGGAGTAGCGATGGTGATGACGATGGCGAGGATCTCACCTCACCGAAGGCCAAAACAGCCTCCAGATTAGCCCTCCCGGAGAAGAACAGAGGGTGGCGGCAGCTCCGTGACAAGAACTGGGAAAACGACTATTGTACTGGGGTTTTCTCACGACGGGAATAAATAGGAGTCCTGGTAGGGCACCAGAGGGGGGGAGGACCCACCCAGGCGGCCTCCCGGCGCGGAAAGGGGTCGAGCCGCGCTAGCAGGGCGCCTGGGACCCCTGGCTGCCCTCTGGCCCCACTTCTGGCTTATCGTCCCTCCGGGTGCGTGGATTTTCTGTGACACCTAAAAATACATATTCCTGCACATAAGAAAACCATACAAGCAACTCTGTTGAAAACAGCGTCACTCCGAGTTAGTTACGTCCAAATCATGCAGGAATGAGTCCAAAACAATACAAACAATGTTTGGAAAAGTAGATACATTTGAGACGTATTAGGCGCCGCCCGAGCCGAGCCTCGGCCGCCATGGATGCCCTCGAGCGGAGCTCGCCGCCGCCAGGCACAGATCTAAGCCGCCGCTAGCGCCGGTCGCTGCCCACCTCGCCCTCGGGCCTCACCGCACCCGGATCCGGCCGGATCCATCGTTGCCGCGCCACCTGTCCTCGGTGGAGCGACTACCGGAGCTCCGCTGCCCGCCACCAACCGTCGTCTTCGTGTGGGATGAGCCCGGCGCCCCTGCGGCCCGCAAGTGCCCTCGGCCCACGTCGTCTCCTCGTGCCCAAGGTGAGATGGCGTTATCCTCCACCCACTGTCGTTTTGTGCCTGACCCAATAGCGAGCCCGAGCCCCTCTGTAAATATTTCTAAGTCTTTTTCTGTATTATTTCTGTACTGTATTGCGAGTAGATTTGTGTCAGATCCGTAGCCCAAATGGAGATGTGTCCAAAATGAAAATTGTTTTTTGTGTTGTTCTCTAGCTTTTTGCTTTAGTGAGTTAATGCATTTAAGATCATTTGAGTGGTGCAAATCTATGTTGAAGTCCAGAATGTTATTGTTGTTCACTGTTATTTTTATTAAAGTTTGGTTGATGTTTGTGTTACATCCATGATGCCTAGGTCAGTGATTATTTCTTGTATGTGTTAAGCATCATGTATAATTCATATAGATGCATTCATTTTCCATGTTTACCTGATGTAGCTATTTCATATCTTGATCCAAAGTGGTGTACCTGATAAATAGTGTTGTTGTTTAAATAAAATTGCCTACTTGCTAGTCTTATATTGATTGATCCATGCTTCATATGCATTAGCTCCAATGTAATTAATTTCTCCTTGTCATGTATACTTCCATGCCTTGCATTGCTATGCCATTATACCCTTACTGTTCTTATAGTTCTTGAGCTCCCAAAGTGCATACTTGCTATTTTCTGTCAACTAATCTGATTTCTACTAAGTCTGGAATTTGTTTTAGCTTCTTGCATGCTTTATATATTTTCCTCCATGGGTCTTTTGACCACAAGTGCCATGAATGAATTGTTTAGCATCATACATACTCCATGTACATGTATTCCCTTGTCAAGTTGTTGTAGATATGTTGTCACTTTTGCTACTGTTTATATAGCATGTTTATAATAGTTTGCCATGTTATCCTGGTTTCACTAAGTCCTAGATCAGTAGTATTATTTAGCTTTTTGCTTGGGTTATAATTATTATTTATTGATGCTCATATACATGAAACCTTGTGACATGTCATGCTTGTCATGTATACTATTGATCCACATCATTTTGGTGCATGTTTGCATTCAGTAGCTTGTTGTTGCATTGCTCCCAAGTGTGCTACCTGATGTTGGCAGATTGTGTTCATAACTTGCGTTGCTTGTATCTTTTTAACCGTAACTCTGTTTAGGGTGTTCTTTACATGTAACTTAACTAGAATTTCATGTAGATTGTGTTTGTGCTATTGTTTTATGTTGATAACCAACCTAAAATATAGTTCAGGGCAGAACATTACCAAATGCTTAAATTATCGTGGGGTACTTAGCGATATGTCATATTTAGGATTTAACCTCACTTAAATTGACTAGCATATATAGTTTACTTTATGATTCACATCTTGCCATGATTGTGTGATATGCCATGCTTGTGTGAGATGCCATGTTAACGACCTTTTCTCATGTTGTGTAGCTAAACAACCTGAACCATCGTAAACGTGCAGTATCGTCGTGTGTGACGAATACTTCACTTAACATGTTAGTAACCGCTCTCGACGATAGATGCGATATCGAAGTGTGTTGCCTCGTGTTGCCTTCTTATTGTTTCTTGCTTGTAATTGCTTCATAGTAATAGATGCTTGCTCGACGATTGCCTTTTCCACTGTTTCCTTCTTGTGTGCTCCCGCGGTTACTCTCGGAGACGATGCGAGCTTGCGATCGACTACACCTTCGGCGTCGTCTTCTAATCAGGTAAGGGGGAGCATATATCATGCTTATAATTTTCAGCTCACTTTCCTAGGTATAGGATAGAACGATTGCTTGATCCTACCACTTCATAATTATTCCTCTCAAATAATCCCAAACATCCATGTCCTCCATATCCTAGAAAACCATTGTTTGGACATGTACCTAGCCTGCTTATCCACAGCTTAGTATGCATGCTAGGAAGCTATCATGTTATCCTGTTACTCCTTGGATTGGGCTATCACATTATTATATTGTTGTGGATGATATGATTTATTATAATGTTGACTATATTCGACGAAGGATGGAAGGTCTAGAATATCCCGCCTCGATGCTTTGTTCCATTCGAGTCACCTAGGATCCGAGTTCCGGGTATTAGTTCTAAGACTGAGCGTGTCTAATCGTTTGTGGGATTCTATGGGCTCCCCTTGTCTTACCTACCTAGCTTCAAACAGTTCTAGTGGTGGCCCAAGCTGATTTACCATTAGCAATTCATGCATGTGTCTGTCGGGTCGCTCCTAGAAGACATTCTTTAATACACTCTGGGCCAGTGGGGACATGGTTTCCTTGTTGGTCCACCCTTGGCCGGCGAGGGCACGGCCCCATGTGAGGTGTCCCGGTAACCCAAACCCTGTTGAGACGGAAGAGGCCGATCCGAGTGCGCGGACGGCTTTTGGATTGGAAGTCGACTCCCGGGGGGCCACCCGGATTTGTGTGTTGTTAGTTAGAGGGACTCTGGCGTTCCAGAGTTTCAGGCGTCTTCACACGCCAAGCGGAAACTGGGCTTACATGCGACGCATATAATTGGCAGTTGGTACACCCCTGCAGGGTTAAATCTTTTCGAGAAGCCGTGTCCACGGTTATGGACGACTTGAGAACTACTCCTTGTTCATAGACAACAACAACCGAGATAATCTTAATAACTTGATCAATGTGTGTGTGCCTTTACTGCTTCTTCTTCGTCGGGATGCGAAGGGGAGGACAAGGATAGGATAGGTGTTATGTTTGCATAAGTAGCTGATAGTAGACTTGTTGGAGGCGATTCCTCATCGACTGCTTGGTTCTCATCTTACTCTAAATAGATCGTTAGCCCTCTCATATATGGCTAGTGCGTCTGCAATCTCACCACTACCCCCATCTTACAAGACTTGTTGAGAAGTTAATTACAAGACTTGTTGATATAGCTCACCCCTTTCTTCTCTCTTTTTTGCATGTTATGCAAAAGATCTTGGACTACAGTGGAGCTCGACGACCCTTCTTCGTGCCGCCTTCGTGGAGACTCGACGATGACTAGTTAGATGGATTCCGGCGGAGAGCCTGGACCCGTGTGGTTACGGGAATGGTGTGTTTTACCTTCGCCACTAGGCATTTGATTATAGTCTGTACTCAAACATATGTCTTCCGCGGATGTATTGTATTAAGGGAATTGTAAGCCGATTGTATGAGATGTTGTATCCATGTAGTTGTAATGTTGTGATATCATGTTGGAAATCCGGGGCATATGGCAGTGTCATATGTCGCGGTGGGACCGATATGTGATTCGTCCCCGGATCTGGATGGGAACATCTAGATCTGGAACAGTACCGCATATCGGGCCTTACAACTTTGTATCAGAGCCTTACCGACCGTAGGATCCCTTCTCCGGTCGAAGTCGAGTCTAGAAAAAAACTATTTTGTAGTTACTAAGTTAGTTATCGGAGAGTAGGATTCTTTTTCCTCCTTAAACTTGCTCTGGTCAAGAAAAGTGACGTAAGTGTCTAATTCTTGCCTTATCCCATTCAAACTTTAGGATCTCGAGTGTGTGGAGTTTCGGAATAGTTATAATGCCTTGCTTGCAGTGTATTGTCTCGATTCCAATCTCAGGTTTGGGAATTCCTGCAGTACTTTTAGTTTCTCCGACTTTGGTGTACATCATGGTCATTCCTTGCTCTCCACCCTTTTGCCTGGTGTCTTCACGATTTTGAGTGGGAAAACTATCCTTTGATCTGGATCTTGTTGTTGTTCTTCCACTTGATCTCCCGATGGTTTCGTTCTTCGACATCGCCATCTCTCTGCGGAAAGTTTTCTCAACGGAAGTTCATCATCGGCATGGAGCAGAGTCCCTTGTTGGTGGTGTTGAAGATCGTTGACTCTCTTTTCTCTCCCCTCCTCTACCCCGGATCGTCCAGGATCTCGGGACGAGATCCCTTGTTGGTGGTGTTGTAATGTAACAACCCGGGATTTTCACTCAAATTAAATTTTTTGTTTGTTGCTTTATTTTGTTGATGCTAGAAATAGTTTGAAGTATTCGTTCCACCAATTTATTAATCGGTGATTATATTTCCCCCTCCTTCTCGTTCCGGTATGCGTGACTGAACCTTTCCACCATGGCACATGACCCGTTTGCGAAATCGGGTTTCACGCGAGCACCGCCGCAACTTCCGGCACAAGCCAGCCATCGCCATCAGAACGAAAACCCCGTTTATTTAATAATGTATTATTTTATATAGCGCCGGAAAATGTTCTCGGAACAGTATCGAAGTGAGGTACAGGTGACAGGCTCGTCGCACGGAGCGTGTAGTTTGAAGATTTACCCGAATCAGCGGTCGTATGGACCCCCGACGGCCAGAAACATAAACAGCGGGCGCGCGAGAGAGAAACCGAGGGCGTTTAAGTAAACTTAACAGCCAAGCCAGTCTATAAATAGACCCCCACTCTCCCCCACCCATTTTAGGGTTCCCCTAGTCCATATTTGCAGCCAGCCCCTCCAAGTTGCCCAGATCTACCTCCCAAAGCCTGAAAAATACGAAACCCTAGATCTGGCAGCTCCAGAGCCGTCAGATCGCAGATCGGAGGGCTCCAGAGCTGCCACATCGCCTCCCAACCCCTCTAGCGACATCCGGGCCCCGCCAGGTCGAGCAGCCGCCACCGCGGTCCCGTCGGTCCCATCTCGCGCCGCCGCCTCCCGTGCAGACCACAGCCGCACTGCCCGTGGCCGCCGCACCTCGCCGCGCCATCGCCAATAGCCGGAGCCGCCACACTGCCGCAGCCCCGGTGATCCTCCTCCATCCGCGGCCTCCCTCTCCTCTTCTCCTCCCTCCTCACCGCCGCTTTCCCTCGCAGGACGTTGGCGCCGCTCGAGCCGAGCCTCGGCCGCCATGGACGCCCTCGAGAGGAGCTCGTCGCCGCCAGGCACGGATCCGAGCCGCCGCTAACGCCGGTCGCCGCCCACCTCGCCCTCACCGGAGCGACTACTGGAGCTTCGCCGCCCGCCACCAACCGTTGTCGTCGTGTGGGCTGAGCCCAGCGCCCCTGCGGCCCGCCAGCGCCCTCGTCCCACAGCGCCTCCTCACGCCCAAGGCGAGATGGTGTTATCCTCCGCCCACTGCCGTTTTGGGCCTGGCACAATAGCGAGCCCGAGCCCCTCTGTAAATATTTCTAATTCTTTTTTTGTATTATTTTTGTACTGTTTTGCGAGTAGATTTGCGTAAGATCCGTAGCCCGTATGGAGATGCATGCAAAATGAAAATTGTTTCTTGTGTTGTTCTCTAACTTTTTTCTTTAGTGAGTTAATGCATTTCAGGTCATTTGAGTGGTGCAAATCTATGTTGAAGTGTGCTCCAGAATGTTACTGATGTTCACTCTCATTTTTAATTAATTTTGGTTGATGTTTGCGTCACATCCATGATGCATAGGCCAGTGATTCTTTATTGTATGTGTTTAGCATCATGTGTACTTCAGTTAGATGCATTCATTTGCCATGTTTACCTGCTGTAGCTATTTCATATCTTGTTCCAAAGTGATGTACCTAATAATTAGTGTTGTTGTTTGTATAAATTTGCCTACTTGCTAGTCTTATATTTATTGATCCATGCTTCATATGCATTAGTGTGGCACCCCGGCTCAGAGGACCGGAACGCCCCGTGCTCCAACCTAGAGATCAAGTCTTCTGGAACATGGCACTGCTTGATATATAATTGAACAACTTTCTATTCCCAAAGATACAGGTACAAGGGGTTTATTACAACGCTAGCGGGGGACAAGCTTGCTCCTCAAGCTAGCCACGGATCTACATCAAGCAGCAGCATAACTCCCTAGCAGCGGAATATAACTCGGCAGCGGAACAACGTCGACGGTGATGAACTCCACTCCACAGGGACACTGGCTGGGACACCTCCTAGTTCGCAAACACCGGGAACCTCATCCTACGGATCCAAAGCATTGCCTGCAAATCTGGCATGACACGCCAGGTCAGTTCATTGAATGTACTTGCAAGCTCACAACAACCAATGCACCAAGGCAAAACAATAAAATGGCAGGCAGGTTAAAGTATATTACTGAATTAACCATATGATCATCATCATAACTCAAGCATATATTCATCAAGCATATTATCAGCATTAAGGCTAATGCAAAAACAACCATCATTTAATGTCACATGGACCCCACATGATCATCGCATGATCATGCGGCTTACCTCGGAGTCCTTACAGACTCAAGCACCGGTTCACCTTGTGACCAACATCTTACTCAGGTCATCGCACGACCATCCACTTTCAGGGGTCATCGCATGACCAATACTTCCAAGGGCCATCGTATGGCCAAACGGGTCATCGCATGACCAACCACTTAATAAGATCATCCAACCGAACTAATGTTGATCCCAAGTGTGACCTAGTACGAACTGTGTCCAATACCGTGGACTCGTCTATTTGAATAGATTTTTAATACTCTCCATAGTTTGTGCACTTTACCCACACTATGGAGCTTTTCCTCCATCCAGTACCTTGGAACTTGTCCCACAGGAACCTCGGAACTCGTACCATAGGAATGGACTAGGATTTTCCCAACGAGACCATTCTACCACATGTCTCCCTTACCGTATCACCCGACATACTTCGCAAGTCATGCCTTGGGTAGCCCCGTGTCCTCCAGACACACCTGCCATCGCATGGCAACCGACCATCGCATGGTCAACAAACTTTGTCCCAATCGGGGACGGGATCCCAATAACATAACCGGCTCTCAAGAATATCGCCGCTTACCGGGCTAGGGTAACCGCGTGCGCACAACCTTCCCACCTTGGTGATACGCATAAGAGAACCCACCGATAGACCAAGCCAAGGCCTTCCCATTCAGGCGAGCGTGGCTGCATGGATAAGTTCGGTTCGGTGGCACCTGATCAACTTGGCACAAAGCATGTATTCAACATCATACACAAGCATCAGGTGTAGGGGTGAAACCAGATCGAATTCGGTCGGATAATCTCTATATCATATCCTATTCCATATTTATTTTCGGATTCGGAGGCGGAACGGATGCGGATTCGAATAACGGATTAGGCGGATTCGGAAGCGGTACGGTAACGGAAAAGCATTGGATCGGAAACGGATATTTACCATATTTATATATGAGGAATATATAAATGATTTAAACTAGAATCGTACATAAAAAATGAGAGAATATAAATATTTTTTCACTTTAAGAAGACATAAAGAACTAGGTAGTATTGAAGTAATACAAATAAATAACTAACAAACATATGTCATGTTCCATAAGCAAAGATAACATTTACATACTTCTTCTTAATACTTAAAACTTGGTCCATCAATCGGATTCGGAAATTAAAAGTTCGGATTATCCGGCTAGAAAAAAATGGATTATCCTATTATGTCGAATATTTGTATTACCATATCCTATACCGTATTCTAACAATCGGATTTGGGTTCGGATCGGATTTTTATCGGATGTACAAAATATGTTACCGTATCCTATGAAAACGGATTCGGAAACGGTTTCGGTCGGAAATTATCGTAACCACTTTCACCCTTAATCAGGTGCAACATGATAATTTGGATCCAAGGCATATCAACATAAATGGAACAAGCCAAGATACAGTTATAGTCACATCATGATTCAAATCAAATTTAGTTGATTAACTTGGTCATATTAAGATGATCAAGAAATTATCATGCAACATAGCAATACCATGAATATAGCTAAGCATGATACGGTGATCACATGATCACTTCTTATCATGAACATAACATGGTAATGGCATATCATAAACGAAATGATTCAAATCATATGGACAACTCAGGATAATATCATGGTCAGAGCATAGCATGGTATTAACATAGTCAAGTATAATATAGAAATGCAGTATCACCAAAGTGGTCCAAGCATATCATGATCAAAGCATATCATATAATCGAAAGTTAAGGAAACTTTTAAAGCACGTCAAAGCTTTTCGAAGGTGAAAATGAAATTATGGCTTGCCTTTCACCAAAAAGGTGTAGTGGAAAGCTCCTGGTCTTCAACAAGAAAACCTTGAAAACATTTTCTGAAAAACGCACGGAAAAAATGTCAAACACTAATTTTAATTGACCAGCAAATAACAACAGAAGAACATGGCACATAAGCTATGCCAAAATGAAGAGGGGAACGGGATAAATCCAATGCAAAAAAGTTTCAACTCAATTGGACTTATAGATTAGGAGTTACTCAGGGTCAAAGTTTGGTCAAAAATAAATGATTTAAATAGATTTTAAATCATTTTCTCTGGATAATGGCAGGGGCGACGTCCAAGGCGTATTTAGGAAATGCGCTTCCACTTAAGAAAATGATTCGGGCGAGGGAAAGAGGCTGATGGGTGGGCCCCGTCTGTCATATAAACAGAGAGGGGGAGAGGGAAACAGGGGAGGCGAGCTCACCGGCAGCGAACTCCGGCGAGGAGGCCACACCTGGAGTTGGGACCAGGGTGAATGGACGGAGGGGGTCCCGGCGGTAAAGCCCGTACACGTGGCGCTCGAAATGGTGGCCGTTTGCTAGGGGAGACGCGTTGTGGTGGCACAATGCTACGAAACTCCGGCGAGGTTGAAGATGGCGTCTCTCCCTGCCGGGATCCGTGCGGGTCTTGGCCGAGGAGGCACCAGGGGAGTCAGGGGAGCTCACCGGTGACCGTGACTTGGGATGGGAGGCTTTGGAGGAGGTTGACCACGGCAAGGGCCGAGCAGCGGGGAGGTGGTCAGAGCTGGGGAAGAAGGGCTCCCGACCTCGATTCCTGGCGCGATCGCTCGATTGGGAGGGGGCTCAGGTTGCTGGTGTGGTGGGGCGAGCAAGAGCAGCGCGATTTATAGCAGGGGAGGGATGCCGAGGCTGGCAGCCTCCATGGAGATGACGACGACACAGGCGAGATGCTGGGGGTGAGGTGGCACGCTCGTGTGGGTTTGTAACAGCCCAGTTTTCACAAAAAATAAAAATTTTGTTTTCGGTGAGAATTGTTTGATTGTCTGATTTCTTTGCGGTGTTTGCATCCCGATTTATCGATCGGCGATTATTTTTTTCCCCTCTTATCTCGTACCGGACGGAGACCGACCCTTGCCACCCTGACACTCGACCATTGCGACACCGGTTTTCACCCGATCACCGTCGCGAAAACCGCACGAGACCAGCCGCAGCCAACGGAACGAAAAACCCCGTTTAATAATTAAATGGGTTATTTTTATAGCGCACCGGAAAGTGTTCTCGGAACGGTTCCAACGCGAGGTGAACGCCGCCGGCTCGACGCGTTGATCGCGCAGTTCGAAGTTTTACCCGAATCGGAGGTACTGCGGACCCGCGGCGGCCAGCAACGTGAGCACCGCGCGCGAGAGAGAAAAACCGGGGATGTTTTTGCAAACTGCCAGCCACCGGGGCTATATAAAGACCACCAAACTCACACCCCCTTTCTAGGGTTTCCCTAGTCCAAAATTGCAGCCACCCCCCGAAAAATATCCAGATCTGCCCAATCTGACCCCAAAAGTCCCGAAACCCTAGCCTAGCCACCCCCGGAGCCGTCGGATCTAAGATCCGAAGGCTCCCGTGCAGCCACGTCGCCTCCAGCCGAATCCAGCCGCGCCCGGGCCCCGCAGGGCCGAGATCCCGCCGCCAGGGCCCGCCCAGGCCCGGATCTGAACGAGCTCACCTCCGCCGCCCGGTCCTCCTCGCTCCGGCCGTCACCGGCAGTTGTGCCGCCGCCCGGTGAGCGCGCCACCTCGCCGTGCCCTTCCTCCTCCTCCCCCGTCTTTCCTCACCTCTCCTCTCTCTTACCAGGAGCCACGGGACCACCGCCGCGCCACGCTGGAACCGACGTCGCGCCGCCCGCCATGGCTTCCCGAGGCGCGGCCTGAGCTCCTCCACGACGTCCTCGCCCGGCCGCCGGCCTCCCACGTCGTCGCGCACCCGAGACCGCCTCCGCCGCCCCTGCCCCTCTGCGCCGCGCCCTCCTTGCACAGCTCGCCGTTGCCGGAGCAGCACGGCCACCGCCGCCGGCGACCCGGTCCGTTGCGGGATCGAGCGAGGTGCCCCCAACCGTCGACGTGGGCCACGTCTTCGCCTCGGCCCACCTGCAGCCTCTCCCCCCCGCGGCCCAATCCAGCCCAGGCCGCCTCAAAGCCAACTTGGGCCGAGCCCATGGGGTGAGGCCCGACCTCCTTTTTTCTCTGCTTTCTGTTTTTTTCCTTAGTCTATTTTTTGCTAAGTCTAGAAGTTTTAGCTATTGTTTCAGTTTCGCGATTAGCTTTGCGAGCAAACCGTAGATCGGACCGCGATGCGCCCAAAATGAAAGTTGCTTAGAATTGCGTGTACTTCAATTCATCTTTTGTGAGAATTTTGATTTGAGGCCATCTTGATGTTGATAATATGTGTTGAAGTGGGCATCAGGCCGTTAAACTGCTAATTTTTCCTGTTTAGTGCTGCTGTTATTATTTTATTGCAAGTTTGCATGATGATTGTGACACATCCATGAGGCCTATTGCATTGATTCTTTTTCCTATGTGTTAAGCATCATGTGTACTTAATTTCCATGCTTTAACTTGTCATGTTTGGGTGCTTTAGCTATATTAAATCTTGCTCCAAAGTGGTGATCCTGATGTTAATGTGCTGCTGTTGCTAAAACTGTTATTTTGTTGCAACTTCGGATGACGGTTGCGTCGCAACCGTTTATCGGAATTGAGTGATTCCAATTGCATATTGTTAAGCATCATGTCTACTTCCATTATATGTATTGTATTGCCATGATATGCTTGCTGGTCATATAGTTATTGAGATCCAAATTTGCTATGCTGCTGTTTTTGATAGCCACCTCTGTTTTTCTCAAAGTCTGTAACGTTCCGATGCCATGTTGCATGCTTAATATCTTTTGATCCATGATGCCTATTTGCATGATTCTTTTTGCCATGCCTTCCCTGTCATGTCTACTTTAGTTCCATATCATTTGTGAGCATGTTTGCGTTGATTATCATGTTTATGCATTGTTCTAAATTATGCTTCGTGATGTTGGCAGATTGTGCCCGTAACTTGTTTTGCTTATATCTTTTTAACCGTAACTCCGTTTGGAGTGTGCCTTATATGTAACTTGATTAGTTTTTATGTACTTTGTGTTTATGCTATTGTTTTCTGTTGTTAACCAACCTAAAATGTGGTTTAGGACAGAACAGTACCAAATCCTTTAATTGTTGTGCGGCACTTAGTGTATGCCATGTTTAGGTTGTGCATCACTTAAATTGACTAGCCTAGGTAGTTTACTTGGTGCTTAACATTTGCCATGTTTGTCTGATATGCCATGCTTGCTTGAGTTGTCATGTTAATAACCGTTGGTTGATCACCTGTAGCTAAGCAACTTGAACCACCGTAAACGTGCGGTATTCGTCGTGTGTGACCGATACCCCACTTAAACTGTTAGCAACCGTTCTTGACGATAGATCCGTATCGCGTTGCCGTGTCGTTTGATGTCTTCTTGATATTGTGTTGCCCCGTAGTAATAGAGTGCCTGCTCGTTGATTGCTTTCCAGTGTTTATCGTCTTGTGTGCTTCTGCGGGTACCTTCGGAGACGATGCGAGCTTGCGATCCACTACACCTTCGGAACCCGACTTATCAACAGGCAAGGACTATGTATTACATATGATCAATTCTATTTCAACCAGCGGTTTGCATGCTAGGCTAGGTTAGATTCGATGTTTGATCCTACCACATGTTTACAGCCTCTTTCAAACCGATACAGCCATGTCCCTTCCCAGCAAACCTTGTACTGCTATGTTACTATTGCTCGTTGCTCAGCCCCTACTTAGTATGCATGCTTAGGATGCTACGATGTTACCCTGTTACTCCTTGATTTGGGATATCACATTATTATATTGTTGTTGATGATATGATTATTATAATGTTGACTATATTCGACGAAGGATGGAAGGTCTAGGCTATCCCGCCCCGACGCTTTGTTCCATTCGAGTCACCTAGGATCCGAGTTCCGGGTATTGGTTTTAAGACTGAGCGTGCCTAACCGCGTGTGGGATTTTATGGGGTCCCCTTTTCTTACCTACCTACCTTCAAACATTTCTAGTGGTGGCCCAAGATGATTTACCATTTGAAACCGTGTGTGTGCTGGTCAGCTGCCAATAGTTTTTAAACCAACCCGGACCAGTGAGGACATAGTTCCCTTGCTGGCCCATCATGACCGGTTGAGGACCCGGTTTCCCATGTGCGATTAACCGGCAATCCAAACTTGGAGTCATACGGTAGAGACCAGATCGAGAGCGCGGCCGGCTCCTGAGCTGGATGTCGACTCACCGGGGGCCACCTGGATTTGTTCGTTGTTACCTAGAGGGACCTTTAGTTTCGGATCTCTTGGAACTAAATCATAAAATGGTTTCCTGTGATGGGTAGCAACTGAGAGAGATGGGTGTGCGTGCGGAGCCTTGTAATGGGCAGTTGGTACACCCCTACAGGGTTAAATCTTTTCGAGAAGCCGTGTCCACGGTTATGGACGACTTGAGACCTACTCCTTGGTCATAGACAACAACAACTGAGATAATCTTAATATAACTTGATCAACGTGTGTGTGTGCCTTGACTGCTTCTTCTTCATCGGGATGCGAAGAGGAGGACAAGGATAGGATAGGTGTTATGTTTGCGTAAGTAGTTGATAGCAAGACTTGCTGGAGGCGATTCCTCATCGAATGCTTGGCTTCTTACCTTACTCTCTAGATCGTTAGCAACTTCATAAATGCTAGTGCGGCAGCAACCTCACCACTTACCCCTTCCTTACCGTAAACTACTAGTTGTCCTAGAATGACGAGTGATGAAGTCCTTGCTGGGTCAGATGACCACTACAGTTGGATGCTGAGTACTTCTGTATTCATGATACTACCCCCAAACTCTTTTCAGGGTTCTTGATCGACAACAGGTTGGTGGTCGACGTTTCACGTGGAGACTCGACGACGACTAGTTAGGCGGATGCCGGCGGAGGGCCTGGACCCGTGTGGTTATGGGGATCGATGTTTTTCTCTTTGCCACTAGGCATTTGATTGTAGTCTGTACTCAGACGTGTACCTTCCGCTATTGTATTGTATTTGAGGCAGTTGTATGCCGATTGTATGAGATGTTATATCCTTGTATCTGTAATGTTGTGATATCATGTTGGAAATCCGGGGCATATGACTTCGTCATATGTCGTGGTGGGACCGATATGTCCTTCGTCCCCGGATCTGGATGGAAACATCTAGATCTGGAACAGTACCGCATATCGGGCCTTACAGGGTTCTAGAGGGTGCAGGGAGGCACGCGTGGGCACGAGGTTTAAGGGGGAAGCAGGGGTGTCAGGGGAGATGGCGACGGGTCAGGGTGCCCTGTGCTCGTCGGGATCCTACAAGCAGCGGCCTGCCGGCGCGAATCCGGCGAGGATGAGGCATGGAGGAGAGGGCGCGTGTAAGGCAGGCCCGCGCGGCGCAGGTTGACAAGGAGAAGCGGCCAGGGGAGTACTGGAGCGCGACTTGGACGTGTCGGGCAGCCGAGAGTGTGCTCTCTCAGTGTACTGGAGCACACAGTGCATTTCTTCGTGGCCAATCATGTCCCATGGGTGCTCCTTTCCATGTTGGTTACTGTGGTGCCAAGGACTTGTCAAGAGGAGTGCTGGGATGATCTTATCTTCAAGGAAAAGCTGGATACGGCAAACTTGGGGCACCAGTTGGGTCAAAATGGTAAATGGTGGAGGTGAGGCAGGTTGTCTCTTGGCTTTAGGTCACAAGGGACTACTGATATGGAGTGTTTGAGCCCACATGTCCAAAGGAAAAAATATACTTCCTTTGTAAAGCAACAAATTGGCCAGGAACACATTGTTGAAGCTGTCATCCCATCTGCTTGATGAAATGGGCTCAAATTTTGTGTAGCTGGGTTATATGGGGTGTGCTCATGTGTATAAAATTTCATGGCCAATGGACACACCTAGATAGCACTTGCTTCACAAGGTGTCCCACTAGTCAGAAACTTCATGTTGATGATGCACTCACATGGATGATGGGATTTGTCTCAAACTTGGCTTAGTGGGGTTATGTGGTGGTGGGATCAAGCACAAAAAGTTTCAAGACAAATAGGATCCCCTATCTTGCACTTCCTTCACAATACCCCTTTCTGCATGAAATCTTTGGGAATTTGTTGTGGGAGTTTGGCTAAGCACATGGTGCTGAAATTTGGTGGAGGCTAATGATATGATCATATGAGCTCGCACAAAAAGTTTCACCAGCAATGGATCAAGAGAAATTACACCTCCTTCACAAAGTGCCAATCTTCCCCCACAGACAAATGAATTTTTCTAGAGGAAAAATCCACTTGGTCCATGCAATTTTTTTGGAGATTTTGGCAATATATAACATCAAGGCTAGGAGGGAATTTTTGGGGATTTATGGAGCAATATAAATAGGGATTGCTTCACAATCCTCAAATAAAGGGATTATTCCTTTTATTGGAAAAGGAATATATGGCTTGAATACAATGGTGGCTTGGATGAGGTGGATCAATGAGATGACATTGGAAAGTCTTGGAAACAAGGGCTACTTGAGCATGGAAATAAAATATGCTCAAGTTCAAGTCCAAAGAATTTCTCTAAATCTGAACCAACGAATAAAAATCCAGAAAAACCTCGAAAAGAAAAAGCTGTGAAAACCAGGGTGTCACAATTAGCACCAATGTAATTAATTGCTCCTTGTCATGTATACTTCCATGCCATGCATTGATATGCCATTATATCCTTACTATTCATATAGTTCTTGAGCTCCCAAAGTGCATACTTGTTGTTTATTGTCAACTACTCTGGTTTCTACTAAGTCTGGAATCTGTTTTAGCTTCTTGCATGCTTTATATCTTTTCCTCCATAGGTTTTTTGTCGGGACCCGGAATATGCATATGTAATTCTAGCCACAATTCAATCATATGGAGAGCCAAGAGCCATACCCACTTGTCTAACCAGACAAGTCCAAGTACAAGACACTCTCAGAAAGCTCAAACGTGAGGGGCATCCCATCCTGGCCCGGATAATCAACTGAGATGGGTCCTTGTCGTCCCCTCACAAGTCTAAATGCTTATGGGTGGTGAAATCCCATACTCATAGACAAGTCGCCTCAACCATATTATCAATTGAATCATAACATTTACATAGACAACTCCGTCCCAATCACTTAGTCGAGGTCTCGGGCGGGCTCGATCGTACAACAAAGTGTGCCATGTTACGGGGTTACGTGCAATCGCATCGCGATGCTCCAAGATGCACACAACTCAGAGCCACCTGGCTGTAAGAAAGACCGTCGGTGAGAGCACAACTAAGCTATCGAACCCCACACTAAGACATGCACGTTATAATCATACATGCAGCATACATGTCTAGTGTAAACAACAGGTACTCATCACGTGAACTCTACAAAGTATACATCTTTATTGACTTATATATAGAGTACACAAAGATATCACATAAATATGATCCAACATTCATACAAGCAAAGGAAGAAACATAGGTCTGAGTACAAACAAGTTTAACAAATGGCTTAGAGAAGCCTTATTCAATATACAAGCCCTTCCACGAGGGACCAGACTGCTGACTGGAACTATACTCGTGTAAGGCTCGATATGCGGTACTGTTCCATATCTAGATGTTTCCATCCAAATCCGGGGACGAAGCACATATCGGTCCCACCACGACATATGACAATGCCATATGCCCCGGATTTCCAACATGATATCACAACATTACAGCTACAAGGATACAACATCTCATACAATCGGCATACAACTGCCTTAAATACATAACATCAGCGGAAGATACATGTCTGAGTACAGAATACAATCAAATGCCTACTGGCAAAGAGAAAAGACATCGATACCCATAACCACACGGGTCCAGGCCCTCCGCCGTGATCCGCCTAACTAGTCGTCGTCGAGTCTCCACGTGAAGCGTCGATTACCATACTTGTTGTCGATCAAGAACCCTGAAAAGAGTTTGGGCGTAGTATCATGAGTACAGAAGTACTCAGCATCCAAATGTAGAGGTCATCTGACCTAGCAAGGACTTCATCACTCGTCATTCTAGGACAACTAGTAGTTTACGGTAAGGATGGGTTAAGTGTTGAGGTTGCTGCCGCACTAGCATTTATGAAGTGGCTAACGATCTAGAGTGTAAGATAAGAAGCCAAGCATTCGATGAGGAATCGCCTCCAACAAGTATGCTATCACCTACTTACTCAAGCATAACACCTATCCTATCCTTGTCCTCCTCTTCGCATCCCGACGAAGAAGAAGCAGTCAAGGCACACACACGTTGATCAAGTTATATTAAGATTATCTCAGTTGTTGTTGTCTATGAACAAGGAGTAGGTCTCAAGTCGTCCATAACCGTGGACACGGCTTCTCGAAAAGATTTAACCCTGCAGGGGTGTACCAACTTCCCATTACAAGGCTCTGCACGCACGCCCATCTCTCTCAGTTTCTACCCATCACAGGAAGCCATTTTATGATTTAGTCCCGAGAGATCCGAACCGACAGGTCCCTCTAGCTAACAACGAACAAATCCAGGTGAAACTTCGAACTGCGCGATCAGCGCGTCGAGCCGGCGGCGTTCACCTCGCGCTGGTACCGTTCCGAGAACACTTTCTGGCGCGCTATAAAAATATCCCGTTTACTTATTAAACGGGGGTTTTCGTTATGTTGGCTACGGCTGGTCTCGTGCAGTTTTCGCAACGGTGATCGGGTGAAACCCGGTGTCGCAAAGGTCAAGTGTCAGGGTGGAAAGGGTCGGTCTCCGTCCAGTACGAGATAAGAGGGGGGAAATAATCGACGATCGATAAATCGGGGATGCAAACACTGCAAACAAATCAGACAATCAAACAATTCAAACTGAAAACAAACTTTTTATTTTTTGTGAAATCTGGGCTGTTACAACTAGCTTAGTCCACGTTGAGCTACAGGAAGAAGCCACCTTCGGAATCAGTGGGTTCATCTAAAAACATAAATTAGCAAACGTGAGTACAAAGTCGTACTCAGCAAGACTTACATCAGAACTATACTACTCATGCTCAAGTTTCAAGGCAAAGGTAGGTAGAGTTGTAATGCAGAAGTGACAGCTTTGACTTGGCTAACCTGAACTACGATTACCAGAAGGAGGTGAGAAGCATACTCGAGTCCATCTATCCAAGTCTCCCAAACAATTACACCACTATGGATCCTTCCTCGACTTCCCATGAGAAAGCAAACCATAGCACTCACACTTATCTTGACAAATTTTAGAGTTTCCGTTGAAGTTGTCTAATAATCAAGCACAACTTTCCAAGTAGTCCATTACCGCGGACGCGGCTATTCGACTAGTTTATTAACCCTGCAGGGATGTACTACTACACACACATGACCATTAGTTACCGCCAGGTCTCGTCACCATTCAAGGGGTGCCTGCGAGGATGCTCACCACAACTGTTACCTCATAGCCGATCTAGTCCAAGAAAGTCGCCTATCTGGGTTGGTTACCACTATCGTGAACCCGGCCGGTTTACCGAAGTGTACCCAGACGATGTGTGCATGGTGCAAAACCCGGTCTCGGTTGACCTGTTCTCTCACTTAGCAGCCAGGCCACAAACCTACCAGAACTCCGAACTACTGCGACATCTGGAAATCGAGACGGGATGAGTTAATAGGTTGTGAGGGGTCAGTGAGCCCAATGTGTGGTTGTACACTTTGTCTTGGATCACCACACAAGAACTCGGACTTAGGGCAGTGTTCAACGAGACAACCCACTGTGTACTACTACACAGCCTCTCATATTTCACCTTGTTTAGGTCAAATTCACTAACACATTTCCACCATCATCATCATGATCACTACCATCCCAACTCACATAAGAGTAACCTCATTGTAACTCTAAGAATGCAATAAGTTGTAACAGTTGCAGGGGCCACATGATAAACAAACAACTCTTAAATCTGCTAGGATTGTGGTTTTCTTACTACCGTGACAAAATGATAGGTCATGAAAAGTAATGGGTTCAACTATGCGGTAGAAACGCATCCTGTTAACATCCTAAACAATGCATAAGCGATAAAAATAGGGAACTGGGTTTTTATCGACATGACCAATGGGGGTTTGCTTGCCTTGCTGACGGGGATCGTACTGAGAGTCTTCAATTGCAGGGGTGCACTCAGGTTCCGGCTCCACTTCTACTCGATAGCCAACAAGACATGAAGAAACAATCAATACATGTAGAATGCACAAACACATGATAAAGTGGTGTAATATGATGTAAATGGTGCTGATGTATTGACAATTCCATTTAAGTGAAGTGTATTGCAATTGAGTTACAAATTCAAACTCCATATTTGAATTAAAAAGGGTTCATATGCACATTTATTAATGTTTCCCCATTTTCAAATATTCAAACATGAAAACAAAGTGCATATTCAGAATCCTTGCATTTTTCTAATAATTATATATATATATATATTATTTGTTTAATTTAGATTTATGGTTAAAAAGTTATAGCCATTTGCATTTTCAGCTTTTCTGGAATTATCTTTAAACAGAAAAACCGTTACTGCGTCATAACTGTATCAGCATGGAGTCAGCAGGTCAACAGAGGGCTCCAGGTCAACCTGACCAGTGGTTTCCACTAGTCAGTGAGGCACGGGTTAATCCCCTTTTAAATTAAATCGGTTTTTTTAATTAGGGCACTAGGGCCCACATGTAAGTGGCTTTGGCGGGAATTAGCGCTAAGTAAACCGCGTCCACGTTGGCACATCGGCAGCTAGTCGCCGACGTAATCATAATATGGCGGCGTCCTCACGAACGGCGGCGTAGGGCTCAAACTCGAAGCCGAGGCCATCTACGTGCTCAGGGGGTCTCGCGCATCGCATTGAGCAAACAGGCGGCCCAAGGGAGGCCCGAGGCCACGCCGGTGAGCAAAGCCGCGGAGGCGGTGGCTCGGCTCTGGCGGGAATCGATGACACGATGCACAGGGAGGAGATAGGCGAGGGGGAAACGACGCGGATTCTCACCAGGATCTCTAAGAAGCTGACGGCGAGGACAGAGGGGGCCGGGATGGAGCAAATTTCGACGAGGATCTCAGCAGCAATGGTGAAGGAGGTTGACGCGGGCATCGACTCCAAAGGGCTTCGGCTCGTTTCCTTCTGCGAGGAGGCGTGGGGCGACGTCGCGGACTTCCCGGACACGGTGGCGTGGCGTCTCGTCGACGTTGGCCGCCTCGGAGCACAACGGCGGGCGGAGGAAGATCTTTGGCGGCGACGAAATCGGCGAGGCACTACTAGGAAAAGGCCTTATGGTGGCGTGGCGCATTTCAAATGCACCACTAAGGACAAGCCACTAATAAGGCCTTAATAGTGGCGCATTTCAAATGCTCCACCCCTAAGACTCTTATGCGTGGCGCATTTCAGAATGCGCCACCCCTAAGCCCTTATGGCTGGCGCATTTCAAAATGCGCAACCCCTAAGGTTCTTTAGGGGTGGCGCATTCCTGGTGCGCCACTACCTGTACAAAATATACGCCACTAAATCTATATTACAGAAAACAAAAAATAATTTACAAAAAAAGAAAACAAAATACAGAAACAATTACATAAATGGAATCACAAAAATTATTACATAAATAGAAGCATTACAGAAATAGAGAAAGCATTACATGTCTTCGAGTATTATTTACAAGTATCGAATACAAATTATTACAGATGAAATAAAAGAAAACCAAAAACTAATCTTCTAGTATTGTTTTCTTCACTCCATCTTGATAATGTTGATCATTTTGATCGATCTGTTGCAGCAAACAAGTGAATGTGAATGACAATGGCATCAATGACCACATTTATCGTTTAAGCATATAGGAAGATACACACAACACAACTTCAATAAGAACTGATCAACTAAACTAGTAGCATAGCCAAAATGATGTATGATACATTTATACAAAGATGGAAAAGTGTTTGTGCGATAGAGATAAAGTTATTTAGAAAAAAAATCATCAATATTGTTCGGAACTTGTGACTCGGCTCAGGGAATGGGCGGCATCCTTCTTTCATCATGAAAGGCCTTGTGTCACGCAATGCCTTTAGGCGGACTTCTATTTCCCCATTGGATGGTGCAATGTTGCAGTGGAAGATCGACCCCTTCACATGTACCTCATGACGGATGATAGTCGCCATCTCCCCTTGGATGTGAAAGAGCTCCTGCCTAAGATTTGCATCGGCGATTTCCGCCTTCCTTTTGGCCCACGCTATGAGATGACTTGGCAGCATAAGGTCGCGCTCTTCCTGTACAATCGCACGCATGTGATGGAGGGCATAGTACGCATCCCTCACACTGCCAGTCGGCTGCTTGACGTACGTCAACTGCGTTACGTGGTTGAACACGCTCACGCCAGGCTGATGCTTCCTGTACTTGTGCTTCACGATCTTGCCTCCGGCTTCTTTGTAGCCGGCGAGAGCATCATCCAAAACTCTCATGATATACTTGTAATCTTTCTTCTTCACACTCCCCGAGTCTAAATACACAGCATGCGAGTGTTGCGGTGAAAAGCAGATCAGCACACAGTCTTGATCCTCACTTCATAATTAAAACAATCCAAAAGGAATGTTCGAAGAGGACAATGGAGAGCTAAGAAAACATATATGCTATGGCGGCGAGCGGATGACTCGGGAGAGTAGGTCATGAGAAATGAATCCTTGTTGTCGTTCTCTAGCATGAAGTCTCTGATGTACCCCGCCACGAGATTCGCGTCCCCGTCGTCCATCAAGATGCTGTCACGCATGTAGAAGGGGTCCAATGTCGCAACGCTCGCGGTCTTATCTCTAAGGCCCGATATGCGGTATTGTTCCAGATCTAGATGTTTCCATCCAGATCCGGGGATGAAGCACATATCGGTCCCACGGCGACATATTACAATGTCATATGCCCTGGATTTCCAACATGATATCACAACATTATAGCTACAAGGATACAACATCTCATAAAATCGGCATACAACTACCTTAAATACATTACATCAGCGGAAGATACATGTCTGAGTACAGACTACAATCAAATGCCTACTGTCAAAGAGAAAAGACATCGATCCCCATAACCACACGGGTCCAAGCCCTCCGCCGGGATCCGCCTAACTAGTCGTCGTCGATTCTCCACGTGAAACGTCGATCACCATACCTGTTGTCGATCAAGAACCCTGAAAAGAGTTTGGGGGTAGTATCATGAGTACAGAAGTACTCAGCATCCAACTGTAGAGGTCATCTGACCCAGCAAGGACTTCATCACTCGTCATTTTAGGACAACAAGTAGTTTACGGTAAGGATGGGGTAAGTGGTGAGGTTGCTGCCGCACTAGCATTTATGAAGTGGCTAGCGATCTAAAGTGTAAGATAAGAAGCCAAGCATTCGATGAGGAATCGCCTCCAAAAAGTCTGCTATCACCTACTTACGCAAGCATAACACCTATCATATCCTTGTCCTCCTCTTCGCATCCCGACGAAGAAGAAGTCAAGGCACACACACGTTGATCAAGTTATATTAAGATTATCTCAGTTGTTGTTGTCTATGAACAAGGAGTAGGTCTCAAGTCGTCCATAACCGTGGACACGGCTTCTAGAAAAGATTTAACCCTGCAGGGGTGTACCAACTTCCCATTACAAGGCTCCGCACACACGCCCATCTCTCTCAGTTTCTACCCATCACAGGCAGCCATTTTATGATTTAGTTCTCAGAGATCCGAAACGATAGGTCCTTCTAGCTAACAACGAACAAATCCGGGTGGCCCCCGGTGAGTGGACATCTAACTCAAAAGCCGGACGCGCTCTCCAATCGGCCTCTACAGTATGACTCCAAGTTTCGATTGTCGGTTAATCTCACATGAGACCGGGTCCTCAGCCGGTCATGATGGGCCAACAAGGAACCATGTCCTCACTGGTCCGGGTTGCTTTGAAAACTACTGGCGGCCGACCAGCACACACACGGTTTCAAATGGTAAATCAGCTTGGGCCACCACTGGAATGTTTGAAGCTAGGTAGGTAAGAAAAGGGGACCCCATAGCATGCCACATGCGGTTAGGCACGCTCATCAAGAGACACAATATCCGGAACTCGGGTCCTAGGTTAATCGAGTGGAACAAAGCGTCGGGGCGGGATAGCCTAGACCTTCCATCCTTCGTTGAATATAGTGAACATTATAATAATCATATCATCCACAACAATATAATAATGTGATATCCCAAACCAAGGAGTAACAGGGTAACATTCGTAGCATCCTATGCATGCATACTAAGCAGGGGCTGAGCAACGAGCAATAGTAACATAGCAGTACATGGTTTGCTGGGAGGGGACATGGCTGTATCGGTTTGAAAGAGGCTGTAAACATGTGGTAGGATCAAACATCGAACCTATACTAGACTAGCATGCAAACCGCTGGTTATAATAGAATGGATCATAAGTAATGTATAGTCCTTGCCTGTTGATAAGTCGGGTTCCGAAGGTGTAGTTGATCGCAAGTTCGCATCGTCTCTGAAGGTAACCCCGTGAGCACTCAAGACGGTAAACACTAGAAAGCAATCAATGAGCAAGCATCTATTACTACGAAGCAAACACGAGCAAACATCAACAAGAAGGCAACACGAGACATCGCACCTACCGTCGAGAGCGGTTACTAACAGGTTAAGTGGAGTACTCGTCACACACGACGATACCTCACGTTTATAAGGGTTCAAGTTGTTGAGCTATGCAAGATGAGCAAAGGTTGTTAACATGGTCACCCAAGCATGGCATAGCACACAAACATGACAAGAGGTGAAGTACAAAATAAACTATCTATGCTAGTCAATTTAAGTGAGGCAACACCCTAACATGCATATCACTATTTGCCGCACGACGATTTAAACATTTAGTACTGATCTGCCCTAAACCATATTTTAGGTTGGTTAACAACAGCAAACAATAGCATAAACACAAAGTACATGAAATCCTAATCAAGTTACATGTAAAGAACACTCCAAACGGAGTTACGGTTAAAAAGATATAAGCAAAACAAGTTATGCACACATGTTGTTAACATCAGGGAGCACACTTTAGAAAAATAAATAAACAATAAAAAGGTTGTAAACATGCACAAAAATGATATGCAACTAAAGTAGACATGGCAGGAAAGTCATGGAAAAAGGAATCATGCAAATAGGCATCATGGTTCACTAGTTATAAGCAACAGAAGAAGCTATAAAACATTACTGGCAATCAGGAAAAACAGGGCAGAAACCGTTATTTTCATGCTATATAAACAGGAGAAAAACTATATGTAAATGTGCAGCAACACGACATAGCAATATGCGGGCATGAAGTAGAAATGATGGTGATCAGGTACAAACAAGAATCAAGGTCATATGCATCACAGATCAAAAGATATTAAACGTGCAACATGGCTTTGGAAAGTTACAGACTTAGTGAAAAGCAGAGGTGGCTGTCAAAAACAGCGGGGTAGCAACTTTGGAGCTGAATATAACTATGACCAGGAATGTAAACATGACAATGCAATACATATAATGAAAGTAGACATGGCGTAGATCAAAATGAAATATTGAAATGCTCAATAGGATGCACGGTTAAAAAGATATAGGGCAGCAAAGTAGCAACTTTATATAAATAGCAGCACACTAACAGCAGGGTAGCTACTTTGGAGAAAGAATTAATATAGCTACAGCAGGAAAACATGGCAAAGTAATGCATCTAATTGCAGTGCACATGATGCTTAACAAATACAAGAAAGAATCAATAGCATAGGCCTCATGGATGTGACACAATCATCAACCAAAGTTGCAATAAAATAACAGCAGCAGCAATTAACCGAAATTAGTAGCAGTTAATAGTCTGATGCCCACTTCAACGGTGATTAACAACATCAAGACGGCCTCAAATCAAAATGCTCAGAAAAGATGAACTGAAGTACACACAAATCTAAACAGTTTTCCTTTTTGGCGCAACGTCATCTGAGCTACGGTTTACTCGCGGATCCGAGGCGGCGGCCGGATCCGGCCAGACCCGGTCCCGGCGGCGGCATGTGGCTACTGCGGCGAAGGGTTCGGGCGGCGGAGCTCGAGGCGCCTGGCCATGGCGTGGCGGAGCTTCTCACCGTCCATGGAGCAGCGACGGCGGGCGGTTGCTCTCGGGACCTGCGGCGAGAGGAGACATGAGGGAGGAGGGAGAAGAGGAGACGGCCGACGGTGGAGGGCCTCACCGGGGTAGCTGCGGCGCGCGGCGGCCGGCCGGAAGAGGAGGCGGTGAGGGATTTGGAGGCGTGGAGGTGGGAGGAGATAGGAGATAGGAGGGGCTGACGTGGCGCTTCCTGGGCCGTCGGATCGCGAGATCTGACGGTCCAAGATGGATCTGGCTAGGGTTTCCAAAATCTGGGGCTATTGGGCAGATTTCGGGAAATTGTGAGGGGGTGGCTACAATTTTGTCTTAGGGGAAACCCTAGAAAGGGGTGGGAGAGTGGTGGTCTTTATATAGGTGGCCTGACTGGCAGGTTTACGCAAAAGCCCCTCAGGTTTTCTCCTCGCGTCCGATGCTTCACGTTTCTGACCGTCGGGAGTGCATACGACCTCCGATTCGGGTAAAACTTCGAATTGCGCGATCAGCACGTCGAGCCGGAGGTGTTCACCTCGCGATGTAACCGTTCCGAGAAGACTTTCCAGTGCACTATAACAATATCCCGTTTACTTATTAAACGGGGTTTTTCGTTCCGTTGGCTACGTCTGGTCTTGTGCGGGTTTTCGCGATGGTGATCAGGTGAAACCCGGTGTCGCAAAGGTCGAGTGTCAGGGTGGCAAGGGTCGGTCTCCGTCCGGTACGAGATAATAGGGGGAAAATAATGGCCGATCGATAAATCGGGGATGCAAACACCGCAAACAAAGCAGGCAATCAACCAATTCACACCGAAAACAAAAATTTTAATTTTTGTGAAATCTGGGCTGTTACATTATCTCTCCTGATACTCATAGAAAGGCTGAGCGAGAACAGACGGATAAGGCTTATTTCCAACCTCTTGAGATGAAACAAATTGAATATCTCTGAAAACCACAAGATTATCATATCCGCGGGTACATTGTTGATGAAGCCCATGTTGAGTGGCACCTTGGCCATGAAAATTGGGTACAAGGGATTCTTTTCTCGAAGAAGCATCTTCTCTAATGCCATAACACTGTGATGCACACGCTGCATATCCGAAGTTGCAAGCTCGAGCATGTCATTACGTATCATCGCCTTACCTTCCACATGGATTTCAAATGAGAGATCCTTGGGTCTTGGTGGCCCGTCTTGAGCCCGGATCGGTATCGGAGGTTGGCTGCTGAAAGCGCTCTTCTTTCTTTTCCGTCCCTTCTTCTTTTCTTATTTCGAGCAGTCACCGACCTTTATCTGCTCAGTGGCCGCTTGATGGAGTGTGGAAGGGGTGACAATAGATCTCCTTGTGGCATCTGCTTGAGGCTCGATGAAGGCGCAAGCTGCAGGAGACATCTCCTGAGAAGAAGTGAAGAGACGCGTGCAGCAAGCAGGTTTCTCCGCAGGATCAGCTGCATCGCGAGCTTCCTCGTCATCCTGGTAGGCTCGTTCAATAGGAGGAATGAATAATTCCTCACCTTCAAACGAAGTGTTGATGAACTGGTTGGCGTCGATATCATCATCAAGATCGTCGTCTTCTTGTTGTGCGCCGATGGGATCATGTGGCATCGGCACGACGACTACCGATGTTGTTGTCCTTGGTGTGGTTCCCCTTCCTATCGGGGGGATGGACTAAGAACATAACCCGGCATTAGGATCCATGGGCCGACTCACATATGGAAAGCCCACGAAAGAAGACCCGGACATGAGCTGGTTGCGCCAAGCGTGAAGATCGAAGCCATGGAAGGAATTCGACTTACCTTGTATAACTTATAGCATATTTGTAAAGTATAATAGGACTCCACCTCGTTTTAGAGTCGGACTCGCGGAATCCCAAGATCCAGGACCTTTATAAGCTAAGGCCCATGGGATCCAGAGTCAGAACAATCTTAATCCGCAATAGCACGAGACACTTTTCGGCGTGACCTAGATCTCCTCGATACTAAGGTTACGATCCGACTCTCTTGTAAGCGATTCACCGGCTCTTCTATTCAGGAGAGTCGGCACCCATAATAATAAGAAGCAGGAGTAGGCTTTTACCTCAAGACAAAGAGGGGTTGAAACCTGAGTAAATCGCCGAGTCCCATGTCCATGTCGACTCTTGATGGCAAGAGAGTGTTAGTACTCTTCAAGCCTCGTTGGTCACCCCAAGTGCAGAGTGAGACATAGTGCAGCGGCAAGTTTTCCCTTGGCAAAGATATCAAGGTTTGTCTCCCGTAGAACTCCGAAGGATACAAGAATGTGGTAAAGTGAACAATGGAGCCGAGGTTGCTAGCTTCACCTGGACTTGCACACAGATACAAATAACTTTGCTCCAAACGAGTACAGAGGAGTTGTCAATTCCTCCGGTCTTGTTGTTTACAAAGGATCAACGCAAGAGATAATAATAGTGGCAACTGAAAGTAAAGACTGAAAGTAATAAGGGTGTAAACAGTGATATGAAGATGGACCGGGGTCCCGTGATTTTCACTAGTGATGTCTCTCTCCCAAAAGACGATAAAAGTGCTAGCGAGGTAAACAAATCACAGTTGGGAAATTGACAGGATTATGAAGGCACCGCAATGCTAACTATGCTGCAAAGAAAGGAAGGGCTCAAAAGCAATGGGCAGTACGCCAAGGTAAGTAGACATAAATCCATCTGCATCTACTACGAATCATCCACCTTGAGATATCTATCCAGAACATCTCGCTGGTATTAAGTTGCAAATCCCACCCAAACTGTAAACTCAAAGTAACAGACAACTGCATTAAAAGAACTATGCGTAAAGTAAACAATCTTTGCACCCGCAGGTACAAGAACCGTTGTTTTATCCCTGGTGGCAACAGCACATCCCCTAGTTTCATGTTTCTGTCACTCAAGCTAGACATCAAGGGGCTGAACCCACAATCGAGCATAACGCTCTCTCTTGGAGTTGCAAATAAAATACTTGGCCAAAGCAAATACCGCAACGGAGAACATGCAAGAATTTACTCAAGAACAAAATATAAAAGAGAAGAACCAAATATATTACTCATCACAATCTGAACATAGTCTCATAATCCATCAGATCCCAACAAACTCAGCATAGCAACAACAGAAATTACATAGATGCCTCGATCATGTGAGGAAGCTCACGAGGACTCGGAAGTGGAAGCACAAAAGGGGGAGAGGTAGATCACATAGCTACTGGTCACGGACCCATGGTCCAAGGGAAACTACTCACAGTACATACGGGAGGCGTCCATGGCTATGGAGGGTCTCCCGGAGGGGGTAGCTTCTCCCGGCAGGGTGCCGGAGCAGCTTCTCCAGGCAGCCCCGATCTAGAAACGGCGGCGGCGGCGGAACAGAGGCGAGATCGCGAAAGAGGAGTCCGTATTAGGGGTTTCCACCCCGAGGGGTAAATATAGACGAAGGGGGAGTCGAGGGGACCCACGAGGCAGTCAGGAGGGTCCCTGGCGCGGCCTAGGGTGGGGCCGCGCCACCTGCCCTCCTGGCTGCCTGGTGGAGGCCCCCCTTCCCTCTCTTGGTGATTCCGGAAGCTTCTGTTGCGCTGATTTTTTATATATTTTTCCCGGAATTTTTGGAGCACTTTTAATGGCCGGAAAACCTGAAATACAAAAACAGCAGAAAACAGAAACTGGCAACTGGGTGCACTGAGTTAATAGGTTAGTCCAAATAGGTTCAAAAGTGTATGAAAGTTCAAGAAAAACATGGCAAAGTCACACAAAACATGCATGGAACAAGCAGAAATTATAGATACGTTTGGGACGTATCAACATCCCCAAGCTTAATTCCTGCTCGTCCTCGAGTAGGTAAATGATAACAAGCAAAAATTTTGTGGTGACATGCCACGCAACCATAAAAGGACTTTTAAGTAAAGCAATCAAAGCATGCAATTCAATTCAAGTCTTAACAAGAAAGAGTCTATATTAGCATTGACACAAGTAACAAAAGAACAAAAGGTGCAAGAGCTCTCGCTGTCCGTGACTCAAATGTCTCCAGATGGTGTTTGCGTGCAAGCAAGGGATATGGAAATACGAGAGAGAGAAATAAGGTTGTTGAGAACAACTATCTACTAAAGTTTCACACTTGGTATCCTTTGGATTCTTATCTGGACTCGTCCCCAGACCACTAGCCAGGTACAAGTCAAACTGATCCACTCCCTTTCCATATTTTGAGCACTCATGCAATCTATGAGCGTGAGCAAGAAAGTTGACACCTAAAAGGAGAAACAGAAAGAAGGTGGAGGAGGAAGACAAAAAAGGTGTGAAAGGCTCACATCAATGAGGACAATCATAGGCGAGAGAAGGCCATATGATAGATATGATGTGAGGAGTAGGGAATGCCATAAAATGGATGCACATCTGAGCTAAAAGCTCTCCAAGGGAACTAGTGGGGGTGCATCTACCTTGCTTGCTCAAGAAGACCAAGAGCTCGTTTGAGGAGGCTCATCATTGGAATATACAAGCCAAGTTTTATAGTGTGAAGGGTCCCCACATAGCTATATGCATGATGATGATCTCTATGGAGTACAAGGGATAGGAGATGAAGTACTAGTGTGGATATCTCAAAAGGAATAGTAGTATGCCCCTTCTCTCTTTTTATTTTTTTCCCTTTTTCTCTTTTATTTTTATTTTTTTGGTGCCCTCAATGGATCTTTATATTTAACTCTCATTTGTCCTCTTTGGGATCTTTTGATTTTGTCCTCTTTGGGATCTTTTCCTCACTTTAGAGGCAATACTCTATATTTTACAAGAATATAGGAGATCTTTCACACTTTACAAAGGTACTCACATAAAGAAAATGTAACTATCATGATGCAAATGTATGCTTCTGCCAGGATAGCAGGATATGCAATGATACTAGCGCGTCATGTAGCAATGATTAGGGCAAGGCCCAACTAGCATGCGGCTCATCGATCAAGCAAGTAGCATGTATGACATGAAGATCAAGTCATGAGAAGGTGGATGTTGCATGGCAATGTATCTCGGAAAGACTATGGAAATGCCTTGTAGGTAGGTATGGTGGCTGTTTTGAGGAAAGATATAAGGAGGCTTATGATGACAGAGCGTATCGTGTCAAGGGTTTGGATGCACCGGCGAAGTATGCGCCAACTCTCGAGGTGAGAAAGGGCAATGCAAGGTACCGAAGAGGCTAGAAAAAGTATAGGTGGGTGGAAGTGTCAACTGTCGAATACTCACATTAGTCCGAAGAACTCATGCACTTATTATCGGTAACTCTCAATCTAATCAGGAGGTTCACAAAGAGACAGGTACCCCGAGGAGGAGTGTATGGGGGTTTGGTTATCCTTGCGCATCCTCGACTCATGGTACGTGAGTGTACTCTAATATTCGAACCCTCTAGAGGTTAGTGATCTGTCTAGTAGCTAGAGTTCTCAACAGGGGTTTTTGGTTTTCGAAAAACACACGGATTCCCCAAAATACGACATCTATCACTAATAGGCAAGAGCTCTTGACACCATAAGTTCAAACATCACTCTAGTCAATACCTCAAAACTATTGCAAGTTACTACTACAAAAAGAACAACTTTAACTACCTACTTTCAGTCAAGACACAGAACTCAGTGCAACAGGCAAACTCTCTAACAAGATAAAACATGCAACCTATAGAAAATTCAACCTAAGACAAAACGAAAAGCTCTATAAAAAACTAAAGCACTACAACTAAACAAAACAGCAGCTAAGAAAAGAAAAAGAACAGCTCACAGCTAAAAGAATAAGCATGCAAATCCTATGAGGAGTTCTAGTTCAAGCGGAGCGTGAATCTCTCCCACACAAAAGATTAAGTTGGGGTCTAACTTGTTACTACAGCAAACAAAGAAAAATAAAACTAAAAAAGAAACCTAAGAGCGAGACGCTCCAAGAAAAGCACATAACGCATGAAGTGATAAAAATATAGTGCAACGAGAGACGAACTGATAATTGTTGATGAAGAAGGGGATGCACGGGGGCATCCCCAAGATTAGACGCTTGAGTCTCCTTGAATATTTATTGGGGTGCACATGGGCATCCCCAAGCTTGAGCGTTTGACCCTCCTGAATCTTCTTTCATCATCCTCCATCGCGCACTTGAAAACTCCCTTCGTACATAACTCATTGTAGGCTGATTAGAGAGGTTAGTACCCTAATAAAATAATTTTCCTCTACTGCAAATAAAGATAAACTTGAAGAGCTACTATTTACCAAGATTGCCAAAAGGTTTTTTCAAAGAAAAAGAAATCTTAAGGTTTGCAAAAGTGAAGAGAGACAAAACGTGGCAGAATTTTTGAAAAACAGAACAGCAGATAGACACAAATTTTTTAGGGGTACTTCTACAACTCAAATCAAAAAACTCAGAACATACGGAAATTTCGTAATTGTATAGAGCATGCTGTGTAAAAAATTCAGCTCAAAAATACGAACTGGGATTTTTCTATGATTTTTCTAGTCACGAGGACAGAATCTGTTTTCTGGACAGCATGTCACAACTTTTACTTCCCTTGCCGTATGAGGCTAAACTTGGCACAAAGCTTGAAAAGTAAAGATACAATGATGTTTCTACAGTAGTAAAAATCATCAAAACCACTAAGAACAGAACAAAAGCAAAAAATAAAAACCTAAATTCGTTGCGGGCTGCCTCCCGAAAGCGCTTCTTGAGAGCCATTAGCTAGGCTTAAAGTAGAAGGTCAAGGTGCATCTATTGAACCATCATCATGATCATCAAAAAGCTCTTCAATAGTACAACTAGTCTTAATGGGTTTCTCAAATAAAGGACGAATGAAAATTCTTCTTAGAATAAAATCAAAAGGAGGGAAATCAATTGGAGTTTCATTAAAGTTAAAGATAGGTGTCTCCTCCAAAGTTTTCACCGTTTCAACTCTCTTGGCACTGGGTGTGCTAGCTTTAGCTCGGTGAACCTTGGGTATGTAAACGGACTTAGGTTCCTTCTTTGCTGGAGTTTCATCCTTTTTGGTTTTGATTGAGGAAAAGGTAGTTCCTAAAGTTTCAATAACTTTCGTAATCTTTTCTATCCTAGAAGACTTTTCATCAAGGGATTTGATAGTCTCCAAAGTTTTGACAATTTTCTGCATGGAATTATCTAGCCTATTCCAATTCCCTTGAATCTTACGATCCAACTCATTCACCCTATCTATACTTGGCATATCTAGCTCTATCTTTTCAAGTTTTCTCATAATGTGAGCTAAAGTAATGTCCTCCTTAATACTAACAATGGGGAGACTTCCAACAAGATTTTCAATAACATTAAGGGCTTCCCACACTAGGGCCTCTATGAAGTTCCCATTGATAGCAGTGTCTAAAAGAAACCTATTCCAAGAAGTAATCCCAACATAAAAATTTCTAAGCAGGATAGTAGTGGATTGCTTCTTGGTGGCTCTTTTTTGAGAATCATTAATTCTATACCAAGCATCTATCAAACTTTCACCAGCTCTTTGAGTAAAGGTAAGCACTTCTGCCTCACCAAAGACAAAAGGACCAGCCATACTGGTAACTACTGACAAGGTAACAGGTGTTTTTGGTATTTTTTGATTAAGGACACAAAAGTAAAAACTGAAAGGTAAACTAACAAGACTAAAAAGCAAAGGTAAAAGATAGTGTGCAAGTCCCCTATATTGTAGACTGGAGTCCCCGGCAACGGCGCCAGAAAACTTGCTTATGGCTAGGGAGTTGACGGGACTAGTTTACTTGTTGCACCTTGGAGTCCCCGGCAACGGCGCCAGAAAACTTGCTGATGGCAAGAGAGTGGTAAAACTCTTTAAGCCTTGTTGGTTACCCCAAGTGCAGAGTGAGATATAGTGCAGCGGCAAGTTTTCCCTTGGCAAAGATACCAAGGTTTGTCTCCCATTGGACTCCGAAGGATACAAGAAGGTGGTAAAGTGAAAAATGGCGCCGAGGTTGCTAGCTTCACCTGGACCTGCACACAGATACAAATAACTTTGCTCCCAATGAGTACAGAGGAGTTGTCAATTCCTCCGGTCTTGCTGTTTACAAAGGATCAACGCAAGAGATAATAATAGTGGCAACTGAAAGTAATAAGGGTGTAAACAGTGATATGAAGATGGACAGGGCTCCCGTGATTTTCACTAGTGATGTCTCTCTCCCAAAAGACGATAAAAGTGCTAGCGAGGTAAACAAATCATAGTTGGGAAATTGACAGGATTATGAAGGCACCGCAATGCTAACTATGCTGCAAAGAAAGGAAGGGCTCAAAAGAAATGGGCAGTACGCCAAGGTAAGTAGACCAAAATCCATCTGCATCTACTACGAATCATCCACCTTGAGATATCTATCCAAAACATCTCGCTGGTATTAGGTTGCGAATCCCACCCAACGTGTAAACTCAAAGCAACAAACAACTGCATTAAAAGAACTATGCGTAAAGTAAACAATCCTTGCACCCGCAGGTACAAGCACCGTTGTTTTATCCCTGGTGGCAACAGCACATCCCCTAGTCTCATGTTTCTGTCACTCAAGCTAGACATCAAGGGGCTGAACCCACAATCGAGCATAACGCTCTCTCTTGGAGTTGCAAATAAAATACTTGGCCAAAGCAAATACCTCAACGGAGAACATGCAAGAATTTACTCAAGAACAAAATATAAAAGAGAAGAACAAAATATGTTACTCATCACAATCTGAACATAGTCTCATAATCCATCAGATCCCAACAAACTCAGCATAGCAACAGCAGAAATTACATAGATGCCTCGATCATGTGAGGCAGCTCACGAGGACTCGAAAGTGGAAGCACAAAAGGGGGAGAGATAGATCACATAGCTACTGGTCACGGACCCATGGTCCAAGGGCAACTACTCACAGTACATACGGGAGGCGTCCATGGCTATGGAGGGTCTCCCAGAGGGGCTAGCTTCTCCCGGCAGGGTGCCGGAGCAGCTTCTGCAGGCAGCCCTGATCTAGAAACGGCGGCGGCGGAGGAACAGAGGCGAGATCGCGAAAGAGGAGTCTGTATTAGGGGTTTCCACCCCGACGGGTAAATATAGGCGAAGGGGGGCGTCAAGGGGACCCACGAGGAAGTCAGGAGGGTCCCTGGCGCGGCCCAGGGTGGGGCCGCGCCACCTGCCCTCCTGGCTGCCTGGTGGTGGCCCCCCTTCCCTCTCTTGGTGATTCCGGAAGCTTCTGTTGCGCTGATTTTTTATATATTTTTCCCGGAATTTTTGGAGCACTTTTAATGGCCGGAAAACCTGAAATACAAAAACAGCAGAAAACAGAAACTGGCAACTGGGTGCACTGAGTTAATAGGTTAGTCCAAATAGGTTCAAAAGTGTATGAAAGTTCAAGAAAAACATGGCAAAGTCACACAAAACATGCATGGAACAAGCACAAATTATAGATACGTTTGGGACGTATCAACTCTCTCGCCGTATCCATCTCGTAACAAATGTCCCATGTCAAGTTTGATTCTTGGGACATCTGCCGTGACTTTCCCACGACAGTTGGCGCCCACCGTGGGGCCTGCGCATGCAGGTGATGAGATGCTGGACAGATCTTTGCAAGGCTGGAGGGATCTGTTGCCGGACGGATCACCAGAAGCCGGCATGGAAGACTCTGCATCGACGACTCAACCTGGGGCCCCGAAGCCGATTCTGTCGAATCAGGATATCGGGTACCGGTCGGGTCTATTCACATCTTCATTGGCAGGACGGATGGATCTGACCCAGATCCAGATCCCAAAGTTTCCATAAAGGTTGCGAGTCTGACCCCACAAAACATCATGCCCTTCGGCCTAAACAATGCAGGAGCTATTTATCAACAAACCGGTAATCCACAAAAGGCACCCCTTGAGAATACGAGTCGGTCAGACATCAAACTCCACCATACTTTCATTGGATTCATCGGCGAGTCTCCAGAGCCGGAGCGCTCTTTTGAGATCCCAACCCACGGCAATAGGGAAAATTATTCTGATGCCGACTCGTACCAAGAAGAGGATAAATATGAAGATACCGGATGCATTCGATCCGTTAAGGAAGGTAAACTCGGACCCGACCTAGAGGAATACAATCCGGATTCTCCTTACTTTAAAACCCCCCGGGAGGAAGTCGTCTATATAGTGGATGCTCAAAGGAGGCGACAAACTTCAGAAAACAGGAGTCCGGCTTATGAGGACAACCTCAACGCTGATGACATGCAGGTTTCACCAAAAAATAAAAAACAGATCAGACGCACGAGCTACCAATGTGTGGCAGCGACTGAGTCGGAACAAAACCGACTCTGATCTAGAACTAGAAGAGTGCCAAGAAAAAGCCGAGACGCTGTAGAAAGAGATAGCTTGGGAACATCAGAACCTCACAGAAGCACAGGACCGGCTCTCACAGAAATTACCATACGATAGGGTCCAGGAGTCAATATGCCACTGACTCGCGCCTATAACTAATGCGTTGAAACGCATAAAGGAGGTAGCTGAATACCTGAGGGGACTCGTGGATGCCTTCGTCAGCTACGCTGAATCTAATGAAGCCAGATATGGGGGAATTCCAAGAAAAAGTCAAACACGTAATAAAAAGCGCAGGCGCAATCAGACCCCGCAACAACACGGTAGTGACTGCTCCCAGAGCCACGAACGACCTCCCAAGCAGGATGTGAAGTTCCGGGACTTTGATAAAGCTATGCAAGAAGCTTTCCCAAAGCACTCCAAACCCGGCCGCCCTGCTTATCATACTTGGGACCAGTGCTACTTCATACAAGATTACAAACGCCTAGTGGAGGAAGACATCCTAAGGGCAAATCAATACGACGGCAGCTCAACCGGCTCATACTACTACAAGAGATCAAGAACATGGACCCGACCATAATAAGAGTCGACATGTCATTTCTTGTTCTCAATAAAGTCGATTTTCATCGCACCAGGCTATCGCCATATCTAATATACAAGTCGATTTTCATCACATTAGGCTATCGCCATATCTAAAGTCGACTTTATTCGCAAATAGGCTTTCGCCAATTTTGTCGATTTTCATCGCAACAGGCTTTCATCGCAAATAATGTAAATTTTCATCGCAACAGGCTTTCTCCACAAATAAAGTCGATTCTCATCGCAACAGGCTCTCGCCATAAATAAAGTCGATCCTCATCGCACTAGTCTTTTGCCACATAGAGAGTCAATTTTTGTCGCACCGGCTCTTTCCACACTTACTCATAAAGTAAAATTTCATATTGCATATACTTTCATGTTGCATAACCTTTTATATTTCTCAAATACGTTGCATCATACATATTGCATCAATTACATATTTTCACACCTTTTCTCAGAGACCTAGGGGCTTGATCAACCCTCTACCATCTCTGGGCATGTATATTGCTTAGTCAGGCGAATCGGGGACCGGATGATACTCATCAGCTCTTGATACGTCTCAAACGTATCTACTTTTCCAAACACTTTTGCTATTGTTTTGGCTTCATTCTTGCAAGATTTGAACGAAACTAACCCGGACTGACGCTGTTTTCAGCAGAGCTACCAATGTTGTTTTCTTTTGTGCAGGTTTCTGGATATTTAGGTACGCTGGAAAAATCACAAAAAAATAAATAAAAAATCAGCGTTCCGGAAGCTTCCGCCAATCGATAGGGGGGCCACAGGGCAGCCAGGAGGGTGCCTGGCGCGGCCCAGCCCCTGGCCGCGCCACCTGCCCTCCTGGGTGGGTCCCACACCCCCTGGTGCCCTACCTTGGCCCTATTTATTCTCCCTACGCAGAAACCCCAGAACAGAAGTCGCTTTTCCAATCTACGTCACGGAGCCGCCGCAACACTCTGTTCTTCTCCGGCAGAGCTAATCTGGAGGATGCTTTGGCCTCCGGTGAGGGGAAATAATCGCCATCGTCATCATCATCTCCTCTCCATCACCCCTCCATGACTTCCTCTCTCATGTGTGAGTAATTCCCTGTTGTAGGCAAAGGGGGTGGTAGGGATTGGATGAGTTAGATCATGTAATAGTTCAATCAGATTGTTGGGGGCATGTTGCCTATCATCTACTTGGTGTTTATCATCTCTGTTACAACTTGTTGCTCTTAATGCTTGTCACTTTGGGCCCGAGTGCCATGATTTCAAATCTGATCACCCTTTTGTTTGTTGAGTTTGTGGTGTTCTTGATCCCATCTATGAGTTGTATGCACCTATTATAGTCCGTAACCGGCGCTCCCAATGGTGACAGCTTGGGACACCAAAGGGGATGGACTATAATTTGAGGATTTCGTGTATCCATGAAGTATTAATGCTTTCTTCCGGTGCTCTTTGACAGGAGTACCTTAATCTCCCTAAGTTCCTTTTGGCCCCGTTTGTAGCGGGAGGGTAGGACAAAAGATGTTGTGCAAAGTTCTTATTGCAAGAACGTACAACTACCCTGGGATACACGCCTGATGTTTGATATTTTCCTAGATGATCCTTTCTTTTCTATGAGCCTTTCCCGTGTTAGAATCTATTACATGTTCGTACTCATCCAAGCAGCGCCTGACCATCCATCTCCCTAGCCTACAGTGTTTTCTTTCCTGCTAGTTACTAGTTGTTTACTTTTGCTATTTTACTTTTGTTGTTTTATCACCACCACTACTACCACCGTATCACAGTTGCTACTAATACCTTTGTGCAAGCAAGTGTTTATTTCAGGTGCGGTTGAATTGACAACTCAATTGTCAAAGCCTGTACGTATTCTTTGTGTCCCCAAGTGTCGAATCAATAAATTGGGTTATCTTGCCCGCGAAGACTATCTCGATCCCCTACAGTTGAGGGTTATCAAGTACTGTTTTCTGGCGCCGTTGCCGGGGACCATAACTTTATTTACAGGTGTACTTGAAGTATCCTACCTGCTTCACGCTATCCACTATGGGTAAGAAAGGAGACCCCAAGGTTCCGATCTTACCATCCCGTACGAGAAGAGGTACTGCTCTTAGCACTAGTGCTAAACTTGATTCACCTTCAGTTATGAGTCAGTTTGATTCACCTCAGTTACATGTTACTTCTGCTGAGTCTGGCAATATGTCAGATACTTTTGATGATGCTTCTACTACCTTTGAGACTATAGGTTCACTTGGTTCTTTTATTGAAGAACAGATTGCTGCTGCTGCCCGATTCTCGGGTGTTGAAGGTCCTGTTACCCAACACCTATTGGAAAAACTCATAACTTTGCTGGCCTTAAGGAGAAACTCCTTGAGGATGATTATATTATTCTTGATGATGATTTTTGCAAGGAGCTTAATGAATGTGTTGATTCCGACCCTGCTACTATAAAGAAGTTGCTAGCAAAGCATTCCCTGAAGAACAAGTTTACTCCTGATCCTACTTTTGCTACGTCTCCTATATGCATCACTGATCCTGATTATGATTTCTCTGTTGACCTTTCATTTATATCCACAGTCAAAGCTGATCCCTTTTATGGCAGAGAAAATGATGATGCTATCGAGCACCTGACCAAACTCACTGAGTTGGGTGGCTTGTTTACTACTAATGAAAGGATCCGGAACTTTTATGTGACCAAGCTTCTTCCTTTTTCCTTGAAAGGAGATGCTAGAGCATGGTATGATGCACTACCATGTGGTTCCATTCAAAGTCCTCAAGATATGGCTATATCTTTCGTTGATAAGTATTTTCCTGCTCATATGCAACATGCTGCTTTGCAAAGAATTTATAACTTTAAACAGTTGCAGGATGAGCATCTCCCTAAAGCTTGTGGGAGATTTTGCAGTTTGCTGAAGGCTAGACCGGGACATGAGATCCCTAAGAATTAATTACTTTATATATTTTATGCTGGTCTAACCGATGGGTCTAAATCCTATCTAGATAGTTGTGCTGGTTGTGTTTTCAGGCAAATAACACCGGACGATGCGGAAGAATTGATGGGAAAGATTGGCCAAAAACCATGAAGATTGGTCCGTGCCTGAACCACCTCCACCACCAAAGAAGAGGGGCATGCTTGTCCTAAGCCCCGAAGATATGCAAGAAGCAAAGAAGTCTATAAAAGAGAAATGAATTAAAGCTAAAGACGTGAAGAATCTACCCCCAATTGAGAAGCTGTGTGAGCCTACCACTCACCCACCTATGGTAGAGGTATAGTCTCTTTTAGATTTCAATGCAAGTGACATCCCTAAAGGTAAACCTCCTGACTAATGTTTAGATGAGCTTGATAATTTTATTATGAAGAAGAGTAACTTCAATGAGAAGATACAAGGTCAGTTGCATGATAATACTCTTGCTATCAAAAGTTTGCTTGATGTTCTAGGAAGAACAGTTAATGATGTTAAATGTCTTCTAAAGCATTTTAATATGGTTTAAACTCAGATTGAACAAATTTCTAATGTGAAAAAAGATTTGCTTGCTAATAATGCCAAACAGGACAATTTACAAGCTTATGGTATAAAGACCCGGGGTGGAACACACACCCAGGACCCTCTCTACCCAGAAGGGCATCCGAAGAGGATCGAGCAAGATTCTCAAGTGCAGGAAGAAGAAATTGTTAGCTCTACAAAGAAGAAGAAGAAGAAGAAGAAGAAGAAGAAACACAAGGAAGCTGACAATTCCAATGATCCTATAGAAGAAGAAGAACAAGCTGTTGATCCAAACAGCATATCTACCTCAGATGCTAAGACTGAAGACGGTGCTGAACCTAAAAAAGATGCTGAAAAGAATGATCCACCTGAGGTTCGAGAAGAAGAAGCACCAGATAAACGCAAGAAGTATACTAGAGAAGACTTTCTTGCAAGAAGACATGGGAAGGAACGAGAACCATGGGTACAGAAACCCATGCCTTTCCCAAGCAAGTCCGTCAAAACCAAAGAAGAAGAGCACTACAACAAGTTTTGTGAGTGGATGAAACCTCTTTTTCTTCAAATCCCTTTGACTGATGCTATGAAGTTACCTCCTTACTCTAAATATATGAAAGATATTGTTACTAATAAAAGAAAAGTCCCTAATGAGGCAATCTCTACTATGCTTGCTAACTACTCTTTCAGTGGAAAGATTCCAAAAAACATCGGTGACCCAGGTATACCCACCATTCCTTGCTCCATAAAAAATAATTATGTTAGAACTGCTTTATGTGATCTTGGTGCAGGAGTGAGTGTTATGCCCTTTTCTCTCTACAAAAGACTTTGTTTAGAGAAACTAATTCCTACAGATATCTCTCTTCAGATGGCCGACAAGTCCACGGCCGTCCCGATCGGTATTTGTGAGGATGTTCCTGTTGAAGTTTCCAATTGCTTAATACTTATTGATTTTGTTGTGCTTGACATGCCCGAGGATGGGAGCATGTCCATTATCCTTGGTAGACCTTTTCTTAACACCGCAGGTGCTGTTATTGATTGCAATAAAGGGAAGGTTACCTTCAACGTGAATGACAAAGAACACACGGTGTATTTTCCGAAGAATATCGACAAAAGGCATGGCCTTAACTCCATTGAGAATATTGAGACCGTGAAGATTGGAGAATGGGATTGTCCACTACATGTATACCATAAATACAAGACAATTATGGTGGGGACAATGTCCATTAAAGTGAGAGTGCAATGATCACTTCATAAGAGGCGAGACTTTCTGCACTATATACCACAGGTTTGGAAGTAAGACTTGATCAACCTTGCTAACTAGCATGTATTATATAGGTAAAAATTTGAGCTTGTTATGTTTTCATTTCCTTTAGCTTTTATTCTCCTTGTTGTACCCAACTTTTTGTGTTTAAAGCTTCACTTGTTCTAACTTTTGTCTCAAGTTCACGAAAGTTTTTGCAGCTTTTTGAACTTTGAAAAATTCTCTACAGTGAAGTTGCCCAGAAAATTCCAGAAAAATCAAAATCAAAATTTCCAGGTAAAAAGCCATAAGGAGACACCTGAGGCTGACCAGGGGGTCCACCCCTGGCCCAGGAGGCCAGGTGGCGCGGCCCATCTCCTGGCCGCGCCACCCACCCTCCTGGGGCCCACAGGCACCCCCTAGTGGCCTCTCTTCCCTCACTCTCTCTCCTTCCTCCCAAAAACTCGTGTTCTTGCTCTGGTTTTGCTGTTCATTCTGTTCTTGAGCAGGGAACCTCGATCTCCTTCTACAACCACTCATTTGAGCTGAAATTTGGAACAAATACTCTCTGGTATGTGACTCCCTCACCCCTCCAATTAGTTTTCTAGTTGGTGGCTTCATTAGTGAGTATTTAGTGGTTCTTGGTGCTGTTTAGTTGAGCTTAAATGTTTGTGTAGAAATTTATTTTTCAAGTTTTATTGCTAGTTTGAGCCTTGGTAAAGTAAGTAGAATGTTTTTCCCAAACTAGTTTTGCTTAAATCTTCGTTTTTGTGAATTGTTAAAAATTTCAGAAATGGAGAGGCTAGGAAAGTGGCTTGGGAAGAATAAACCCGAGCGCTCTAGCCGTGTTACGCGTTCCGCAGCTTCACCTTCGACCACGAGGGTGAGCTACAATGAAGATATCGTATCCATAGATATGTTGGACGCGTCACCCGCGAAAGCAATGGCATTTCCATGCGAAGATTTCATGGAGGATGACGGCATACAAGAAGAGTTCTATGCTCTGTGTGCCAATGCAGGTTTGACACGGCTTGTTACGAGCCGTGTACCATAGTACGAGACACTCACCGCTATTTTTTTTAACAGTTTCAGGTTTTATCCTGACAATGATACTGTGGTGTTTCAACTTTATGAAAGATTGTTGACCATGCCTATGAGTATATTTTGTGAGGCTTTAGGTTTGCCAGGCTTGGTCGAGAAGAAGAAGAGGAAAAATGTCCAAACTGTTGCACTCAACACCCTCCTCGACTCGTTCTGTAACACTGAAGTGAGGCCATCCAACCGTCAGAAGATTTCCAACATTATGTTCCCTCACCTCAGGTATTTCACCTATTATATTGCTAGCGGAGTGTTGGCTCGAGCCAACACGAGAAGCACTTCTACGCCTGATACTACTATCATGGTGAATGCCCTCTCAGGGAAGCACGAGTATCATGTGGGTTCGCTTATTGCGAAACGCCTTGCTACTAATAGTAACAAGGGGGGCCTCTTTGGTGGCGTCTATGCCACACTTCTTTTGCAGTTTCTCCAAGGAGAACCGCGCCTAGATTATGCAATTTTTCCTTTTGTTAGCCTTGACTTGGCTGCCATGAAGAGGCATCTTTGTTACTAAGGCCTCTGACCTCTATACACTTGATTATATTTTGCGGTTTAAGGACGGTGTGGCACGCACTGTCCGTCTACCTGCACCACTTGTGTTTGATTTTTCTCGCAGGAACGGATTTCGTTTTTCAGTGGCCGAGTTTGATGAGATCACGGGGAAATACCAGTTTCACGACCCCACGGAGGGGGTCGAGCCATACGAGGAGGAGCGCGTCATGTATCCACCCGTTCAGGAGGAGACCGTCACACCCTGGGGTGAAGAGTCTTCCTCTGGATGGGGGGCGGGACCTTCTTCTTCCACGTGGGAGGAGCCCAGGGCTTCGGTGTATGCACCAGAGGACGCATGCGACCGATGGACATACTACCCTGGAGCAGGAGGCTCTTCGGGACCGCAGTAGACGAGCCCAACTTAGGCCAAAAGCCTAAGCTTGGGGGAGTACGTGCTCTCCTCCCCTTTCCATTGTATCTACCGTTGGTTCTCTTTTATCTTTTTTCAAGTTTTTGCCTATTCTTCTTTGTTCTTTTAGTTTGCAAAAACCCAAAAAGATTTCTCCTTTCTTTTGCTTTCGTTAAACCTTAGAAAACCCAAAAATATGTTTCCTTCGCTCTTTAGTTTGCTTTGTTTCAGAGTTCAGCTCGAGTCCGTGATTATTATAATTTCCAACGTTCGATTGTGCAAGTGACAAGGCAGTAATGACGAAGATCGACGGAAGGGATGCAACAAGGAAAGCCGGTATGAACTCTTTTTGTTTTTACTCTTGTACATATGCATGTACTTATGATTAGAGACCAGCTTGTAGCGACATAGTGCTATGTTTACAATGCTTTCCCAGTGGTTCATGCTTTCTTTGTGGTTAGTCTCAAATAGCTAGAGTTTATAATGTGTTGCTTGAGATGATTGACATGCATTACATTGTTCATAGTGTGGCATATTGAAGTCGTATTTCCCTCCGGGGGATTCTTGGATTGACTTGGCACATGTTCACGCTTGTTAAGACTAAAAAGTCTATTCTGCCTTGATGATCCTTTTACTTCAGAGTGAGCTATATCACTTTCATGCCCGATTCAATGTTGCTTTGTCGCTCTGCATGATTATGACCCTTATGCTCTCTGGTTGGTCGCTTCCCCGTCTTTTTCTAGCCTTCCTCCAGCACCAAACGGAATTCTGCTTGTGCTTCCACAAGCACCTTTCTAAACCCAGTTATTCCATTTGAGTCCACCATGCCTACCTATATGTGGTATTTACCGGCCACTCCTAACTTAGACTTTCTTGTACCATCTCGAAATTTATTCAAAAGATTCCCCTTTGTAACTGGACAAGCGCATGGTGCGTTGAGGGAAAATCAGTATCTTTCATGCCAAAAATATTTTGACGGAAGTTTTAACTAGTCAATAAAAAAATATGAGACTTACACCTCCCCCATACTTGATGATGGAGTGAAATGGACCAAATGCTGCGTATGATAGATGGAACGATATCCTCCTTCCATCCTTGAGGAAAAATAAAAGGTTCCGTAGACCATCAAAGGATTTATGGATAAGGGAACATGTGTAAGCAAAAGGCATTAATATGGTTGGCATGGGAGATATTGAGAGACCTTTACCGTTCACCGTTGACTGGAAAGTTTCACTTCTCAAAAGAGTTTATCTCTGTTTTCAAAACCAAGAGCTCTGGCACATGTTTAATCTTTGCTTCATTTCACGGGTTTTCAACCTTGCCATCAAAAGCCACGGTTGGAGAGTCTCCACCTTCCTTTATCCAAAGCACCAACTATGAGAGCATAATTGTCATTCTTAGTGTAACATGCATTGTCCCAAAGTATCACATTGTCTTCTGCATGCTTGTGATGTTTCTTACTTTGAGTTCTAAGTTCTAGTCTCCTTTAAAACTCCGGAGGAGTTTCTGCATTTATGTTTTGCTTCACTCATGGAGGCTAGCGAGATACCACTCTGATATGTTAATGCTATGTGCATTGTGATCTTAGATTGATTCTCAGCAGCATATTATTTACTTTTTGTTTGTTTGTGACTGATTACATGAAAGAAGGATTGCTTCATGCATTGTCCTTGTAGCATGATGTCAAAAATTGCTAAAACTCTTTCGTAGTACATGCTTATATACATCTAATGAAGCAAAAGAGTTTGTCAAAGTTTTCTTTGTTGTGTCCAGTTCGTTGAATTGAATTGCTTGAGGACAAGAAATAGTAAGCTTGGGGGAGTTGATACGTCTCAAACGTATCTACTTTTCCAAACACTTTTTCTATTTTTTTGGCTTCATTCTTGCATGATTTGAATGAAACTAACCCGGACTGACGTTGTTTTCAGCAAAGCTACCAGTGTTGTTTTCTTTTGTGCAGGTTTCTGGATATTTAGGTACGCTGAAAAATCCCAAAAAAATATTAAAAAAATCAGCGTACCGGAAGCTTCCGCCAGTCCAAAGGGGGGCCACAGGGCAGCCAGGGGGCAGCCAGGAGGGTGCCTGGTGCGGCCCAGCCCCTGGTCGCGCCACCTGCCCTCCTGGGTGGGTCCCACACCCCCCGGTGCCCTACCTTGGCCCTATTTATTCTCCCGACGCAGAAACCCCAGAACATACGTCGCTTTTCCAATATACGTCGCGGAGCCGCCACAACCCTCTGTTCTTCTCCGGGAGAGCTAATCTGGAGGCTGCTTTGGCCTCCAGTGAGGGGAAATCATCTCCATCTTCATCATCATCGCCTCTCCATCACCCCTCCATGAGTTCCTCTCTCATGTGTGAGTAATTCCCTGCTGTAGGCAAAGGGGATGGTAGGGATTGGATGAGTTAGATCATGTAATAGTTCAATCAGATTGTTGGGGGCATGTTGCCTATCATCTACTTGGTGTTTATCATCTCTGTTACAACTTGTTGCTCTTAATGCTTGTCACTTTGGGCCCGAGTGCCATGATTTCAGATCTGATCACCCTTTTGTTTGTTGAGTTTGTGGTGTTCTTGATCCTATCTATGAGTTGTATGCACCTATTATAGTCCGGAACCGGCGATCCCAATGGTGACAGCTTGGGACACCAAAGGGGATGGACTATAGTTTGAGGATTCCGTGTATCCATGAAGTGTTAATGCTTTGTTTCGGTGCTCTTTGACAAGAGTACCTTAATCTCCCTAAGTTCCTTTTGGCCCCGTTTGTAGCGGGAGGGTAGGACAAAAGATGTTGTGCAAAGTTCTTATTGCAAGCACGTACAACTACTCTGGGATACACGCCTGATGTTTGATATTTTCCTAGATGATCCTTTCTTTTCTGTGAGCCTTGCCCGTGTTAGAATCTATTTCATGTTCGTTCTCATCCAAGCAGCGCCCGACCATCCATATCCCAATATTACAAACCCGACACTACGGCCGTATCAAATGTATCGTCAAAGTTTTCAAAGTCGGTCGCGTAAAATCTATGCTTGATCACCAGCTTTGCTCTGCGACGACGACCCGGCACCACCTGCAGACCACATAAGGGCATTACACATCTCAACCAAGTATGCATCAGAGATGTCATCCACCTTCAGCTCGTCACCTTCCGCACCTGAAGTCGGCTCAACAGAGCTTGCCGGCTCTGGGAATTTCTTCGGGGACAGAAGAAGAGCAAACTCGGTCGAAGAAGGTATATCGACTCGACGCCTCTTATTGCAATCGTCATATCCGACTTCCAAATAAGCCGGATCCATCCCGTCAGCTATCTTGGTAGCGGCCACGCGAGTCGCTCGGCGAACTCTAGTGTGATCCTCCTTGGTGAACTTGGAATTGTCAGCCTTAAACTCGGGGAAGCCGGCAGCCAAAAGTTACGTCTTTTGGTTGGGGTGATAGGCTTTGGCGAGCTCTAGACCTCGCATCACTCCCATACAGCAAGATGAGTGCTTACCGAGCTTTACCCACTCAGACACAACCGAAAGTGGCCCCATCATATCAGTAACTCTCTTCATCCTTGGGGGCTTCGACTGAGTTGCACCTATGGCCTTACAGGCGCCATCAAACAACTTCTTGACAATGGCAAAGGTACAAGTTAACTTCATGGCAGGAAACTCCTTCACAATATCATGCTCTTTTCCTACAAAAAGACAAGCAATCATAACAAAGTCAGCAAAACAGCAAAGGAAGTCAGGAAAACAGAAATTGCCAAAGGCCTTTCTGACTTACCAAAAATTGCTGACACGAATCGGTTGATGATGCCCTTCAGCATTTCTAGCTTTTTCTCAGCCGACTCTAATTTTTTCTCGGCCACATTACGTTGAGCCGTCACGTCATCACATGCCTTTGTCAAGGCACCTTCAATTTCAGCAAAGTCGGCCTTAGCCTGACTCAGTTCTTCATCTTTTTTCTTCTAAACTTCAAGGAGTCGGTCAACCTCCTTTTCGGCTTGCTCACGCTTTGCTGACTCAGCTCTATAATTTTCCTCCAACTGACAAGCATCATTACCGGCTCTCAAAGCAAGAGCCTCTCAACAAAAAAGATATGATTAAGTATCTACTCAGACAACATTTGCCTAACTGATACGTCCCAAACGTATCTATAATTTCTGCTTGCTCCATGGATGTTTTTGTTTTCTTTAGCTTTGCTTGCTGTTCAAAACAAGTTAGACCCAGCTTACTTTGGGTGGGAGAGAAACACGCTCCACTCCAATCTAGAACACATCATAGGATTTTTCATGCCTATCTTTCTCTGTTGTGTGTTCTTTATCTTTTTGTAGCTACTGCCATGTTTAGTTATAGTTTTAGTCTTTTTCTTTTAAAAGAGATTTGGATTTTGTTTTGTTTGTTTATGGGACTCTCTTTAGTTTTCATGTTTATCTTGTTAAGAGAGTTGGTTGTTGCACTGAGTTGTGTCTTGTCTTGAAGTAGGTAATTGAGGTTGCTATTTAATTTAGTAGTAACTTGCAATAGTTTTGAGGTATTGTTGTGAGTAATGTTTGAACTTTTGGTGTCAAGAGCTCTAGCCTATTAGTAATAGGTGTCGTATTTTTGGCAATCCGTGTTTATTTTCAAAACCTACAAAACTAGTTGAGAACTCTAGCTACTAGATGGATCACTAATCTTTGGAGGGATCGGATATTAGAGTACACTCATGTACCATGAGTCAAGGATGCGCAAGGATAACCAAACCCCCATACACTCCTCCTCGGGATACTTGTATCTTTGTGAACCTCCTTATTAGATTGAGAGTTACCGATAATAAGTGCATGAGTTATTCGCACTAATGTAAGTATTGAAAGTTGACACTTCCACCTCCTCATATTTGCTAGCCTCTTCCGTACCGTGCATTTCCCTCTTCTCACTCCAAGAGTTGGCATCCACCTTCGCCGGTGCATCCAAACCCTTGGCATGATACGCTCTGCCATCATAAACCTCCTTATATCTTTCCTCAAAACAGCCAGCATACCTACCTATCAAGACATTTCCATAGCCTTTCCGAGATATATTGCGATGCAACATCCACCTCTTCATGACTTGATCTTCATGTCATACATGTTCCTGCTACACTGGCAGAGGCATTCATTTGCATACATCATGATAGCTACATCTTATTTATGTTTGAGTACCTTGTAAAGTGTGAAAGATCTTCTATACCCTCTTGCAAAATAGAGTGTTGCCCTTAAGTGAGGAAAAGATCCCAAAGTGGACAAATTAAAAGATCCCAAAGAGGACAAATGAGAGTTAAATAGAAAGACCCATTGAGGCCACCAAAAAAATACAAAAAAAGAGAAAAAAGAGAAAAGAAATAAAAAGAGAGAAAGGGGAAACACTACTATCCTTTTGAAAGATCCACACTAGTACTCCGTCTTATCCTTGTACTCCATAGAGATGATCGTTTATGCATATAGCTATGTGGGGACCTTCACACTATAGAACTTGGCTTTCATATTCCAAGGATGAGCCTCCTCAAATGAGCTCTAGGTCTTCATGAGAGAGCAAGTTGGATGCAACCCCACTAGTTCCATTGGAGAGCTTTTCTTAGCTCATATGTGCATCCGTTGCATGGCAATCCCTACTCCTCACATCGTATCTATCATTTGGCCCTCTCTCTCCTATGATTGTCCTCATTAATGTGAGCCCTTATCATCTTTTTGTCTTCCTCCACCATATTTCTCTCTTTTCCATCCTAAGTGTCAACTCTCGTGCTTACGCTCATCCATTGCATGAGTGCTCAAAATATCGAATAGGAGTGGATCAATTGACTTGTACCTGGCTAGTGGTCTGGGGACGAGTCAAGATAAGATTCCAAAGAAGACTAAGTATGAAACTTTAGTAGATTAAGTTCTCAACAAAAATACTTTTTTCTCGTATTCCTTAATCCCCTTCTTGCACACAAACACCATTTGGAGACATTCGAGTCACGGACAACGAGAGATCTTGCACCTAATGTTCTTTCGTTGCTTGTTTCAATGCTAATATATACTCTTGCATGTTATGACTTGAATTGAATCACATACCTTGTTTGCTTTACTTTCAAAGTCCTTATATGGTTGCTAACATGTCACCATAGAAATTATGCTTGTTATCATTTACCTACTCGAGGACGAGCAGGAATTAAGCTTGGGGATGTTGATACGTCCCAAACGTATCTATTATTTCTGCTTGCTCCATGCATGTTTTGTGTGATATTTCTATGATCTAGATACACTTTCATACACTTTTGATCATATTTGGACTAACTTATTAACTCAGTGCACCACAGTGCCAGTTCCTGTTTTCTGCTGTTTTTCTATTTCAGGTTTCCCCCATATTAAAAATGCTCCAAAAATTCGGCAAAATCCGATACGAAATCAGTGCAACGGAACCTTCTGGAATCACCAAAGTGGGTCCAGAGGGCCACCACCAGGGACCCAGGAGGCCACCTGGCGTGTCCTAGGGCTTTGCCGCGCCAGGTGGGGCGCCTGGACCCCTGGTGGCCCCCTTGGCTGCCCCCTTCGCCTATTTATTCCCCGTGACGCGAAACCTCCGAAGAGAGAACCCTTTTTCTCGATCTCGCCTCTGTTTCGCCGCCACCGCGCTCCCAAGATCGGGAGCGCCAACAGACCTCTTCTTGGCACCCTGCTGGAGGGAGGATTGACCTTCGGGAGCTTCCCCTCCACCATGGACGCTTCCCGGATTTGTCGTGAGTAGTTTCCCTTGGACCATGGGTCCTTGATCAGTAGCTATGTGATGTTCTCCTCCCCTCTTTGTTCTTCATGGTTTAGACCTCGTGAGCTGCCCTGCATGATCGAGGCACATATGTAATTTTCTGTTGTTGCTATGCTGAGTTTGCTGGGATCTGATTGATTATGAGACTATGTTTAGATTGTGATTGAGTAATATATTTGGTTCTTATCTTTTATATTTTTGTTCCTCAGTAATTCTTGCATATTCTCCGTTGTTGTTTATTGCTTTGGCCAAGTAGTAGGTAGTGACTCCAAGAGGGAACGTTATGCTCGATTGTGGGTCATGCCCCCCGATGACACGCTTGAGTGACAGAAACATGAGTCTAGGGGATGTGTTGTTGCCACAAGGGGAAAACAACGGTGCTTGTAACCGCGGTTGCAAGGATTGTTTACTTTATGCAAGGTGCTTTTTAATGCAGTTGTTTGTTGCTTTGGGTTTAGACGTTTGGTGGGGCTCACAACTTAATACCAGCGAGATGTTCTGGATAGATATCTCAAGGTGGGTGATTAGTAGTAGATGTAGTTGGGTTTTGGTCTACTTATTTTTGCATACTGCCCATGCTCTTGAGCCTCGTCCTTTCTTTGTAGCATAGTTAGCATTGCGGTGCGTTTTTAATCCTGTCAATTGCCCAGCTGTGATTTGTTTACCTCACATAGCAGTTTTATCGTGTTTTGGGAGAGAGACATCACTAGTGAACATCACGGGACCCCGGTCCATATTCTCATCACTGTTTACACGCTCAGTTATTTTCCTGCTTTTACTTTTTAGTTGTTATCACCATCATCATTATCCCTTGCGTTTGATCCTTTGTAAAACAGCAAGACAAGAGAGATTGACAACCTCTCTGAACTTCGTTGGGAGCAAAGTTATTTGTTTTTGTGTGCAGGTCCAGCAGAAGCAAGTGATTCTTTTCATACCGCTCATCACTTGCCGAACCACCTACTTATCATTATCGGAGTCCTACGGGAGACAAACCCTATCCTCTACATAGGGGAAATTTGCTTCTATCCTACATCTCACCTTCCACTTGGGGTAGCCAACGAAGGGCGAGAAACCATTATCATCATCTCGACCATCACTAACCAGCTACTTGGGGGCTACACCTTCAAAAATTCAATAACCCAGTGAGATACAATCATATCTCACCGACTCATGGGGGCTACAGGTCACGAATTTTTTGATTCAGAATGCTCAAAGAGTGATATATCGACTTATGATGGGAATAACTCAATTTCCTCTAGCGTAACCCACCATGGTTTTCAAAACAACCTTGCCGGATTATAGGGGCTACAGATGCATAATAGCAAGGACAAAATGAAAGGAATGCCTCATAACGCTGTCGGAGCTGAAGAACTATGCTATGTTGATCAGTAGAGCAGGCCAATGACCGCTTATACAATTCTTCCAAAGAGGTCTTCTCAGAAATCGACTCATAAGGTCGACTCACCACCTGTTCCTTGCCAGATGGAACCTTCGCCAAAACCGTGCGAGGAGGAAGAGAACTTGCTGAGTCCCTGTGATTACCACTTCATCATCGACGGTCACCCTCTCTGCAGAAAAAGTCAAAATAGAACTAGGAGCCGCCTCAACTGCCTCAGATTAAGTCTCTGGTTTCTTGGCATCAACAACAGGGGGAAGTATCCTTGTAAAGATTTGAAGACCTCGACTCCTCCAAGCCGACCGTCTTCAAAATATCAGAAACTAAAGTTTATGGAAGATCTGCCGACTCCTTCACAATTTCAGAATCGGCCAAATCCTTGGGGTCAATCCGAGCGCTGCTCAAAGAAAAGACATGACTCATCAGAAAACACACATATACAGATAAGCCATCAATAAAATAAAGATTCTTACCCATGATTAATGGGGAAGGATGCTTGGACAGATGATCCCTCAGAAGAAGAATTGCCGGCTTGCGGCTGCTCACCCCTAAGATCTTCCGACTTGTCGACACATCAGTAGTTTTGCCTCGAACACGTCGAGGCTCATTTTCCATAACTACGAGAGGGTCCCTCGAGCCGGTACTACGGGTACGCCTCTTTGAGACTTGTGCCTATGAGACAAGATACAACATAAGGATACAGAAATCCTACTAACAAAATTATAAAGAGCCAGCAAGATACATACTGGTGGATCCACATTCTGACTCTCCTTTTGAGAGTCGGGCTCAACAGGAGGAGCCTTATCCTGCACCTCCTCTTCATCCTCTTCTTCATTCTCATGATCATTCGAGTCCTCCTACAAAGAACAAAAGAGGTAAGGAGAAGAAGTTGACCACAAAAAAGGAAGATTATCTCATTCCTACCGTATGACTCGGACTCTTAGCAATAGCCTCAAGATCCTGACCTACGTTCCACCATGGGTCCTCCTCCTGGAATAAAAGAATTCAAAAGATCAAGACACTTGAACAAAAATAAAGTCAAAGAAATATGTAACAGACATACCAGTGGAGCCGGATTATCTTTACAGAACGGAGCAAGGTCGACTTTCTTGAGGTCATCGATGCGCTCCGCAAGAAATTTCTTGCAAGCCATTACCAACTCCTCGTGAGAAAGCTCATTATGAGAGAAACACATAGTTTCATCTTTCCCAGTGTATTCTCACATAAGACGGTCCTTTATGCTGAGGGGTTGGATTTTCCAACCCACCCAGCACCGGGTTAAGTCCTGGCCAGTGAGCCCGTGGGCCACCATAGCCCTCATCCGAGCAATGAGCAGCTCATTTTTCTTTTGATGATTCTCTTTGGGAAAAATATTCAACCTGTCATGGAACACCAATCGATTCTCATGAAAACCGGGAAGAGGATGCTCACGGGGGATATCCTTCAAAGTATAGTAGAAGTAGGACTTTTGCCAGTCCTTCACCTTGATTATTAGCTTGGGAGCGGGGAAGATCGACTTGGCCCGCTTCTGAATGGTGATTCCACCACATTCCAGAGCCGGACCACCGCTATATTCGGTTTGCCGATTAAAGTAATAGAACTCGGCAAACAAACTCAAAGTCAGCTTGATTTGCATATAAGCCCCACAGAGCACTTGGAAGTGACATATGTTGAGCACCGAGTGGGTACTCAAGTCTTGATGGTGCAGCTTGTAGCAATGACCACGCTTCTGAAGAATTTAGACCCAGGAGGGCGAAAACCCTGGGTCACGTGATCAGCGAAAACCACGACTTCACCTTCCTTAGGTTCTGGCCGGGTCTCATCTCCAGGGACCCGCCACTTAATCTCGGTTTGGGGCTAGATAATTCCATTTTCCACCATTTTATCTAATTGCTCTAGAGTCACTTGGCTCTTGGCCCAGTTTGCCTCTACATATGTTCTCTCGGTTGGTAGATTTGGAACCGGTGGCTTATTTCCCGCTGTCTTCTTTATGGCTCCAACTTTCTTACCCATAGCGTGGGAGTCGGACCTAAAAAGTGAAGAATAAAAATGGGCTGAGCCGGCTAAAGGGAACTAAGACAAGTCGAAGGTAACCCTAGTAAGAATCTACAAAGTCGGATCGATATCGACTCTATGACAACTACGCAAACAAGTTTCTCAAAATAAGATGAAACAGATAGATCTGCTGGGGTCAGGAAAATCAATGAAAAACATGAACGGATCTGACAGCTTACGGAAAACCCTAAACAACTGAGAAATTATGGATTTGAAGTGGATGTTTCAATTAAGTAGTATATGGGAAGCGATCTATAAGGGATCCTATCCTATTTACTATAAAGCTCCACCACTATCTCCGGTGTTTGGTAGGCTAGCTGAAGAACATAGTCCGGAGGTTAACTTTGAGGTCAATGGTCACCATTACAACAAAGGATACTACCACTACTGGAATCCGCCAATTTTCCATCCGTTGGGATCTTTGAAGTCTTCTTATTATGGGGCGGGCGACTGATACGTCCCAAACGTATCTATAATTTTTGCTTGCTCCATGCATGTTTTGTGTGACTTCGCCATGTTTTGCTTGAACTTTCATACACTTTTGAGCATATTTGGACTAATCTATTAACCCAGTGCACCCAGCTGCCAGTTGTTGTTTTCTGCTGTTTTTGTATTTCAGGTTTTCCGGCCATTAAAAGTGCTCCAAAAAATCCGGAAAAATCAGATAAAAAATCAGCGACCCGGAAGCTTCTGGAATCACCAAGGTAGCGGAGGGGGGCCACCACAGGGACTCCAGAAGGGTCCCTGGCGTGGCTCCACCCTAGGTCGCGCCAGGGGGTCTCCTGGATGCCCTGTGGGTCCCCTCGACACCCCCCTCCGCCTATATTTAGCCCTCATAGTGGAAACCCCTCAGATCAATCTCTTTTCCGCGAACTCGCCTCTGTACCGTCACCGTCGCCGTTTCAAGATCGGGGCTGCCTGGAGAAGCTTCCCTGGCACCCTGCCGGGCAGAGAAACCCCTTCCGGGAGACCATCCATAGCCATGGACGCCTCCCGGATGTGCCGTCAGTAGTCCCCCTTGGACCATGGGTCCGTGACCAGTAGCTATGTGATGTAGTTCTCTCCTCTTTGTGCTTCCACTTTCGAGACCTCGTGAGCTGCCTCACATGATCGAGGCACTTTTGTAATTTCTGTTGTTGCTATGCTGAGTTTGCTGGGATCTGATGGATTATGAGACTATTCAGATTGTGATGAGTAATATATTTGGTTCTTCTCTTTTATATTTTGTTCTTGAGTAAATTCTTGCATGTTCTCCGTTGCAGTATTTTGCTTTGGCCAAGTAGTTTGCTTGCAACTCCAAGAGGGAGCGTTATGCTTGATTGTGGGTTCAGCCCCTTGATGTCTAGCTTGAGTGACAGAAACATGAGACTAGGGGATGTGTTGTTGCCACCAGGGATAAAACAACGGTGCTTGTACCCGAGGGTGCTAGGATTGTTTACTTTACGCAAAGTTCTTTTAATGCAGTTGTCTGTTTCTTTGAGTTTACACTTTGGGTGGGATTCGCAACTTAATACCAGCGAGATGTTCTGGATAGATATCTCAAGGTGGATGATTCGTAGTAGATGCAGTTGGATTTCGGTCTACTTACCTTGGCGTACTGCCCATTGCTTTTGAGCCCTTCCTTTCCTTGCAGCATAGTTAGCATTGCGGTGCCTTCATAATTCTGTCAATTGCCCAGCTGTGATTTGTTTACCTTGCTAGCACTTTTATCGTCTTTTGGGAGAGAGACATCACTTGTGAAAATCACGGGACCCCGGTCCATCTTCACATTATTGTTTACACCCTTAGTTTACTTTCAGTCTTTACTTTCAGTTCCACTTTTATCTCTTGTGTTGATCCTTTGTAAACAGCAAGGCCGGAGGAATAGACAACTCCTCTGTACTCGTTGGGAGCAAAGTTATTTGTATCTGTGTGCAGGTCCACGTCAAGCGCCGTGACACCTACTTGTATCTCTTGGAGTCCTACTGGTTCGATACTCAACCTTAGCATCTTTGCTAAGGGAAACTTGCTGCTACATTGCATCTCACCTTCCACTTGGGGTAACCAACGAGGAGAGTTGCCACTCTGTATCAAGCGAATTTCTGGCGCCGTTGCCGGGGACTAAAGTCTACAAGATAGGGGAGTTGCACACTATCTTTTATCTTTGCTTTTTAGTCTTGTTAGTTTACCTTTCAGTTTTTACTTTTGTGCCCCTTATCAAAAATACCAAAAATACATGTTACCTTGGAAGTAGTTACCACTATGGCTGGTGCTTTTGCCTTTGGTGATGCAGAAGTACTTACCTTTACTCAAAGAGGTGGTGAAAGTTTTAAAGATGCTTGGTATAGAATTAATGATTCTCAAAAAAGAGCCACCAAGAAGCAATCCACTACTATCTTGCTTAGAAATTTTTATGTTGGGATCACTTCTTGGAATAGGTTTCTTTTAGACACTGCTATCAATAGGAACTTCGTAGAGGCCCCAGTTTGGGAAGCCCTTAATGTTATTGAAAATCTTGTTGAAAGTCTCCCAGTTGTTAGTATTAAGGAGGACATTACTTTAGCTCACATTATGAGAAAACATGAAAAAATAGAGCTAGAGATGCCAAGTATCGATAGGGTGAATGAGTTGGATCGTAAGATTCAAGGGAATTTGAATAGGTTAGATAACTCCATGCAGAAAATTGTCAAAACTTTGGAGACTATTAAATCCCTTGATGAGAAGTCTTCTAGGATAGAAAAGATTGAGGAAGTTATTGAAACTCTAGGAACTACCTTTTCCTCAATCAAAACCAAAAAGGATGAAACTCCGACAAAGAAGGAACCTAAGTTCGTTTACGTCCCCAAGGTTCCTCGAGCTAAAGCAAACACACCCATTGCCAAGAGAGTTGAAACGGTGAAAACTTTGGAGGAGACACCTATCTTTAACCTTAATGAAACTCCAATTGATTTTCCTCCTTTTGATTTTATTCCAAGAAGCATTTTCATTCATCCTTTATTTGAGAAACCTATTAAGACTAGTTGTACTATTGAAGAGCTTTTTGATGATCGTGATGATGGTTCAATGGATACAACTTGATCTTCTGCTTTAAGCCTAGCTAATGGCTCTAAAGAAGCGCTTTCGGGAGGCAGCCCGCAACGAATTTAGGCTTTTCTTTTTGCTTTTCTTCTGTTCTTAGTGGTCTTGATGATTGTTACTACTGTATCAACATCATTGTATCTTTACTTTTCAAGCTTTTTGCCTTTTATAGCCTCATACGACAAGGGAAGTGAAAGTTGTGACATGCTGTCCAGAAAACAGATTCTGTCCTCGTGACTACAAAAATCATGGAAAAATACCAGTTCATATTTTTGATCTGAATTTTTTACACAGCGTGCTCTATACAATTAATAAACTTTCGTATGTTCTGAGTTTGTTTATTTGAGTTTCATAAGTACCCCTAAAAAATTCGTTTCTACCTGCTGGTCTGTTTTTCACAGATTCTGTCCTGTTTTTCCTTTTCTTCACTTTGCAAACCTTAAGCTTGCTTTTTATTTGCAAAAAATTTTTGGCAATCTTGAGAAACAGTAGCTCTTAAAGAGTATCTTTATTTCCAGTAGAGGAAAAATTATTTTAGTAGGGCACTAACCTCTCTAATCAGTCTACAATGAGTTACGTATGAAGGGAGTTTTCAACTGCGCGATGGAAGATGATGAAAGAAGATCTTGGAGTGTCAAACGCTCAAGCTTGGGGATGCCCATGTGCACCCCCAATAAATATTCAAGGAGACTCAAGCGTCTAAGCTTGGGGATGCCCCCGTGCATCCCCTTCTTAATCAACAATTATCAGTTCGTCCCTCGCTGCACTATATTTTTATCACTCCATGCGTTGTGTGCTATGCTTGGAGCGTCTCGCTCTTTACTTTTCTAGGTTTGATTTTGCTTTGTTTGTTGTAGTAATAAGTTAGACCCCAGCTTACTCTTTTGTGTGGGAGAGATACACGTTCCGCTTGACTAGAACTCCTCATAGGATTTGCATGATTATTCTTTTAGCTGTGAGTTGTTCTTTTTCTTTTCTTAGTTGTTGCTCTGTTTAGTTGTAGTGCTTTAGTCTTTCTAGAGCTTTTATTTTGTTTTAGGTTGAACCTTATATAGGTTGCATGTTTTATCTTGTTAGAGAGTTTGCCTATTGCATTGAGTTTTGTATCTTGACTAGAAGTAGGTAGTTGAAGTTGCTATTCTCTTTGTAGTAGTAACTTGCAATAGTTTTTAGGTATTGACTAGAGTAACGTTTGAACTTTTGGTGTCAAGAGCTCGAGCCTATTAGTGATAGATGTCGTATTTCGGGAAATCCGTGTGTTTTTCTAAAACCAAAAAACCCCTGTTGAGAACTCTAGCTACTAGATGGATCACTAACCTCTGGAGGGTTCGAATATTAGAGTACACACACGTACCATGAGTCGAGGATGCGCAAGGATAACCAAACCCCCATACACTCCTCCTCGGGGTACTTGTCTCTTTGTGAACCTCCTGATTAGATTGAGATTTACCGATAATAAGTGCATGAGTTCTTCGGACTAATGTGAGTATTCGAAAGTTGACACTTCCACCCACCTATACTTTTTCTAGCCTCTTCGGTACCGTGCATTGCCCTTTCTCACCTTGAGAGTTGGCGCATACTTCGCCGGTGCATCCAAACCATTGGCACGATACGCTCTGTCATCAGAAGCCTCCTTATATCTTTCCTCAAAACAGCCACCATACCTACCTACAAGGCATTTCCATAGCCTTTCCGAGATACATTGCTATGCAACATCCACCTTCTCATGACTTGATCCTCGTGTCATACATGCTACTTGCTTGATCGATGAGCCGCATGCTAGTTGGGCCTTGCCCTAATCATTGCTACATGACGCGCTAGTATCATTGCATATCCTGCTATCCTGGCAGAGGCATATATTTGCATCATGATAGTTATATCTTCTTTATGTGAGTACATTTGTAAAGTGTGAAAGATCTCCTATATTATTGTAAAATATAGAGTGTTGCCCCTAAAGTGAGGAAAAGATACCAAAGAGGACAAAATCAAAAGATCCCAAAGAGGACAGATGAGAGTTAAATATAAAGAGCCATTGAGGCCATCAAAAAATACAAAAAATAGAAAAAAGAGAAAAAGAAAAATAAAAAGAGAGAAGGGGGCACACTACTATTCCTTTTGAGAGATCCACACTAGTACTTCATCCTCTATCCCTTGTACTCCATAGAGATCATCATCATGCATATAGCTATGTGGGGACCTTCACACTATAGAACTTGGCTTGTATATTCCAATGATGAGCCTCCTCAAATGAGCTCTAGGTCTTCTTGAGCAAGCAAGTTCGATGCACCCCCACTAGTTCCCTTGGAGAGCTTTTAGCTCACATGTGCATCCGTTGCATGGCAATCCCTACTCCTCACATCATATCTATCCTATGGCCTTCTCTCGCCTATGATTGTCCTCATTGATGTGAGCCTTTCACACCTTTTTGTCTTCCTCCTCCACCTTCTTTCTATTTCGCCTTTTAGGTGTCAACTTTCTTGCTCACGCTCATCCATTGCATGAGTGCTCAAAATATCGAAAGGGAGTGGATCAGTTTGACTTGTACCTGGCTAGTGGTCTGGGGACGAGTCAAGATAAGAATCCAAAGGAGACCAAGTGTGAAACTTTAGTAGATAGTTGTTCTCAACAACCTTTTTCTCTCTTTTTCCCAGTCCCCTGCTTGCACGCAAACACCATCTGGAGACATTCGAGTCACGGACAGAGAGAGCTCTTGCACCTTTTGTTCTTTTGTTTCTTGTGTCAATGCTAATATAGACTCTTGCTTGTTAAGACTTGAATTGAATTGCATTTTTTGATTGCCTTACTTAAAAGTCCTTATATGGTTGTGTGGCATGTCACCACAGAAATTATGCTTGTTATAATTTACCTACTCGAGGACGAGCAGGAATTAAGCTTGGGGATGTTGATACGTCCCAAACATATCTATAATTTCTGCTTGCTCCATGCATGTTTTGTGTGACTTTGCCATGTTTTGCTTGAACTTTCATACACTCTTGAGTATATTTGGACTAATCTATTAACCCAGTGCACCCAGCTGCCAGTTGATGTTTTCTGCTATTTTTGTATTTCAGGTTTTCCAGCCATTAAAAGTGCTCCAAAAAATCAGGAAAAATCAGATAAAAAATCAGCGACCCAGAAGCTTCCGGAATCACCAAGGTAGCGGAGGGGGCCACCACAGGGACTCCAGAAGGGTCCCTGGCACGGCCCCACCCTAGGCCGCGCCAGGGGGCCTCCTGGATGCCCTGTGGGTCCCCTCGACACCCCCCTCCGCCTATATTTAGCCCTCGGGGTGGAAACCCCTAAGATCGATCTCTTTTCCGCGAACTCGCCTCTGTACCGCCGCCGCCGCCGTTTCAAGATCGGGGCTGCCTGGAGATGCTGCCCCTGCACCCTGCCGGGAGGAGGAACCCCCTCCGGGAGACCATCCATAGCCATGGATGCCTCCCGGATGTGCTGTGAGTAGTCCCTCTTGTACCATGGGTCCGTGACCTGTAGCTATATGATGTACTTCTCTCCTCTTTGTGCTTCCACTTTAGAGACCTCGTGAGCTGCCTCACATGATCGAGGCACTTTTGTAATTTTTGTTGTTGCTATGCTGAGTTTGCTGGGATCTGATGGATTATGAGACTATGTTCAGATTGTGATGAGTAATATATTTAGTTCTTCTGTTTCATATTTTGTTCTTGAGTAAATTCTTGCTTGTTCTCCGTTGCAGTATTTTGCTTTGGCCAAGTAGTTTTCTTGCAACTCCAAGAGGGAGCGTTATGCTTGATTGTGGGTTCAGCCCCTTGATGTCTAGCTTGAGTGACAGAAACATGAGACTAGGGGATGTGTTGTTTCCACGAGGGATAAAACAACGGTGCTTGTACCCGCGGGTGCAAGGATTGTTTACTTTACGCAAAGTTCTTTTAATGCAGTTGTCTGTTGCTTTGAGTTTACACTTTGGGTGGGATTCGCAACTTAATACCATAGAGATGTTCTGGATAGATATCTCAAGGTGGATGATTCGTAGTAGATGCAGTTGGATTTTGGTCTACTTACCTTGGCGTACTGCCCATTGCTTTTGAGCCCTTCCTTTCCTTGCAGCATAGTTAGCATTGCGGTGCCTTCATAATTCTGTCAATTGCCCAGTTGTGATTTGTTTACCTCAGTAGCACTTTTATCGTCTTTTGGGAGAGAGACATCACTAGTGAAAATCACGGGACCCCGGTCCATCTTTACATTATTGTCTACACCCTTAGTTTACTTTCAGTTCCACATTTATCTCTTGCGTTGATCCTTTGTAAACAGCAAGGCCGGAGGAATTGACAACTCCTCTGTACTCGTTGGGAGCAAAGTTATTTGTATCTGTGTGCAGGTCCATGTCAAGCGCCGTGACACCTACTTGTATCTCTTGGAGTCCTACTGGTTCGATACTCAACCTTAGCATCTTTGCTAAGGGAAACTTATTGCTACACTGCATCTCACCTTCCACTTGGGGTAACCAACGAGGAGAGTTGCTACTCTGTATCAGCGACAAAGTGCTCATTTACCATCCGCCACCCTAATAGCAGACGACAGATAATGACCTAATAGAATTAACCTCCTTTACCATCAGCCTTGGAAAGCAGATGGTAAAGACCTCCTTTACGGTCACCATTTTCGAGCAGACGATAATGCGCCGAAAAGCTGATGGCAAAGAGCTAAGGTGGGGGCCACTCGAGCTTTGTGCGAGGATGCTGGAACGAGTGTCTCCAGACGGCAAAGACTGCGGGTGTCTTTGCCGTAGCTTACTGAGGGATTCGTCAAAATCATTTTCGACAATGTGTGAGACATTGTTATATCTGACTTACTTATGTATAAGATATGTTTGTATATGGTTTATTTATATTTGTGCGATAATATAATTGCAAAAATTATAGTGTAAAGCATCCCAAAAAAAGAAAAATATGAAAAACAATTAATGTAAAAAAGATTTTTGCTCGGATAGAAACAGATGAACCCATAGCATGCGATTTCGGTAAAGCCTTGATGTGAAAAGCACGATATCAGCCTGATTCAAACTGATAGGTAATTTTTGGTACAAAGGTGAGCGAAGAGCTTGATGTGAAACCAACAGACAAATTTTTTGGTATTTTCTAAAACCGAATATATTATTTGAATTTTCTGAAAAAATAGTATTTTAAAAATAAATTTCAAAGGATACTAACAAACTTGTAATTGTTGGGTAGCCAACTATGGTCCCGTACGGGCCCCACCCTTTCTTAGGTGGGGGGTTTTCCCTCTAGGGTTTGGTCCTCTCCACTTACCCCTCTCCCCCTATGTATACACATGTATTGTATGGAGAGAGACACATCAATTGATAATAAAGATCTGTCCAGACTATTTCTCTGTGTTCCTTTACTTTTTGCATCTGTGATTGTGCCGCGTGTACAACTACTTCAACTACGCTTGATATGTCCCAAACGTATCTATGATGTTCTCTTGCTCCATGCGTGTTTTGTGTGATATTGATATGATCTAGATACACTTTCATACACTTTTGATCATATTTGGACTAACTTATTAACTCAGTGCACCACAGTGTCAGTTCCTGTTTTCTGCTGTTTTTCTATTTCAGGTTTCCCCCATATTAAAAGTGCTCCAAAAATTCGGGAAAAAACAGATAAAAAATCAGCGTACCGGAAGCTTCCGGAATCACCCAGGAGGGGCCAAAGGGGGCCCACCAGGGGCCCAGGCGCCCTCCCTGTGCGCCCTAGGGTGGGGTCGCGCCAGGGGGGCTCCTGGACCCCTGGTGCCCCCCCCCCTCCGGCTCCCCCTTCCGCCTATATATTCTCCGTGTCGCGAAACCTCCAAATACAGAACCCTTTTTTGCGATCTCGCCTCTGTTCCACCGCTGCCGCGCTTGTAAGAACAGGAGCGCCAACAGACCTCTTCTCGGCACCCTGTCGGAGGGAGGATTGACCTCCGGGAGCTTCCCCTCCACCATGGATGCTTCCCGAATGATCCGTGAGTAGTTTCCCTTGGACCATTGATCCGTGATCAGTAGATATGTGATGTTCTCCTCCCCTCTTTGTTCTTCATGATTTAGACCTCGTGAGCTGCCCTGAATGATCGAGGAACATATGTAATTTTCTGATGTTGCTATGCTGAGTTTGCTGGGATCTGCTGGATTATGAGACTATGTTCAGTTTGTGTTTGAGTAATATATTTGGTTCTTATCTTTTATATTTTTGTTCCTAAGTAATTCTTGCATGTTCTCCATTGTTGTTTATTGCTTTATCCAAGTAGTAGGTAGTGAATCCAAGAGGGAACGTTATGCTCGATTGTGGGTTCATGCCCCCCGATGACATGCTTGAGTGACAGAAACATGAGTCTAGGGGATGTGTTGTTGCCACAAGGAGGAAAACAACGGTTCTTGTAACCGCGGTTGTAAGGATTGTTTACTTTATGCAAAGTGTTTTTTAATGCAGTTGTCTGTTGCTTTGGGTTTACACTTTGGGTGGGGCTCGCAACTTAATACCAGCGAGATGTTCTGTATAGATATCTCAAGGTGGATGATTAGTAGTAGATGAAGTTGGATTTCGGTCTACTTATTTTGGTGTACCGCCCATGCTTTTGAGCCTTGTCCTTTCTTTGTAGCATAGTTAGAATTGCGGTGCATTTTTAATCCTGTCAATTTCCCGGCTGTAATTTGTTTACCTTGCATAGAAGTTTTATCATCTTTTGGGAGAGAGACATAACTAGTGAACATCACGGGACCCCGGTCCATATTCTCATCACTGTTTACACGCTCGTTTATTTTCCTTCTTTTACTTTCCAGCTGCTATAATTATTATCTGTTGCGTTGATCCTTTGTGAACAGCAAGGCCGGAGAGATTGACAACCTCTCTTTACTCGTTGGGAAGCAAAGTTATTTTTTTCGTGTGCAGGTCCAGGTCAAGGAATCAACTTTTGTCTAAAACAATGTCATTGTTTCCTTGCCACCTACTTATCATTATCGGAGTCCTACTGGTTCGATACTCGACCTCGGTATCTTCACCGAGGGGAATTTGCAGCTACACTACATCTAACCTTCCACTTGGGGTAACGAACGAGGATAGAGTATCAAGAAAAAATTTGGCGTCGTTGCCGGGGACTCCGAGTGCTAAGATAGGGGAGTTGCACACTATCTTTTACCTTTGCTTTTTTTTTCTTGTTAGTTTACCTTTCAGTTTTTATCTTAGTGTCTTTTATCAAAAATCACAAAAAAATTATTTACCTTTCTTTTAGCAGTCCTTCTTGTTTAAATGAACATGTTAGGACTTGGTGCTTTGAGGGAATCGGAAGTTCTAGATTTCCATCAAAGGGATGGAGAAAATATGAAGAAGGCATGGGACAGAATTTATGAAGAACATAAAAGAATTATTGATACTGTTGTAGATAGACTTGCCACTATTGAAAAGAGGATGGATGCTCTTGACTTGAGGAAGGTAGAGGAACTTAAGTCCAACAAGAAAGAAATGTTGTAGATAGATGATGATTGGGAGCCTTTTGTTAGGATTAGCATCTCTAACCAAGACTTCCTTGCTTTTTGTGACCTTGGATCAATAGTTTCTACAATGCCAAAAATATTTTATGATTCTTTGAAACTAGATATGGATAAATTGTCATCTTATCATGAACATGCTAGTGGAGATATTTCAGAGGTCAAAGGAAAGGTAAATGAAGTACAAGTTGCATTCCTTAATAGGGTTGCAACGATGGATTTCTTCGTCATGGAGCCAAACCAAAGTAACATTGTGCTTGGAAGAGACTTCCTCCAAGCTATGAAGGGCTTCATTGACATCGGTAATGGGCACATACTCTTACGCGGTAAGGCGAATGGTAAGTACCTCTTTCCTAGGAAGAAGAAGAATGAGCTTGTTGAAAATCAATTCGAAGGTTTTTATGACTCCGGTGATCTCAGAGACCTTTGATTCTTCTTTTTCTTTATACCTAGCCTAAAGGCGTAAAAGAACGCGCTTCTGGGAGGCAACCCAAGATGTTTTTACTTCTGTTTTTAGTGGTCTTGATGATTGTTACTACTGTAGCAACATCATTGTATCTTTATTTTTCAAGCTTTGTGCCAAGTTTAGCCTCTTATGATAAGGGAAGCAAAAGTTGTGACATGCTGTCCAGAAAACAGATTCTGTCTTCTTGACGGAAAAAAATCACCAGTTCATCCTTTTTAGCTGATTTTTTTACACAGCATGCTCTATACAATTTTTAAACTTTCGTATGTTCTGAGTTTTTTTATTTGACTTGCATAAGTACCCCAAAAAATTCTTTACTACCTGATGTTCTGTTTTTCACAGATTCTGCCACGTTTTGCCTTTCCTTACTTTTGCAAACCTTAAGCTTGCTTTTTCTTTGCAAAAACTTTTTGGAAATCTTTAGAAACAGTAGCTCTTCAATAATATATTTATTTCCAGTGGGGAAAAATTATTTTATTAAGGGTACTAACCTCTCTAATCAGCTTATGATGAGTTATGTATGAAGGGAGTTTTCAAGTGTGCGAAGGAAGATGATGAAAGAAGATCCGGGAGTGTCAAACGCTCAAGATTGGGGATGCCCCCATGCATCCCCAATAAATATTCAAAGAGACTCAAGAGTCTAAGCTTGGGGATGCCCCCGTGCATCCTGATACGTCCAAAATGCATCACTATTTTATATAGTAAATCTTTCTTATTCATTGATATATTTCATGATATGATGCTATCCTTATGTTGTTTTGGCTTATTTTACACAGTTTGCAACTTTCCTGTGCCGAAGCAGCAGACGCAGGATTCAGCGGTAAAAAGTGGAGGCTGAGTTGCTGAAGAAGAATACCTCCAAATTACCTGAAAATCGACGGAGGCTATTTTCCAGAAGGATCACGAAGACACGCAAAAGAGCGACCAGAGGGGGCCACAGGGTGCCTAGGCGGCCACCTGGCGCAGCCCCCACCCTGGCCGCGCCGGGAGGGCGCCTAGACCCCTGGGACCACTCCCGGTTCCCCCCTCTGGCCAACATAACACACATCATCCAGAAACCCTAAAAAGGGGGGAGTTTACGAAGTTCCGCCGCCGCTCCATGGCGGAAACCTACAGAGAAGAAAAGCCATCTCTGGCGGGCAGATTCCGCCGGGGAGATCACCTCCCGGAAGGGGAGATCATCGCCATCGTCATCACCATCGTCACGGGCATCATCGAGATCATCATCAACATCATCCCCCATCAGCACCATCTCCACCTCCATCCAATCTCATCTCACAATTGCAACTTGTGTTGTAATCCGTGCAATCTATCCTCTGTACTTTATCGGTGTTGATTACTACTTTGTGGTGAATGCTATTGAGTTTTGTTGGAGAAATATCATTGTGTCCAGATTGTTTATCATCTATTTATCCCCACTGATCATGATCTCTTTTATTTCTTGTGAGTAGTTACTTTAGTTCTTGAGGACATGGGAGAAGTCTAGTTGTTAGTAGTCATATGATGTTGAAGTAATATGTGTTGTTTGATATTTAAGTTGTGTTGTTATTTTCCTAGTGGTGTTGTGTGAGTCAAACACTCAACACTTCGCCTTATCAAGTACCTAGGGGAATACATTGTGTACAAAGAATGCTTACGGTGGGTTGCCGGAGTGACAGAAACCTAAACCCCAGTTTGCACGCTTTTGCACAAGGGAACAATGGATCACCGATCGTATTGCTATGGTTAGGCTTTTGCCTTAATTACTATCTTGTATTTGCGGATGCTTGCAAGGATTTTAATCATAAGAGTGCACTTATCTAAGTCTAGAGGGTGTACTAGCATGGATCCACCCACTCAACACTTATCAACACAACACATAGTACCGATACGGAATATGGCGAAAGCACATGAGTCAGTCTCCCGTGTGTCCTCAAGAACACTTTAGCCTTTATAAGTTCAGTTGCTAGGCCTCTCCTTTGCTCAGAAAGGATCAGGCCACTCGTTACTCTCCAATGCCTTTTACTTTGCTCGTTTTTACTTTCCTGTTGCTTATACAAGGAAAACCCCTAAAAAGTTATATTTCAGTGCTTGCAGTTATCTCCTTGCCAAAGTCACTTGCTATTACCTTCTGCTCCTCGTTGGGTTCGACACTCTTACTTATCGAAAACGTTGCAATAGATCCCTTACGGTTGTGGGTCATCAAGTACCGTTTTCTGGCGCCGTTGTCGGGGAGCATAGCGCTATTACTAAGTGAAGCTGGTAAGGAAGTTTTTACATTTCTGTTTTTAGTTTTGTTGTTGCTGTTTTTGTCCTTATGGACACCCCTACTCTTGGATCGTTGTTCTTGGGTAACCGCCCCACAACAAAGGTAGTCACTCCTGCCCTTGCTGAAATTGTGCCTTATAAGATACCATCTGGTATTATCGATTATGTCTTAGCTAATCGCTATGCAGGAGACAGACATCCAGGTGAACACTTGCTATATTTATCACAACTATGTTCATTATTCAAGCTTGCAGGTGTGTCACTGGAGTTCGTTATGAAGAAATTATTCTCCATATCGCTTACGGACAAAGCTTTAGATTGGTATAAGCTCCTCGATAACTCACATTCTCTTAATTGGGAAGAGCTTATGTCTCTCTTTTATACAAAGTTTTACCCTCTTCATGAAGTTCATCGAGACAGGAATTACATCGATAACTTCAGGTCTCGCGACGGAGAGAGCATCGCTCAAGCTTGGGGGAGGCTTAAATCCCTAATGTTCAAATGTCCTATCCATAAGCTCCCCGAAGATATTATACTTACAAAATTTTATGCCAGGCTTTCTCGTCAGGATAAGGAACTGCTGGATGCCTCCTCTAGCGGGGTATTCCAGACAAAGAGCGTTGAAGAAAGATGGGATCTCATCGAAAGGATCCAGAAGAATACTGAAGACTGGGAAATCGATAAAGGTATTGAACCTGCTATAAATTATGAGCATGATTATATTGAGAGCTATGTGAAAACTGATTATTTTAATACCTTTTGCTCTAAGATTCGTCTGGATTCCCATCTAATGATTGATTTTTGTAAGAACTTTGCCTCTCATGTTGATTCTTCTAAGATGAAGAAGGATCAGCACCATAAGCCTTTCAAGGAAGTGCCTATTGATATTCACGTTGCTGATCCTATTTTGCCTGCAGTTATATATGAACAACCCCCTTTTCCTTCAAGGATAAGGGAGCACTCTTTTGTGACAGGCATAATAAATAAAAATGAGAGAAGAACAGGCGAACCTGAGAACCAGATCAGAGTCGGTCCTCAAGTTGCGATGGTTAAAGATTTAGTTACTAATGATGTTTCAGATTCTATTATAAATTTTTGTGCTGTTTCAACTAACATTGTCACAGCCAAGAATAAAAGCCCGATTTCAGGTACACCAGTTGTATCTATTAAAATAGGAGATCACAATTATTACGGGCTATGCGGTCTGGGATCAAGTGCTAGCGCGATTCCTTATTCGCTTTATCAAGAGATCAAGGGTGAGATTTCACCCTGTGAACTCGAAGAGATTGATGTTACTATTCATCTTGCAAACAAAGCTACTATCTCTCCTATTGGGATTGTGAGAGATGTTGAAGTCCTATGCGGAAAGGTAAAGTATCCTATCGACTTTCTCGTACTTGGTTCAGTGCAAGATAGTTTTTGTCCTATTATTTTCGGTAGACCTTTTCTCAGAACTTGTGGAGCTATTATAGATTGCAAGAAAGGTAAAGTTTCTGTTGAATTCAATGGTAAGCCATATGAATTTAACTTTTCTAAGATATCTAAGCAGCCTCGTGGTACTGAATTACCTAGTGACGATAAAATTATTGAAAGTATTGCTTCTATTGCTATTCCCCCTAATGATCCTTTGCAGCAATACATGGAGGACCACGAGAATGATACTCATATGCAGGAAAGAAATGAAATTGATGAAATCTTCTTGAGACAACCTGCTATCCTGAAGCACAACCTTCCGGTTGAACCTTTAGGAATTCTATCCAAACCAAAAGAAGACCCGGTGTTTGATCTCAAACCTCTTCCCGATACGCTCAAGTATGCTTATTTAGATGAAAAGAAAGTATATCCTGTTATTATCAACTCTAACCTTTCAGGATATGAAGAAGAGCGATTATTGGAGATACTTCGTAAACACCGTGGTGCAATTGGCTATACCCTTGATGACCTTAAGGGAATTAGTCCATCTATCTGTCAACATACTATCAACCTCGAGCCCGATGCTAAACCTGTTGTTGACCATCAACGACGGTTGAACCCAAAGATGATGGATGTTATGAGGACCGAAATCCTCAAGCTTCTAGCCGCGGGTATTATCTACCCTATAGCTGATAGTAAGTGGGTAAGTCCAGTTCACTGTGTTCCTAAGAAAGGAGGGACAACTGTAGTCCCTAATGATAAGAATGAACTAATACCTCAGAGAACTATTATTGGATATAGAATGTGTATTGATTACAGGAAGTTGAACAAGGCAACTAGGAAGGACCACTACCCGCTGCCCTTTATTGTTCAGATGCTTGAGAGGCTGTCGAAAAACACCCACTTTTGCTATCTTGACGGGTACTCTGGATTATCTCAAATTCATGTTAACACTACCGATCAAGAGAAGACCACTTTCACTTGTCCTTATGGTACTTATGCTTATAGGCGTATGCCTTTTGGTTTATGAAATTCCCCTGCTACTTTTCAGAGATGTATGTCTGCAATATTTCATGGCTTCTGTGAGGAGATTGTGGAAGTCTTCATGCACGATTTCTCCTTCTATGGAACTTCCTTTGACCACTGTCTCCACAATCTTAATAAAGTTTTGCAGAGATGCGAGGATACAAACTTAGTTCTAAACTGGGAAAAGTGCCACTTCATGGTTAATGAAGGGATCGTGCTTTGCCACAAGATTTCCGAGAGGGGAATTGAAGTGGACAAAGCGAAGATTGAAGCTATCGAAAGGATGTCCTATCCAAGGGACATTAAAGGTATTCGTAGTTTTCTCGGTCATGCTGGTTTTTATAGATGATTTATTAAAGACTTTTCTAAGACCTCGAGACCCCTCACTAATCTTCTCCAGAAGGATGTTCCTTTTGTATTTGATGAAGATTGTAAGGAGGCTTTCGAAGTTCTTAAGAAACCTTTAATAACCGCTCATATAGTACAACCGCCTGACTGGAGTTTGCCCTTTGAAATTATGTGTGATGCTAGTGATTTTGCTGTTGGAGCTATTTTAGGACAAAGGGTTGATAAAAAAATTGAATGTTATACATTATGCTAGTAAAACCCTTGATAGCGCTCAAAAGAATTATGCTACTACTGAGAAGGAATTCTTAGCAGTAGTGTTTTCTTGTGATAAGTTTAGGCCGTATATTGTTGATTCTAAAGTTATTATTCATACTGACCATGCTGCCATTAAATATCTTATGACGAAGAAGGATGCCAAGCCAAGACTCATCATATGGGTACTCCTTCTTCAAGAATTTGATTTGCAGATTGTTGATAGAAAAGGAGCAGACAACCCTGTAGCGGACAATCTTTCAAGGATGGAAGATATACCGCATGATCCCATCCCAGTCAACGACAGTTTTCCAGACGAACAACTTGTCGTTGTTAAAGTACAATCTCTTTCCGATCCTTGGTTTGCAAATTATGCTAATTTTATCGTTGCAAAGTATTTGCCTCCAGGTTTAACATTTCAGCAAAGGAAGAAGTTCTTCCATGATTTGAGGCATTACTTTTGGGATGACCCACATCTTTTCAAAGAAGGTCCAGACGGGATCGTGAGAAGATGCATACCGGAACACGAGCAGAAGGACATTCTCAAGCAATATCACGATAGTCCCTATGGAGGACATCACGCCGGTGAGAGAACTGCACATAAGGTTCTCCAGTCAGGTTTTTATTGGCTTACTCTCTTTAAAGATGCTAGAAATTATGTTTTAGCCTGTGATAAATGTCAGAGAGTTGGCAATATTAGTAGAAGGAATGAGATGCCTATGAACTACTCTCTAGTGATTGAGCCTTTTGATTGCTGGGGTTTTGATTTTATGGGTCCTTTTCCTTCTTCGCACAAGTACACTCACATATTAGTTGTTGTTGATTATGTAACCAAGTGGGTTGAAGCAATCCCCACTGAGAGCGATGATCACAAAACATCTTTGAAAATGCTCAAAGATGTAATTTTCCCTAGGTTTGGTGTACCTAGGTATCTCATGACTGATGCAGGATCACACTTCACGCATGGAGCTTTTAGAAAAGATTTAGCCAAGTACGATGTCAATCATAGAATTGCTTCACCGTACCATCCTCAAACTAGTGGGCAAGTTGAGCTCACCAATAGAGAGATCAAGTTGATCTTGCAAAAGACAGTTAACAGAAATAGGAAGGACTGGTCAAATAAGTTAGGAGATGCTTTGTGGGCGTACAGAACTGCTTACAAAAATCCCATGGGCATGTCTCCCTATAAAATGGTCTATGGCAAGGCTTGCCATTTGCCATTAGAGTTAGAACACAAAGCTTTCTGGGCTGTTAGAGAGCTTAATATTGACCATAAGTTAGCTGGTGAAAAGCATCTCATGTACTTGACTTCTCTAGATGAGTGGAGAAGTGAAGCTTATGAGAGCGCTAAAATGTTCAAGGAAAAGGTAAAGAAGTGGCATGACAGGAGGATTCTGAAACGTGAATTTAATGTTGGTGATAAAGTTTTATTGTTTAGATCCCGTTTCAGGTTTTCTCCAGGTAAACTACTTTCCAGGTGGGAAGGGTCATTTCATATCGAAGAAGTCTACCGGTCTGGCGAAATAAAGATCAACAATTTTGAAGGCACCAAACCTCAAGTTGTGAATGGGCAAAGACTCAAGCATTACATGGCGGGAGATCCTGTCAATGTTGATGTAAATATAATACGCACAACAACTCATGAAGAGCATGTTGCAGCCCTGTTTCAGACACCGACAGAAGCAGAATAAGAAAAGGTATGTATTACGGTAAGGAAACATCGTGAACCGCCATAAAAGTTCCATATTATGAGTTTTTGCAAAATTAGGAAAATTCGAGGCCTAAGTGGAGCCGGAGAGGAGCTCCAGGGGGCCCAGGCGCGGCCGACCTCCTGGCCGCGCCGGGAGGCCGCCTGGGCACCCGGGAGTCCGTCTCCGACCCCACTTTGGCTCGTTACCTTCCTTCTGTTGCAGAAATTTTTGCTATATATTTTTCCGGGTCGTTCCGGCAACGTATCTCGCGATTTCGTGTGTTTTCTCTTCAATCTGTTTCCGCTAGGGTAAAAAGTTATTATTAGAGATGTCTTCTTGTGGCTCAAGTGGAGAAGACTTCATGGGACGACGTCTACGTGAAGTTCAGAAATATATCAACCAAGGGAAATACTTAGATTGGGCCACGGAAGAAGAAATCGCTGCAAGGCGAGCGTTGATGGAGCGTTCCGTGAGAGAAGAAGTCAAGATTATCACCGCCCAGCAATTAGGGGGTCCATCAACACAAGGAGGAAGATCAAGAAACCCCATCATGGTGGGGAGTGTCCAACCTTATTATGATCTTTCTCTTAACCTTTCAGGAACAGCCCCTGCACTTGAAAATCAACATACGATTTCTACCATCTCCGAAGCTTACCGCATCACCAATCAACTGTGTGTAGATTTCCGTGTGCTAAAGGTGCAAGTGGAGATTTTGGAGGAGGAAAACCAAACCCTTTGCCGTGTCATCAAAGATTTGAAGAATCAACAAAAAAAGGAATGAGGAGTGAAATCTCCTTGGGTAATGGCATCCCCTTGGCTTGTTCCAAGCTTGGGGGAGTGCTCGGTATCTTTATCTTTATCTTAGTCTTTTAGAGTCAAGTAGAGTCATATCATGCCTAGGGAGGTTGTTATATGAAATAGGTGTTTGCATCGAGGTCTATCACTCCTTCTGTGGAGAGATTGTATCCGTGAGTGTGGAGTCGTCTATATTGGAATATTAATGAGAAGTCTATTAGTTCCTTCGCTGCACTCGGTATTCTCTTCGCGCAATAGGCCTCATATGACGATTATTATGGGGAGTATTGACCTTATAACAGGTATGGATTTGAAAACTTTATTTAATTTTGGCAAACATAGCTTTGGTCATGACAACATGCATGTTTTCTCAAGTAGCGACATAGCCAAAACCTTTATGTTATTATGCTTGAAGTGTTATGTTGACAAGGAAGACAACTTGATGTGTTATGCTTACCTTAATGTTTATGCCTTATATGTTTTGCATCTAAATTAGCATCAATTGTCTGTTCTCTCAAAGCCTTTTCTAGCCAAACCCTTTGCCAAGTAGACTTCTGCTTGTGCATCCATACCCTGAAACCAATACCTTCCATATGAGTCCACCATACCTTCCTATTCGTGGTATTCCCCTACCACTCCTATAAGCATAGAATTTATGTGTTATCCTTAAATGTTCAAAATCTTCTGTTTTGTGCCTCTTGTTTAGCTCATGAGGAAGTAGTAGGTAATTCATGATCTTCTTAAGTTGGACAAGTTTTACCCCGGGATTGCATGTCTAATCTATAAACCCATAATACGAGGAGGAACTGGCATGGGTGCGCCCAGCTCGAAAGATAATATAACAAACAAACCCTCCTTCACGCTTGGTCTATGAGAAATCAGAAACTTTGGCAGTGATAAACAAAGGAGATTAAGGGGATGTGATTGTCCCCACTTGGGAGCCGTTCCTCGAAACTTGTCCATCTTGAGAAGTAATTGAGCTATCTATTAGCATTCATTGACAAACTATGCACCGCCCCAAAATCTATTTTTATTCTGTTTGATTTAAGCATAGCACATGAGTTTTCCCTGCTTGCCCTTAACAAGGCCTTTCATCCACCTTCATGTTGAGTCAGTTGTCCCACTTCCTTCTTTTCTCTAAGAGAAAAGACATTTGATGTTGATGAGGATTCATCCATATAAAGCTGCATTAAGTTTTGCCATGCCACATCCTTGTTGACATTATCTTTTGATAAGTAAGTTGTTTGCGAAAGATTTTGCCTAGTGAGCATCTTCCTTTGTGTTAGCATTTGCACTTCATGACTAATAACATGTTCTTTCAAAAGCTTCAAATTGTTTCATTAAAAAGAAAGAGCAAGAGTAAAAGTTATTAGTTAGCCTTTGACCAAGGATATGTTTGCCATAATTTGATGAGTTTCCTCAGCCCTACTTTTGATTATAATTGTTATTACTTTCTCATAAGGGCCTTATGAGTTGAGGTTGTTGTTGAGGATGCTTGAGTTTGATGAACGAACCTTGATGCTTCTTGTCCGTATTCTATTTATCGACACTTCACTCTCTAAACTTGTGGACAGGTTTACCGAGCTCAGTATTCGCTTGGGAACAAGCGAGGTCTAAGCTTGGGGGAGTTGATACGTCCAAAATGCATCACTATTTTATATAGTAAATCTTTCTTATTCATTGATATATTTCATGATATGATGCTATCCTTATGTTGTTTTGGCTTATTTTACACAGTTTGCAACTTTCCGGTGCCGAAGCAGCAGACGCAGGATTCAGCGGTAAAAAGTGGACGTTGAGTTGCTGAAGAAGAATACCTCCAAATTAACTGAAAATCGACGGAGGCTATTTTCCAGAAGGATCACGAAGACACGCAAAAGAGCGACCAGAGGGGGGACACAGGATGCCTAGGCGTCCACCTGGCGCGGCCCCCACCCTGGCCACGCCGGGAGAGCACCTAGACCCCTGGGACCACTCCCGGTTCCCCCCTCTGGCCGACATAACACACATCATCCAGAAACCCTAAAAAGGGGTGAGTTTACGGAGTTCCGCCGCCGCTCCGTGGCGGAAACCTACAGAGAAGAAAGGCCATCTCTGGCGGGCAGATTCCGCCGGGGAGATCACCTCCCGGAAGGGGAGATCATCGCCATCGTCATCACCATCGTCACGGGAATCATCGAGATCATCATCAACATCATCCCCATCATCAGCACCATCTCCACCTCCATCCAATCTCATCTCACAATTGCAACTTGTGTTGTAATCCGTGTTATCTATCCTCTCTACTTTATCGGTGTTGATTACTACTTTGTGGTGAATGCTATTGAGTTTTGTTGGAGAAATACCATTGTGTCCAGATTGTTTATCATCTATTTATCCCCACTGATCATGATCTCTTTTATGTCTTGTGAGTAGTTACTTTAGTTCTTGAGGACATGGGAGAAGTCTAGTTGTTAGTAGTCATACGATGTTGAAGTAATATGTGTTGTTTGATATTTAAGTTGTGTTGTTATTTTCCTAGTGGTGTTGTGTGAGCCGAACACTCAACACTTTGCATTATCAAGGACCTAGGGGAATACATTGTGTACAAAGAATGCTTACGGTGGGTTGCCGGAGTGACAGAAACCTAAACCCCAGTTTGCACGCTTTTGCACAAGGGAACAATGGATCACCGATCGTATTGCTATGGTTAGGCTTTTGCCTTAATTACTATCTTGTATTTGCGGATGCTTGCAAGGAGTTTAATCATAATAGTGCACTTATCTTAGTCTAGAGGGTGTACTAGCATGGATCCACCCACTCAACACTTATCAACACAGCACATAGTACCGATACGGAATATGGCGAAAGCACATGACTACCTCTCCCGTGTGTCCTCAAGAACACTTTAGCCTTTATAGGTTCAGTTGCTAGGATTCTCCTTTGCTCAGAAAGGATCGGGCCACTCGTTACTCTCCAGTGCCTTTTACTTTTCTCGTTTTTACTTTCCTGTTGCTTATACCAAGAAAACCCCTAAAAAGTTATCTTTCAGTGCTTGCAGTTATCTCCTTGCCAAAGTCACTTGCTATTACCTTCTGCTCCTCGTTGGGTTCGACAATCTTACTTATCGAAAACGCTGCAATAGATCCCTTACGGTTGTGGGTCATCACATCCCCTTCTCCATCAACAATCATCAGTTCGTCCTTCGTCTCACTATATTTTTATCACTTCATGTGTTATGTGCTATGCTCGGAGCGTCTTGCTCTTAGGTTTCCTTTTTAGTTTTTTTGAGCTTTGTTTGCTGTTCATAACAAGTTAGACCCCAACTTACTTTTTGTGGAAGAGAAACACGCTCCACTCCAATATAAAACACATCATAGGATTTTTCATGCTTACATTTCTCGGTTGTGTGTCCTTTATTTTTTCTTAGCTACTGCCATGTTTAGTTTTTGTTTTACTTTGTCTTTTGCAAGAGCCTTGGCTTTTGTTTAGTTTGTTACTGGAACTCTCTTTAGTTTTCATGTTTATCTTGTTAAGAGAGTTGGTTGTTGCATTGAGTTGTGTCTTGTCTTTAAAGTAGGTAATTGAGGTTGCTATTCAATTGTAGTAGTAACTTGCAATAGTTTTGAGGTATTTATGTGAGTAATGTTTGTACTTTTGGTGTCAAGAGCTCTGGCCTATTAGTGATAGGTGTCGTATTTTGGGCAATCCGTGTTTATTTTCAAAAACCTACAAAAGTAGTTGAGAACTCTAGCTACTAGATGGATCACTAATCTTTGGAGGGATCGGATATTAGATTACACTCACGTACCATGAGTCGAGGATGCGCAAGGATAACCAAACCCACATACACTCCTCCTCGGGGTACTTGTCTCTTTGTGAACCTCCTTATTAGATTGAGAGTTACCGATAATAAGTGCATGAGTTCTCCGCACTAATGTAAGTATTGAAAGTTGACACTTCCACCTCCTCATATTTGCTAGCCTCTTCGGTACCGTGCATTGCCCTCTTCTCACTCCGAGAGTTGGCGTCCACCTCGCCGGTGCATCCAAACCCTTGGCATCATACGCTCTGTCATCATAAACCTCCTTATATCTTTCCTCAAAACAGCCACCATACCTACCTATCAAGGCATTTCCGTAGCCTTTCCGAGATATATTTCCATGCAACATCCACCTCTTCATGACTTGATCTTCATGTCATACATGTTCCTGCTACACTGGCAGAGGCATACATTGCATACATCATGATAGCTACATCTTATTTATGTTGAGTACCTTATAAAGTGTGAAGATCTTCCATACCTTCTTGTAAAAGATCCCAAAGTGGACAAAATATAAAAGATCCCAAAGAGGACAAATGAGAGTTAAATAGAAAGAGCCATTGAGGCCACCAAAAAATAGAAAAAGGAGAAAAGGAAATAAAAAGAGAGAAAGGGGCAACAATACTATTCCTTTTGAAAGATCCACACTAGTACTCCCTCTTATCCTTGTACTCCATAGAGATGATCATTCATGCATATAGCTATGTGGAGACCTTCACACTATAGAACTTGGCTTGCATATTCCAAGGATGAACCTCCTCAAACGAGCTCTAGGTCTTCATGAGCGAGCAAGTTTGATGCACCCCCACTAGTTCCATTGGAGAGCTTTTCTTAGCTCATATGTGCATCCGTTGCATGGCAATCCCTACTCCTCGCATCATATCTATCATTTGGCTTTCTCGCCTATGATTGTCCTCCTTGATGTGATCCTTTCTCGCCCTTTTTGTCTACCTCCTCCACCATATTTCTCTCTTTGCCATCCTAAGTGTCAACTCTCGTGCTTATGCTCATCCATTTCATGAGTGCTCAACATATTGAAAAGGAGTGGATCAAATGTACTTGTACCTGGCTAGTGGTCTGGGGACGAGTCAAGATAAGACTCCAAAGAAGACCAAGTGTGAAACTTTAGTAGATTGAGTTCTCAAGAACTATAATTTTTTCTCTTACTCCAATCTCCCCCTTCTTGCACGCTAACACCATTTGGAGACATTCGAGTCACGGACAGCGAGAGCTCTTGCACCTAATGTTCTTATGTTGCTTGTTTCAATGCAAATATAGACTCTTGCCTGTTATGACCTGAATTGAAATACATACCTTGATTGCTTTACTTTCAAAGTTCTTATATGGTTGTTAGCATGTCACCATAGAAATTATGCTTGTTATCATTTACCTACTCGAGGACGAGCAGGAATTAATCTTGGGGTTGTTGATACGTCCCAAACGTATCTATAATTTCTGCTTGCTCCATGCATGTTTTGTGTGATATTGCTATGATCTAGATACACTTTCATACACTTTTGATCATATTTGGACTAACTTATTAACTCAGTGCGCCACAGTGCCAGTTCCTGTTTTTTGCTGTTTTTCTATTTCAGGTTTCCCCCATATTAAAAGTGCTCTAAAAATTCGGGAAAAATCAGATAAAAAATCAGCGTACCGAAAGCTTCCAGAATCAACCGTGAGGGGCCAGAGAGGACCCACCAGGGCCCCAGGCTCCCTCCCGGCGCGCCCTAGGGTGGGGCCGCGCCAGAGGGGCGCCTGGACCCCTGGTGGCCCCCCCGGATCCCCCTTTCCGCCTATATATTCTCCGTTTCACGAAACCTCCGAAGACAGAACCCTTTTTCGCGATCTCGCCTCTTTTCCGCCGCCGCCACGCTTCCAAGATCGGGAGCGCCAGGAGAGCTCTTCCCGGCACCCTGCCGGAGGGAGGATTGACCTCCGGGAGCTTCCCCTCCACCATGGACTCTTCCCGGATGATCCGTGAGTAGTTTCCCTTGGACCATGGGTCTGTGATCAGTAGCTATGTGATGTTCTACTCCCCTCTTTGTTCTAAATGGTTTAGACCTCGTGAACTTCCCTACATGATTGAGGCACATATGTAATTTTGTGTTTTTGCTATGCTGAGTTTGCTGGGATCTGATGGATTATGAGACTGTGTTCAGTTTGTGATTGAGTAATATATTTGGTTCTTATCTTTTATATTTTTGTTCCTAAGTAATTCTTGCATATTCTCCATTGTTGTTTATTGCTTTGGCCAACTAGTAGGTAGTGAATCCAAGAGGGAACGTTATGCTCGATTGTGGGTTCATGCCCCTCGATGACACGCTTGAGTGACAGAAACATGAGTCTAGGGGATGTGATGTTGCCACAAGGGGGAAAACAACGGTGCTTGTAACCGCGGTTGCAAGGATTGTTTACTTTACGCAAAGTGCTTTTAATGCAGTTGTCTGTTGCTTTGGGTTTACACTTTGGGTGGGGTTCGCAACTTAATACCAACGAGATGTTCTGGATAGATATCTCAAGGTGGATGATTAGTAGTAGATGCAGTTGGATTTCGGTCTACTTATTTTGGCATACCGCCCATGCTTTTGAGCCTCGTCCTTTCTTTGTAGCATAGTTAGCATTGCAATGCATTTTTAATCCTGTTAATTGCCCAGCTGTGATTTGTTTACCTCGCATAGTAGTTTATCATCTTTTGGGAGAGAGACATCACTAGTGAACATCACGGGACCCCGATCCATATTATCATCACTGTTTACACGCTCTTTTATTTTCCTGCTTTTACTTTCCAGCTGCTATCATTATTATCTATTGCGTTGATCCTTTGTGAACAGCAAGGCCGGAGAGATTGAGAACCTCTCTATACTCGTTGGGAAGCAAAGTTAGTTGTGTCGTGTGCAGTTCCAGGTCAAGGAAGCAACTTTTGTCTAAAACGGTGTCAATGTTTCCTTGCCACCTACTTATCATTATCGGTGTCCTACTGGTTCGATACTCAACCTCGGTATCTTCACCGAGGGAAATTTGCCGCTACAGTACATCTAACGTTCCACTTGGGGTAACCAACGAGGATAGAGTATCAACGCTCTCGCTCCACGCCATTGGACTGGACTCGCCAGCAAAGGTTGTGGAACATGTTATCAGAACGAGCTCCGCCGATTGATCTGCCTCGAGCCTTCATCAAGCAGGCTCTCGTCGTTCATCACGGAGACCTGATGTCACCGGCATAATGCCGATCGATCTTGCATCAATAGAATTTTTGCTAACTACATACGGTGCATATGCATACTCCAGATGAGCACGACACCACCGTGATGTACCTGATGTACACATGAATTTTTATCATGTATGTACCTGCTGTACAAGTGCTCCTGATGAGCACGACATTGTTGTTGGCTACCGTAGAGTCACTCATTGTGTGTTCCACGGTCAGCCGAGCCGCCAAGCCACACACTGAGCTCCGTACTACGTACCGCCGCGATGCATCGGATGTTTACGGAACCGTTGTGATGTATCTGATGTACACACATCGTGTCGTCCCGATGATGCACAATTTTTTCTTCTTCTTTCTAAAGTCTGCACACATTGTTCGGATGACATTTATAATTGGCTCCATACGCGTGCTTGATGTACGCTTGCACGTTGCTTATCTTGCCGTATCTGAACCGTGAGTTCATCGTTGTGTCCCGCTAACGTGCGCTCGCAGGGTACGCTGGCCGCCTTGACCTGTTGTCATGCGCAAGCCCGTGAGTTGATCGTCGCGTGTCGCTGACGTGCTTTCACCGCCGCGCTTGCTGCTTGTGCTGGCCACCTCAATCTGTTGTCAAGCTAGCCCGCGAGCTAATCGTTGTGTCCTGCTGACATGCGTTGGCCGCCGCGCTCGCTGTCTGCGTTGGCCGCCTCGACCTGTTGTCCCGCGCTAGCCCACGAGTTGATCAATGTGTCCCGCGGACATGCGCTCGCTGCGTGCATTGTCCGCCTTGACCTGCTGTCTTGCACTAGCCCGTGATCTAATCAAAAATAAAGGCTATGCAATTAGCAGGACAGTGCGTTCGTGCAAAATTAATCTACTTGCAAGCAGATGAATCGATTATAGTAGCACATGCATGCTCAGATTTTTGCGTACATGCATGGTCGTATGCGAGTCTCATGCACGCTCCGACGGCGCTCACACCGGCCACTGGCCCTGGAGTGAGCTATCGCCGCACATGGTACTGTTGGTCGCCACGCGCATTGCAACCAACTTTCATGCTCGTTGCTGCGACTAGCTGTCACACGCTCGACGAGCCCGCCTCTGTGCTTTGCAGCCAGCCGTTGTCGTGACCCTGTTGGTCACTGAGGTGTGTGTCATCGACTGCTAACTTCCCCGCGAGTTCGCATGCTTGCAGGCCACCACCGCGATTTCTACCGTGCAAATTATTTGTGATATGCTTAACATATTTCCGTCATCACCATGCTTGTACTATATGTTTCATCGCTAGAATTAATTGTTTAATTAGTTTTAATCGCTTTGAATCATTGTTAGCATGTTTTTAAATATTGGAACATCATGTTAATGGATAAATTTGTATCATCATCGCGATATGTAATAGATTACCTGATGTAACCAGAATACCTGTTGTAATCTTGAAACATTTGCATATATTGTTGATGGTCGGAATTATCACCGGGAGATCACCAAGCAAATCTGTCACAAGATACTACCGGAGTATCTGATGTGGAACCGTCCTCGAGTCGAAGCGACTCGAGTGGACTATAACTTGAAGACCCAGCTGGTCCTATTACCACTACCCCAGACGAGTATGTATGGGTGTTGCCCTTCTTTAGATTCCATCCCTGCGATACTTTGCAAAATGAGTACACGGCAGAAACAGAGTGTTTTCTCACTTTTGGCACGCTTTCATATAGATGTTGGCCAGAACGAAATACAATGTTCGCTCGCATGACAGTATAGAGTGGAATTTTTGTGGTACTACAAGTTTGGGGTATCTACATTGTTATGGGGAGGCACCATTGTCTACAATGGTAAATTCAGGGGGACGCGCCATCGGCTCCCATGGAAGAACCTCTATAGGTGCCCACGATAGAGCACTTGGCGCCCCTGCCTTGATGCCTATGAAAGTTGGACATGGTAGAGCACTTGTTGCTCGCCCCTTCCACACTGGCTCAGTATATTGTTTCCTTGGTAATAACCTAAGATTGGAGAAGCTTAGTTAGCTTGATATCTACGCCCAAGTCAATGATGTATTCATTGACTCTGCCTAGTCTCCTAAATATGTATGGTTCCCATGACATTTTTTATACATTTTGGATTTTGGATTTAAAGTTATAAATGAGAAAATCCTATTCATTATTTTGATGTTTGAATGATATTTTATCATTCATTAATTTCTCTATTTAAATCTAACATATAATGCATTTTGTTTTATGTAATGTCGCTTCTTCCTCACTTCATTATAGTCGTCAATGCAATATCTTAGAACATGTGTGGCACCCCCAATGGAGTAAACATGTCTTGTGGAAAACGATACACAAATACCATTTTGAGAGAGATTATGTGCTTTGAGTTTAATCTCGAGGGAATGTTATGAAAATCGCCGGCTGCGATCTGGCTCCGGATGAGCCACTATCATACTAACCCAAGGGAAAAACTTTGATCATTAAGTTATGCATCGTTGTACCCCCAGAGTCACTCGCAACCTCTAAGTTCCATAAACATTGACGCTAATAGTCTCCTGTTGAGACCGGTGTTGTGATTGTCCAGAATATCCCAAATTCACCGAGCATGATGAAAGTGGTAAACATGTTACTAATTTTTTTCCTCCATTGCACACCGGGCTACGCAATCGATAATTGTAGCACTACCTATGTACACTACCTTCCGAAGCTCAAAATTATTTTGCCTCTGGCATGATAGATTAGGCTACTCTGTCTTAGTATGATGATGAATACAATTGACAGCTCGAATGGTCATAATGTTAATGTGAAAACTTCTCGAAACCTGATGATTTTGTGTGCTCTGCATGCGCTACGGGGAAGTTAGTCATTAGACCGTTCCATTAAAAGTGAAGGATGAAATCCCAACTTGGACACATCCAAGGAGACATATGCGGTCCAATTCAGCCCATCCCAGGGTCGTTTTGGTACTTTATGGTACGCATTGACGCTTCTCCAAGTGGTCCAATCATTGCGTGATGCAACAAGAAACCATGACAAGGGGAACTGCAGTCAAGCATTCAATACCACATGTCCATATGTAAAACGGACTTGTAAGGGCATTGATTAAATTCATTGCTAGACCGCTCCTTCAGGATTGTATTTTGCCAACCAGATGTTGGGAGCACGATGTGTTACACGCTGCTAAAATCATCAACTTTATAATGTCAGCCTACAACATCCATTCTCCTATGTAGCTCACGTTTGGGTCGGCACCGAAAATTTCCCACCTTCATAGGTTTGGTTGCCAGATGTACGTACCAACACCACCACCCCAGCGATCTGAATGAGCCCGCTCCGTAAGTCGGGGATATACATTGGTTATGAGATTGTGTACATAATCAGGTATTTGGACCCCCCCCCATGACATGTAATTGTCATACGGCCCGTTTGCGATTGCATATATGACGAGGATCTCTTTCCGACTTTAGGGGGAGGAAATCAACCCCTTGATGATAAAAGTTGAGAAATAACGTGGCAATCCACATGGATCCGCATTCAAGGTCTACGCACTGTTGAGAAATAAATAAGTCCAAAAGATAATAGATTTGCATGCATTAGTGAATCAACTACCTTATCACTTTAGTGACTTGAAAACTATGAAAAATTCGCATATGCCAGCGCGCAATGCACCGGAAAGGGTTGAGATACCAAAGTTAACTAATGGTACGACCGCTCCCGTCCAAAGGCCTAAAAGGACGCGAAATCTGGTTTCTCAAATCCTAAGTACTCGAGACACCTGAGAAAGAAGGATAAGATAGATTTATCACATTTAGTCACCAAAGCCCCTAGTAAGCAAAAGGGGAGCCAATTGAGACCTGACGCAAGTACGGAAAGTCCTGTGCACGGGATTCCGGACTTGAACGTCCCTATTTAGGGAACATCCAGCGGAGATGTGAGTACACACATCAGCGCGAAAAAGCTAAAGGACCTCGCTCCTGTAGTGGGAAAAATGGTAGAGCAAGAGGTAGCGCCAAATGCGCCCCATGACGAAATGACCATAAATCATATAAATGAAGGAGAGTCAGGGAACCGAGCAACGACGACTGTCGACATTAACTTTGCTAAGAAAATTGCCTCAATCATAGATCCTAACCTAGGCCTAATAATCTTGTTGATTGTAAAAGAAGGTTGGATTGGAAAGATTGGCAGAAGGCAATTACCTTATAAGTGAGTGGTTTGTTACAAAAGCAAGGATCGTCACTCAAGGGGTCACTCAATGACCAGATGTCAATATTGAGGAAACTTACTCCCTAGTCATGGATGTTATAACCTTTAGATACTTGATCTCAATGGCAGTAAATCTAGACTTCACAATGAAATTGATGGATGTTGTCACTGCTTACCTATATGGTAACCAAGATAGAGAAAATCGGGGTCTATACAATGTTCTTCTTAAAGTCATTGTACAGAATAATTAAACAATTTCGTAGGATGTGGTATAATCGTTTGAGAAATTTCCTTCATCAAAAGGGCTACACGAGCAGTGATCCAAGATGGCTCTTGTATAAGCTCGGTGCACGTGGACGATTTGAATATAATCGGTACACCTAGAGATATTGAGGAAGCGAGTTCTTACCTGATGTAGGAATTCGAGATGAAGGATTTGGATAAAACCAAGTTATGTCTGGGTCTGCAACTTGAACATTCCCCTGCTGGGATTCTAGTGCACCAGTCTGCCTACACCCAGAAGGTGGTTGAGAGATTTGGATTTGATAAGGCATATCCTTCTAATACCCCAATGATTGGAAGATCTTTGCAGCAAGATAAGGACCCGTTCAGGCCTAAGGAAGAGCGGGAGGAAATTCTGGGAACGGAATTCCCCTACTTGAGTGACGTTGGAGTACTCATGTACCTCGCGAATTGTACACAGCCGGACATTGCGTTCGCTGTCAATTTGCTTGCTAGGTACAGTTCTGAGCCTACCAATAGACACTGGAAAGGCATCAAGGACGTCTTCCGATACCTGCAAGGGACCAAAGATCTTGGGCTGTTTTATAGAAGGAATCAAGACCTATCATTGGTAGGCTATGCTGATGTGGGGTACCTGTCAAACCCACACACTTCCAAGCCATAGACTGGATATGTTTTCCTTTGTGGTGGAACTGTAATTTTTTGGAAATCGTCTTCGCAAAGTCTTGTATCAACTTCGACGAACCACTCAGAAATCATAGCACTGTATGAAGCATCACGAGAGTGTGTGTGTGGCTTCGACGGATGATTCGCCACATTCAGCAGACATGTGAGTTGAACACCGTACAAAACCCCAACATTATCTATGAAGATAATGCAGCTTGTGTTGGAGAAATGTCAGACTCAAGGGGAGATTCTTCACAACCCCATCTGTGAATCTCGAGCCTGATGATAGAGTACTCAACCTAATGTTGAGTGGATTGTACTTTTTTTTCCTTATGTGAGTTTTCCTGATGTTTCTCACATTGAGATTTTTGATGAGGCAATTCGTGGAACATGATGAGACGTATTTTATATGTGCTCTTTCTCCATATTTTTCCCATTATTTTTTTGTTTGAGTTTTTGAGACGTAGGCAATACGGGATGACGGGCAAGGAGGAGTGTTGGGAAACCAACTATGGTCCCGTATGGAGTCCACCCTTTTTTTGTGGGGGTTTTTCGTCTAGGGTTTGGTCATCTTCACCTACCCCTCTCCCCTCTATATATACTCATGTATTGTATGGAGAAAGACACATCAATGGATAATAAATATTTGTCTAGACTATTTCTCTGTGTTTGTTTACTTTTCGCATTTATGATTGTACCGCGTGTATGATTACTTCAACTACGCTCTCGCTCCACGTCTTTAGATCAAACTCGCCGGCAGAGGTCGTGAAACAGTAATCATCCAACCAATGGTAGGCTCTCACATTCTAACGCACTCTGGGTCATTCGTCTATCGCTCCCTGGCGGAAATGGCACAAGAGGCCAAGAAGGCGGAGCACCTTCTACGGAACCTCTACAAAACTAGGCCAGGGCCCACCCGACCGACGACGGCTACTTCCATTCGTTACGTGTTGATGGCATCCGACGGCAGGCAATAGGTTGGACGAGATCGGGCAGCAGGTGATACGTTGGACTTGGAGTCCTGCTCGATGGTTCAGCCTCCTGCTGGAATACGGCACAATGTTCAGGAATGCTCCTGGCCTCTCTCCAAAGTATGAGATGAAAAATGTTTCTTGGCTGGCAGCAAGAGACGGGTCACGCGGGAGCTTCGTGATAAAATTTCTTTGTTTGTCACAACGAGTCAAACACAAAAGGCTAATGATGGTGGCCCGGCCAACCGGCCAAAGCCTACGTGTCGGTCGGTCAGGTCCACTTATGCCCATTTTTCCGCTTTTGGTGCATTTGACATATGATAAATGTTGCAACCGTAGTATAAAATGCTACTATTTACACTATTATTATATTAATATTATTATATTGATCTATATTACTTTTTGCTAAACGGATGTATTTAATAGTATTTTAGCGCTAAGCGCATTCATTTGGTAGCATGATATGAAAAAGTTAGTAATGATTTTTGCTACAAAAAAAAATGAAGTGTGATCGATGATGATGGGTCCCGAATTTTGTTGCAACCATTATAAAAAAAGCTACAAGCGTAGATTAAATTTGCTACAACGAATTGATGGTAATATGGTACGTAATTTTTTATTAGATTTTTTGTTGCAACAGTGAAAAAAAGTTGCACAGAATAAATTTTTGTTGCATCCATGTACCAAAAAAGTTGCAATTGATAGTAAAAAATGCTACCGTCAGCGATTAAAATTTGTTACCATAATTTTTTTCTGCAAACAACATCAAAAATAAAAAATATTGCATCCATATACCGAAAATGTTGCAAAGGTACCGCAAATGTTGCAGTCAAAACGAAAGGGTACGCACAAATTTGAACCGTTAAATCGCGGAGGTCGGACGGCTGCGGTCTGACCGGCGCCAACACAAAAACGGTAGACACATCTATCGGTTGCGATGGCAGTAGGGCACAGTGTCAATTTCAGAGAACGACCGGAGAACTACGGAGAACCTTTTGCTCGCACGCACGTGTTACACTTTCTTTCAAACGGACTTTCTCAGTGCGTATTACGAGCAGTATGAGCATAAGCTTTGGTACAGTACAAATGCCTGTGTTTTCCATCAGAAATTATTTGAAAGATCCTTTTTCTTTTTAGGGAAGATTCCAAAGATTCCAGTTGCTGCATAACGAGGGAATGATTCTCCATTATTTTCGTGACATCAAGGAAGGAAATAACTAGTGCATCATCGTGATACCGATTCCCTTGGTATCTTTGATTCCCTTTCATTTCAAGTTCAGATGTCAATTGGGATCTAAGGTAGGACGTCAGGGAGAGAGGGATTGCCCGTTGATCCGGCAACAAGAAGATCCACCCAAGAAAAGGAAACCCGGTTAAAATGGATCATCAATTGCCTTCAACCTTTGCCTTTTGCATAATAATTTTGACTATTCCGGCACAGATCATTCCAGGGATTTCGCAAACGGTTTCCATGTACGCACGCAACTAAACACAATCAGCCAAGTAATTAACACCATTCCCCCGATTAACAAATTCTAAATTTCCGTTTATCCACGAAATGAGTGCGGGCCCCACTGTGCCATTGAGAGCATGGTCTTCCAGCAATCTCGCATTCCCCACACTTCTCGCGCCTTCCTACCGCCAGTCCCCGCGAGAAGCTTCCGTCCACGGCGTCATGGCCGTCCGATCTACGATTTCCACCAGGCGTACGCCTCAGATCGCACAGACCACGCACCGCCACCGATGATGACTCGGGGCGTTACCCAGTGGACCATTCCACGCTGCGTCCTCTTATTTATAGGCCTCGCCACCCACCGTGAACCCCATCCAAAATCCCAAGCAAACAACCGCTTAAACCACTCTAAATCACACACAAAACTCAAGCCCGAACCCCAAGCTACCTCCCCGAGACAAGATGGCTCCCGAGCTGGCCGGCAAGATGGCCGCCGTGGCGCAGGCGAAGCCCGCCACCAAGGCGTACGTGACGTTCCTGGCGGGGGCAGGGGACTACTGGATGGGCGTGGTCGGGCTCGCCAAGGGCCTGCGCAAGGTCGGCTCCGCCTACCCGCTGGTGGTGGCCGTCCTGCCCGACGTGCCCGAGCTCCACCGCAAGATCCTCGTCTCCCAGGGCTGCATCGTCCGCGAGATCGCTCCCGTGTACCCGCCCGAGAACCAGACCCAGTTCGCCATGGCCTACTACGTCATCAACTACTCCAAGCTCCGCATCTGGGAGGTACTAAATTACTGTACTGTACCATTTCAGCACCTTCTCTCTGCTGTATCTGGTGTGCTGATTTGTTATTTGTTTCACAGTTTGTGGAGTACGAGAGGATGGTGTACCTGGACGCCGACATCCAGTTGTTCGACAACATCGACGAGCTGTTTGATCTGCCCAAGGGCCACTTCTATGCCGTCATGGACTGCTTCTGCGAGCACACGTGGAAACACACCCCGCAGTATCAGATCGGCTACTGCCAGCAGTGCCCCGACAAGGTGGCCTGGCCGGCCGCCGAGATGGGGCCGCCGCCGGCGCTCTACTTCAACGCCGGTATGTTCGTGCACGAGCCCAGCATGGCCACCGCAAAGGCGCTCCTTGGCACCCTCCGCGTCACACCCACGACCCCATTCGCGGAGCAGGTAACAAACAAGCCGCTAACATTTTATTTCTCTCGAGTGTCAAGATTTAGCAGTAATGGCGTGTTTGCTCACTTTGTTCTTGTTTTCCATGATCTACAGGATTTCTTGAACATGTTCTTCAGGGAGCAGTACAAGCCGATCCCGCTGGTCTACAACCTTGTGCTGGCAATGCTCTGGAGGCACCCGGAGAACGTCCAGCTCGACAAGGTCAAGGTCGTGCACTACTGCGCTGCGGTAAGTCCACTGCCCCTCTCAGCTGGTGGTAAAAAATTCGGTCGGTTTCTCGTTACCGTTTGCATTCTTACCGATGTGTTGTTTTGTTTATACATGGTGGCAGGGATCGAAGCCATGGAGGTTCACGGGCAAAGAGGACAACATGGACAGGGAGGACATCAAGATCCTCGTCAGGAACTGGTGGGAAATCTACAACGACGAGAGCCTGGATTTCAAGGGCTTCCCCGTCGACGCCGACGAGCTTGAGGCCGCGACCAAGAAGCCCCTCCGCGCGGCGCTTGCGGAGGCCGGCACCGTTAAATACGTCACTGCGCCGTCGGCTGCGTAGCGTAAGGTCGCTCTAGCTCCGGCAGCTGCGTTGGTTTAGTGGCCGTGCCAGTGTGTTCATCAAAGCAGAGAGCCGGCCACTTATATAAACATCTGCATTTTAGTATTTTGCGTCTGTTCAGTTCTAAGCTAGTAATAGAGTGTATGATTGTTTGATCCAAAGATTTCACCTATGTGAATATCGTTGATCCTTTATCAGCTAGAGTGTTATCCTCTTGTAAGAAAGAATTATGTGTGAATCAATAGGAGGCTGCAAGAATTATGGCATGTTTTTTACGTCAACTTCCCTCTCATTTACGTTCTTCAGCTCTGCTTTCCTTGTCATGTTCTTTCTGAAACGACGAAATGTGTCAATTCTCTGAGGAAATATTGCTGCAATCCGTGATGCACGGGCAATCCTTCTCCCTGATGAGTTTGCTTCACGTTTCTGGATGGTTCTCATGTTCTAGCAGGGCTTAATTTGGATTATGACGTATTGGTAGGGACGTACGGCAGTACACATTACAAATTGGAAAGGATCTTGTCACTGGGCCCTCAGTCAGTCGACTGGCCGGTTAGTTTGGACGACGAAAATTTCGTCCGTGAAAGTTGGACGGTGGAGCTTACAGCATCTGCAGCCGCGCCCCCAGTCGCGACGCAAGGGTCTAAATAGCGTCGGATTGGGTCAAAATTGAGTACGGCGATTCCAAGCTGACCCGGCGCGTTGGGGTCGTTTGGGGCGTCGGACGAAATAAAACGGCGTGAAAGAGAAAAAAATGCGCGGGCCGTTTCGCGCGCCGCGCGCCGGCTCTACATGTCAGCCTGTAGTCGCGCGTCGTGCTCATCCTTCCGTCTCGGCTTTCCCGCGCCTGTCGCCGCCGCAGAGAATCAATACGGCGCCGATGACCAGTCCAATCGTCGGCCGCAGGGAATCAATGCGGCGCGTTGAGTAGCCCGACGGTCCGACGATCGCGCCGCCGCGTGTCCCGTCCCGGTGAGGCCTTCTCCCGCTATATAAAGTGGGCTCGCCGTGAGAGACGCCACACACTGCATTCTCCTCCTCCTCCTCTCGTCGCGTTCTTCTCCTCATGGACAACCGCCGCCCCCTCGCCATTTATGAGGCGGTCCTCCTCGCTAGGGCGGACTACCCCTGCCGCACCAAGTTGAGCCGGCCCGTGTACTGTATCGCGCCCGTAGGTATTGTTTTTTATCATGCGCCGCCCCTGTTTGGGCCCAATAGTAGCACATTTGGCCCAGGAGCACCGTTACCTTTCCTTTTTAATAAAATTGGCAGATTTAGTTATAGTTCTTGCAATGAGCGTATCTTTATCATCATAGCTCGTATGGAGTCACTTTCTATATGAAAGTTGATTCATTTTTTGCGTAGATTAATAAAATGCTGCTCTTTGGCATGCTTGACTTGTTTACATGTTTTTTGACTGCTAATTACATCGCATGCCAACGTAGCGGTTTATCTAATAAATTTTTAACCGTTGGTCGGATAAAAATGTTTCTTATATGTAACTTGATTAGAATTTCGTGTAGGTTGTGTTTATGTTGTTCGCTAAGAAAAATAATAAAATTATGTTTAGGGCAGAACAGTACCAAATGCAATAAATATTGTGGGGTCCGTAATAGTTGTCATGTATAGATTTTACCCCCCATTTAAAGTGACTAGATTAGATAGTTTATTTATGCTTCACCTGTTACCATGTTTGTATGCTATGCCATGCTCGAGTGAGATGCCATGTTAACAACCTTTGCTCATGTTTACTAGCTAAATAACTTGAACCCTTGTAAACGTGTGGTATCGTCGTGTGTGACGAGTACCTCACTTAACCCGTTAGTAACCGTTCTCGATGATAGATGTGATACCGTAGTGCGTTGTCTCGTGTTGCCTTCTTGTTGATGCTTGCTCGTGATTGCTTCGTAGTAATAGATGCTTGCACGTTGATTGCTTTTCAGTGTTTACCGTCTTGAGTGCTCTCGCGGGTACCCTTCGGAGACGATGCGATCTTTCGATCAACTACGCCTTCGAAACCCGACTTATCAACAGGCAAGGATTATACATTACTTATGGTCCATTCTATTATAACCAACGGTTTGCATGCTAGTCGAGGTTAGGTTCGATGTTTGATCCCACCACATGTTTACAACCTCTTTCAAACCGATACAGCCATGTCCCCTCCTAGCAAACCATGTACTGCTATGTTACTATTGCTCGTTGCTCAGCCCCTGCTTAGTATGCATGTTTAGGATGCTACGATGTTACCCCCTGTTACTCCTTGGTTTGGGATATCACATTATTATATTGTTGTGGATGATATGATTATTATGATGTTGACTATATTCAACGAAGGATGGAAGTTATAGGCTATCCCGCCCCGACGCTTTGTTCCATTCGAGTCACCTAGGACCCGAGTTCCGGGTATTTTGTCTCTTGACGAGCGTGCCTAACCGCGTGGGGGATGCTATGGGGTCCCCTTTTCTTACCTACCTAGCTTCAAACATTTTCAGTGGTGGCCCAAGTTGATTTACCATTTGAAACCGTGTGTGTGTTGGTCGACCGCCAGTAGTTTTCAAACCAACCCGAACCAGTGAGGACATGGTTCCTTGCTGGTCCATCATGACCAGCTGAGGACCCGGTTTCATGTGAGATTAACCGGCAATCCAAACCTGGAGTCATACGGTAGAGACCAGATCGAGAGCGTGGCCGGCTTCTGAGATGGATGTCGACTCACCGGGGGCCACCCGGATTTGTTCGTTGTTAGCGAGAGGGATCTGTCGTTTCGGATCTCTCGGGACTAAATCATAAAATGGATGCCTGTGATCGGTAGAAACTGAGAGAGATGGGCGTGCGTGCGGAGTCTTGTAATGGGCAGTTGGTACACCCCTGTAGGTTTAAATCTTTTCGAGAAGTCGTGTCCACGGTTATGATGACTTGAGACCTACTCCTTGTTCATAAACAACAACAACTGAGAAAATCTTAATATAACTTGTTTAACGTGTGTGTGTGATACCTCCAAAACGTATCTATAATTTCTGCTTGCTCCATGCATGTTTTGTGTGATATTGCTATGATCTAGATACACTTTCATACACTTTTGATCATATTTGGACTAACCTATTAACTCAGTGCACCCCAGTGCCAGTTCCTGTTTTCTGCTGTTTTTCTATTTCAGTTTTCCCCCATATAAAAAGTGCCAGAAAAATTCGGGAAAATTCAGATAAAAAATCGGCGTGAAGGAAGCTTCGCGAAGAGCCCGAGAGGGGCCAGAGGGGAGCCAGGGGAGCCAGGGGGGCGCCTGGGGCCCCTGGTCCACCTCTGGCTGCCCCCCTTCGCCTATTTATTCTCCGTCACGGGGAAACTCCGAGGATAGAACCCTATTTCGCAAACTCGCCTCTGTTCCGCCGCCGCCTCGCTTCCGAGATCGGGAGCACCAGAAGACCTCTTCCCGGCACCCTGCCGGAGGGAGGATTGACCTCCGGGAGTCTCCTCTTGTAAGAGCAAGTTTTGCCCCCGAAGGTTTTGGACATTGTTGGACAAAGCAGAAGTGGAACTAATATTGTTTTCGAGTATAAACAGATACTTAGGTTCCGAAAGAATGGTGTTTTCATGTAGAAGGTCGAAGGACAACTCACTGCAGCAAAGCTGCAGTCATCTACCAAAACCTTTGAAGGAAGACGACCCCTAAAAATGTAGTCGAAGAAAAAGTCTCTCTTGAGTAAAATCTCAACGAGGAGAAAGCTGAAGCTGGTCGAAGACTTAGTCTTTTTACTAGTTTTTCTTTATTTTTCTTGAGTCGTAGGAAAAACCATACTATCAAGAGGGGTTTGCTAGTTGAGATCTTAGTCGAAGTGATTTTTCTCTGCTCAACCAAAACCCACTAAAGCCTACCGTGAGAAATCTTACTGAGTCGAGTGAATAGCTCGAAGGCAAAGTCGTCGCACTTCGTGCCTTCGAGAGAGAGAACTCTCTCGGTAAGTCAGCTTACTTGTTCCTCAAGTAAAGTTGCGCATTGATTGGAATACGACCGTTGTGGACACGCGTCAAGCTGTCGCATCGGGTCACTTCAGTCATTTTACCCATCGGGATCGCCAACTATAAATACCCCCCACCTACCCGCCATTTCGGGTTGGCTGCTCCACTGAAGATTCTAAGACAGAAGTCTGCGAGCATCCCAAAGAGATCCATCGAGAGAAAACCAAAATCCCAAGTCTAAACTGAGTTGAGCAATTCACAGAGACTTAGGTTGAGATTAGCCGATCTTTTTATCTTGGAGAACTGCAAGTCTCCTAGACGTTTAGGCGCCGCCTGTCAAGCAGTCGAAGAGTAATTGTCGCTGCTGAAGGAAGTTTGTAAAGGTCTCGGAGATGTCCTGAATCATCTACCCCGAGTGAAAACTGGACAAGCTCGAGGAGTTTGTTGCAGTGGAGAATAGGACGGAGAGAGTTTTGCTCCAGGTGTTCAATCACCAGTCCCTCCAACCAGACGTAGCACTTTGCAGAGTGTGAACTGGTTTACCAAACATCGTCGTGTCAGGCTCGTTTTCTTTCATACTTTTACATTAAGTATCTACTCGTTGCCTGTTTGTCTTCGATGTTTTCCTTCGCTCCCAATCCTTTCGAGCTATGCATTACCTTCGATACTGTATTTCCTTCGAGATGTGCTTAGTCCTTCGCAGTTTGTATGAATTCCTTCTAAGTTCCTTAGAATTTTTAGAAGTGATCATTCACCCCCTCCCCCTCTGATCATTCTTGAGCTTTCAATTGGTATCAGAGCTAGGCACTCCCTACGCTCTGCGTATTTTGGTCTAACAACCTGGAGTGTTGTCAAGAATGTCGTTTGCAGCTGTTTGCTCGGGGGAACCAATCCGTATCTTCAATGGGAAGGACTATCCATATTGGAAGGACAAAATGAAGAGAAATATCATGGCTATCAACTCTGCCGCTTGGGAAGTTGTCAAGAATGGTGTAACTGTCAAAGACACAAATGCCATCACTCCTGAAGAGGCAAAGAAGATAGAGCTAGATACTGATGTCTGGGTCTTCATAACAAATAATCTGATTCCAGAGAAATATCATGAGGTCAAGAATATTCCTTCGGCCAAAGGTGTTTGGGACTATCTCGAGAAGATTGGTGAAGGTGTCTCTACACAGAAAGATGCTCGTATTGACACCCTTCGAAGCAAGTTCTATCGTTTCAAGAGGCACGAGGGAGAAAAAGTTAGCTCCATATACAGCAGACTCACTGCGCTGTCAAATGAACTGATTTCCCTCGGTGCCGAAGACATTACCAATCGGATTATTTTCAGAACTTTGCTCCGTTCCCTTGATGATTCTTTCTATCACATTGTGCTGATGATCAAGGAAAGGACCGATTTCAAGGATCTAGTTGCCGCTGATATTCTTGAGAGACTTAATACCTTCGAGATGGAAGAAGATGAAAAACGAGATATTAATGGGACACGAAGAAAATCTCATGCACTGAAGGCCAGAGCTTCACATCACTCCTCTCCTGAAGCTAGTTCTGAATCGGGTTGTGCCTCAGATGACCCCGAGAACATTGGAAAATATCTGGCACTGATAATGAGAAGATTCAATCGCTTTCAGAGAAGGAACTCCTCTTCACCGAAGAAAAACTACTCTTCAAGACATTCAAGCAATTCATCACAGCATCGATCATCATCTAGAAACTCATCAGCGAAATATAACTGTTGCTATAAGTGCAAGAAGCCAGGTCACTTCATTGCTGATTGTCCTCTCTGGGAAATTGAACATAGATCAAAGCATTCTCACAGCAATTCTTCGAGCAAGTCTCACAGATCGAACAAAAACTATGAGTCGAAGAGATATGACTCAAAGTCCAGAAAAGACAAGAAAGACGGTTCTGATGATGACAAGAAGAAGAAGTATCACAAGCATCAAGAGGGTTCTTCCTCGAAATCACATTCCTCTCGACGAAAGAATTCCCACCGTGCCAAAGCCTCTCTGGGTAAAGAGATGAACTCTGAAGATGAAGCATCCGGTTCCGAAGCTGAATCAAACCCAAGATCTGGTTCTGGTTCTGGTTCTGAATCTGATGGTGTTGCTGGTTTAGCATTTGCTTCGAGCAAGACTTCAAGTTCTTTCTTCACCAACCAAAGCAGCGAAGATGAATCTCCAGCTTACTGCTTCATGGCCAAGTCTAAGGTATCTTCATCTAAGAATTCCTACGATACTTCTGATGGATCTGCTTATGAAAGTAACTCTAGGATAAGCTATGCCAAACTTGCCAAAATTGCTTCTATCCAACAAGATGAGCTAGATTCTCTAAGTGAAACTATTCAAAAATCTGAGACTTTGTTGATCGATGAGATTGAGAAGGGTCAAACTTTGACGAATGAGCATGCTGCTCTGAAGGAAAAGTATGATGAACTTTCATCTCGTCATGATCTTCTCTCAGTGGACTATGAGAAGCTAACCTATGAATTCCTTCAAAGGAAAATGGCTCTCCAGAAACTGAGAGAGGCGAACGAAGAGTTGGAAAGTGTCAATCTCACGCTCATGGCTCAACAAGGCTCAGAAGCTAAAAATGAATCTACTTCACCTTTCTTAACCTGTTTGGAACGAAGTAAAATTGAGTCTATTTCTGAGAAATCGAAAGGAAAGCAACCTATTGTTATTGATGATGCTAACCCCTCGAATGAGGAAACCATTACCGAGGAACTCCTCAGGTTGAAAATTTTATTTGAAACAGGCATGTTCAAAAGTGTGCAGGGACACCAGTACCTATGTGATATCCTACGAAAGGCTCTTCTTCATAGGAATCCCCGAAACGAAGGAGTTGGATTCGAAAGGAAAATCAATCCTGATGGAACCTACTGGGAACCCGAGCAGTATCCTAAAACTGTCTGGGTTCTTGCGAAAGAAAAGCCCATTGATATTGCTAACCTTCCAGGTTTCAGTTGCAAAATTAACAAAGCTATTGTTGATGAATCACTTGATTCTGACTATAAGCTTGTCAAAGATCAGGAAGGAAAGGTGTCAGCTGAATTCGTTGGTACTCCTCCGAAGAATGGTTTCTATAAGCGACAGATTTGGGTTCGCAAATCTCTCGTAGAAAAACTGCCCCCTAACCATTCCATGCAGGGAAAATCCTCGGTACCACCGAATCACTACTATTCTCTCGAGGATAGAAATGAACCCTTGGTGCCTGCTTCAAATATTCCCCAAAAGGAATACTATCGTGTCGATAGAAATGTTTATCGTCATCGTAACAATAACACCAAAGTTTCTATTACCCAGCAGTACTCTAACGCCTCGTCGAGGAATTATATTTATGGTGTGCTTGATGGTCCAGATAGACAATGCAATCCTGTTCGCTATAATATTGCTGCCCCATCTAGCTCTTCCATGCCTTCTAAGTCACCTGCTCGTTTGTGGGTGGTTAAGAAGAACTAATTCTTCTGCAGGGCTATGTCTCCGGTGGATCCGAATGGGTCATGGATAGTGGATGTACAAATCATATGACCGGAGACAAAGATTTGTTCACCGAAGAAAAACTCATTGAATCTTCACAGAGATACATTACCTTCGGTGACAACAACAAAGGAAAAGTACTTGGTTTGGGTAAGGTTGCTATATCGAAGGATAAGCATATTGATAAGGTTATGCTTGTTCAATCACTTGGATATAATCTTATGTCTATCTCAAAACTTTGTGATATGGGTATGCTTGTACTGTTTTCTGCTTCTCGTTGTGTTGTCTTTTCACAGGATGATTATTCCTTCGTGTTCGAAGGATATCGCAAAGGTGATCTTTATGTCGTTGATTTTTCTTCGGGACCTGCTGTGTCCACATGTTTAATGGCCAAAGCCACTTCTGGTTGGTTATGGCACCGCAGACTTGGTCATGCAGGAATGAAAAACCTTCAAACTCTTATCTCGAAGAAGAACATCGTTGGAATTGATAATGTTAAATTCGATAAAGATCGTCTATGCAGTGCCTGTGAAGCAGGAAAGATTGCCAAGAAACATCACTCAGCAAAAACTATAATGACTACTACTCGTCCTCTTGAATTACTTCATATGGATTTATTCGGTCCTCAAAATTATGCTAGTCTTGGAGGTAACAAGTATGGTCTGGTTATTGTTGATGATTTCTCTCGATATACTTGGGTTTTCTTTCTAGATGACAAGAGCAAGGTTGTTGAAATTTTCAAAAATTTCGTAAAGAGAGCTCAGACTGAATACGAATTATCTCTCAAGCATATCAGAAGTGACAATGGTACTGAATTCAAAAACACTCATATCGAAGATTTTCTTGATGAATATGGCTTTACTCATGAATTCTCGGCTGCTTATACACCGCAACAAAATGGTGTGGTCGAGAGAAAGAATCGAACACTTATTGAAATGGCCAGAACAATGCTTGCTGAATACAAGACTCCTATCAGGTTCTGGGCCGAAGCAATCAATATTGCATGTCATATCATCAACAAGGTTTATCTGCACAAGTTTCTGAAGAAAACTTCACATGAACTTATTACTGGTAAAAATCCAAATGTTTCATATCTCAGGGTTTTTGGTTCTCCATGTTATATCAGAGATATGAATCACAGCTCCAAGTTTGCTCCAAAGGCTCACGAAGGTTTTCTCCTAGGTTATGGTTCGAATTCTCACACTTACAGAGTTTACAACTCTCATCTTGGCAAAGTTGTAGAAACTATAAATGTTCGATTTGATGAAACTAACGGCTCTCAAAAAGAGCAATTACCTCTTAACCTGGATGAACCACCTTTGAATGAAGTTATCAGGTACATGGCTATTGGAGATATTCGACCTGTCGAAGGAAATGCACGTCAAGCAAACAAGGATGATGATGGTCCAATGTTCCCACACATAGCCCGGGGCGCTGGAGATCAACATCCTGAAGCAAATGATGTACAGGTCGAAGGAGAACGTGTAAACGAAGAAAATGTCCAACCCGGAGGAGAAGCTGAACCCGAAGGAAATATTCCCGAAGGACAGGCTGATCCCGAAGGTCAAGCTGATCCCGAAGGACAACCGGGTCCACAAGATGATGAAGGAGTTTTACCTCGTGTTCGAAGAAGAGTGGACGTCGACTCAATACTCGAAGAGATTCGTTTACCAGGTCGTCCCACCACTCATTCTCGTACTCGATTAGCTAACTTCTGTGGAAATTTCTCGTTTGTATCCATGTTAGAACCATCGAAATTTGATGAAGCCATGAAGGACTCAGACTGGATGACTGCAATGCTCGAAGAACTTAATCAGTTCGAAAGAAATAAAGTCTGGTCCCTTGTTGATAGACCTGATCCCAAGAAGCATAATATCATTGGTACGAAGTGGATTTTTCGCAACAAGCAAGATGAAGATGGCATTGTGGTAAGTAATAAAGCTCGACTGGTTGCTCAAGGCTACACCCAAATCGAAGGTATTGATTTCGGTGAGACTTATGCTCCAGTTGCTCGACTTGAATCCATTCGTGTCATGCTTGCTTTTGCCAATTATAATGGTATATTGCTATATCAAATGGATGTCAAAAGTGCATTTCTTAACGGTGAAATCGAAGAAGAAGTATATGTTATGCAGCCACCAGGTTTTGAAGACCCGAAGAATCCTGATAATGTGTACAGATTGCACAAGGCCCTATATGGGTTAAAGCAAGCTCCTCGTGCTTGGTATGAAACACTGAAGGATTTTCTTCTGAAGAAGGGCTTCAAACCAGGAACAACTGATCCGACTCTATTTACTCGTGCATACAAAACTGATTTTTTTGTGTGTCAAATTTATGTCGATGATATTATTTTTGGCTGTACTAACCCTGATATTAGCGAAGAATTTGCTCGTATGATGTCGAAGAAATATGAAATGTCTATGATGGGTGAATTGAAGTTCTTCCTCGGGCTTCAAATCCGTCAACAGAAGAATGGGACTTTCATCTCTCAAGAGAAGTATCTCAGAGATTGCCTGAAGAAGTTTGGTCTTGTCAGTTGCAAAACTATCAAGACTCCAATGCCTACGAATGTTCATCTAGATGCAGATGAGAAGGGAAAACCTTTCGATCAGAAGAAATATCGCTCGATGATCGGTTCGCTCCTTTACCTTTGTGCATCTAGACCTGACATTATGCTATCAGTTTGTATGTGTGCTCGTTTTCAGGCAAACCCGAAAGAATCACATCATATTGCTGTCAAGCGAATTCTTCGATATCTGGCTCACACACCAACTTTGGGACTTTGCTATCCCAAGGGTGCCTAGTTTGATCTCGTTGGATATTCTGACTCTGACTGGGCTGGTGATCGAGTCGACAGGAAATCTACCTCGGGCACATGTCATTTTCTCGGTAGATCTCTTGTCTGTTGGGCTTCGAAGAAACAGAATTGCGTATCTATTTCTACGGCTGAAGCCGAGTATATTGTTGCCGGTTCATGCTGCACTCAGATTCTGTGGCTCAAGCAAACGCTGAAAGATTATGGTATTCTTATGAAGAAATTCCATTGCTATGTGATAACGAGAGTTCTATCAAGATTGCCCATAACCCTGTGCAACACTCTCGAACGAAGCATATTGACATTCGTCATCATTTTCTTCGAGATCACGTTCAGCGAGAAGATATTGTTATCAGCCATGTTTGCACCGAAGATCAATTGGCTGATATCTTTACGAAGCCCTTGGATGAAAAGAGGTTCTGTGCACTAAGGTGTGAGTTAAACATATTGGACTCACGCAATGTGCAGTAAGATCATAACTATCGGTACTATGTATTATATGTTTTCTTTCTATGTTGTTTACTTACGTTAATTTTCTATCGTGTTTCTTTTTCGTTTGTTTCTGTTCGTTTGGTGTTGTCCTATACACTTACCACTCCGAGTTTTATCACTGTTTTCCCCTCGGATTGATTGAGCATCGGACCCTGTTTTCCCTCTATTCTATCCCTACCCCATCTGTGCTTTTCTCTCGTGAACATGTATATATGTACTCGATCAAGATTCCCTTCGAATGTCATTAATTCCGAAGGTAAATCTATCGAACTTTTATCTACTTTTATACTCGATGTTCGATGAGATTGGTCTCGGACGTGGAGCAACTTTCTTTCGGTTCGTTGGGATTTTCCCGCGTTAACCGCCACAAAATCCGTCCGTTGAATGCGGAGAGACGCGAAATCTGCGCCGTTGGATCAGATCTGACAGTTATGTCAGACCCCCCCCTTATAAATATTGATCCTCCCCACCGGCTCAGCCATCGCAATTTCCTCGACTTCTTCTCTCTGCTCCCGAAGTTCTCTCTCGCGCGCCGCCGTGCTGCTCGTCGCTGTCGACTTCCTTGCCGCTTTGCTGCCGGAAGGAAGCCGCCGGAGACCTTCCCGTCAACGAGGAACTTCATCCGAGTCGCCGTAGTCGCCGCACATCGCCAAGTTAGGGTATGTGTGGCTCTTGACACGATTCCAATCTCATCTGCTCATCGTATCCAGATTTGTTCTTGATTTTCTCCTTTTTTTCTTAGGTCCGTTCGATCTGTTTGGATCATTGAATCTTGGGAAATCTGTTTCTAGCGTTTTCTGTCGATTCCCATCTGAGCTAGGTAAGAAATCCCTCGGATTCTCTCACTTTAGCAATTTCCTCAGAAACGTATCGATAGACTTGGTTGCACAATTTGTTCATACAAGTTCTTCGTTAGATTTACACCCGATGGAAATCTAGCCTAGCACTTGCTTGAAAAACTTGCTGCAAGACATGCTTATCGATAAGTTTACTGCATTCAAAATGACTTTCCTCGAAAACCGCTGGTACTTGTTCACAACTTTCCTATATTCCCTCGTACCTATCTTTCTCGCAGGAAAATGTCTGGGATCGAAGGAAATGTCAGAGCACCCAAGCGTGTAGGAGGCCGAACAAGAATAACCAACAACTCTGAAGGATTATCAGAGGAGTTGATCATCGAAAAGAAGTTAAGAACGCCTGAAGGTTCTGAGGATGAACGTACGAGAGAAAACCGTCTGCAAGAGATTCGAAGACTTCAAGCGCTTCGTTGTTATGAGTACAAGTCTCTTATGCCACGCTGGGAGAGGCTGTTTGCAATGAAAAATCCTTGGTCTGATGTCAAAGCTTTAAGGCCAAAGTGGACGAAAGATAATCGACCACCTCCTCCAGCTGATGCTCATCCATCCTCTCTGAAAACTCCTGCCGATTTTCAAGAGCTGGTTGATGCTCGGGAAGCAAGAGCACAGAAAAGAAAAGAAGCCAAAGCTAAAAAGGAGGCTGCTGCTGCTGAGGGTACCGTGGAAGTTGGCCCTAGTGCCAAATCGAAGGCTGGCAAGAAATCAGCCAAGCGAAAGAAAAAGGTGGTAATTGTCTCACCACCAGATGCAAGCCCCAATGAAGAAGAAAATTCAGATGATCAAGACCCTGGTATAGAGGCTGATGTCGAGGACATTCCTCTGAAGAAGAAGCCTAGCAGTAAAGGCATTAGGATTCAGGAGCCAGCTGCACAGGCTCCTCGAGCAAATATTGACTTGACCAACTTGGTCACTGATCCGCCCATTTCATCTGCTCCACCTGTTCAAGCTCACCAACCAAAACCTTCGGCTAAATCGAAGGGAAAGCAAGCTCAAGTTGTTGAGGATGAAGAAACTCTTGTTCAACGTAGAGATAGGCTGGCAAAGCAAAAAGAGCAAGAAGCAAAGGACTTGACAAATTCCAAGCTCCTGAACTTTCACAGCCAGCCCGAGCATAAAAAGGCCCAGGTTGCTCAACAACTAGGCATTTTACATTTGGTCAGTGAAAAGTATCGTCGACAAATTGCTGAAGGCAATATTCCTGATGCACCGATAAAAAAGGTTGTGGCCCCCAGCGCCACCGAGAAAGTTGTGACTCCCACAGTCACGGAGGAAAAGGTTGCAGCCACAAGTGCTGCGAAGATAAATTCTCAGGCCCCAAGTGCCACGAAGGATAAAGCTGGGGCCCCTAGTGCCGTTTCCAAACCCATTGCTGCTGTCAAGGCCACCAAGGAGGCTGAGAAGAAAGCCAAGGAGGCTAGGCAAAAAGCTTAGGCTGTTCCAGTTCCTCGAGCCGCACCAGTTCCAGCTCCTGCACCTGCACCTGCTGCACCTGTTGTTTCCGGCCCTCGTGCCGATGAAGAGAGTTCAAACGAAGGAGATTCTAACACCCATGCTCCTTGGGATGCTGCTAATATTTCTCATATCCTCTGGAAGATGGCTACCACACCGAACAAAGTCACTGCTGAGGATGATGTTCCTGCTGAGATCCAAGAGCATGTTGCTCGATACATGATTCGCTGGGAAGGGTATATCACCCAGGATCGCAAGGACAAGGAGAAAGTGGATTTCTACTCCAGACAACTTCAAGAAGAAACTGAGGACATTGAGTCCCGAAAGTTTTTCAAATCCAAGATTGCCACTGCTGAAGCTTCCAGAAGGGCTCAGAAGGAAAATCTGACCGTTGTGTATGAAAAGGTTTGACAAATTGTGTCGGCTGTGTGCAAAGAGCACAATGATGCCTTATTCAAGATACAATCTCGTAAGAGAAAGTCTGCTGCCCCAACCTCTGCGCGTGGGACGCCAGAGATCGAGAAGAATGCAAAGAAGGCCAAGTCTACCGAGGTCGTTGCTGCATCAGCACGACAGGAAACCGCACCAACCTTCACCAAGCAACCAACTCCTCCTCGTGAGAAAACACCTCCACCTCACCAAGCCACACCTCCACCTCGCCAACAAACACCTATACCTCGTCAACCATCTCCACCAAAAGCCTCGTCGCCACCACCAAAACCATCATCATCACCGAACATTATTCCATCAACCACCCCAGCCATCGAGACCCAAGCCCAAGCAGAGACCGAGCAACTTGCTCAGGTCGAGCAAGAAACTCAGAAAGATTACTCCTCTGCCCAGACTATACATGAAGGAGAAGACGCTGATGTCGACATCACGACAGTTTCCTCTCGTCAAGATGTTGTCGAAGGAAACGGTTCTGGAGATGACGGTTCTAGTGACAGTTCTTCCTCCTCCTCGTCAAGTTCCTCGAACGAAGAAATGGTTGATGCTTTCGCACAACTAGACGAAGATTTGGAGGCCATGGAGAATGAAGAGGCCACTCAGAATGCTAATGCCGACGAAGGAGTTGCCGTCGAAGCGCAGGCCGAGGAAAATGCTCCTGCAGCCATCCCAGCTCAGGACATTGTAAACATTCCATCTTCAATTCCTCGTCCTGCTGAGCCTGTTTACCAGATGCCGGACAATGCTGCCGAAGTTTTTTCTGTTGATGAGCTGCTCCATTCTGCTCATCCGAGAGAAATGTTGCCCCTGTTCCGCTCAGATGTTCCTCGAGGAGGCCCCATCTTCAAAAGGCGCGAACACAAGCCATTTTTCTTCGGAACCAATCCCTACGAGAAGCCCAGAAGTGCATATTCTCTTCGGTTTTGGACCCAAGAGCAAGCCATCTATTATACTCGTGTGCTGTACAACAAGGCTAGAGTGTTCCAACATCAATACCTCGATATGCCTTCGGTGTACTCCACTTCATGTTTCGAGAATGTTGCCGAGACAATTGATGGTCTTCATGCTCACAAGATGTTTGCTCTCGATTGTGGCTACAATCCCGAGCTTATCAAGCAATTTTATGCAACGCTCTATGTCACTGGTGATCCCGAGAACTCGAAGACGTGGAAATTTGATTATATGATTCAAGGCCAAGTATTCCATATGACTGTCGACCAATTTCTGGATATCATCAATTTACCTCGGTTCGAAGGATTACCACACAAGCTTCATGACTTACCTGCTCCAACTCCTGCTGAATTTTCAACGATTATGAATCCAGATGTCGTAGGAGATATCTACCCGGCTGAGCCCAAGCCAAGACACTTAGTTTTTGAAGCAAAGGCATGGTTTTATATTCTTTCAAAGACTTTGATGCCAATGCTCAATGTGCACGATGATTTTCCTATTCCCAATGACGTACAACTTGCTCTGTTGAAGTTAGTCCATGGTCATCCTTTCGATTTCGAAGACTACTTCATCAGAACTTTGGTGTCTTGTGCTAATGATCATAATTCCCACAAGCCGTATGCACCATGGCTGATGGCTATCTGCAATTAATCTCGGGACGTGCCATTCCCTGTATCAATTTTCCCGAAGATTTTCTCTCCACCAGTTAGGGAAGTATTTCAGATTGTTGCTCGACCCAACGATCAATATGCTGAGCACACTGGCATCCGCGCCCACTTAACTGAGCGTAATGTTCGCTCGAAGTTTATCAAGCCAGTGCATCACATGGAAGTTTCTCTTCGGTCCCAGCAAATGCTTCAACATCACATCGACCAAGATTTCATTCAGAAGCAAGCTTTGATGGACGAGATTAATCATTTGCGCAATATTGCCATGAACAACAATCAGATGCTGCGTGAATGTCTTCGCAGAGATTGGAAAGGACTGCGGAAATTCAATTCCCTCGGTCAACTTCAAGTTTTGCCCCCGAAGGTTTTGGACATTGTTGGACAAAGCAGAAGTGGAACTAATATTGTTTTCGAGTATAAACAGATACTTAGGTTCCGAAAGAATGGTGTTTGCATGTAGAAGGTCGAAGGACAACTCACTGCAGCAAAGCTGCAGTCATCTACCGAAACCTTTGAAGGAAGACGACCCCTAAAAATGTAGTCGAAGAAAAAGTCTCTCTCGAGTAAAAGCGCAACGAGGAGAAAGCTGAAGCTGGTCGAAGACTTAGTCTTTTTACTAGTTTCTCTTTATTTTTCTTGAGTCGTAGGAAAAACCATACTATCAAGAGGGGTTTGCTAGTTGAGATCTTAGTCGAAGTGATTTTGCTCTGCTCAACCAAAACCCACTAAAGCCTACCGTGAGAAATCTTACTAAGTCGAGTGAATAGCTCGAAGGCAAAGTCGTCGCACTTCGTGCCTTCGAGAGAGAGAACTCTCTCGGTAAGTCAGCTTACTTGTTCCTCAAGTAAAGTTGCGCATTGATTGGAATCCGACCGTTGTGGACACGCGTCAAGCTGTCGCATCGGGTCACTTCAGTCATTTTACCCATCGGGATCGCCAACTATAAATACCCCGCACCTACCCGCCATTTCGGGTTGGCTGCTCCACTGAAGATTCTAAGACAGAAGTCTGTGAGCATCCCAAAGAGATCCATCGAGAGAAAACCAAAATCCCAAGTCTACACTGAGTTGAGAAATTCACAGAGACTTAGGTTGAGATTAGCCGATCTTTTTATCTTGGATAACTGCAAGTCTCCTAGACGGTTAGGCGTCGCCTGTCAAGCAGTCGAAGAGTAATTGTCGCTGCTGAAGGAAGTTTGTAAAGGTCTCGGAGATGTCCTGAATCATCTACCACGAGTGAAAACTGGACAAGCTCGAGGAGTTTGTTGCAGTGGAGAATAGGACGGAGAGAGTTTTTCTCCAGGTGTTCAATCACCAGTCCCTCCAACCAGACGTAGCACTTTGCAGAGTGTGAACTGGTTTACCAAACATCGTCGTGTCAGGCTCGTTTTCTTTCATACTTTTACATTAAGTATCTACTCGTTGCCTGTTTGTCTTCGATGTTTTCCTTCGCTCCCAATCCTTTCGAGCTATGCATTACCTTCGATACTGTATTTCCTTCGAGATGTGCTTAGTCCTTCGCAGTTTGTATGAATTCCTTCTAAGTTCCTTAGAATTTTTAGAAGTGATCATTCACCCCCTCCCCCTCTGATCATTCTTGAGCTTTCAATTGGTATCAGAGCTAGGCACTCCCTACGCTCTGCGTATTTTGGTCTAACAACCTGGAGTGTTGTCAAGAATGTCGTTTGCAGCTGTTTGCTCGGGGGAACCAATCCGTATCTTCAATGGGAAGGACTATCCCTATTGCCACTAGGCTTTTGATTGTACTCTGTACTCAGACATGTATATTCCGCTGATGTAATGTATTAAGGCAGTTGTATGCCGAATGTATGAGATGTTGTATCCTTGTAGCTGTAATGTTGTGATATCATGTTGAAATCCGAGACATATGGCTTCGTCATATGTCACGGTGGGTCCGATATGTGCTTCGTCCTCGGGTTTGAAGGAAACGTCCAAATCTGAAACAGTACCGCATATCGGGTCTTACAACGCGCTCAGTTTGATACAAACGCAAGAAAAAATTTAGGACAAATCCCCAAAAGAACCAATTTTTTCTTTACAAATTATTGTTTACTCGGCAAATATTTATTTACTCAAAAATAATTTTTTCCCCAAGAAATAATTGTTTTTTAGCCGGACCAAAAAATAATTTTCCCGAAATAAAATATGTTTTACCAAAAAACAAAATTTTTACCCAAAAAACACATAAAGGGGGAAATAAGGAAAATAATTATTTTTGGGTAAAAACAATTTCGAGGGGAAATAATTATTTTTCGGTAAAAAATATTTTAGGGGTAAATCGTTTTTTTCGGAAATTTTTGTCGGGCAGAAAATAGTTATTTCCAGGTAAAAAATATATATTTTTGGGGTAAATGGTTTTTTTGGGGCAAAAATATTTTCTCTTAAAAATATTTATTTTCGGGGGAAAATGATATTTGTCGGTAAAAATATATTTCCAAGGGAAAATAGATTATTTCCATAATTTTTTAGTTATTCCTGAATAAAAGTTTGTTTTGCCTGCATTTGTATCAAACTGAGCACACGAGACAAGTTTAGGGAGCAAATTAATACGTTCTGCGAGTTTATGTACTGAAGTGAGCATTGGGGGCAAGTTGATGTATGAATGGTGTATTTAACTCATCTTTTTTCGCTTTGAACTTGGTCAAAGTTAAAGAAAAAAATGATTTTTCAGAAAAAAAATACACCTTATATTTTGGAACCGGGAGAGTATTTGGTTTGGCGAGTGGGGGAGATGACGGACTGTATTATTTATTTATAATGCGGTTTTTGTGGGGGTTTTATGCAACGATTATGTGTTGTCTACAATCGATTCACACTTTTGTGGAAAAATCTTATGCGCCGGTGTCCGCATGAACTATATTTGTGCTATAATAACAGCATGTTGACGCTTCTACTTTTCTAGGTGGTGACTGGGTTTGCGGGGTTGGGATATTTTTCTAGGTCAATTGATTTGAAAATTGTTGTCCTAATCGAAATGATGAACCAAATCTAAAATTGGATACATTCGTCAAATGGAAAAGCTTACAATCTAAGAACCATAGTGAGTTAACATATTTGAATGAGAGAGCTCCCTAAGAAAAAAAATCATCCGATCAAAATCTAATGACTCAATTTCTATTTTTAGAGACCTTAATTGATTGCGAGCTCTTTAAAATTAGGAAGCATAATATTTAGGAGCATAGTGTATTTATAGGAGCATAATGAATTTAAATTAAATGAGAGATCTTCTTAAAAAATATCGAGCTGGTCAAAACTTGATGATCTAATTCAAAATTGAAGACCTCAATTGATTGTAAGGCTGTCGGGGGAATGACGGTCATCCAGGCGAAACATCCTTTCAAGACATCGCCGTGTTTCATTGTGCTTGTCCTCACTCTCGTTTCCGACAACATTGATACTCACCTCGGTCTTCCCCTTCACTTTTGTCATCCCCATGGCATCTGTCGTCACATTACGACGATAAAGACCTTACAAATTAGGGAGCATAATGTATTTATTATACATGACGTAGGATAGTGCTAAACGTCGGTCGGTTGGTCGGTCTCGTGTAGGACGGGGATGGTGAGCGCTATCTAGCGGCATGGATGTCGGGGCATCGGCCCCAGATGGCTGTCCACATGGTTGCTTTTCGGTATTGGGCCCACTGCGGCGACACCGTGGATGCCACACTTTTTTTGAAGACGTCGTTGTGGATCTGGTCTTTGTGTCAAGGCTTTGTGTGAAGACCTCTGTTCGGATGGACTAGACAACGGCGACGTTTCGTTCCGCCTTTCCTTTTAAGGGCGTTGTCGTAAAGCTTAGATGTGCTAAGATGTTGCATGAGTGTGCTTAGTTCTTTCGATACTTCTTGTTGAACGTGTAGATACTCGCTTAGGCCGATCATCTTAGAATTAGTTTTGTAAAAGAATTATCTCAATATCTTGTATCGCTTAATCGTATAGCTTGCTTGATTTCTTTATTAATAACAGAAGTCAAAATTCTGTTTTCAGATCAGAGCAATATGATACTCCATAGTTCAGTGTCACACTGGATCACGTCTCGGTCGATGAGGTTCGTCGTCATCGTGCATGCTAGAAGCCAGATCCCGTACGTGTTATATATATTACGCACCTACTAGCACCCAAATTGGCAACGCCGCAGCAGATCGTCGCATGCCCCCATGCGGCTGTACGTGCGCACATGCATGCTATAACCATAGCCGCGGCATACCAGTACACAACAGAACACCAATTTCCAAAGAAGGGACAGCAAAATGTCCCGGCAAGCAGTACGACGACAAGTCAGACACGTCCGTGCGGGATACGCCAGAGGATTCTGCTCGGTGAAACGTGATCGAAGCGGATTGCTAGGATTGCCGGCTGGCAACCGCCCACCGGCGTGGCGACCATGTACCTCTGGCGACACTCAATCCCTCGCGCTAGCCCGTCGCCACCTGGGCGTCACGGCGGCTTGCCAGATGTGCGCGTGCTCTCCCTCGTTTGTCTGCCGCGCCACACTCGCGCCCATGCCTGCTACAGCCACGCGTGCACCATGCACGTCCGACTGATCGCGGCACCATGTGCCCGAAAATATATTACGAGAGCCTATGCCTCGTGCAGGTATATATAGATAACCTGAATCCATGGTGTTTTCCTTATCCATTCTAGCGGGGGTCAGGGTAGGCAGTAGCGCCGATAGCTAGCGACAGCTGAGTAGTGCGTGTCTTCATGGTGCTGCTTTCACGAACCGGTCGGGTAATAATTAATAAACAAACACGACCGGTGCTGACTGAAGTTTCCGAAAATGACCGGGGCCATATATGGCAAGCCACTTGGGGATGCAATTAAAAAAAAAAGACACTTGGGGATGCACAGCACAGCAGGGTGCGGACTTGTTGAGGAAAGGATACCCGTTGCGAGTATAGGCATTCCAAAGGGTCGTTGGTGTTGTTTTCCGCTCGCTATCATTTTTTGCTCATTTGTCTTTTCTTCTCACGGAGTACATATAGAGTAGTACTCCTTTCATCCATGACATGAATTATGCAATGGAGGGAGTATCACTCAAATGATAGCACATTCTTTTCTTTTTGTGGGATAATGATACATAGTGCATTCCAAAGCGGAAATCTCAAACGGCTTTCGAAAGCGCATGCACCCACTAACAAGTATAGTAAAAAATTAGAAAATAAATTAAAAATATCTGAATTTTTTTGAAGTGCAACATGCTCATGCACGTGATGTTCGTGCAAAATTTTAGGATGATTGAACATTCGAAGAGTTCGTGGTAAAAAAAATGCAAAAATCACTTATAAGTAATGCAGTTTTCAAAAGTTTCAAAGGGTCTTAACAATAAATTTTACTTCCCCCGATCCATATTAATTGACGCACACTTAGTACAACTCTAGTACAAAGTTGTACTAAATGTGTGTCAATTAATTTTAATCGGAGAAAGTACAAAGTTTCATCAACTTTCAGCAAGTTTGGTTTTCCTTTTAGAAACTTACTTATTTAAAAGTTTGCCAAACTTTTAAAACTTTTCAAAATTTTGGAGCCCACATAATTTCAAGTTCAGTTCTGAAACTTACTGCTTTATTGTTCATGTGTATTAAGAACTTAGCAACAATTTAAAAACATGTCAATATATTCAAAATTGATCTTATTTAAAATCCCTCGTCGTGAGGAACACGGATATCCAACGAATATAAATTAGTCTTCCGATTCAAATGTATAATATATTCAAATTTAGAATTAAAAAAAAGGCATGGAAGGTGGTTTGAGTGAGCATGCACTCTCTAACAAAAGCTCTGCATGCATGAACCCCTTTATATAAATTAAGCCTTAAAAAACATGTGGAGGCCCAATTCAATTTGTGAATCAAGTGCTTATGGATCTGCGTGCCCTGTCCCAGCATGCCACAAATACTCTCCCACAAATAATCTCCCCTCTTTGTTTCCATAGTTCCCCGGTGTATGAAAGAAGAAAGAAAAAAACGATACATTGAAGGTTAAAACAATGTACACTACAAAGGACTTTAGAGATTTATAATTCCTTCAAAAATATGTCAGTCGCTCCTGAGTCTAACCCGAGATCATGCCGTGGAGGACAAGATCGTCAAGGACGTCAGTTACGAATTCAAGAGTGCCGAAGTGGATGATCTAGCTTGTGGAGAAAGTCTTGGCGAGCTTGATGTGGTCCACCAAATCGGTGATGTAGCACACCGCACCAAAAGAAAATATAGGCTATTTTTTTGGGTGATTCTTCCAGAATCACCTCCCTCCTCAGCTTCTCCCATAATCATCATCTCATATTCTTTCATTTTTTTTACAATCCTAGCTAATTAGACCCTAACTAGTTTGAATTGTAAAAAAATATAAAAAAATATGAGGTGACGATTCTGGAAGAAACTAGGGGGGGGGGGATTCCGGAAGAATTGCCCAAAAGAATTGGGCTTATATGTCCCAGCATGGAGATGCATGTTAGGGCCTATGCGTTCCCTTAGGCCATCAATTTTATTAATGTAATAGAAACTACTCCGTATATGACATAAAAGTGGTACCATTTAAAAATATAACTTCTAAAATTTATAATGATACAATATATATTTTATATTACATTGATTAAATTAACGATTTAAGGATACACGCAAGTACTATAAATTGAACGGGAGGGAGTATATAAAAATACCAAAATTTAAGGCGGCAAGAAATTTTATATCATATCAAGAACCAAAAGCCATAAGAATCGTAAAATTAATTCGTTTCAAATTATTTGTATATGATTTTTTAGGAAACAATACAGACGTAGATGTTCACAACTACGTACACACACTCATTTCTATGAACGTATACTCCTATGAACACCTTCGAAAGACTGATCTTGATTCGATGAGTTTTGAGATTTGACAAAGTCACCATAAGTGTCTTCAATGTTGACGAAAACGTCTCCTCTCACTAAAATAATATTTATCTTTAATGAAACATCAAAGCGTTAAACCTAGGTTTAATTCTGAATGGGTTAGGAACACAGTTCTCCTAAACATCTCACCAGGTGGGTTCTCATTTTAATGTCATGCATTTTGTCCACCCTCATGAAAAAGCATCACCAAAATATATTTCATGGCGCATATATGTTCCTTATTATGTGCGGGCGTGCGGCCACCGGAGACATTTTGGAAACAGATTTGCCGGCGTCGTGGCCAATTCTGGGGCTCCAATACAGAGAGACGTGGCCCTGTTGTGTCCTTGAGTTCCTCCCGGAATTAAATGCTGTTTCTACCGGGCCAGCCACCAACCGTGGCCCAACAACCACACCACTTTCAACACGTTGGCCCGCTACGCTTCTCTTCTCCCGTCCACCAACCGAAACTCACAGCTCCGAGCTTCCGCCTCCGACTCCACCTCCGGCCACGGCGGGGATAGCCACGCACCATGGCGCCAACGGTGGAGATCAGGAATCTCACCTTCACCTATCCGGGAATCGATGGCAAGCCGCCGCCCGGAGCACCTCCGCTCATCGAGGACGTCTGCTTCTCCCTCGAAGCCGGTCAGCGATGCCTTCTCGTCGGCTCCAACGGCGCAGGTTACTCTCGGCCCCTCTGACCCCCCCCCCCCCCCCCCCCCCCCCCCTCCTCACCTTGTCGGTTCTTCTCGTTCCTGTCGTCCTGTTTGCGGGCTTTGATTTGGGTGGGTGCCTGCGGCAGGTAAGACAACGATACTGAAGATACTAGGCGGGAAGCACATGGTGGATCCGAGCATGGTACGGGTCCTGGGCAAGTCGGCCTTCCACGACACGGCGCTTACCTCCTCCGGAGACCTCTGCTACCTTGGCGGCGAGGTTGGCATACAGTTTAAGAATTTTCATTTCTCGTCCTTTTGACTGAGTTGTGTAATTGTGAGGCTAGACATTGGTCATGGCCTGCGCGAATCTTGCCACTAAACCATCTTCCGGTGATTTAATTTTCTAAATTCCCCCAAATGTATGCAGTGGAGGCGCGATGTTGCCTTTGCGGGCTACCAGGTGAATATACAGATGGACATTTCGGCAGAGAAGATGCTATTTGGTGTTACTGGCGTTGATCCTCGGAGAAGAGATGAGCTTATCAAGGCAAGTTTACCCTGAATTTACCAATACAAATTCATCGGCACATCACATTTTCCATGGGAAGCTTACTTGACAAATTTAACGATACAATGTCACAAAACTAAAGTTTGCTATTTGAGCTTACTTTCTTTTCATGCATCAATATTCTATACAGGTTACTTATTTGTCATCCCCTTTACCGGATAATGTGGAAATGGGTGTGTTCCATACATGAGGAGTTGCATTCTCTGTTGTCTGACTTAGTGCTTCTGCAACATTCAAATTATATCCAGAAACCTCCCATTTGTCAGGGTCAGACTTGCATATTCTAACCAGTTACAGCCAACTGCAAATAAACTATATTAGGTAGTTAGTATATACATTAAAGAACATCCTAAGTGCTTGACAATTCAGTTAAAGTATGTGCCTTGAGGTACTGTACAACTGTTATCCTATAAAGATTGTAGTGTATAATTTCGCTTGTCGAAATCATTCAATCCATAAGTTTTTGTTTTTTCGATCGGAATTTGGGTCAGCTGAACACTTATTTTATCTTTATAAAGTGCTATGCTTCAATTTAGTGACGCAAGTAATGGTGGTGTTTGTTGTACTATAGGTACTGGGTTCGTTCTCTCGTTGTCAGTATGTATTGAACTACCGCAATACAGGACTAGTGGGCCCCCCGTCTATCTATTAGCCGTCTATCTATTAGACCTATCTAGAAGTAGAAGTTCGTTGCATTCCCGGAGATGTAGAATCGAGTGTTTAGCTTACCGGGCATTGTGGTGATGGTCCTCTTCTGACGTGAACCAATTTTGCACCAGAATGTTATCCGTTATTAAACGGCCGGGTACAACAAAAGCACTCTGTGTTTGTGAAATTACCTCATCCAGTACTGTACGGAACTGAGATTGCGGGGATCTCACCTTTGGGATTAAAACAATAACAGTTCTATTAATGATCTCTGGGAGGTAGCCGCCGTTTAGGAAACCAAGGACTGCAGCCGTTTTCTCGCAGAGCCGAGTCGGGCTAGTAAGAAGTAGCTACTTTATGCAGCTTTGTATCTGGTCCGGGACCTCATCATAGCAAACCATCTACGCAGGGCCTAAACCAATGGTCAATCAAACAACTTTCCTCAGCCTTCTTTTCTGGTTGATTGAGCAAGCCCTGAGACCGAGAGGGATGCACTCCTGCATGCAAAGAGAGGTGTATAGAATAGAGCCGAGAATATCACCTAGAACGTGCTTTTGGTACCATGGAAATGGACTACAATAGATCTAATCATCACCAGTTCACCTGGCTCAGTTATCCAGACCCTGTCTTCATGACCCCAAGGGTGTTCAAAAAAGGTTTGCATTCAAGACGTGAAACCTGTAGGTGTACTAGCTTCTAGCTTGCTCACTCAGTTTGGATTTAACGAACGGAGTTCAATCAGCTTGCTCGATGCTGTTTTTGATGTATAAAAGTGATGCTTTTTTCAACATAATTTGTAAGAGATAGTGTCCGGGAAAAATGTTTACCAAAATAAAGAGTTCCAATTGAAATATTAGTTGATCCCTAGAAACTGAACAATAAACATCAAGGAGTTCAAACCCTTAAAAAATACAACTAGCAACAACATACAACATAATATTCTTACACTTCATTTATGTAAGGAACCAGGACATAAAATTGCGTATACTTGTCATTGAGTTGACCATTCATAAGGCTTCTTTCTCCTTGATTACTCTTACATTGGACACTGCATCATATAGTTTATTGTGGACAGGATATAATGTTATGGCCGGGCTGCAGTATATGCGGAAGAAGCCCAATAAGGGACCGGTTTAGGAGTTTGAGTCGGTTTAGGAGTTGGATAGCAAAGTCTACTATATAAACACATGTACCCCTTCGTTTTATGTCAAGCAATAAACATATTATTTGTTGCCGACTCCTTGAGGAGTCGGTCTGCTAACCATAGCCGCCGCCGCCTTGCTGTCCGCCGCCGTCTCCCAGCCGCGCGGCCACGGCGCCATCACGCCGTCGTCCGCGCCAACCTCCACGCCAACCTCCTCCCCACCCTTACAACCTTCGAGCAAGACCTGGTAGAGCCCTAGCGTCTACCAATTTGGTATCAGATAGCTCGGGATCGACCATGTCTTCAGGCCTCCCCACCGCCGCGACCGCCGGCACACCGGTGCCCGCCTCGGCCGCGTCGCCGAACACTTCTGGGTCGGGCGCCTCCAACAGCCTGGCGCCAGTCCCCGACTTGGCCGTCGTCCTCTCTCCAGCCAAGCTCACGACGGCTGTCCGTGATCTCACCCTGGCGGTCCAAAGCCTCCAGCAGCTCTTCCTCGCCCCCACCGCGCCGCTGCCGCCGCCACCGGCCGTGACCGTTCCGTCGACGCTGCCGGTCACGCACCCCCCATGGCGTGCCGATCAACCAGCTCCGTTTTTCGTCCTCGCCATCCCCGCTGCCGACCTGGATCGACTCGCCCGTCTTCACGACTCCGCCCATGCAGCCAACCGTCTTCCAGCAGGCCGCGCCGGCCGCGGCCTCCCCCGCCGCGACCTCCCCCTTTGGCGGCTACCCCGGCTACAGCGACCCCTACGCGGGGGGGGGGGGGGGTCCATGGTGCTGCCCTACTCGGCCCCCGCCACGCTGGCTCGTCCCGAGGGAGCCTACGTCGCCGGGACGCACGCCCAGCAGCCGCCCCGCTTCACCAAGATGGAGTTCGCCACCTACGACGGCACCGTCGACCCCTTGAATTGGCTCAACCAATGAGACCAGTTCTTCAGGGGGCAGCGGACTTTGGCGTCCGATCGCACGTGGATCGCCTCCTACCACCTCCGCGGCATCGCTCAGACGTGGTACTACGCCCTCGAACAGGACGAGGGCGGGATGCCCCCGTGGGAGCGCTTCCGCGACCTCTGCCTCCTCCGGTTCGGACCCCCGATACGCGGGAGCCGGCTGGCCGAGCTCGGCCGCCTTCCCTTCACCTCCTCGGTGCAGGACTTCGCCGAGCGCTTCCAGACGCTGGCGTGCAACGCCCCTCGAGTTACGGCTCGCCAGCGTGCCGAGCTCTTCATCGGCGGTCTGCCCGACCACATCCGCGTCGACATGGAGTTGCGTGACTCACCGGACCTGCAAACGGCCATGTATTACGCTCGCGCTTACGATTAGCGTGCCCTCGCCGTGCAGCACGCCTTCCAGGGCCGCGGCGCGCGCCCACCCCTGCGCCCTGCCCCGACAGCTTCCGCCCGCCCCGCCCCGGCAGCTGCCCCCGCGGCCACGCCGGCTCCGACGCGACCCTTCCGCCGCTTGACCACGGCCGAGCAGCTCGAGCGGCGCCGTAAGGGCATGTGCTTCAACTGCGACGAGCCCTATACGCCGGGTCACGTGTGCGCCCGCCTGTTCTACTTGGAGACCATTGATGACGAGGACACGGCGGCCCTCCCCGCAGCGAGCGACTCCCCGACACTGCCCGAGGCCGGCGTCACGACCTACGGTCCGGTCGACGCCACTGCCTTCGTCGTCTCTCTCCACGCGCTAGCGGGCATCAAGACGGCGCAAACCATGCTGCTTCGGGTCACAATCAATGGGGAGCGTCTCACCGCGCTCGTGGACACGGGCTCGACGCATAATTTCCTGTCTGGGGACGCCATGCGCCGTCTCGCACTGCAGCCATCGGGAGCCGGACAGTTCAACGTCACCGTCGCCAACAAGGACCGCCTCGCTTGCCAGGGCGTGGCTCGGCAGGTTCCCATCCTCATCGGCGACGAGCACTTCTCCATCGACTGCGTCGGTATCAACCTGGGCTGCTACGACTTCATCCTCGGCGTCGACTTCCTGTCCACCCTCGGGCCCATCCTGTGGGACTTTGACGCGCTGACCCTCATCTTCTGGCGCCCGGACGGCCGCCATGTCCACTGGGCGGGCATCGGCAGTACAGGGGCCGCCAATCCTCGGCTCCAGCTGATGGCGGCCACACTCGACGAGGCGCACCCCCTCTTGGCCGACCTCCTGCAGCAGCACAGCGACATCTTCGACGAGCCCCAGGGCCTTCCACCGGCGCGCCCATGTGACCACCGCATCCACCTCCTGCCCAATACGGCGCCTGTCGCCGTGCGCCCGTACCGATACCCCCAGTTGCAGAAGGACGAGCTCGAGCGCCAGGTGGCGGTCATGCTCGCACAGGGCATCATCCGGGTTTCGACATCGCCATTCTCCGCACCGGTGCTCTTGGTGCGCAAGGCCGATGGCACGTGGCGTTTCTGCATCGACTATCGCACCCTTAATGCCAGGACGTCCAAGGACAAGTTCCCTATCCCCGTTGTTGACAAACTCTTGGATGAGCTACATGGGGCGCGCTTCTTCACCAAGCTCGACCTGCGCTCCGGCTACCACCAGGTGCGGATGCATCCGGACGATGTCGCGAAGACGGCGTTCAGGACACATCACGGCCATTTCGAGTTCTTGGTGATGCCTTTTGGCCTCTCCAACGCGCCGGCGACGTTCCAGGTCCTGATGAATGACGTGCTCAGCCCCTATTTGCGCCACTTTGTGCTTGTTTTCTTTGATGATATTCTTATCTACAGTTCCTCATGGGCGGAGCATCTGCAATACGTGGCCATTATCTTCAATGAGCTTCGAGCGCATCGTCTCCACCTCAAGCGCTCGAAGTGCTCGTTCGGTTCCACCTCCGTCGCGTACCTGGGGCACGTCATCTCCGCGGAGGGAGTTGCAATGGATGCTGACAAGGTCGCCGCCGTCGCTGCGTGGCCGACCCCGCAGTCGCCGCGGGCCTTCCGAGGCTTCTTGGGTCTCGCGGGTTACTACCGAAAGTACATCTGGGATTTCGGGCTCATCGCCGCGCCACTGACCCGCCTTCTGCGCTGCGACGCCTTCTCTTGGGACGCAGAAGCAACGGAGGCGTTCAAGGCCCTCCAGCAGGCGCTTACGACGGGACCCGTTCTCCAGATGCCGGACTTCGACCGGCCGTTCGTGGTGGATTGCGACGCCTCCGGCGTCGGTTTCGGCGCCGTCCTCCACCAGGGCGAGGGCCCGCTGGCCTTCTTTAGTCGACCTTTTGCTGCGCGTCATCACAAGCTCGCGGCGTACGAGCGCGAGCTCATCGGGCTGGTCCAGGCCGTGCGCCATTGGCGGCCATATCTCTGGGGGCGGATTTTCAGCATTCGCACAGATCACTACAACCTCAAGTTCTTGCTGGATCAACGCCTTTCCACCGTCCCGCAACATCAGTGGATCAACAAGCTCTTTGGCTTCGACTTCACCGTCGAGTACCGTCCGAGCCGTCTCAACACGGTCGCCGACGCCCTATCCCGCCGCGACACTGAGGACGCCGGGGATGACGTCGCCGCTGCAGGCACGGTCCTGTGCATCCGCTCCGGGCCGTCCTTCGCCTTCATCGACGACATCCGCCGAGCTACCGCGGCGGCCGAGGACGCCCAGGGACTGCGCCAGCACCTGGACGCTGGCGAACTGGAGGCACCCTGGCACCTGGATGATGGACTGCTTCTCCATGGGCGCCGCCTCTTCGTGCCAGACCACGGCGATCTTCGCCAGCAGGTCCTGCTCTTGGCACATTCTGCGGGACACGAGGGCGTGCAGAAGACGCTACACCGCCTCCGTGCTGATTTCTACATCCCGGGTGATAGCGCTGGTCCGCGATTGGGTGCGATCGTGCGTGACGTGCCAGCGTAACAAGACGGAGACACTGCGGCCTGCCGGTTTGCTACAACCACTTGACGTGCCCTCGCAGGTGTGGGCTGATATTTCTATGGACTTCATCGAGGGCCTTCCCAAGGTGGCCGGCAAGTCCGTCATCCTCACGGTGGTCGACCGCTTCTCCAAGTATGCACACTTCATTGCTCTCGGCCATCCGTATTCAGCCGCATCCGTGGCGCGGGCTTTCTTCCACGGCATCGTCCGTCTCCACGGGTTCCCTTCCTCCATCGTCAGCGATCGTGATCCCGTGTTCACCGGACATGTGTGGCGTGATCTCTTTCGGCTGGCCGGCGTGAAGCTACGCATGAGCACGGCTTTCCACCCTCAGACGGACGGCCAATCCGAAGTGGTTAACAAGGTTATTGCCATGTACTTGCGTTGTGTTATAGGTGATCGCCCACGAGCTTGAGTCGATTGGTTGGCATGGGCGGAATACTGCTACAACACCTCCTATCACTCCGCCCTGCAGACCACGCCCTTCGAGGTGGTCTACGGACGTCCGCCTCCGCCGATGTTGCCTTACGAGCCCGGTCCGAGACCGCGGGCGACTTGCTCCGCAACCGCGACGAGATCCTGGCTGAGGCGCGCCAGCGTCTTCTCCAAGCACAGCAGCTGGCCAGGAAGTACTACGACGCTCATCATCGCGAGGCGGAGTTCGCGGTGGGCGACTGGGTTTGGCTGCGTCTCCTCCACAGGACGACGAAGTTCCTGGACCCGCGCGCCAAGCGCAAGCTGGGCCCCCGCTACGCCGGCCCCTTTTGTGTGCTGGAGCGCATTGGCACGCTCGCATATCGTCTGGCGTTGCCGGCTGGCTCTCGCATTCATGATGTCTTCCACGTGGGGCTGCTTAAGCCTTACCGAGGGGATCCGCCGACGGGGCCACCTGCGCTTCCGCCAGTTGCTGAGGGCCCCCTTCTGCCGGGACCAGAGAAGGTGTTGAAGGCACAACAACGTCGTGGGGTCTGGCACATACTGGTGCAATGGTCCAGCTTGTTGGAGGAAGACGCTACATGGGAGATACTTGACGACTTCCGCAACCAGTTTCCAGATGTTCAGCTCGAGGACGAGCTGTTTGAGAAGGCGGGGAGAGATGTTATGACCGGGCTGTAGTATACGCGGAAGAAGCCCAATAAGGGACCGGTTTAGGAGTTTGAGTCGGTTTAGGAGTTGGATAGCAAAGTCTACTATATAAACACATGTACCCCCTTCGTTTTATGTCAAGCAATAAACATATTATTTGTTGCCGACTCCTTGAGGAGTCGGTCTGCTAACCCTAGCCGCCGCCGCCTTGCTGTCCGCCGCCGTCTCCCAGCCGCACGGCCACGGCGCCATCACGCCGTCGTCCGCGCCAACCTCCATGCCAACCTCCTCCCCACCCTTACAACCTTCGAGCAAGACCTGGTAGAGCCCTAGCGTCTACCATATAAATAGCCTAAGAAAAGTAAGATATCCATTGTAAACTCTTGTCGTTATATTCTGTGAAGATTAACTGACTGCTCGTTCATGGGTTGGGTTAAATTTAAACTTGAGCTAAGTTAACCATAACCTATTATCCTTTACTTCATACTCATGTCCTACATTATTAAACTTCCTATTTTGTCATGCTGCAGATTTTGGATGTTGACCTTACCTGGCGCATGCACAAAGCATCAGATGGTCAGAGGAGAAGAGTCCAGATTTGCATGGGACTTCTCAAGCCATTCAAGGTTTTGTTTTTTTCTTGCTTTGTTACCAAAAGGATCAATCAAGTTTGTAACTTTGTGTGCACACAAGAAGATTTCCATAAGAAAAAAAAAATGCAATGCAGGTTCTTCTTCTTGATGAGATAACAGTTGATCTTGATGTGTTGGCAAGAGCAAATCTATTGACATATCTAAAGAAGGAATGTGCGGAACAAGGTGCAACAATTATCTACGCCACACATATCTTTGATGGCCTGGATGACTGGCCAACTCACATTGTGAGTTCCATCGCTCATACTTTAGAAGCTCTTGGAATTCATGCAGACTATTGACATTTTAACACCTATCTGCGCCATTTGATTTCAGGTCTATGTTGCTCATGGGAAGTTGCAACTAGTGCTGCCATTAGAAAAGGTGAAAGAAACGAGCCAGTTATCGCTCATGGTAAGTAGCATCAATGTGAGCAATAATATGATTTAGTTAGTATATCAAGTATGGTCATTAGATTTTGGCCCATTTGCATTTCAGAGAACAGTAGAGAGCTGGCTTAGGAAAGAGAGGGACGAGGACAGGAGGAAGAGAAAGGAGCGGAAGGACAAAGGCTTGCCAGCATTCGACAAGGTTATTGAGGGGAGCAGAGTAGTGAACAACGGGTGGGCAGCAGGAAGGCTCACTTCCACAATCGCCGGCGAAGAGAATTTTTCGCTCAGTTCAAACAGTGTTCTTCGCTAGTAACCCCACACTGTACTTTGGTTCATGAGATGATGAATAACAGTCTGATCACACGACACTAGCGGGATTTTGGCGGTAACTTTGCACAAAAGGAAGAGCAGAAAATTCGACAAATTATGCACACCTATTACATGTATGTATACGATGATGTACTACTTTGGATCTATGGTACTGGGCGTTGATTATCATTATTTGACTTTTTTTCTCCATATGTGATATGTTTATTTTTGTCACTTGACTTAACATACCTTGGCCTAACTAAAATTCAGAAGGAGAGTTAGAAAGGCTCAGTATTTTTGGCCCATTCATTCTCCTTAATTACAGCCTGCAACTTCTGAAGCTTTTGCTAAGTGAACCAGAGCTATTTGTTCTAAAGGCAAATCGGCATTTCGCCATGCCAGTGAGGAGATACCCCAATCCCCAAAGGGTTTCTTCACATGACCCAAATTTTCATCCTACTGGTTCTTGTGTTCTACGCTGTAGTTCGTTTGGTGTTCCTATCATCTTCTCCTTTTTGATGCGTAATGTTGGCCTTTTAGCCTTGACCAGTCGGTGCTTTAATTCCTAAGAGCATCTCTAGCCGCGCCCCTAACACGCCTTCGAGGGCGGTGAAAATAGCGCCGGATGAAAATAAATCCGCCCAGTCGCGCCCAACGGACCAAAATTCGCCTGATTGGACCGAAACTAGATCTGGCGATCCTAAGCCGAACCCAGCGCGTTGGGGGTCGCCTCGGGGCGCCGGATGAAAGAAAATGTTGCGAAAGAACCACCGCGCGAAATCTCGGTGGGCGCGGCGTGTGTGGCCCCGCCAAGTCAGCGGCACAACGCTTCGTCGTCCTCATCTCTCCGCCTCGGCCTTCCCGTGCCGAATCGAATTCTTCGGGGTTAGGCACTCGCTCCCCCGGCGCGGCGGCGTCGCCTCTCGCCCCCGCCAAGCCTGAGCCGGCGACGCCGCTCGGCCGACGCACCCCCTCCGACAGCCTTGTTATCAACGAAGGCCACTCCGCCGCCTACTCCTCCTCGCCGGAGTTTCCTCGCTTGGCTTCGCCAGTCGAAGAAGGAGCCCGAGCCCGAGGCCCCAGCCTACGTCAAGCCGGAGCACGAGGCCATGACCGTCGACGACGACTACGTAATGTGCGAGATATGATAATGGCTTCTCGCCCTTCGTTGGTTACCCCAAGTGAAAGGTGAGATGTAGGATAGCGGCAAATTTCTCTCAGTGAAGATACAGAGGTTTATTTCTCCAGTAGGACTCCGGAAGTGAGAAGTAGGTGTCAACGGCGCAATTAACGTGGACCTGCACACAATACAAATAACTTTGCTCCCAATGAAGTTCAGAGAGGTTGTCAATCTCTCCGGCCGTGTTGTTTACAAAGGATCAAACGCAAGGGATAATGATAATGGTGATACCAACTAGAAAGTAAAAGCAGAAAATAAATTGAGCGTGTAAACAATGATGAGAATATGGACCGGGGTCCCGTGATGTTAACTAGTGATGTCTCTCTTCCAAAAGACGATAAAGCTGCTATGCGAGGTAAACAAATCCCAGCCGAGGTCCCGTTGTTTTCTCTCTTGTGGCAACAACACATCCCCTAGACTCATGTTTCTGTCACTCAAGCTAGTCATCAGGGGGCATAAACCCACAATCGAGCATAATGTTCCCTCTTGGAGTCACTACCTACTACTTGGCCAAAGAAATAAACAACAACGGAGAACATGCAAGAATTACTCAAGAACATAAATATAAAAGATAAGAACCAAATATATTACTCAATCACAAATTGAACATAGTCTCATAATCCATCAGATCCCAGCAAACTCAGCATAGCAACAACAGAAAATGTAGGCAACTCACGAGGTCTAATCCATGAAGAACAAAGAGAGGAGGAGAACATCACATAGCTACTGATCACGGACCCATGGTACAAGGTAGACTACTCACGGATCATCCGGGAAGTTTCCATGGTGGAGGAGAGGCTCCCGGAGGTCGATCCTCCCTCCGGCAGGGTGCCGGGAAGAGGTCTGCTGACGCTCCCGATCTTGGAAGCGCGGCGGCGGCGGAACAAAGGCGAGATCGCGAAAAAGGGTTATGTCCTCGGAAGAATCCCGTCACGGAGAATATATAGGCGAATGGGGGCAGCCAGGGGGGCCACTAGGGGTCTAGGCGCCCCCTGGCGCGGCAAGCCCCTAGGGCGCCTGGGCCCCTGGTGGTGGCCCTCTGGCCCCACGCAGGTGATTCGGGAAGGTTCTTCTGCGCTGATTTTTTATCTGATTTTTCCCGAATTTTTGGAGCACTTTTAATATGGGGGAAACCTGAAATAGAAAAACAGCAGAAAACAGGAACCGGCACTATGGTGCACTGAGTTAATAAGTTAGTACAAATATGATCAAAAGTGTATGAAAGTATATCTAGATCTTAGCAATATCACACAAAACATGCATGGAGCAAGCAAAAATTATAGATACGTTTGGGACGTATCACTACGCCCTGGCTTGGGTGAAGCGGGACTGCGAGCGGGAGATGGAGCAGAAGCACCGGGAGCTCGAGTACCTCGAGGCGCTGCATCATGCAAATCAAGCGCGCGACCGCGAGAGCAGCAGCAGCGGCGATGGGCAGCGCCGTCGGGTGATGGCTTCTCGCCCCTCGTTGGTTACCCAAAGTGGAAGGTTGAGATGTAGACAACAACAAATTTCCCTCGGTGAAGATACCAAGGTTTGTCTCCAGTAGGACTCCGACAAAGACAGGAAGGTGACAACGCTGCCAGCAATTAGGCGGTTGGCGTGGACCTGCACAAACAATAGATAACTTTGCTCCCAACGAGTTCAGAGAGGTTGTCAATCCCTTTGGCCTTGTTGTTTACAAAGGATCAAACGTACGGGATAATAATGATAGTGATAGCAACGGAAAAGTAAAGCAGAAAATATATAGTGGGTGTAAACAGTATTGGAAATATGGATCGGGGTCCCATGATGTTCACTAGTGATGTCTCTCTCCCAAAAGACGATAAAATAGCCATGCGAGGTAAACAAATTACAGCTGGGCAATTGACAGGATTATGTGCGCAAACCAATGCTAACTATGCTATAAAGAAAGGAAGAGGCTCAAAAGCATGGGCGGTACGCCAAGACAAGTAGACCGAAATCCATCTGCATCTACCTACTAATCATCCACCTTGAGATATCTATCCAGAACATCTCGCTGGTATTAAGTTGCGAATCCCACCCAAAGTGTAAACTCAAAGCAACAAACAACTGCATTAAAGAACTTTGCATAAAGTAAACAATCCTTGCACCCGCAAGTACAAGCACCGTTGTTTTCTCCCTTGTGGCAACAACACATCTCCTAGACTCATGTTTCTGTCACTCAAGCTAGTCATCAGGGGGCATGAACCCACAATCATGCATAACGCTCCCTCTTGGAGTCACTACCTACTACTTGGCCAAAGCAATAAACAACAATGAAGAAAATGCAAGAATTACTCAAGAACATAAATATAAAAGAGGAGAATCAAATATATTACTCAATCACAATCTGAATATAGTCTCATAATCCATCAGATCCCAACAAACTCAGCATAACAACAACAGAAATATTACATATGTGCCTTGATCATGTAGGGCAGCTCACGAGGTCTAAACCATGAAGAACAAAGAGGGGAGGAGAACATCACATAGCTACTGATCATAGACCCATGGTCCAAGGTGGACTACTCACGGTTCATCCGAGAAGCATCCATGGTGGTGGAGAAGCTCCCAGAGGTGGTTCCTCCCTCAGGTAGGGTGCCTGGAAGAGGGCTCCTGGTGCTCCCGATCTTGGAAGCGCGGCGGCGGAACAGAGGAGAGATCGCGAAAAAGGGTTCTGTCTTCGGGGTTTTTTGCGTCACGGAGATTAAATAGGCGAAGGGGGCAGCCAGAGGTGGACCAGGGGCCCCAGGCGCCCCCCTGGCGCGGCCTAGGGGGTGACCGCGCCAGGTGGCCGCCTGGGCCACCCCTGGCTCCCCTCTGGCCCCACTCGGGCTCTTCGCGAAGCTTCCTGTACGCTGATTTTTCCTATATTTTTCCCAGAATTTTTCTGGCACTTTAAATAATGGGAAAACCTGAAATACAAAAAACAGGAGAAAACAAGAACTGGCACTGGGGTGCACTGAGTTAATAGGTTAGTCCAAATATGATCAAAAGTGTATGGAAGTGTATCAATATCATATCAATATCACACAAAAGAAGCATGGAGCAAGCAGAAATTATAGATACATTTTGGACGTATCATCGGGCAAGCTTGGCAGTGAGGGGCAGCAGCGGTGTCGTCGTCCTCGACAGCGACGAGGAGGAGGATGCGCCGCTGCGGGTGAGGAGGAGGAGCCCGCCACCCACCGGTGGCAGGGGGTGCAGCAGCAGCGCCCCGAAGGTTGAGCCGTCGAGTGACGACGACGGCGGTGACTACAACGCTGAGATCTATCGCATGCTCGGCATGCAGTAGATGTTTTTTTATTTTAATGTTTTATGTAAAAATCGCCGAACTATCTATGAATTTGCCTTTATTTCGTCCAAATCGAGTGAAATTCGTCCGAATTCGCCTATATTTCGTTAAGTTTCTCCGTTTTAAATCGCCGAGTCATAGGTGCATGCCTGGGAAGAAAATCGGCCCTAAGCCAAAATTTGTGACGGCTGCCCCCCAAGGGGCGCTATTTTAGCACCGGAAAACGCATTGGGGGGCCGACCGGCTGGAGATTCTCTAAGTTTCTCATGAGAGACAAGAATGCAATTCAGCATATGGAAAACAAAAATCAAAACAGATGCTAGACTCGCCCATAGGTGGGTGGCCGAACGAAATCCTCGCCGCTTCCCTCATCGTCTCACTTACCTATCCACCTTGCAGCTACACGAGAAAGTCGACGGACAAAGCCTGCTTGATGGACGTCGGTGGTAGGCCCACCAACTTATGCTACATTACATAAGTTATGGCAAGCCTAGATGTCCTGCATGTTGGGGCACGCGGTATGCTACACTAGTGCCAAATAAAAAAAATCTACCGCGCACAACCAAGATCAACTGCTACTGGAGATGAACTACGTGATTAGGGTTTACCACTAGACGCGCAGTCACGACAGCGGAAGGAGATTTGGCGATGCACGTCGGTGGATGCTCCTCGAATCCCTCTAACCAATCCCTCGTACCGATCCCACGAACGGAGTCCCGCGAACAGTTCGTCTCGAGCACCGCAGGTGCGGCGCTGTTGACACCAGTTTTTGGCACGACAATTTTCATATACAAGATGGCTTCAAATGAAAAAGTGTTCTACATGAAAAAGTTTGGTATCGTCGATATGTACATCTTTGTAGTTCGAGTCATCATCATCTGATTCCATCTTGGAGGCCGAAACTATGTTGGAAGTGAAAAGATCCTGACATTTGAAGTACTATTCTTCCAATAAGGTATTTAAGACATCGTCAAATGGAAAATTGTTCTACATGGGGCGGCTTTGGCTCGTCGATCCGGTCGATTTTGATATTTGAAACGTCCAAATCCGAGTTCATATGAAAAAGTTAAAGCCAAAACTATGCAGTACTGAAAAACCAAGTCGGACCATCCGTGATGGAAGTCGGACCGTCCGGAATAAGACATCAGTTTACAGAAGAATTTTGGCCAACGTCGGACGGTCCGACTTCGATGTCGGACGGTCCGACCTCGAAGTCGGATCGTCCGACTTGAGAACCCCAATTACAGAAGGATTTTGAGCTCTAGCTCGGACCGTCCGACCTTGAAGCCGGACCGTTCGACCCTGCAGTCCGGACCGTCCGGGATAAAGTCCAGACGTCCGACCCCCCGATACGGGTCCGATTTGATCGCAATTTTGGCAGTTTTGACGCGGATTTGAATCCTTTTCTTGCAAGGGAAGCCCAACCCCCTCATAAATAGATGAGGCGATGGCCGATTGAAACAACACACAATCGCAAACACATATAAACCCTAATTTCGTCTACTTCTCCACGTATCTTCTTCCTCGTTCTTCGTTTGTTCTTGTTCTTGCAGGGCAACGATTCGCGAGAGCTCTAGGGGCGATAAGGTCGACCTAGGGCAGCCCATAGCCGTCGTGCGCCCAGACGGGGTCCCTCCCGGGCGTGTGGGGTTTCGGGTGCTCAAAAGCATTCGCCGGTTGTCTTCATTCGACGTGAGTTGCGGTGTATCACCCTCGACGTTGACGGTACACATGACGTGTTCGTGTGCTAACACACTTTTTGGCGACTCCGCTGGGGACTTAAGTTTCAAGAATCATCATCAATCATGTCCAAGTCAGGAGAGATCAGCGCCGATAACATCATTAAGCCTAGCCTTGATGATTTATCGGAAGAACACCGCCAAACCTATGAGGAATTCAAGAAGCAGCGTGATGAGGCTTATGAGGCGCTCAAGAAGCAGTGCGAGGAGGAGGATCTGCAAGCTTTCCTTGGAAACTTTAACAAGGGACGCCAAGGCCAAGCTACTCTGATTGGAGAAATCAAGCTTCGCTCTCTCCCTGTTGAGATAACTAAACCCACTATAAGTGCTACCTTTTATCAAGAGCAATGGGCTCAAATTGAGAGCCGCATAACTGATAGCAATAATTTGATCTATCAAGATTTCTTGAAAAATACTAAGGCTCAGAAAAATAATGCTCAATCTTCTAGTACTAATATTGGTAGTATGCTTGCTAGTATGGGGAACCCTAGCTCAACTTTGCCTCTTTCATCGGCACCACCATTGCCGATGATTAATTCCCTTGCTTACACAAATCAGATTGTGCCTTCACCAAGTAATCCTGTCATACCTAGTTCAGTAACTATGCCAAACCAAGCTATACCCGTAGGTGCAAACATTATTCATACGCAGCCGAGCTACAACTCGGTTTACTTGGGCCTAGACACTACTCAATTGCTTCCGAGTTATAATTCGGCAGACCCAACTCGGCCACATCCGAATTACAACTCGGTATATATGCCACTTCCAGCGCCCGCAACCAGCAATCCTATCCCTCCTTTGTCACTGCCACAAGTTGCATCGGCTACTACGGACGATGCCTTAGCTAACCTTAGGGAGGAGATGACTAAGATGCTCCGAGAAAAAATTGGTGTCGAGTTTCCTAGGAATCGGATTGACCAAAAGCCGTATCTTGAGTACTTTGATGCAATCTCGTGCCCTCCAGGTTATAAGATCCCAGAATTTACTAAGTTTGATGGAGAGGGTAAGAAAACTACATGGGAGCACATTACTCAGTACTTGGCACAACTCGGTGAGGCTGGCCGCTTTAATGAATTCAAAGTGCGTTTGTTTCCCTTGTCATTAACTGGTACCGCATTTTCATGATTTTATTCTTTGCCGCATGGTTCTATTAATTTGTGATCACAACTAGAGCAAAAGTTCCATGATCATTTTTATAGCGGCGATAATGAGCTTAAATTATCACATCATACATCGGTTAGACAGAAAAATGATGAGTCGGTTTCTGACTATGTCAAGAGATTCCGAGATACAAAAAACTGGTGCTATAGTTTGGTGATAACTGAAAGAGACTTGGCTGATCTTGTGTTTAGTGGTTTGAAAACTTACATTAAAGATAGGTTAGATGGCCATGAGTTTTTAACTATTAATCAAGTCTTGCAAAGGGCTTTAGCTCAAGAGAGCTGTGGCAAAGAAAATAAAGAGGTGCATAGATATAAGATTGATAGTCCTAAGGTGAATATGATTGAATATGATATTGATTGTTCGGACGATGAAGCTAATGTCTATACCGCTGAGTTTGTTGGGCCATCCAAGGCCAAACCTTTTACTAGCCAAGATTTAAAGCCGATTCATAAGAATCATGATGATGATATGAAGTTTAATTTTAACATTGCTAAATGTGATAGAATATTTGATGCTCTTCTACAAGCTAAGTTTTTTAAAATGTCTCATGCTTTACCTCCGTTTGAGGAGCTAAAATGGCGTGCATATTGCAAGTATCATATTTCCTTTTCTCATGCTACTAATGATTGCAATGTTTTTCGACGACAGATACAATCGGCCATTAATGACAAACGATTGAATTTTTCTGAGATGCAAGTTGATAAGCAGCCCTTCCCCATGAACACTATGGATTTGGAGGGGAGGAAGATGTTAATTCAGCCCGACATAGCCGAATCAGATAACAAGGATAATGTTGTCATTGGTGAATCTAGGAAAAGCAAAGATGGTAGCAAGGTCTCGGAGAGGCAAGTGGTGCTTGACAAGCAACCCGGTGGTGGGGAGATTATTAAGATCACCATCAAGAATCCTACACCTGGGGGGAAACCACAAGTGCACGATAATACTCGTGTCAGATTTGTTAAGCCCAAGAGTCCAGAAGTTGGCAGGTGGAAGACAAATGAAGCTAAAGTGCAACACAAGAAAATCAAGCCAACTTTTGATATGTTGTTGTCCAAGTACGCCAACCAAGCGTCCGGTTCTAGTTCTAACCGGTCATCACAACTAAAACGTTCAAGGTTACCTCCTAAGCAGGAATTTCAACGTCGAGCAAGGCCATACGGGTCATGGGCGCCAGCCCCATGGATGGCGCCACCTCCTTATGCGCCGCCCCCTTATGGGACATACTATACAGGAGGATTTGATGGTAGATGGGAGCAGCCCCCAATGGATCCTTATGCTTTTCATCCAGGGTGGGCAGCGCCTAGAAGGTCCATGCATCAGAGGATTTCTTACCCCATACAAGACCATTTGAGTTATGGTGCCAATCGGTCAATGCAAAGTCATCCAAAGGAAGCTAGCGGGAAAATGTGGTATGCAAAGTCGCCGAGTGCTATAATTCCAGATTCCGCTAAGCCGAAGGAAGATGGCCTTGGTGTCAAAACTGTTATGGTTGGCACCGAGGTGCTAAAACTCAAAGAGCTGATTGTTATTGATGATCCGGCTATTTCAAGTGATGGTGTGGTGGATGTCCCGCAAGGTCCTATGGATAATGATCATGAAGCCAGTACAAGTGAGGTCAAGCCAAGAGACCCCAAGTATACTCAACCTAAGTGGTGTCCTCCCGGTATATCCAAATCACAAAAGAGGAGATTGCAGTGCATGAGGAGCCATGAAAAGGTGGAGCAAGAGGCAGAAAAACTGAGGGACGAGTGGTTCAACGAAGATCGTCCCATGGTGCCCGCGGCGAAGGTGTGGAGGCCTAAACAAATACATAACACGGTGGCTCTCCCGACGCCGTTAGTTCCAAGAGAGGATGATGCAAATGCTATTGTATCGTCCACACCATCTATCACTTCTCCTTCACTTGAGAATACATCGGAGTTAGTGGATATGCATGAAGAAGAGGAGTTGCTAGATTATGAGCCTACGCCTGTACGTGAAAGTATGGATATTAATATGGTGTTCTACCTACCCGCTGAATTTCGTGCCGTAGATGAAGAAGGGGAGGTGGATCATTTGGATTTTGGCCCTAAAAATGCTATATTCGAGAAGCCAAAAGAACCGGTGACGCACTTGAGGCCATTGTACCTCAAAGGTCATATTAATGGATCACCGGTCTCTAGGATGCTTGTTGATGGCAGTGCTGTTGTGAATCTTATGCCCTATTCGGTCTTCAAAAAGTTGGGTTTGAATGAGGCAAAATTGATAAAGACCAATATGGTGCTCAATGGATTTGAAGGCAAGGAAAAAACTGAAGCCAAAGGTGTCATGTATGTAGAGCTTACGGTGGGGAGCAAGACTTTGGCTACCGCGTTCTTTGTTGCTGAGGTGCATGGTAACTACAATGTCACGCGGGCGCGATTGGGTTCATGCAATTCAATGCGTACCATCAACGATGCACCAATTCTTGATTTAGTGGGTTGATGAGGAAGTGGAGGTTGTTCATGCGGATAATTCGGCCTGTGTTGCTTTGGCTGATGCACCGGTGGATTGGCAACATCCACATGCTACTTGCTTGACGGGGCATGACTTGTCAGATTTTGATTTTCTTAGCGCCACAAAGAATGGTTTTGTGCCCGTGTCTCTAAAGCCGGTTGGTGGTAATCGGCTCCAAGGAACAATGCATTTAAATGGATTCTAACTCTGAGTGGTTGCAGAAGAGTCTTGAAGAATATCGGTCCAATGGGAACGATATATTCGAGTCGATAGAAAAGTTGGAAGACATGGATAAGCTAGGACAAGGTTTTGCGTCGGCTGATCCATTAGAGGAGGTAGACATAGGAGATGGTTCAATTCCGAGGCCGACATTTGTGAAAAAAAATCTGGAAGCCGATTGTAAGGTTAAAATAATCGAGCTGTTGAAAGAATATATTTGTTGCTTTGCATGGGAATATCATGAGATGCCGGGTTTAATCCGAGAGCTAGTTGAGCATCGATTTCCTATAAAGAATGGTTTTAGGCCTTATAAGCAAACAACTAGAAAGTTTAATCCTAAAATATATGACCGTATCAAGGAAGAGATCGGTCGATTGCTTAAAGCTAATTTTATTAGACCTTGCAGGTATGCTGAATGGATTTCTAATATCGTGCATGTAGAGAAGAAAAGGTCCAACAAGGTGAGGGCATGTATTGATTTCAGAGATTTGAATAGAGCTACGCCCAAAGATGAGTATCCCATGCCAATAGCCGATATGCTTATTAATGAAGCTTCTGGACATAAAGTCATTAGCTTTTTGGATGGTAATGCGGGATATAATCAGATTTTTATGGCCGAAGAGGATATTTACAAGACTGATTTTCGGTGCCCTAGTTTTGTTGGTTTATTTGAATGGGTGGTAATGAATTTTGGTTTGAAGAATGCCGGTGCCACATATCAAATGGCTATGAACTTAATTTTTCATGATCTACTTGGTGTTATACTTGAGGTCTATATTGATGATATTGTTTTCAAATTGGATGCTTTTGAATCTCATTTAGGTGATTTTCGTTTAGCTTTTGAGAGGATGAAGAAATATGGACTAAAGATGAATCCTTTGAAGTGTGCTTTTGGTGTATCAGTTGTTAAATTGTTGGGTTTCATTATTCATGAGGACGGTATAGAAATTGATCCCAAGAAAATAGAAGCTATACAAAAGGTGGAAGCTCCGGTGTGCAAAAGAGATATGCAGAAATTCCTTGGCAAGGTTAACTACTTGAGGAGATTCATTGCTAATTTGTAAGGGAAGGTTGATGCATTTACTCCTATACTTCGGTTGAAGAATTATGTTGATTTTACTTGGGGGCCAAAACAACAAGAAGCATTTGACATGATTAAGAAATACTTATGCACTCCTCCGGTATTGAAAGCTCCTAAGCATGGAGAGCCCTTTAGGCTTTATATTGCGGCGGAGGAAGCTGTTATTGGTGTTGTTTTGACTCAAGAGACCGAAGGGAAGGAACATGCTATTACTTATTTGAGCCGGCGCCTTTTGGATGCCGAAACAAGGTATACCTTCATTGAGAAAATATGCTTATGTTTACATTATGCTTGCACAAAATTGAGACATATTCTAGTGCGTAGTAATTGCATAGTAGCTTGTCAAACCGATGTCATCAAATACATGTTTCATAGGACAATTCTTAGTGGTAGAATTGGCAAGTGGGCTTATGCTTTAATTGAGTATGATTTGGCTTATGAATCCTTGAAATCTATGAAAGGCCAAATTGTTGCTGATTTTATAGTAGAACATCGGATTGATAGTGAGCATGATATTGATATAAACCTTGTTACGTTAGTACCATGGAGATTATATTTTGATGGTTCAGTTTGTAGCAATGGCCAGGGTGTTGGTGTTGTTTATATATCTCCATATGGTGCTGTTTTTGAGGCCTCATGCCGATTAGAATACTATTGAACCAATAATCAGGCCGAATATGAAGCATTGTTATTCGGCTTAAAGATGTTGCGTGATATAGGTGCTACACATATTGAGGCTTTTTCTGATTCGTTATTAATAGTACAACAAGTTTCTGGAGTATTTAAGTGCTTTGATGAATCACTCAATGTTTATCTTGATAAATGTCTAGATGTAATTTCTACTTTAGATCATTTTAGCATTGCTCATATACCTAGACGTGACAATTGGAAGGCAAATGAATTGGCACAACAAGCATCTGGTTATCATGTTGATCGTGGCATGTTTCATATTTCTCAAGAACCGATGTCTTGTATTGCTGATATGGAAGAGGCCGAATTAGAACTTACTACTTCGGCCGCTAATGGAAAATCTATTGTAGGTGAGAATCAAGACTGGAGGAAGCCCATTATTGAGTATTTGCCTCATCCTAGTAAAAGGGTGGACATGACTGTTCGACGTATAGCTTTTAAGTACGAATTGAGAGATGGTGATCTTTATCGCCGAACGGTTGATGATGTTTCTTTAAAGTGCTTGGATGAAGATCAAGCGAGAGTTGCTATGGGAGAGGCGCATGAAGGAATCTGTGGTACTCATCAGTCGGCTCCAAATATGAAGTGGTTATTGCGACATGCTGGATTTTATTGGCCGACGATGATTAATGATTGCTTCAAATATTACAAAGGGTGCAAAGCTTGTCAAAAGTTTGGTGATATTCAATTGGCTCCTGCTGCTATGTTACATCCTATTGTTAAGCCATGGCCTTTTAGAGGATGGGGATTAGACTTCATTGGACAAATTCATCCTTATTCTTCAAAGGGGAATCGGTTTGTGTTGGCGGCAACTGATTATTTCACCAAATGGTCTGAAGCAGTACCTCTCAGGAATATGACACATGTGGAGGTAATTAAATTCATAACCGAGCATATTATTCATAGATTCGGTATCCCTCAAACATTGACTACGGATCAAGGTTCATCCTTCATGGCACATCAAGTTAGAGAATTTGCCGAATCTTATAATATAAAGTTGCTCAATTCCTCCCTGTATTATGCCCAAGCTAATGGACAAGCCGTGTCCAGTAATAAGATATTGATCAAGCTCATCAAGAAGAAAATTGAAGATAATCCAAGGAGATGGCATGAGCTATTGTCTGAAGCTTTGTGGGCACATTGGATTTCAAGGCATGGTTCTACGAAGGTAACTCCACATGAGCTTGTATATGGTCAAGAATCTGTTTTACCGGTGGAGATTAATTTGAATGCATTGAGAATAGACAAACAAAATGATTTATCGGCGGTGGATTTTTATAACTTGATGATGGATAATATTGATGAAGTTTCCGATAAACGTTTGGCTGCATTGGGAGCCATAGAGAAAGATAAGTTGAGAGTAGCAAGAGCTTACAACAAAAAAGTAAAGTTGAAGAATTTTCAGATTGGAGATCTCGTGTGGAAGGTGATTCTACCAATTGGTTCAAAGGACAGAAAATTCGGGAAGTGGTCACCAAGCTGGGAAGGTCCTTTCAAAATTGTAAGAATAGTTCCTGGAAACGCATATTTGGTGGAATCCATACAAGGAACACTGCTGCCTAAAGCTCTTAATGGCAAGTATTTGAAGAAATACCACCCAAGTGTGTGGCAAGAAGCCTGAGTAGGCAATGGCCGATATGTGATTATCGCCCTAAGAATATGCATGGCCGATGGAGTGTTGACATCGTCCTTAGACCTTATGTGGTACAAATTATTTTTCGGCACGCAAGTTTTGCCGAAAAACAGGGGGGCATGTGTTGACACCAGTTTTTGGCACGACAATTTTCATATACAAGACGGCTTAAAATGAAAAAGTGTTCTACATGAAAAAGTTTGATACCATCGATATGAACATCTTTGTAGTTCGAGTCATCGTCATCCGATTCCATCTTGGAGTCCGAAACTATGTTGGAAGTGAAAAGATCCTGGCATTCGAAGTACTATTCTTCCAATAAGTTATTCAAGACATCGTCAAATGGAAACGTGTTCTACATGGGGCGGCTTCGGCTCGTCGATTCGGTCGATTTTGATATTTGAACGTTCAAATCCGAGTTCGTATGAAAAGTTAAGGCCAAAACAGTGCATCACTGAAAAACCAAGTCGGACCGTCCGGGATGGAAGTCGGACCGTCCGGAATAAGACCTCCGTTTACAGAAGAATTTTGGCCCACGTCGGACGGTCCGACTTCAAAGTCGGACGGTCCGACCTTTTCTCGGACGGTCCGACCTCGAAGTCGGATCGTCCGACTTGAGAACCCCAATTACAGAAGGATTTTGAGCTCTAGCTCGGACCGTCCGACCTTGAAGCCGGACCGTCCGACCCTGCAGTCCGGACCATCTGGGATAAAGTCCGGACGTCTGACCCCCCGATCCGGGTCTGAGTTTGATCGCGATTTTGGAAATTTTGACGCGGATTTGAGTCCTTTTCTTGCAAGGGAAGCCCAACCCCCTCATAAATAGATGAGGTGACGGCCGATTGAAATAACACACAATCGCAAACACATCTAAATCGTAATTTCGTCTACTTCTCCACGTATATTTTTCCTCGTTCTTCGTTTTTTCTTGTTCTTGCAGGGCAATGATTCGCAAGAGCTCTAGGGGCAATAAGGTCGACCTAGGGCAGCCCATAGCCGCCGTGCGCCCAGATGGGGTCCCTCCCGGGCATGTGGGGTTTCGGGTGCTCAAAAGCATCCTCCGGTTGTCTTGCGTATCGCGCTACCGGACGGATCTCCTTCGACGTGAGTTGCGGTGTATCACCCCCGGCGTCGAGGGTACATGTGACGTGTTCGTGTGTCAACAGGCGCCTCCATGGGATGTGCAAGTGCAAGGAGGAGCGTCGGGCGGCAGACTACTAGGTCTGGCGGCTCGGCTAGGAGGTGGAGTGGAGGCTAGGGTTGTGGAATGACATGTACCCCTTCAGGGTTCGCCTTAGCCTTTATATAGGCGCCCGTGGAGTGCCCTCAACCCTTGAGGCAATCCGGACCCTCCATTCATAATCCATTCGGATCACATCTAAATGTGCTCCTTTTCCCTTAAGCGTGCGACCCTATAGGTTCACGTACACATGGACAGGACCCAGATCATATTCGGTTCGATAGTCGATAGTACCTAGCAGAATGTGTCGGCTCCCATATGTGCGTAAAGTCATAAGACGAACCATTACAAAGTGTCATATGCAACATTCCTTTTGCATCACGATATATGTTGTCAAGCTCAAGGCGAGTACTTGTCACCCTTGTGATAGCTTTATCTCTCTTCTCGATACCGTGATACAGATTCCTGAATTGGGTAAACACTTAATCCATGTCGCATGGCCATGCTTTTTGAATCTTATCACTCAAGAGGGCCCAAAGAATATCTCTCCATTGTAGAGGGGAAAATCCCATCTTGATCAACCATGTCTCGCGGCATGTAACATGAGTCACCCGAAGGCTACCTTTATAACTACCCAGTTACGGTGTAGCGTTCGATAGATCCTAAGTGAGTCATTACTCATCCCGAGAACATGCGAGGACCTCAGGTCTAGGACATGGAATATACATTGTATTGAGACTAAAAGATGACAGTATCTCGCTGCATATCACCTTGGGTCTCTGTCCAACTCAGTGATCCCATCACTACTAGAGAATACCCTTTTAGTGGCGTCATTTTTAGGGCTTTAGTGGCGCATTAGGGATGCGCCACTAAAATCAAGCCACTAATAAGGGCTTAGGGGTGGCGCATTCTGGATGCGCCACCCCTAAGGCCCTTAGGCGTGGCGCATTTCAGAATGTGCCACCTCTAAGCTCTTAGGGGTGGCGCATTCCTAGTGCGCCACTAAAGCCAGACATAACGCGCCACTAAATATATTACAGAAAAAAAAGAATTACAGAAAACAATAAAACAGTACATAATTACAAAAATTACATATATTTTTATCATATTACAGAAATTCAAAAGACAATATTACAATGATCCCAACAATTATTGGTACAAAAGAATTGCATTACATTTCTTATTACAAAGATTTACAAGATTACATCCATCATCGTCTAAGGTTTAGAGGCCAAAGATTCACAAGATTACATCCGTCACAATATTACAATGAGCCCAACAATTATCCAAAGATAAATATACTTTCTTCATCATCTCTTGTTTGATCTTCAACCTGCACAAAACAAAGATTTAGAGGCCACATCCATATGAATTCATAGCAAAGGACAACAACACAATATATCATCTATTCTTATGATCAACAACATAAAGCAAATCGATCAATGGCCAGGAGCATGCACATATCCATAAAAATGCATATGCAGTGACCTTTATACACAAAGAGCATCAAGAGTATTTGACACTACAATCTACTACACAAAGAGTACATCCAAATTACATGTAGGGCAGGCATTCATCAAACGACTGTCATATATCACTTGTTCCGACTCAGCTCAGGGAATGGGCGACATCCTTCTTTCGTCATGAAAGTCCTTGTGTCACGCAAGGCCTTTAGGCGGGCTTCTATCCCCCCATTGGATGGTGCAATGTTGGAGTGGAAGATCGACCCTTTATTTGTACTTCATGACGGATGATAGTCGCCATCTGCGCTTGGATATGGAAAAACTCCTCCTTAAGATTTTCATCGGCGATTTCCGCCTTCCTTTCAGCCCAAAAGTTGAGATGACTTGGCAGCGTAAGGTTTCATTGTACCTGTACAATCGCCCACATGTGATGGAGGGCGTAGTACGCATCCCTCACACTGCCAGCCGGCTGCTTGACGCATGGGAACTGCGTTACGTGGTTGAACACGCTCACGCCAGGCTGATTCTTCCTGAATTTGTGCTTCACGATCTTGCCTCCGGCTTTTTTTGTAGCCGGAGAGAGCATCATCCAAAACTCTCATGATATACTTGTAATCTTTCTTCTTCACACTCCCCAAGTCTAAATACACGACATACGAGTGTTGCGGTGAAAAGCAGATGAGAACGCAGTCTTGATCCTTACTGCATAATTAAAACAATCCAAAAGGAATGTTCACTAGTGTAAAAAGGCCCATTTGTCCCGGTTCTAGAGGCCCATTTGTCCCGGTTTCGGAACCGGGACTAAAGGGTCGTTACTAATGCCCAAAACCTTTAGTCCTGGTTTGCCCACAAACTGGTACTAAAGGTCCTCCACGTGGGCTGTTGTGGTTCACTGGGGCGGAGGACCTTTAGTCCCGGTTGGTAACACGAACCGGTACTAAAGGCCTCCACGGGAAAAAAATCATTCAAATATTTTCCTCTTTATTTTTTCTATTTTTCCAAAAATTATATTATTTCCATTATTTGACCAATTTTTTTCACTCCCTTTTTTTATATATTTTCACAATTTCTATTATTTGAGTTATTTGACTAGTTTAGTCTCTAACTACCCTTAATGTCTAGTCAAATTACTTAGTCGTAGTCAAACTTCCCGATCGGTCACCCATCCTTACACTACAACACACTTAACTTCTGAGTTCCTTCCGTCTCCACTTCCAACTACACCTCGCACAAGTTGTTGCTATTACTATCATACCAGTCCTATTAACCTCTTGATTACAATGTCACACTTCTATATTGTTTTAATTCCAAATAATTATTTTAATAAACAAAAGCAATGAAATAATAATAATCTTCAATAAAAATAAAAAAATATTTTTTTGCAAAACCTAAAATTTGAAAATTTTCATATTTCCCTCAATAGTAGTCGGAAAACCCTTATTTCATATTTCCCAATTTTAAATTTCTATCCCAAATTTTGTTGAATTATTTTATTGAGGAGAATAATGAATGGGTAAGTGGATTGGTGCCCTTTTAATTTCTATGCCAACTTTTTTTGAATTATTTTTTCTCCAAATCTTAAAAGCATCATAACTTTTTTTTCTGTTTGGTTTTTCTGTTTCATACAAAAAACCTTTTTCATCGGCGGTCGTATGCAAAAGTTATGACCATTTTACAAATTCTAGATAGACTTTGTAAAAAATGTCAATATTCATGCTTGTTAATTTTGCAATAAAATCATTAAATGCATGAAAATTAACAAATGAAGTTAGAAAGTATTGAAATGTGAGGATGTAGCTTTGAATGGTGCATATTGAATGCACAAAAAGTGTGGAGTTGAAATAAGTTAAAAAAAGAAATGACTTTATAACAGATGAATTTTCTTCCAAAACCCTTATACTTTGAAGGAGATGGTCTAGTTTGTACACAAAGTGCATCCATTTTTGTCGTAATCCTCTCAAATTTTTAGCACATGCTATGTGGGTGAAATGATGACACAATGCCAATTTTAAACCCTTTCAGAGTTTATTTGTACTACTTTTTAATTTCATGGTCATTTAGCGCAAAAAATCATTAAATGCATGAAAATAGAAAATAAAGTTAGAAAGGGTTGAAATTTGAGGATGTGGCTTTGAATGGTGCATATTGAGTGCACAAAAATTCTGGATTTGAATAAGTTAAAAAAAGAAATGACTTTGTAATAGACGAGTTTTCGTCCGAAACCCTCACACTTCGAAGGAGATGGTCCAATTTTTACACGAAGTGCATCCAGTTTTTGCCGTAACCCTTTCAACTTTTTAGCACATGCCATGTGGGTGAAATGATGATACCATGCCAAGTTTCAACCTTTTTAGAGTTCATTTGTACCGCCTTTTCAATTTTAGGGTCATTTATCGCAAAAAAATATCATTAAATGCATGAAAAATAAAAAATGAAGTTAGAATGTGTTGAAATTTGAGGATGTGGATTTGAATGGTGCATATTAAATTCACAAAAAGTTTGGAGATGAAATAAGTTAAAAAAATGCCTTTGTAACATATGAGTTTTCTTCCAAAACCCTCATACTTCGAAGGAGATTGTCCAGTTTGTACACGAAGTGCATCCAATTTTTGCTGTAATCCTCTTAAATTTTTATTATGTGCTATGTGGGTGAAATGATGATACCATGCAAAGTTTTAACATCTTTAGAGTTCATTTGTAATGGCTTTTCAGTTTTAGGGTCGCAAAGAAATCATTAAATGCATGAAAATAGCAAATGAAGTTAGAAAGGGTTGAAATTAGAGGATGTGGCTTTGAATGGTGCATATGGAATGCACAAAAATTCTGAAGTTGAAATAAGTTAAAAAAAGAAATATCTTTGTAACAGATGAGTTTTCTTCCAAAACCCTCATACTTCGAAGGAGATGGTCCAGTTTGTACACGAAGTACATCTAGTTTTTGTCGTAATCCTCTCAACTTTTTAGCACATGCTATGTGGGTGAAATGAAGACACAATGCCAAGTTTCAACCTTTTCAGGGTTCATTTGTACGGCTTTTCAATTTCATGGTCATTTAGCGCAAAAAAATCATAAAATGCATGAAAAATAGCAAATGAAGTTGGAAAGGGTTGAAATTTGAAGATGTGGCTTTTAATGATGCATATTGAATGCACAAAAAGTCTGGAGTTGAATAATTTTAAAAAAGAAATGCCTTTGTAACAAATGGGTTTTCGTCCAAAACCCTCATACTTTGAAAGAGATGGTCCAATTTGTACACGAAGTGCATCCAGTTTTTTCCGTAACCCTCTCAACTTTTTAGCACATGCTATGTGGGTGAAATGATGATACCATGCCAAGTTTCCACCTTTTTAGAGATCATTTCTATTGCCTTTTCAATTTCGAGGTCATTTAGCGCAAAAACAATCATTAAATGCATGAAAAATATCAAATGAAGTTAGAAAGGTTTGAAACTTGAGGATGTGGCTTTGTATGGTGCATAGTTAATGCACAAAAAGTCTGGAGTTGAAATAAGTTAAAAAAAGAAATGCCTTGTAACATATGAGGTTTCGTTCAAAACCCTCATAAAGAGTTGAACAGAGTCTGGTTTTGATTAAAACACCTATTTAAAATATCCTAAAAATTCCCATATTGAACATACCGATAAAATATACTAATATTAAACAATGGGAAAAATAATCACTCAAAAATCTATTTTTAAACTAAAGTTATTCGCAAACTAGTGATTGACACAAATTTCAAAATAATTCAAGTTTAAACTATTTAAGTTTGAAAACTACTGGCAGTAACAGAAAGTTTATAATTTTTTTGACCTAAATAAAAAAATTTCATTCAAAAACTCTAAATATTCTAACAGTTATTCAAAATCTAAAAACAGAAACTCTTCTGTTTAGAAAAATAAAAAATAAAAAAATAGACCTTTAGTACTGGTTGGTGTCTCCAACCGGGACTAAAGGTATTAGCTTTAGTACCGGTTCAAGACACCAACCGGGACTAAAGGTTGCGACACCCTTTAGTCCCGGTTCGTTTCTTGAACCGGGACAAAAGGGTTCAGACGAACCGGGACCAATGCCCAACGAGGCTCGGTCGGCCCCCAGGGCGCACGAACCGGGACATATGCCCCCATGGGTCCCAGTTCGTAACGTAACCGGGACTAATGGGCTGGCCAGGCCTGAACCAAAGCCTTGTTTCCTACTAGTGGTTGGAAGAGGACAATGGAAAGCTAAGAAAGCATATATGCTACGGCGGCGAGCGAATGACTTACTTGGGAGAGTAGGTCATAAGAAATGAATCCTTGCCGGCGTTCTCTAGCATGAAGTCTCTGATGTACCCCGCCGCGAGAGCCGCGTCCCTTTCGTCTATCAAGATGCTTTCACGCATGTAGAAGGGGTCCAATATCGCGACGCTTATCCCTCCTTATACTCATATAAAGGCTGAGCGAGAATAGACGGATAAGGCTATGGTCCAGCCGCTTGACATGGTACAAATTGAAGATCTCTGAAAACCGCAGGATTATCATATCCTCGGGGATAGTGTTGATGAAGCCCATGTTGAGTGGCACCTTGGCCATGAAAACCGGGTACGAGGGATTCAGTTCTCGAAGAAGCATTTTCTCTAATGCCATAATACTGTGATGCACACTCTTCATATCCTAAGTTGCAAGGTCGAGCATGTCATTAGGTAGCATCGCCCTACCCGCCACATGGATTTCAAACGAGAGATCCTTGGGTCTTGGTGGCCCGTCCCGAGCCCGGATCGGCATCGAAGGTTGGCTGCTCGAGGTGATGCTCTTCTTTCTTGTCCGTCCCTTCTTCTTTTGTGATTTCGAGCATTCACCGGCCTTTATCTGCTCAATGGACGCCTTATGGAGTGTGGAAGGGCTGAGAATATATCTCCTTGTGGCATCTGCTTGAGGCTCGGTGAAGGCGCAAGCTGCTGGAGACATCTCCTGAGAAGCAGCAAAAAGACGCGTGGAGCAAGCAGGTTTCGCCGCAGGATCAGCTAGACCGCGAGCTTCCTCGTCAGGCCGGTAGGCTCCTTCAACAAGAGGCATGAATAAGTCATCATTACCTTCATCAAAAAGAGTGTTGATGAACTCGTCGGCGTTGATATCATCATCATCAAGATCGTCGTCTTCTTGCTGTGCGCCGATGGGATCATGTGGCGCCGGCACGACTCACTACCGGTGTTGTCCTAGGTGTGGTTCCCCTTTCCCCCGTCATTAAACGCATTTGGGTCTTCGGCCATAGGCATATTTGTCCGAAACAATCACTGAGGACTGCCGGCTCGTCCTCATCGTATCCGGGGGGTTGAATGGGAAGTTCAACTGTCTCGTAGCCCGAAATCACGAGAGAGATTTGAACCCTATGCAACTCCGGTGCCATCGACATATTGTGCATGATTCGATTTTGTGGTTGAAATATTTTACCTTTGGCAACATCCTTCAACTCGCCGTCCACGACTTGTAATAGAATGCATGGAGTGTCCTCCTACGAAATAGATATATGAATGTAGGGCATCAGAGAGATTCCACTAAAAAAGGCAAGGAGACGGAATCCTCGTTTGAGCTGCAGACGCTTATAGTTACCTTGAGGGCGTCGAGGTCGGCCAATGAAGAGACCCCGCCGACGACGGCGGGCATGCAAGAGACAGAGGGCGCGCTGCCTCCCGTGGAGTCGGTCGCCCTATTTTCTCTACCGCCGGGTGCATTATTGTTATGCCCCGGTTGCTCGATCGTGGCTAGAGGAGTTACCATCACGTCCGGCGCCGCCGCCGCGGTGTTGGTGGCCGGAGTGACCAATAAGCCGGGAGTCGGTGCGGGAGCCACCAATAAGGAGGGAGTCGGGATTGGAGGCGCCGCGGTGCCCGAGTTGCTGCCGACCATGCTGGGGACCGGTATGGGCCCTTTTCCACCACGCTCTTGCCAATTCTCGAGTGACTGCATCATATCTGGAAGGACGGCGTTCATCGTCTTTGCCACTTCGTCCTAGACAAGATGCGGAAGCATGTTCACCTTCTCCTCCAGTCCACGAACATAAGCGGCGTCTTCTTCGGTCCTTCTCGCCTTGCGCCCCCTCGAACCCGACTGCTCCGCCGGTTTCCCATAATATTCGGACCAATTTAGGTCCGCACCAAAGCCGACCACACGGTCGGCTGACGATGGCTTCGCCGCCATGTTGTCAACCTTCTTGACCGTGTTCAACGCCCTGTTTAAGGCGGTGTCCCACGGGCCGTCCGACTTAACCGACGACTCGTGCGATGAGGCGAGTTTCATTTCCGCTTGCTGCAGAAATAATGTGAAACATTAAGAAATTGTGAACTTCACTTGAGAATTCAATCGAGAAGGTCGCGTGGTAAACTACTTACCACGGCAGTCGTAAACTCATGAATCTTAGGATCGACAACTATTTTCGAGGTTGCTTTGTCCTTATAGCTCCGGGCCCTCACAAAGAATTCGGTATGCGGATCACCTTTGTATTGCTCGAAGGGGTTAGGTATGCCCGCAGCGGCGTACTCGGCATCCTCCTTGTCCCATTTAGGCTTGGAACTTCTATAACCACCGGCTCCGAGACGGTGGTTACCTATGACCTGCGACCGCATTGCCTTGCCCTTTGCACTCGCGGCCTTGGCTGCCTCGAACTCACTCCTAGCCTTGAAAAGGTTGTAGGTAGCTTCGTCGATCAACGAATCTTTCTCCTCGAGCTCCTCCCAGGTTTTGTTCTTTTCAATAATTGCCTCCTTCACCCGGGTTTTCCAACTAGACAAGGCCTTTCTCATCTTCCCAAGGGACCATGTGTTTACTTTGTTCCATTTGAGTTTGGTGTTATTGTACGGCTCCGGGAACTTGTATCGTCCGTGCAGCTTGTTGATAAGAAGCTGCCAATAATGACTATTCTCAAGACTCCTGAGGTTAATCGTGGTGATCGACACGGTGTTGAGGAGGATCGCCGCGACTTGACGGCCGTACCCTTCCGAAAAACGTCTGGGCTGTGTAGGAATCCCAACGGCGGTCACGGCAGTAAACTCTTGCCTGATGGTTCCGACCTTGGTCGGTTTCTGATTCCTCTTCTTCGACTGGCTAACATCTGTATTGGAGCCATCGGCCGCATCATCCTCGCCGGTGTTCCTGTCGTCGTTTGTACCGGCCTCCTCCTCATCCATGTCATCATCCGATGATTCGGACTCTGACTCTATCTCCTCCTCGCCCGGAGGTACTTCCTCTTCTCGGTGCTCCTCGACCTCCTCCTGGGAGTATTCCCAAAATTGCTTCCTTTTTTCCCGGCTGAGAAGAAGGACCGGCGTCGGCTCCGGTCGACATGTTTGCACTAGTACAATATTAAGAAATGAAACTACTTAATTAATTAGCACAATAAATAAATGCAACTACTCTCATGTTAAGAAATATAGAAAAGGTACGTCATGCACGAATTCACAAAAAAATTCGGCATGACCTTTGCTATTTTTCTTAACATGACACTGCCCCATTCTCAACCGAAACGGAAGTTAATCAACATTTCGGGAGAAAGGGGATAATGAGAGTCCCTGCACAACATATAGAATAACATGTATGTGACAATAACCAGCAAAATAGCATTTGTTCTTATCAGATTTCATAACCAGACTCACCAAATATCAAGTAAAACAGTGGATATATGTTTCACAACATCTATATGACAAGTGCTGGATTTTTAGGATGATGCAAACCAACTTAAAGCAATGCACAATCAGAAGATATTTTTGTAAGCAAGAATATTAATAAGAACATATGCTATGCTTGCTGGTCTTCCTTTTCTCTCTTCTAAATCTATTAAAACAGACCCTACACAGATCTTGTATGTGCTATGGACAATATCTCCTTTCCAGATTTCCCTAATGATCAGTAATGATTTTGTGATCATCTAAACAACTTAAACATACAAGAAATTAAACAAAGCACAATGGCATAAACAGAGCACCATCAAATTCCCCAAAGGCATGCCCAATTTCACTTCAAAAAATAGAGCACCATCTAACTATCTCTCTGTTTGAATGATGTGGAGGTCACCTATCTCATTTTACACAAGATGGTACAATTATCCCAAGAAAAATGGACACTTATCGCACCTATCTCATTTTCTGTTGCCACATGTACTACATGTCTAAAAAACTCAATGCAGAGGCATATAGCTAGCTAGAAGCCTAAAATTCTAGTAAAACTAGTACATAGCCCATGTGTTTCATTTTTTAAAAGAAAACCAAGGCATGACCAAAGCTAGTAGCATTTTTTTAAAGCTACCTGCATTCTATTAAGAACAGATTCTACTTAGATTTCCCTCTCCCTTTAATTTTTTTAAGAACAGATTCTACACATGACCAATTTCACTTCAGAAAACAGAAATGCCAAACCCTAGGTTTTAGAAATTCCAAACACAAGACCAGTGAAGACACCAAACTTAAACCAAATGCCAAACCCTAGGTTCATAAAAAATTCCCCAAAGACATGATTTGAAGTCCAATAGCCTTAGTATAATTTTATAAGTGTTATCTAAGAGTGGTTCATAAGAAAACCTATTTTGGATTTCATCATCGAATAATATGGAACCTTGTACAAGTTGTTAGGTGCGGATCTTAAACTAAATTCAGAAAATTCAGTTTCTTTGCACAAAGGGATTTGAACATATGTGGAGAAAAATTAAATGTACAGGATGACATAGAGCTATTTAGATTGAATGTACAGTAGCAAAATTAATATTGGAGCACATAGCCAAGCAATTTTTCACTACTATTCCACACAAACTAGAATGATCCCAACAGATAGCTTTCAAATGCTACCTTATCAAATCCTTGGCACAAACAACAAAAGGTTGAATATCTCCCACAAGCCAAACAACAAAAATTCATGGATACACTTATAATTTCTAGCAGATGAGGACATTGTGTCATCCTGATGAACTCCAAGAACAGGGGATTTTTGCTGGGAGGCGGGCATGGCGGAGGGCATGGCGGGGAGGAAGAAGGGGCGGTCGGGGTGGGGAAGATACTGACTTAGGGAGCACGACGGTCGGGGGCGCGGAGAGCTGCCGGTGGGGGGCGGCGTCGATGGGGCGCGCGGATAGGGTTCTGGCACGGGCCTAGGCTCCTCCATGGTAGTGGCTCTGGTGGCGTCGAGGGAGGCTCCGGTGCCGGCGAGGGGCGGCGTCGAGGGGCGGCTCCGGTGACGGCGAGGGGAAACATCGAGGGGGCGCGCGGCTAGGGCTCCAATGCGGCGGCCGACGGCTGAGAAACGTCGAGGGAAGTGCAAGGGTGGTGAATGGGAACTATTACGGGCAAGGGGAGGGGTCCGATATGTTAACTCTTAGGGGTGGCGCATTTTGCAAAAATGCGCCACTAAGTGGATCCTTATGCATGGCACATTTCTACAGAATGCGCCACGCATAAGTATCCACTTGGTGGCGCATTTTGCCAAAATGCGCCACCCCTAAGCATCCTTAGCGGCGCATTTCGGCTGAATGCGCCACCCCTAGGCACCATTTCATTTTATTTGCGGGCTGACCACTTCATCTTTTTGCGGGCTAACAAATCCATGCATTCTAGTGGAATGGAATCATGACACTCAATGCATTACGCGAACCAAATACCCCCTAAGATAGATAAAGAGCAAAGAATCATTTTTAAGGAGTTAGGCATGGTGCTTCGATTGTGTATCGTCGATGTTCATACACTTAAAACTATGATCCAAACATAAGAATGTGATCATAAATTACAAAATATTTTCTTAAATTTGGAGCTAGCTATCTAGCTAGCGTTTCCTCACGGTGTTCTTCTTGCCCTTCTTTGTCGTGGTTGAATAATTTAGGCCCAGGACGCCTTCACTTTTCCTCTTGAACGGGAGACCTTTCTTCGGTAGGGTTCTGGTATATGTATCCTGAGCGGCGTAGTCATCTTCCTTCTTCGGGTCGCCGTACTTGTCAAAGTCTTGCTCATTGGCGACTCCACCCATTCCAGTGATGTTTCTTCTGCCTCTCCTCACTATAACGCGGCTCGGCTTTGATGGGTCGATAATGAAGAAGCATTGGTCCACTTGGTTAGCCAGTACCCATGGCTCATTTTTCGCGGTGACGTTTGCACATGTAGACTTGGATTTGGCTTCTGGTATAACCATGGTGGTGAAGTACCGGTCTTCTTTTACGACGCTCTTGGCCCATCTCACACGGAACATCGGCACCTTCTCTCCACAGTAGTCGAGCTCCCATATGTTCTCGATCCTTCTGTACGTCATCGCTGTAGAATATCCCCGTTACCCCTGAGTTCTGGTAATCGCAGTTATTGTCCTTTTCCTCCGTGTAGAATGTGTATCCGTTGATATCATACGCTTGATAGGTCATCAGGTTGCGTGCGGCACCCTGTGACAAGGTGAATATCATATTTTCGTCCTCGGAAGCGTTCCTTCGCGGGGGATTAGCACGAAGCTCGTCCCTGAACCAAGTCATGAAACTGGAGTTGTGCTCTTTGATTAGCTGTGGATCTCTGTCCGTTATTTTCAGGCCCTAATCACTGTACTTCTTCTTGATTACATCCTTGTGCTTTACTATCCAAGGATCGACCAGCTGGATGTGTTGTAGCGCTACTAGGCTTGCTCTTTCAAAGTCGATGTCTCAACCCTCAAAGTTGACATGCATTGCGCGGCTTCCCTCGTGGTGACCACACCCATCAGTCCTGCCAAAGTGCTTGTTGACGGGCAGACCAACAGGGTTCTCGGTGTTGAGATAATTCGTGCAAAAAGAGATGCACTCTTCGGTTAGAAATCCCTTCGCTATGCTTCCATCTGGACGGGACCTGTTACGAACGTATTTTTTGATGTGTCCATTCATCCTTTCGAACGACATCATGCTGCGCAGAAACGCAGGCCCGAGTTGGACGATATCCTCCACGACATGGATCATCAAATGCACCATAATGTCGAAGAACGCGGGCGGGAAATAGATCTCAAGATCGCATAGTATGAGAACGATCTCCTCCTGTAGCGTTTTGAGTTGCGTAGCGCAAATCGACTTCCGAGGGATGACGTCAAAAAAGTAGCAAAGACCAAACAACGTTTTACGGACGTGCTCATACTATGCGATCTTGAGAATCTGCGTGATTAGCACGGGAGAATCTGCGTGATTAGCACTAGACAGTCGTGAGATTTCATTCCGTTGAAACGTTGCTTCGCCTCGTCTAGGTATCTGCTTATCTTCCCCGCGTAGCCATTCAGAAATTTTACTCCTATGAGGCAGTGCATAAACCGCTTGATCTCCTCCTCGCACAGAGTGAAGCATGCCGGGGGGCAGTGATCAATACTGTTCTTCTTCTTGGTCGCCCTTTTTCGTTTGCGAGGGTTTTGTGTTTCCATATCCTCCTCCTCCTCCGGCTCATCATCGTCGTCACTAGGGGGTGAAGTTCCCTCCTGATGCCCATAAATTTCAAGTCATTCTTTGCTTTTGGCCCGTCCTTGGTCTTCTCCGGCATGTTGAGCAGCGTGCCAAACAAGCTCTCGCACACATTATTTTTGATATGCATGAGATCAAGGCTATGAGGACTGCGTAGGAGACTCCAGTATTCCAAATCCCAGAAAACAGACCTCACTTTCCATACCCTCATCAACGGCTGCGTCTTCTTTTTTTCTTTCCCGGCGTAGGGCACTCTTTCCAAGTTTTGAACAAGTTGTCGATTTCTTTGCCGCTCCTTCGAGCTGGTGGTGCTCGGAGCTCCTCGCTGCCATCGAACAATTGTCCCCGTTTTCTCCACGCGTGTTTCTTGGGAAGTCACCTCCGAGACCCCTGGAATACTGTTTTTGAAGATCATGGATCTTTCGCTAGCTGGCGGTACGTTGTATTATCCATGCACCTAACGCATGCACAGAATCCTTGGACCACGTGCCCTGAGAAATATCCATATCCGAGATAGTCATGCACCGTCGTGATCACCGCGGCTTTCATTGGGAAATATTCTTTTGCGGCGGCGTCCCACGTATTGACTCCGTCTTTTCATAAAGCTTCTAGCTACTCTTTCCACATATGGAGATACAGATTGAGGTCCGTACCTGGTTGTTTCGGCCCTTGAACTAGCAGCCACATTGTTATGTACTTTTTCTTCATGCACTTCCGGGGGGGGGGGGAAGGTTGTATATGCATACAAACACAGGCCAGGTACTGTGTGTGCTGCTCTGGCCTCCAAACGGATTGACTCCAGCGACGCTCACACCAATCCTGAGGTTCCTTGGTTCTTCCCCAAAATCTGGGTATTCGAGGTCCAACGCAGTCCATTGGCTACCATCTGAAGGGTGCCTCAGCATGTCCTCCTTTTCCGGATCCGGGTTCGGGTCATCCTCTTTTAGCTTCTTTCTATCTGCGTGCCAGGTCATGAGCTTTGCTTCCTCGGGATCTACGAAATAACTCTGCAGACGAGGAGTGATCAGAAAGTACCATACCACTTTTCTAGGAACTTTCTTCCCTCTCTTGTATCGACTAACACCGCACACCGAGCATGTGGTTTTCTCTTTGTCCTTACCCCGATAGATCATGCAATCATTTATGCAGACATGGTATTTACGTGTGGAAGATCGAGAGGGCACAGGACTTTCTTGGCCTCAGCGATACTAGTTGGGCACGTGTTGCCCTTCGGAAGACGATCGTGCCAGAATGCCATGTTATCATCGAAGCTTTCGTCGGTACATTTGTGTTTTGCCTTCATCTCCATAGCCCAAAGTGTTACATTCAAGCGGGTATCCCCGTCGTTGCATCCTTCATACAAGTTCGTAACCGCGTCTTTCTCGAGTTGCGCCATCTTGGCTTTCTCTCTAGCTGCACCTCTTGCGTTCAACACCTCTTTGACAAGCAGCTCTTGAACATGAGGGTCCCGCACCCATCTTGAATCCTTATGTTCGGCATCTTGATCTTCATGTCCGGCATCTTGATCTACATGATCTGCTTCAGCATCTTCTTCATGATCATGTACAGGATGCTCTTCGTCTTATCGCCCGCCGTTGTTGTCTGGTTGCCCTTCCTCATTTACTGGCGCCCCACCATTGACGTCCTCCTCCTCACCAGCTTCATCACTTATCTACCGTGTGTAGCCATCCATCAAACCATTACGCTTCAGGTGTCTTTGTAATATTCCGGAATCAGGCTCGGTCACGCACTGCAGTTTGCATCTCCGACACAGTCATCTTATATCCGTCCTATTATTCCGTAGCATGTCGTTTGTCGCACATTTCATCCACCTAGCCACAGTGATATCGCTCAGCATCTCGCGGACCATGATCGCCTGCGTGCACAGAGAGAGCAACACAATTATATATCATAGTCGTCGCCGGAAAATTTCGGCATGACCTTCCCTAATAATGCATGGGAGCATGCGGAGAGTGCGTCAGAAATTTGCCGAAACGGAAATGAATCGACATTTCGGCAAAACATTGGCAACTCAAGATTCACATATACATCAAACCACCATAAGCTTCACATATACATCAAACCACCATAAGCTTCACATATACACTTCACATATACATCAAAACCACCACAAGCTTCACATATACACTTCACATATACATCAAACCACCACAAGCTTCACATATACACTTCACATATACATCAAACCACCACAAGCTTCACATATACACTTCACATATACAGCAAAACCAAGCTTCACATATACATCAAACCCCAATCTAATAAAGGCAAGTATATGGGTGATAAATGGAAGAAAAGAGTTGGGGAAGAGGTCCACTTACTTTAATATGAAACAAAATAGATTTAATGCCAAGTATGGATGTATAAATGGAAGAAATGAGGTGGGGAGGAGGAGAAAACCTAATAGATCTAGGGTGAGAAGAGTGGATCTAGTTTGAGAAGTGTGTGGAGTGAATGAAAGGTGGTAGGTAGGGTGGAGTAGATAAGGCTAGCGTCAGGTATTTAGTGGCGCATATTGCATCTTAGTGGTGGCGCATTTGGAAATGCGCCACCCCTAAGCTCTTAGGGGTGGCGCATATTGGGAATGTGCCACCCCTAAGAGCTTAGGGGTGGCACATTCTCAATATGCGCCACCCATAAGAGCTTAGGGGTGGCGCATTTCCAAAATGCGTCACCTATAAGTTTCTTAGGGGTGGCGCATTTCTCCGAATGCGCCACGTATAAGCTCATCCAGGCTGGCCCACTCTTAGGGGTGGCGCACTGGAAAATAATGCACCACCCCTAAGTGCTTATGGGTGGCGCATTATTTACCAGTGCGCCACCCCTAACAGATGGTGGCGCATGGATTAATATATGTGCCACTAATAAGGTTTCCATGTATAGATATTTCTCTAGTGGTGTCCATACTATCGGGTAACATCTTTATGTCCATGACTTGTGAAACATAGTCATCAACCAAATCATATACTAGTCAAGGATATGCGTCGGCATAACCTTATCAATTAGGGACCATTAGAGCAATCATCATAGAATATATAGTCTCACAAACAAGTCACATACTTATTGATACATATCAGTGATGATGTTTAAGGACAATGCAAATAACTCATGAATACATAAGGAGATAATATCATATCATGGTTTCCTCTAGGGAATACCTCCAACACCGCATGTGGGCGGAGGTTAGACATTCATGTTGGATATATGCTCTAGAGGCAAATAATATATGATTATTCCAATATATCTAAGCAAGTTCATGACCAGTTTCATACCGTGCTAGAACTGTATCAGTGAAACAATGATACATGTGTGGTATAGAAACCCCTAGTGTTCCTAGTTAGCCTCTATTTCAACAACTAGTTCATGGTCAACATGATGGTCGTGGTTTCGTGATCATGGACAATTAAGTCTCTTGACTGTGAGGTCACCTCACTGGATGAGTGACGTGATGAACATTACCCAACATAAATATTACAACATGATCAAACTTATGAAGGTTCAGTGTTGTAATTACAGAACGTGGTAGACCGTTCCTTTGACCGTGAGTACTTGCATAATTGTTATCTTCTTGGATGCTTTGACTTACATCCCACCGCCTGACTGAAATATGCGGGCCATAACGGTTGTATCTTGGGTATTCCGTGGAGATATGTTGAGGAGTATTGTTACAAGAGCGGGATTTGTCAACCCATGTGATGGATAGATACTCAGGGCCCACTCGGTGAGATTCCATCCATAAAGTTGCGCAGCGTGTGACTAGGTCACGGGGATGAATATCACGGGAATGAGTGAATAAGGATTTGTCATAACGAGGTTGAACTAGACATAGGATGTCATTGATCGAATCTCGGAACAATCCAGTATCGCTGACAAAGAGAATGCTATATGACGTAAGGTCCAATCGGTATCCGGAATACATAGGGGTCATTATGGGCATCCAGGCCCCGCTGATGATCATTGACCGTAGCCTCATCTCGGTCATGACTGGAGTGTTCTCGGACCTTAGGGTAACACACTTAAGGGCTCAATGAAATCGGAGACCTTTTCAGAACTATCGGAGTTACCGGACAATAAAGGAAGCAGCACCGGAAAGGTTCCGTGTTGACCCGAAGGAGTTTCAGAGTGAGCCGGAAGGTGTTCCGGATCACCGGGAGAAGGAATAATATGTTTTAGTTATTAATCAATTGAATTAATAATTAAAAACATTTTATTTTAATTAAAAAAGTGCAATGGGCCTTATTGGAGAAAAGACCCATTACGAGAAATAAAAGGGAAAAAGAAAAAGGGAAAAATGGGGGGCGCCATGGGCCATAGGGCCCATGAGGGTGGCGCCACCCCTCCCCCCTTGGCCGGCCACCTCCCCTTAGCAAAGGGAATTTAGTCCCACATTGCTAAGGGATAGGGGTTGACTCTCTCCCCCTACCTATATATAGATGGGCAGGGTGCACATATTTAATACACAGAAATTCGTGAGAAATCCATAAGTACTCCGAATCGAGATCGGTTTTCTCCGTTCTTCTCCCCTTCCTTTTCTCTTCCATGGTGGGCCCTTGTTTGGGGCCTATAGTGGGATCGAGGTATTGTAAGGCCCGATAGGCGGTATTGTTCCAGATCTAGATGTTTCCATCCAGATCCGGGGACGAAGCACATATCGGTCCCACCGCGACATATGACATTGCCATATGCCCCGGATTTCCAACATGATATCACAACATTACAACTACATCGATACAAAATCTCATACAATCGGCATACAACTGCCTTAATACATTACATCAGCGGAAGATACATGTCTGAGTACAGACTACGATCAAATGCCTAGCGGAAAAGGTAAAACACAACATCCTCGTAACCACACGGATCTAGGCTCTTCGCCGGGATCCTCCTAACTAGTCGTCGTCGAGTCTCCGCGAAGGCGTCCAGAAGAAGAGTCGAGGTAGAAATCAACTGCAGCGGCCGATCAGGAAAAACATAAAAGGAAAAAGAAAAGCAAGGGGTGAGAATATATCAAAAGTCTTGTAACTAACTTCTCACGGGTAAGATGGGGGTAGTGGTGAGGTTGCAGACGCACTAGCAATATATGAGTGGCTAACGGTCTATTTTAGAGTAATACGGGAACCAAGCATTCGATGAGGAATCGCCTCCAACAAGTCTTGCTATCAACTACTTACGCAAACATAACACCTATCCTATCCTTGTCCTCCTCTTCGCATCCCGACGAAGAAGAAGCAGTCAAGGCACACACACATTGATCGAATTATTAAGATTATCTCAATTGGTGTTGTCTATGAACAAGGAGTAGGTCTCAAGTCGTCCATAACCGTGGACACGGCTTCTCGAAAAGATTTAACCCTGCAGGGGTGTACCAACTTCCCATTACAAGGCTCCGCACGCACGCCCATCTCTCTCAGTTTCTACCCATCACGGGCTGCCATTTTATGATTTAGTCCCGAGAGATCCGGAACGACAGGTCTCTCTAACTAACAACGCACAAATCCGGGTGGCCCCCAGTGAGTCGACATCCAACTCAAAAGCCGGCCGCGCTCTCGAGTCGGCCTCTACCGTCTGGACAAGGTCGGGGTAACTAACCCATCACTGTGGGCAGCCCTCGAGCTTCCAGGTTTGTACCAATGAAGGAACTCTGTCTCCGCTGGCCCGAGTTGTTTTAAAGAATATCTACCAGGAGCTACCCGACAGACACACACACGGTTTTCAAATGGTAAAATCAGCTTGGGCCACCACTAGAAATGTTTGAAGCTAGGTAGGTAAGAAAAGGGGACCCCATAGTATCCCACACGCGGTTAGGCACGCTCATTCTTAAAACCAATACCCGGAACTTGGGTCCTAGGTGACTCGATTGGAACAAAGCGTCGGGGCGGGATAGCCTAGACCTTCCATCCTTCGCCGAGTATAGTCAAGATTTATAATAATCATATCATCCACAAAAATATAATAATGTGATAGCCCAATCCAAGGAGTAACATGACAACAGTTGATAACATCCTAGCATGCATACTAAGCAGTGGCTGAGCAGCGAGCAATAGTAACATAGCCGAACAAGGTTTGCTGGGATGTGGAGGGACATGGCTGTTTGGGTTTATTTGAGAGGCATGAATATAAAGTGGTAGGATCAAGCAATCGTTCTATCCTACACCTAGGCGCGAGTGAGCTGAAAGTTATAAGCATGATATATGCTCCCCCTTACCTGAGAGAAGACGAAACCGAAGGTGTAGTCGATTGCAAACTCGCACCGTCTCCGAGAGGTACCCGCAGAAGCACACAAGACGGTAAACACTGGAAAGCAATCAACGAGCAAGCATCTATTACTACGAAGAAAACACGAGCAAGCATCAACAAGAAGGCAACACGAGACATCGCACCTACCGTCGAAAGAGGTTACTAACAGGTTAAGTGGAGTACTCATCACACACGACGATACCGCACGTTTACAAGGGTTCAAGTTGTTATTAACATGGCATCTCACTCAAGCATGGCATATCACACAAACATGACAAGAGGTGAAGCATAAGATAAACTATCTATGCTAGTCAATTTAAGTGAGGAAAAACCTAAACATGACATAACACTAAGTGCTCCACGATAATTTAAGTGTTTGGTACTGTTCTTCCCTAAACCATATTTTAGGTTGGTTAACAACAGAAAAAAATAGCATAAACACAAAGTACATGAAATTATAATCAAGTTACATATAAAGAACACCCAAAAGGAGTTACGGTTAAAAATATACAAGCAAAACAAGTTTGGAACACAATCTGCCAACATCAGGAAGCACACTTTAGAGCAATGCATAAATAGGACAATGAATGCAAAAATGCTCACAAATGATATGCAACTAAAGTAGACATGGCAGGGAAGGCATAGAAAAAGGAATCATGCAAATAGGCATCATGAACAACTAGTTATAAGCAACACAAAAAGCTATAAAACATTACTGGTCATGGACTTAGTGAAAATCAAGAAAACATGGCAGAAACTGTTATTTTCATGCTGTACAAACAGGGGTAAAACTATATGCAAATGTGCAACAACATGACATAGCAATATATGAGCATGGAGTAGGCATGATGATGATCAGGTAAAAACAAGAATCAAGGTCATAGGCATAACAGATCAAAAGATATTAAGCGTGCAACATGGCATCGGAAAGTTACAGACTTAGTGAAAAACAGAGGTGGCTGTCAACAACAGCGGAATAGAAACTTTGGAGCTAAACATATCTATTACCAGGAATGTAAACATGAAAATGCAATACATATAATGAAATTAGACATGATGCTTAACAGTATGCAACAAGAATCAATGCAATAGGCCTCATGGATGTGTCACAATCATCAATCAAACTTGCAATAAAATAACAACAGCAGCACATGACAGAAATTAGTAGCAGTTAACAGTCTGATGCCCACTTCAACACAAATTTGCACCATCTAGATCACCTCAAATGATTAAACTCACTAAATACAACACAAAACTGAGCAATTTTCCTTTTGGGCGCAACGTCATACGGGCTACGGTTTACTCGCAATTCTACTCGCAAAACAACATCAGCAGTACAATATCCTCAGACTTAGAAAAATTTACAGGGGCTATCCACAGAAAAAAAGAATAAAAAAAGCTCACCCATGGGCTTCGGCCCAATTCGTCCTGGGAGGCAGAGGAGGGGCGGCTGGGCCTTGGAGCGGCCCACAGTGGGGCTGCGGCCTTGCTGGCTTGGCAGGCCGGGCCCAGGAAGAGGTGGCCGGTCCACCCGGCTCTCCCGATCCAGATCGGGGGCCGGCGGCGGCTGCTGCAACGCCGGCAACGGCGAACGTCGAAGGGGCGCGGACGAGGCGCGGCGACGCGGGGTGGCGGCGGCGCTCGCCGGATGGCGGCCCGTGGCGAGGCCGAGCTCGGCCGGCTGCTCGCATGGCTGCGGCGGCGGCCCGCGCTGGCTTCCGGTGATGCACAACCTGCGAGGGGAGGCGGGAGAAGATGAGAGAGCAGAGGGAGGCCACGGGGAAGGGCGGAGGCCTCACTGGGCGGCGAAGGCGCGACAGCGCGGTGGCCAGAGCTCGGCGGCGGCGACCAGTGGTGTCCACGGGCAGGAGGTGGTGGGAGGAGAGAGAGAGAGGGCTAGGGGCCGACGTGGCGTTTCCTGGGCCGTCGGATCGCCAGATCTGACGGTCCATATGGCTTGGGAGGCAAAAACCAGATCTAGACTAGGGTTTGGACGAAATTGGGGCTAATTTTGGGGCAAAGTGGAGGGGGTGGCTGCAATTTTTGGCTAGGGAAACCCTAGAAAGGGGTGGGAGAGTGGTGGTCTTTATATAGCCCAGGTGGCTGGCAGTTTGCAAAAAAATCCCCGGTTTTTCTCTCGTGCGCGCGACGTTTACATTTCTGACCGCCGGGGGTCCGCAGGACCTCCGATTCGGGTAAAACTTCGAACTGCGCGATTAGCGCGTCGAGCCGGTGGCGTTCACCTCGCGCTGGAACCGTTCCGAGAACACTTTCCGGCGCGCTATAAAATATCCCGGTTACTTATTAAACGGAGTTTTCGTTCCGTTGGCTGCGGCTGGTCTCGTGCAGTTTTCGCGACGGTGATCGGGTGAAACCCGGTGTCGCAAAGGTCGAGTGTCAGGGCAGCAAGGGTCGGTCTCCGTTCGGTACGAGATAAGAGGGGGGGGGGGAAATAATCGCCGATCGATAAATCGGGGATGAAAACACTGCAAACAAATCAGACAATCAAACAATTCACACCGAAAACAAAAAATTTAATTTTTGGTGAAATCTGGGCTGTTACAGGCATCTCTGCTACACGGAGGTCATCGTGCTGCCGAAACTCTGGTGCCGGAGGTCTACTTCCGCCAGCTTCGCTGGATCGGAGATCGGAGGTCGTCATCGAGTCTCGTACGTGTGTGAGTACTACGAGGTGCTACACGTGTGGCACTACACCCATCCGGGTGCAATCACAGCCCTGGGGCTGTGAACCTTGATTGACTACATCAACCACGTTTGCGGGAAAGTTTCCCGCGCAACGTACTACACCCCGAGGTATGTTATTCCGCACTCCTTTCCGTTACGGTAATACGGCTAGCTAGATCTTGGGTTATGGGAAATGCTAGTTAGGAAAAATTTGTGTTTTCCGATGCGAACCCCGATAGTGGTATCATGAGCTAGGTCTATGCTTAGTATTACTGTACGGATAGAACACATCGGGGATGTGGGCGTTGATTGTATGATTGTTACCCTCCCACGTGTACTTGTTCACATCTGCGGCATTGTTTGATGAAGCGGCCCCCGACCGACCTTATGCGTACTCTTACGCGAGACTGGTTCCACGCTTGACATGCGGCTTGTACCGTATAAAGTGGTTCTGGGGGGTGTCTGTCTCTCTACTTTAGCGGATGTGGCATTTGCAACAAAGGGCCCAGTACGGGGTGTAATAGAGACAGTCGTATAGTCAGCGTTGTGGTTGACTCATAGGTCAAAACATGTTTAACTATGAAAGCCCCAGCAGCCACGAAAAACATGCAATATACAACTAGACCGTCTAAACTTTGTATTGCTAAGTGGGGGCTATCGTTTGTTTTGATTATGATGTAGTGATAGTTTGCTATGTGTTACTAGTAAGTAGTAAACGTTCATCATGATAAAACAAACTCAAATGGAGACACTGTAGACTTAGTGTTGCCATAGTTCAACATCTTAAAACTTGCTAGTATAGGATACACGGCGGTAGCATGTGATAAGATGATCTCTGAACAAAACACAAACACAAGTATTCTACCAAAGTGTGCACCACCTGGAAAGATCTCCCATATGGCCGACATTCCGTACATATCGGGTGTCACACATATTAAACGGCGTTCGAATGAGGTTGGGTTCGGCAAGCCTGGCATATACAGATATGGCCTTGCTGAGCAGCATATAACACAGAGGTCAATTTGGCGAGCCTAGCATATGCAGATATGGCCTCGGAATACTAGAGATCGAAAATCGAGCATGAGTCACATACCTAATGTGACCGCACAAGTTGTTGTCTACCTTTGAAACTGACCCGTCGGCCCCGTGATATTCGAGGGCGGGCAGTGAATCTTGATCATGTAATCACTAAAACCTTTTAGGGATGATTGTTTTAGTGCGAGCTCATTTATAATGTGACTATATGAACTCATTTGTTTTTATAGGTTCCAAACGCATCTATAATTTCTGCTTGCTCCATGCATGTTTTGTGTGATATTGCTACGATCTAGATACACTTTCATACACTTTTGATCATATTTGGACTAACCTATTAACTCAGTACACCCAAGTGCCAGTTTCTGTTTTCTGCTTTTTTTCTATTCCAGGTTTCCCCCATATTAAAAAATCTCCAAAAATTCGGGAACAATGGGATAAAAAATTAGCGCAACGGAAGCTTCGGGAATTACCAAAGTGGGGCCAGAGGGCCACCACAAGGGACCCAGGCGGCCACCTGGCGCGTCCTAGGGTCTTGCCGCGCCAGGGGGGCGCCTGGACCCCTGGTGGCCCCCCTGGCTGCCCCCTTCGCCTATTTAATCTCCGTGACGCAAAACCCCCAAAGACATAACCCTCTTTCGCGATCTCGCCTCTGTTCCTCCGCTGCCACGCTTCCAAGATCGGGAGCGCCAGCAGACTTCTTCCTAGCACCCTGCCGAGGGGAGGATTGACCTCCGAGAGCTTCCCCTCCACCATGGACGCTTCCTGGATGTGTCGTGAGTAGTTTTATTTGGACCATGGGTCCGTGATCAGTAGCTATATGATGTTCTCCTCCCCTCTTTGTTCTTCATGGTTTAGTCCTCGCGAGGTGCCCTACATGATCGAGGCACATATGTAATCTTTCTGCTATTGCTATGCTGAGTTTGCTGGGATCTGATGGATTATGAGATTATGTTCAGATTGTGATAGAGTAATATATTTGGTTCTTATCTTTTATATTTTTGTTCCTAAGTAATTCTTGCATGTTCTCCGTTGCTGTTTATTGCTTTGGCCAAGTAGTAGGTAGTAACTCCAAGAGGGAACGTTATGCTCGATTGTGGGTTCATGCCCCACGATGACACGCTTGAGTGACAGAAACATGAGTCTAGGGGATGTGATGCTGCCACAAGGGGGAAAACAACGGTGCTTGTAACCGCGGTTGCAAGGATTGTTTACTTTACGCAAAGTGATTCTTAATGTAGTTGCCTGTTGCTTTGAGTTTACACTTTGGGTGGGGCTCGCAACTTAATACCAGCGAGATGTTCTGGATAGATATCTCAAGGTGGATGATTAGTAGTAGATGTAGTTGGATTTCGGTCTACTTATTTTGGCGTACTGCCCATGCTTTTGAGCCTCATCCTTTCTTTGCGGGGCGTTTATACTCCTGTCAATTGCCCAGTTGTAATTTGTGTACCGCACATAGCAGTTTTATCGTCTTTTGGGAGAGAGACATCACTAGTGAACATCACGGGACCCCGGTCCATATTCTCATCACTGTTTACACGCTTATTTAATTTCCTGCTTTTACTTTCTAGTTGCTATCATTATCATTATCCCTTGCGTTTGATCGTTTGTAAGCAACAAGACCGGAGAGATTGACAACCTCTCTGAACTTCGTTGGGAGCAAAGTTACTTGTGTTGTGTGCAGGTCCAGGTCAAGGAAGAATCATACGGTGCCATTTTTTCCTTTCCACCTACTTATTATTGTCGGAGTCCTACTGGTCGATACTCTCAACCTTGGTATCTTCACCAAGGGAAACTTGCTGCTACGCTGCATCTCACCTTCCACTTGGGGTAACCAACGAAGGGCGAGAAGCAATTATCATTTCTTGCGTATCAAGCAAATTTCTGACGCCATTGCCGGGGACTCCGAGTGCTAAGATAGGGGAGTTTCCCACTACCTTTTTCCTTTGCTTTTTAGTCTTGTTAGTTTACCTTTCAGTTTTTATCTTTTTGTCTTATATCAAAAATTACAAAAAAAACTGCCACACTTGCTGCTACTATGGGTTCCACTGAAAACACCAAGTTGTGTGACTTCACTAGTCACAACAACAAAGACTTTATCTGCACTCCTATTGCCACACCTGCCACTTCAGCTACCTCTTATGAAATTAAACCTGCTTTGCTAAACCTTGTTATGAGAGATCAATTCTCTGGTGCTGGAGATGATGCTGCTTTACACTTAAATAATTTTGTCGAGTTATGTGATATGCAAAAGTATAAATAAGTAGAAGGTGATGTTGTTAAGCTCAAGCGTTTTCCTTTCTCTTTGAGGGAAGGAGCTAGAATTTGGTTCCAATCTTTTCCTAGGAATAACATAGATTCTTGGGATAAGTGCAAAGATGCTTTTAATGGGAAGTATTACCCACCTTCTAATATTATCCAATTGAGGAGTAACATTATGAATTTTAAGCAATTGGATAATGAACACGTTGCCCAAGCTTGGGAACGTATGAAATCTCTTGTTAAGAAATACCCTACACATGGTTTGACTACCTGGATGGTTATCCAGACTTTTTATGCAGGCTTGAACTTTACCTCGCGGAACCTGTTAGATTCGGCTGTGGGTGGAACCTTTATGTCAAATACACTCGGTGCTGCCACAAAACTTCTCGATGAGATGATGACCAACTATTCCCAATGGCACACCGAACGCGCTCCAACAGGTAGGAAGGTAAACTCTGTCGAGGAGATTACCTCCCTAAATGAAAAAGTTGACTTAATTATGTCTCTACTTACCAAGAAGCCATCCATTGATCCTCATGATGTTCCTTTAAATTCTTTGGTTGCTCGGGAACAAGTAGATGTGAACTTTATTGCTAGAAACAACTTTAATAACTATGCTTGTAGGGGCAACTTTGCTAGTAATCCTAGACAGTTTCCATCCAACTATGGGAACAACAACACATATCCTAGCAACAAAAACCCCACTTACTAGAAATCATGATTAGAGACTTTATCACTATCCAAAAAGCCTTCAACAAGAATGTAGAAGAGAAATTAGCCAAGTTAGATAATCTCTCTTTGAAGGTAGATATCTTAGCCCTTGATGTTGAGATGCTAAAAATTAGAACCTCTCCCCTTGAGGAGAGGAAGGCCGCTCCTATTAATGCTTTCCAATTACAAATCAATGATAATATTAGGATGATGGCGAAACTTAAAGAAAGATGGGCTAGAAAAAAAGGAAGAGGATAGAATTAAGAGCCTTCCTACACACCACACAGTGGCCACTATCCAAATTGTTGAGGACACTCAAACTATTAGCACCCAATGCACTCGTAGTCCCATTGGACCTATTAATGGTGATGCTAATACCTCAACCGTAGAAGAAGAAACTCCTATGAATATAGAGGGTTTCAAACAAGTGAGCCTAGATGACACTACTACCACCTTTGATAGTAGTGATATTGATTTTGATAGTTGCACCCTCTCAGAAGTTATTATGTTGCTACACAAAATGTCTAGAGACCCCCCACACTAGCACACTCAATCTTGCCTTCACGGAGCATATCAAAAATTCTCTCATCAAAACTAGGGAGGAGAAGCTTAGGATAGAAGCCTCCATACCTAGGAAGCTAGATGATGGTTGGGACCCTATGATCGAAATTAAATTAAATAACTTCTCTTGCTATGCTTTATGTGACGTTGGAGCTAGTACCTCCGTCATGCCCAAAAGAATGTATGCCATGTTTGAATTGAAACCTTTTGATTCTTGTTCTTTTGGTGTTTGTCTCGTTGATTCTTCCTTACAGAAACCTTTGGGGCAGATCGACGATGTTCTTATCATTGTCAATGACAATTATGTTCCTGTTGATTTTATTATTATGGATATAGAGTGTGAACCTTTATGTCCAATTATTTTGGGACGTCCTTTTCTTCGCACCGTTGGTGCTGTTATTGATATGAAAGAGGGGAACATAAAATTTAAATTCCCTCTCAAAAAGGGGATGGATCACTTCCCTAGAAAGAAAATCAAGTTACCTTTTGAGTCGGTTACACGGGCTAGCTATTCTCTTTCTCTTGATAAAACTTGATTCTTCTTTTGCTTTATGCCTAGCTTAAAGGCGTAAAAGAAAGCGCTTGTTCGGAGGCAACCCAAGATGTTTTTACTTATATTCTTAGTGGTCTTGATGATTGTTACTACTGTAGCAACATCATTGTATCTTTATTTTCAAGCTTTGTGCCAAGTTATAGCCTCTTATGATAAGGGAGGAAAAAGTTGTGACATGCTGTCCAGAAAACAGATTATGTCTACCTGACGGAAAAAATCAGAAAAAAATCACCAGTTCATCTTTTGAGCTGAATTGTTTACACAACATGATCTATACAATTGTGTAACTTCCGTATGTTCTGAGTTTTTTGATTTGAGTTGCAGAAGTTCCCCGAAAAAATTCTCTACTACCTGCTGTTCTGTTTTTCACAGATTCTGCCACGTTTTGCCTCTCCTTACTTTTGCAAATCTTAAGCTTGCTTTTTCTTTGCAAAAACCTTTTGGTAATCTTTAGAAACAATAGCTCTTCTCGAATATCTTTATATCCAGTGGGGAAAAATTATTTTATTAAGGGTAATAACCTCTCTAAGCAGCTTATGATGAGTTATGTATGAAGGGAGTTTTCAAGTGTGCGATTGAAGATGATGAAAGAAGATCCGAGAGTGTCAAGCGCTCAATCTTGGGGATGACCCCATGCATCCCCAATAAATATTCAAGGAGACTCAAGCGTCTAAGCTTGGGGATGCCCCCGTGCATCCCCTTCTCCATCAACAATCATCAGTTCGTCCTTCGTCTCACTATATTTTTATCACTTCATGCGTTATGTGCTATGCTTGGAGCCTCTCGCTCTTAGGTTTACTTTTTAGTTTTCTTTAGCTTTGCTTGCTGATCATAACAAGTTAGACCCCAACTTACTTTGTGTGGGAGAGGAAGACGCTCCACTTTAAACTAGAACACATCATAGGATTTTCATGCCTATCTTTCTTTGTTGTGTGTTCTTTATCTTTTCGTATCTACTGCTAGTTTTAATATTAGTTTGTATTTAGCAAGATCCTTGGCTTTTGTTTAGTTTGTTGCTGGAACTCTCTTTTGTTTTCATGTTTATCTTGTTAAGAGAGTTGGTTGTTGCACTGATTTGTGTCTTGTCTTGAAAGTAGGTAATTGAGGTTGGTATTTCATTTTAGTAGTAACTTGCAATAGTTTTGAGGTATTGATGTGATTAATGTTTGAATTTTTGGTATCAATAGCTCTAGCCTATTAGTGATAGGTGTCGTATTTTGGGCAATCCGTGTTTATTTTAAAAACCTACAAAAACTAGTTGAGAACTCTAGCTACTAGATGGATCGCTAATCTTTGGAGGGATCGGATATTAGAGTACACTCACGTACCATGAGTCGAGGATGCACAAGGATAACCAAACCCCCATACACTCCTCCTCGGGGTACTTGTCTCGTTTTGAACCTCCTTATTAGATTGAGAGTTACCGATAATAAGTGCATGAGTTCTTCAGACTAATGTAAGTATTGAAAGTTGACACTTCCACCTCCTCATATTTGCTAGCCTCTTCCATACCGTGCATTGCCTTCTTCTCACTCCGAGAGTTGGCGTCCACCTTCGCCGGTACATCCAAACCCTTGGCATGATACGCTCTGTCATCATAAACCTCCTTATATCTTTCCTCAAAACAGCCACCATACTTACCTATCAAGGCATTTCCATAGCCTTTCCGAGATATATTGGCATGCAACATCCACCTCTTCATGACTTTATCTTCATGTCATACATGTTCCTGCTACACTGGCAGAGGCATACATTGCATACATCATGATAGCTACATCTTCTTTATGTTTGAGTACCTTGTAAAGTGTGAAAGATCTTCTATACCCTCTTGTAAATTCGAGTGTTTCCCTTAATTGAGGAAAAGATCCCAAAGTGGACAAAATAAAAGATCCCAAAGAGGGCAAATGAGAGTTACATAGAAAGAGCCATTGAGGCCACCAAAAAAATACAAAAAATAGAAAAAAAGAGAAAAAGAAAATAAAAAGAGAGAAACGGGCAACACTACCATCCTTTTGAAAGATCCACACTAGTAATCCCTCTTTTATTTGTACTCCATAGAGATGATCATTTATGCATATAGCTATGTGGGGACCTTCACACTAAAGAACTTGTCTTGCATATTCCAAGGATGAGCCTCCTCAAAAGAGCTCTAGGTCTTCATGATCGAGCAAGTTGGATGCACCCCCACTAGTTCCATTGGAGAGCTTTTCTTAGCTCATATGTGCATCCGTTGCATGGCAATCCCTACTCCTCACATCATATCTATCATTTGGCCTTCTCGCCTATGATTGTCCTCATTGATGTGTGGCTTTCTCACCCTTTTTGTCTTGCTCCTCCACCATATTTCTCTCTCTGCCATTCTAAGTGTCAACTTTCATGCTTACGCTTATCCATTGCATGAGTGCTCAAATATCGAAAATGAGTGGATCAAATTGACTTGTACCTGGCTAGTGGTCTGGGGACAAGTCAAGATAAGATTCCAAAGAAGACAAAGTGTGAAACTTTAGTAGATTGAGTTCTCAACAAATATACTCTTTCTCGTATTCCCTATCCCCTTTCTTGCACGCAAACACCATTTGGAGACATTCGAGTCACGGACAACAAGAGCTCTTGCACCTAATGTTCTTTCGTTGATTGTTTTAATGCTAATATAGACTCTTGCATGTTATGACTTGAATTGAATCACATACCTTGATTGATTTACTTTTCAAAGTTCTTATATGGTTGCTAGCAATACACCACAGAAATTATGCTTGTTATCATTTACCTACTCGAGGACGAGCAGGAATTAAGCTTAGGGATGTTGATACGTCCCAAACGTATCTATAATTTCTGCTTGCTCCATGCATGTTTTGTGTGATATTGCTATGATCTAGATACACTTTCATACACTTTTTATCATATTTGGACTAACCTATTAACTCAGTGCACCCCAGTGCCAGTCTCTGTTTTCTGCTTTTTTTCTATTCCAGGTTTCCCCCATATTAAAAATGCTCCAAAAATTCGGGAAAATCGGATAAAAAACCAGCGCAACAGAAGCTTCCAGAATCACAAAAGTGGGGCCAAAGGGCCACCACCAGGGACCAAGGCGGGCACCTGGCGCGGCCTAGGGTCTGGCCGTGCTAGGGGGGCGCTTGGACCCCTGGAGGCCCTCGTGGGTGCCCCCCTTCGCCTATTTAATCTCCGTGACGCGAAACCCCCGAAGACAGAACCCTTTTTCGCGATCTCGCCTCTGTTCCGACGCCACCGCGCTTCCAAGATCAGGAGCGCCAGCAGACTTCTTCCCGGCACCCTGCCGGAGGGAGGATTGACCTCCGGGAGCTTCCCCTCCACCATGGATGCTTCCCGGATGTGTCGTCAGTAGTTTTATTTGGACCATGGTTCCGTGATCAGTAGCTATGTGATGTTCTCCTCCCTTCTTTGTTCTTCATGGTTTAGTCCTCGTGAGCTGCCCTACATGATCGAGGCACATATGTAATCTTTCTGCTGTTGCTATGCTGAGTTTGCATGGATTATGAGATTATGTTCAGATTGTGATAGAGTAATATATTTGGTACTTATCTTTTATATTTTTGTTCCTAAGTAATTCTTGCATGTTCTCCATTCCTGTTTATTGCTTTGGCCAAGTAGTAGGTAGTAACTCCAAGAGGGAACGTTATGCTCGATTGTGGATTCATGCCCCCCGATGACATGCTTGAGTGACAGAAATATGAGTCTAGGGGATGTGATGTTGCCACAAGGGGGAAAACAACGGTTCTTGTATCCGCGGTTGCAACACAAAGTGCTTTTTAATGCAGTTGTCTGTTGGTTTGAGTTTACACTTTGGGTGGGGCTCGCAACTTAATACCAGCGAGATGTTCTGGATAGATATCTCAAGGTGGATGATTAGTAGTAGATGTAGTTGGATTTAGGTCTACTTATTTTGGCGTACTGCCCATGCTTTTGAGCCTCTTCCTTTCTTTGTAGCATAGTTAGTATTGCGGTGCGTTTATACTCCTTTCAATTGCCCAGCTGTAATTTGTTTACCTCGCATAGTAGTTTTATCGTCTTTTGGGAGAGAGACATCACTAGTGAACATCACGGGACCCCGGGCCATATTCTCATCACTGTTTACACGCTTATTTAATTTCCTGCTTTTACTTTCTATTTGCTATCATTATCATTATCCCTTGCGTTTGATCATTTGTAAGCAACAAGACCGGAGAGATTGACAACCTCTCTGAACTTCATTGGGAGCAAAGTTACTTGTGTTGTGTGCAGGTCCAGGTCAAGGAAGCAATTATCATCTCTCGCATATCAGATGTGAACTAGTCTTAATTGTGTTCCTTGCAATTATGTTTGTAGAAAATGGAAATGCCTCAGTATCATGAATTGATTACTTTCCTACATGGTGAAAGACTTAGAGAGGATGGGTCAAATTTCATTAGTTGGTACTTACGCCTTAGAGTTGTGCTCAAGAGAGAAAACCTTTCGTTCGTAACAAAAGAGCATGTGGGAAATCTTCTAGTGAACAACATGGACGAGCAAGTAATGAGTGATTATCAATATCGTCGAAGGACTTATGCCATGGCTAAGAGTGTCATAGAAGTTTGCATTTCGCAAAATTTACGTCACCAATATGCTGATTTGGACACGTATGACATGATAGACCAGATGAAGTCATTGTACTTGCATCAGTTCAGAGTTGACAAATTTGAGTTAGAAAATGAGTTTCTTTCTACAAAGATGGAAGAGGGCTCTTGTCTGAAAGCATACTTGGCCAAGATGCATGAGATACATCTGAGCCTCATAGATGACTTTGACTATTGGACCACAGATGAGTCTGTGATATACAAGGTGTTGCACTCGCTTCCACCGAGCTATACAAACCATGTCCATGGCTATGTCGGGAGAGGTGAAAGCCTCGTGTTCTCTGACTTCATGGATAGACTTCAGTATCTGGAAGTTGAACCCATTGAAGGAGAAGTTGTTGATGGAGAAGTTATATACTTGATATACTTTATAAATGTTTGTTCCCTCATACAACATTTGCAGTTAATGAGTATCTGATACTTATTCTGTTTTATGAAAACAGGACCTGCTATTGCATGGACGGGAAGAGGTGAAATCGAGGATTGATGGCAACCAAGTCATTTGATGGCCAGCATGGATTCCACCAAGACATCTATCATAGGAAATACTTTTAGGATTAGATAAATCTTATGTAATAATTATAGTATGAACACTTAATTGAGTGGCTTGCATCTCGCGAGACAAAGTTATTCATGTAATGAGACAAGTCAGTTGTTCTGGTTAAATGAATAAAGTGTGCTTATACTTTGATTCCGTCTTGATTTATCTTATGATAGAAAGCATTTATAATACTGCTATTATTGTCAAGTGATATGCAATGTTTAATGATAAAGTTGTCTTGAATACAACAAGTCAAAAGTCATGATTGGATTTAATTTCATAAGGTGATTTCGTAACTAATGAAGTCATTAAATATATGATTTAACTTGTGCATTTATTATCGGATGAAAGTCATTGCATCAGATGGATTAGATACACGATCTATGAACCTCTGCATTAAACATGACCATGACAAAGTTCTAACAAGTAGAACTTGTGCCAATCATTATACATAAATGATGTATTAAATGGGCACGTGTGTTATCATTAAATACTTCATATGATTAATTGAAATTGTATTCAATTGAGATCATAAAACTGAGATTCAGGAATCACAGTGTGAAGTTGAATATAAGGATACAAATCACTACGCTATGATCTAAGTGATAAGTATTAAGTATTGACATAATGGGAGACTTGTGGAAATTATACCACAAATTACGATGGAAGTTTAAAGTGCTAGACTAATTAAACCATTCGTAGTCATACTAAACTGTAGTATGGTCTAAATGTTCTTTCCCCTTGCACTATTAAAGAATATTATCGAACAAGGTTGTTTAATTCATTAAGTTAAAACACCCACTTCATGAATTAGGAAACCATCCCGAATCTAATGAGACAAGATAGCTCCATAAATGATGGTGTTAGAAAGTTTCTAGAGAAAGAATTTCTTTGTGATAAAATGCAAGAAATTGAAATTACACGTTTTCTCGGATAGCAAAAGTTGTATTGCTTACTTGGTAGTGTGAGAAGTAGTTTCTCTACACGGATCCAATGGGAGATAGTGGAAACTTTGACCGGGGTACTGGACCTTGCCTTCAGAATATCAAATTATTGCAACGGAAGCGTGTTCTGCTGTAACAACTCTGTAAGAGGAAGGATGTGCCATTGATGATTGATCCTTGTATATGAGTTGAAGCCTTAGTTGAATTTAGAAGGTTTTCATGAATACGTTCTGTACAGAACAATAATCATGAGTCTTCTTAATGAAACAAAAGGAATAAAACTGCTTAAAATGCAAAGGAATGATGGTAGCCTAGAACACGAGGAGAAATGAAATAATATTGAGTTGCATATAGGATGGCTCATGTCCTATGAAATAAATCGGTTATTTCATATTCCCGATAAACTGGAAAGTTATTGAGAATAATGTAACGTGCATAAGGTATTATTTGGCTCATAAAACTGTCATGACCAAAGTTCAATATTGATTGACTACGGAAACGTAGTAATGCCTTACTCAATAAAATATTTCATTTACACTACGATTAGGCCATAGCCTGGAATTGCCTCTCATTCAAACTTAGGATTTGAAAGTGAATTGCAATAAGCGTGAGGAAATTTTATTTCGTTAAAGGATGGACTATAGTGCCTCAAGACAGGAAACCGTCAACCTTGATTTGATCAAGTGATTTTGTGATGATGAAAATATTGAGTGGGCCTGCAGTTTCATGAAACTGAGTGGGAGCTTTGAAGATTTCCAAGAAACTTGGAATGCAGAGGGCATTTTCTGAGTGGGAGCTTTGAGAGAATTATGGTTATGTAAGACATAATAATAAAGACGTTAACTTGATGAAAGCTGGACCACAAATATATGAGTATATGATAGATATATTTGAGTGGGAGCATGATCATTATCTACATATATGCATTGATATGTGTGAAGAATGATCTCATAAATATATATATGGACATGCATTGACTTGTGTATATGGAGAATCGTCTCATATACATATGTGCATTATGATATATATAGAGAGCATAAGGCAAATAAAATAGCAAGATTACAAGAATCTTCTTTTATGTGAAGTACTAACACGTTACATGCTGAAATATATAATGATAGATTAAGATACGGATAATGAATCAAAGTAAAGGTTCGAATAATGTTCTAGACAAGAAACAAGTTCTTGTAGCTAGAAATTATATAAAGGATGAAAATCCAAATATCACAAGAAAATACCTGAGGTGTGGAAACAGAATGCTGAAAATCTTTGTACGCCGAATGTCGGTCTCCTCCTAGAAACAAAGGGAGTTGAAGAGGGTCCTTGATGGCTTGTCGCCCCTCGTTGGTTACCCAAAGTGGAAGGTTGAGATGTAGACATCAGCAAATTTCCCTCGGTGAAGATACCAAGGTTTGTCTCCAGTAGGACTCCGACAACGACAGGTAGGTGACAACGGTGCCAGCAATTAGGCGGTTGACGTGGACCTGCACACACAACAGATAACTTCGCTCCCAACGAGTTCAGAGAGGTTGTCAATCC